>OX579677.1:48235636-48852232 GCA_951230905.1 Cheilosia variabilis
ATGTAAAGGGTGATTTTTTAGCTGGTTTGGTTTTGGCAACACTGGTTTTGACAGCTGACGTGTGTTTAGTACCTTGTGTCACTGTCAAATAGCTTCAGTTTGGTTTGCAATTTAACCATGGATCGTGTTACAAATGAACAACGCTTGCAAATTATTGAATTTTACTATCAAAATTCGTGCTCGGTTCGAAATGTTCATCGCGCGCTGCTTCCATTTTATGATCGGCATTCTCGACCTTCTGAGCAGTCTATTCGGAAGATTGTGACCAAATTTCGCACCAAATTTACTTTGTTGGACATTAAACCACCAACACGTTTACGTACTGTGCGTAGTGAAGAAAATATTGCGGCCGTATCAGCTAGTGTGACAGAAGACCGCGAAATGTCGATTCGGCGCCGTTCCCAGCAGTTAGGCCTTTGTTACAGCACTAAGTACGTGGAAAATTTTGCGGAAGGATTTGGGCGTAAAGCCTTTTAAGATACAGCTGGTGCAAGAACTAAAGCCAGCCGACCTACCACAACGCCGAATTTTTGGTGAATGGGCTCTTGGAAAGCTGGCCGAGGATCCGCTTTTTTATCGAAAAATTGTGTTCAGCGATGAGGCTCATTTTTGGTTGAATGGGTACGTAAATAAGCAAAATTGCCGCATTTGGAGTGAAGATCAGCCAGAAGCATTGCAACAGCTACCAATGCATCCCGAAAAAGCCACTGTTTGGTGCGGTTTATGGGCCGGCGGCATTATTGGGCCATATTTCTTCAAAGATGATGCGAATCGCAGCGTTACTGTCAATGGTGAACGCTACCGAGCGATGATAACAAACTTTTTTTTGCCCGAAATGGAAGTTCTTGACTTGCATGATATGTGGTTTCAACAAGATGGTGCCACATGCCACACAGCACGCGAAACAATGGCGCAATTGCGAGGCGAGTTTGGTGAACAGTTAATTTCACGTTTCGGGCCGGTCAATTGGCCGCCTAGATCGTGCGATTTGACACCATTAGATTATTTTTTGTGGGGGTATGCCAAGGCTAATGTGTATAGGGACAAGCCCGCTTCGATTGACACACTGGAAGCCAACATCCATGCATTCATTCGTGAGATACCGGCCGATATGTGTGAAAGAGTATGCCAAAATTGGACTCAGCGGATGGGCTACCTGAGACGCAGCCGCGGTCAACATTTGCATGAAATTATCTTTAAACATTAAATTGCAAGGTTCAAACTATCGATTCAAATAAATATTTCATTCATTTTTTCGAATTTTTTGTGTTTTTTTTTTAAAAAAAGTTCTAAACCTCTTAAAAAATCACTCTTTATAAGGAAAAGTGGAAGGTCAATGTTGGATCATCGAATTCCTAACATTGTATGAAAATGTACCAGCAATAAATATTTTTCAAGTAAGTATACCTAATTTTTTATTAGGTATCTTATTTTGTTTCTTAAAAATTAAATTTTAGCTCGATTTGCTTTTACTGATTATTCAATTTTTTTTTTAATACTACTAATAAATTAAACTAAAAGAAACCTAATTTTTACCTTTTACTTACAAGAATATAAATTTAAAATTAAATTATATTACAAAGAATTAGTTTTATGAGGTATTTATTGTAATATATTTAATTAAATATTGATAATTGTTAGAAAAATGTAAAAAGAAACAGTGGTCAATGTTAGGATCCAGTCGGTCAATGTGATAAATATTCTAATAGCTTTATCGAAAACCTTATTATTTCTAATTGTCTAGTATTTGTATAGACAAACAAACATTTTTTCATTTTAAAAAATGTTGAGATACTCCCATTAACTATTATTTTGCTATACAAACGGTTGTTGTTGTTGTACAACAGACAAACGTTTGCACCACTCAAAATTACAGCACTTTAGGAGCACTTGAAAAGTTCCCGCTGAACTTACCTACATACATTTAATATTTCCCTTGAACATATCTTAATACAAAAATAAAAATAAAAATATAGAAGCTATACCTAAATAAGCGACTCACCACGGTGTTTAGAAATATTTACCTGTTTTTGGTTAATGTTAGGGCCCGGTCATTGTAATGGCAGTTGACATGGAAAATATAGCCAATGTGAACACCTAAAATTTAGATTCGAAACTAAAAATGTTTATTAGTAAGGCCCTATGAAAATTGTTAATTCAACAATTCTCTATGCATATGGGAACTTTCCATTATCTGATGCATGCGCTTTCGTTTCTTTCGTTTTTAAACTTACAAGAATGTTCACAGCTATTACAGTATACATCTGTTTATCTGATGCATGCGCTTTTCGTCTTTCGTTTTTAAACTTACAAGAATGTTCACATCTATTACAGTATACAAACAGAAATTTTCAGGACACTCTGTACCTTTGGGGCTTTAAATCTTTATTTAGTTAAGATAAATTATTTCCCACTTTTTAGTCCGTTTAAAAATCTGATGCATATAGGATAGGTATATTAAAAAATATTTTAAAATATATAAAATAACTGTACTGATAACAATTATTAGTCCAAGACGTCCTAGTTGTTATTTTCCGTCTTCTATTTAATTTTTAAATGTTCTTAGCTGTATTGTTTGTATCCACATTCACTGTTCATATAAAATGTCAACATTTACTTTATTCATAAACTGGTTTTGGTTCAAGCGTTTCATACTGTTAAAGAGCCGTCGTTTGGTCTTGTCCAACTTGCAAAATATTCAATTATTTCACTAAATAAAGATAGATGATATTCCATCAAGGCCGAAGCGGAGGAGTTCTACTCAAATTCTTTATGTACCACTTCAAAAATAAACCACAAGCCTTTTCATATACAAAATATATATAGGGTAACCAATGTCAACACTATTCACAAAATATAGGCACAGAAGCCAGAATTCTTAGCAGCAAAGTGAGCCCATTCCTTCGATGTTTACGAAAACCACTACAGTTTAGTAGATGACAGAAAATATCCTTATATTCGGCCAATTTGCGCACTTCATGCCAAGGAATATTTAGCAGTGCTTATGGCATGAATGTTGAATTAAAGGATGTTTCCTTCAAATTTGAATAAAATTATTTAAATCATGCTCTTCCGATCTTTGGCTTGGCATGTGCAGCTTCTTCAAAGATAAAGACGACAAATTATTGCTTGTACGGAGCACATCGTGCCTTTAAATGTGGTGTTTTGTGGCATTTCGCCCATAAGTACGTACAAGTTTTGAATACACTTATACTCATGTGTCTGACATAATTCGATACACTCGTAGGTATACCCACCCACGCCTTATGCATAGGCTGGCTGGAGTGTGAGTTGTGTTATTGAAATTGCTCGCTCAATTTATTGGCTAAAAGGCGTGAAATTTCCACTTAATTTTAATGCGAGACATAAATTTAATTTAAAAAAGGTTATCCAACAGACATAAAAATGGAAAACATCAGGACAGTTTACAAGTGTGGATCTTGTGCGAAATATGTTCCATTCACTATGACTAACCGAGACAAAAAAACGGTGAAATTGTATTTCCACCTATTGGTATTGGTCCTTGTACTTGTTAAGAATTTCATTAAAAACACGAGCGGATGTTGATGGGTGGATGAAAAGTGGGAGAGAACTTAACGTCGCGTCGGTCGGTTAGCGTCGGTAGGCCGACGTCTGTAGTCGTGTGTATAAAGGTGAGAATGGAAACATAATGTTTCGCAGAGCTTTGTTTACGCGGAAAGGAATAAACATGAAAATATTAAAACGTAGTAAGTTTCGAATGATGTTTTATACGGCCATTAACATACGCCAGGACCATATTTGGCGAAGCGATACGATAAATTATGGATGAGTTTTTCTTGTTTTCTGTATTACGCCCGTATTTTTTGCTTTCAATCGATTTTTTGGGTAGAGGCTGGCAATTTCATTAACCATTGTAACAACGTGTTGACACAGATAGCAAGATATTTACGTTTTACTTTTTTTAACGCTGTAATTAATTGACCAATGAAACATGGTTCAAGGTGTTTCAGACTATTCACGTATGAGTGAGAGTGTGTGATTTTATTATGCTCTGTATTTTAATGGAAGCTATTATAGGTACCTATATATATATTTCGTTTATTGTAGTCGACGCGTGGACATTTATTCATGAGATGGTGGTAGATACGTTATTTATTAAAATAATGCCGACAGCGCCCACAAGAGGTATTCAGATAGTATTGTTAGTCGGCTTTGCTCCGGTTGGCATTTTGTTGTAAGTACATGACCAAACCGCAGTTGGCTGTGTATTACTTGAAAAAAAAATTAAATAAATTGTGGGCTAACACAATCGAAAATAACAACAATATGTTCAAGCCAGGTATAACGTTTAAAATTGACAGTAGATAAGTGACTAACCCAAAAATGGAACTTGGAAGTGATGGATGTGCTGGAGTATGGCGTTCAGCTCTTACATTTTTTTTTCTACCGCCCACCTCTAGCGAACGTCTCACAAAAGTTTGAGAGTGCAGATTTACTGATAAAGCTGCTAAATTTAGTCATTCGGATGGCAGAAATGAATGATTGCTAGGTCTAAATTTCGATATGAACCCCTTGCGTTAATTATTTATTTATTCCGAAACTAAATGGCGCACAAAAACCATAAACGCATGCCCTAAAAAAAATATTTTTCACCACGCAGTCCCTGCTCAAATCGTGAATGACCTAATGCACTTTCAAATTCATAGCATATATTTTTTTTTATTTGGAATTAAGTTGCTGGAGTACCTACTGTAGTAGACAAAATGATTTTGTTTAACGAAATTATGTACAATTTTCAATTCGTAATTAATTTACTATTATTTTATTGCGAGATTTCAAATCAGCTGGTAATCATCAGGTCGCTGCACTGCAATTAAATTGTGTGAGTGCACCGTGCAAGCATTTTCGGTTTAAATTTAATTGGAAATATGTTCATCTGTATTTTTCATTACAAGATAAACCAAGAGGAAAACAGATTACTGCATTATAGGGAAGGGTAAAACTCTTGATATTTCGTTTAGACATAGCTAAGCTTGTGACAAAACAATATATATGCGAAAATTAACTTACGGAAACTCAACTCTAAAGTTTCGATTTTATAAAAATCGCGTTTAAAAAACGTCGTTACCGGTACGACAAAAGTGTACTAATATTAATTATTTTAATGATGTGCGCCATAATTTTTGTTCACACAAGATATTTAACTCGACCCACTTATCTAGGTATACTTAGGTGACAAAGAACCCGACTTCTCTGAGGAATTTAAATTTAAGTGTCAGGAAAGAAGAATTTTGTTTGTACAGATTTCTTTTGGAGTTGCAACAATTTTGATGCAAGCGACTAATTTTCCAACAAATTTACTAAGTGATTGTTAAATCATTTGAATTGATTAATCAAGCCTCTAGAAATTGAGTGATGATCACTAGACCACCAGTTTTTGGACTACCTTATCCGTGCGAGAACTATGAAAATGCTAATATTTCCAAGCCCCAAAGACCATGCAAATAATAAGTACAGAAATGATGCATGCTCTTTAAAATACATAATTTAAGTTTTAATGATGATATACCCATACGTACCTATTTTAGTATTGAACCGGAAATGTTCCTTGAACTATGAAACTGATCCAAAAACTATGCAATGCAAACTACACTGCTTCTTAAACGTTGGCTGATAGGAATAATAAAACGAAAGGAGCTAGCTATGTACGTTGTACGTGAAGCAAATTTTTGTTTTTGCATAATTCCCTTCGTTCTCGAAATGCGAAAGTTGCCTTCGTTACGTTTTCCACAGAATATCAATTTTTCGGTCAGTTGCTGAAATATTTGTATCATAACCTAGAAAAATTGTTTTCTATGTTTTTTTTTAACCTAGAAAATCATACAAAACAACAAACTGAGAGAATTCTTTACAAATGGGTGAGAAATCTTTTACTCATTTTCGTGTTTTTCATCTTTGACACATTGGAATAATAATGATAATAATGCTGAGATATTATACAAAGAAATCATCTGTGCATGGAATGTAGGTTTTGGCAAAGATGCCCATGAAGATAGTCACTTTCACACTTTTGTTGTCGCAGCATATCCCTTTGCAGTTCCAGAAATACTTGAAGATACTTCCGTCTAGATGAACTTGTACTGACAAATCTACATTATACTATTTAAAAAATAAAAGCTCCATAAGTTCCATTCTCTGGGACTGAAACCCCATGCCATTGCAATGGATCAACATTAATCACAGTGCGAAGGGTGCAGGATTTACTTTTTCCATTAGTTCCTTTACATACTTCAACTTATGGTGCACTATCCTATTGCTGATACTGGTCAAGGGTCTTGTGTGGTTTGTTTTCTTATCTGGGCACACAGCCGGGTCAAGCAAAACGTTTGCCACATACTGAAATTGCTGCTGCTGCGGAATTTGCTAATAAAATAGATTTGCGGTGTTTTACAACCCTAATGGTGTCCATTGTTTAATCAGGTTATCTAACATGGAATCATGCGTCTTTTGGTCACTGAATTTAGTTTTATATTGTTCTTCCCTTCTAACTATCTAGCTCAGACGATTGGTCGTATAACTAACCGAATACTTTTTTTCTTAGAAACTTTAGTCTCATTTTGCTGTAGGTAATAAAACAAATTTTAGTCTCGACTTTAATTTAACGGAAGATCATATTTGCGCCTGTAACTGCGACTGTGCCACTGTGAACTCCAAAAATTTAAAGTCGAATCTAAATTGCTTGTTGGATCCCCGCAACACTTCTATAAGTTCATCTGTAACTATCGTTAAAAGCATAAGTCGCCTATAGATGTTCAATGTTTCTCAGTTGTTCGATCTCCCGCAGTTGTTCGATCTCACGCAGTCTTATTTCGGAATTTTCTAAAACAAAACTTTTAAACCGAGTTACATTGAAATTGCCCTTTAAATTAAATCACAGCTAGATGTCCCTTCGCATCAAGTTTAAGCACACGAAATCACCACATTGCAAGGACATTTTACAACACTGTTCTTGAAACTTTATGTGCATACATCCTGCCAAATTTAAGTGCCCATGAAAATTCATCAAACCCCTTATCGTTATAAGGGTCCTAACATTTTGATTTAAGCGCTTGTTAGCCAGCCCTAAAATCTATTACACCTTTGCAGCTTTATCGCTATCGATTTGTTCTACCTTGGGTCCATTTGGGATTGATGTATCCGTAAACCTACTTAAAGACCATCCACTTGATAGTCGATATTTTTAGCCCACAATAATTCAACATCTTCAGTTTCTTCACAAACAACGTCCGCATAAAACGCTTTAAACGATTTTAAAGTGGGTTACAGAGAAAAATAAACATGCCAAGTACACGTATGTATTCGCATTATGAGCAAAGCCATTATGTGCCTTCGACTAAACATCCAGATCATCAATTATATTTATGTGGAAGCTATCACACGCATCGTTCATGGGAATTTTTGTTATTCGCCACAGTACTGGGGTATATCCCATTTGCTTGCTTTTGGCTTTGTCGGGAACTGAAATGCTGGAAACGAATAACAACAAATCTGAATTTGATTGAGCTTGACTTGGCATTATTTAAAATTGGATAACATGGGGCTCGGCGTTTAAGGGAGATACAAAAAAAAAACAGCAATCGAGATTATGACGTATTTATCACCGGCATGGGAAGTGCAAATGGCAATAATGGTAATCAGATTGTATCAGGATATCCCATAAGAGTTACAGGTTTATAAATACCTATATCTAGAATCACAATGCTTCTCGCTGTTCATCGAAGCCTAATCGAGTTTGCACTTCGTTTGACCTGCTTAAAGAGATTATGAAATAGAGTTTATTGTGATGCAAGGGTGTTACGTACATAATTCATTTTTGCCTTAAGCGATATTTCAAGAACGTGCCACCTCAGAAACAAATCAGTCACTGTATCTTTTGAGTATGGGTAAAAAACCATTGTTACTTCGGTACAGATATTGCAATCAGGCTTGAACAGGCTTAACAGTCTTCATTAAGTACTTCGTTTCGACGGCTAGGAGCAACCAGATGGCATCATTTCAAATCCAAACAACGTTTTTCAGTTCGAACCGTTATTTGGGATGTTACTGATCCCATCTGGCCCTGCAAAATTTGTAAAAGAGATCACTAACAGAGAGCTGCTTTTATTGTCTATTATATTTTTTAGTTTTTTTACGTCCGCGAAAATAACACATTTATCCACTTGAAATGATTACATAATAAATTATTGTATTGATAGGTGACTCTTTTTGATCGAAACGATTAGGGCGTTATTTCAAACTCGATTTTTATGAAAAAATTAACCAACTGACAGATGAATTTGATTGGTGATTTTCCGCATGTACCTACCATTAAGCCACCAAAGCTTCTTATTTGTGTGAGAGTGGTTTTGTAATTCAATACAATACGATTGAATTTAATAAAAATACCTAGTTTTATACTCGCAATAAGTCTATTTAAATTATTATTTTTTAATTGGCATGTAATGACTTAATCAGCTTAAGTTTATTTAATTTATTTTGTAACAACTAAGTAGTTGCGTATTTATTTTTGACTAATATCTGAGTGTGTTTGCCAATGTAAAATATTTTTTATTTGCCATTGGAATTGGTGCAATATAACCGCCAACGAGTGTGTAAATAACAATCAATGTTTTTTTTACATACTATACCGCAGTTTGTTTCAACTATTATTTTACATAAATATCTACATTTTTCAGTTGTGAGTTCAATACAATATTTTATAATCCGCAGATTGTCAGGCTATAATGTAAATAAATTCACAATACAGGCAAACAATTGTGCCCTACATAAATTTTATTTTATTTTTTATCAAGAAGTACCTATTTTTTTGTGTGTATATCGTAAGCAAAAATACCAATACCAACTAGGATAAGCCGCAAATTTCGGGTATAACACAAAATGAATAATTCCGCCATCCCCTAATTTGTTGGATGAGTGCACGCAGATGCAGGGACTAATCATAGCAGACCGCCCTTTGCAGGGAATGGGGAAATTGGATACCAGAAAAAAATATAAAATTCAATTGTTGCCATTTTTGGGGACGCGAAAACATTTCAATTGGAATTTTTTGTTGATATTCGCTGACATCTGATATTGCATGAATGAAGCCTGCCGTAAATGGCATTATGTGTGAAAGCACTTCTGGTGATCAGAACTGCGGAATCATCTGTTTTTCTTTCTTCTATTAACCATAACCAACCTGGCGGTTTTTCATGGTGGCCAATGGAATAAAAACTACGAGAACGCAGCACGGATGAGTTGAACTTTCTTTATTTTTTTTTTTGATTCAATGTGATGAAAGGGATTATGCTCCATTAAATCGCGGTCCATGCAAGGGAAAACTAAATTTCTCCATCTTCTTTTAATTTTAGATACTGCAAAGCCACATATTTTTTTATAGCAAGAGCAAAAAAAAATTATGTGTGTGTGGGCCATGTTTTTTTTAACAATTTGTTGAGTTACACAAAAGGAAAAGGCTCGCAGTTCCGAAGATTTTTCATACGTTCTCTGCATTCGTTCACAAAGCATAACATTCTGGTGCCTCGCGGCGCGCACCACTCCACAAGCTACCTAATCAACCTATCCAACAATAAGACCTCTATCTCTAAATCCATCCACACTCTCGTGATAAAAACGTTTATCCAATAAGGCAATGTATGTGATGTAGCAAAGCCATCTACCATCATTCCACTTGGCGCACGTACTCCGTTTTTGACGCCCCAAGTCAAACACCCTCGATTACTGGCACTCAATTAAATGTTCATAGCTAAAAGTCATAAAAGAAGTAGTGTATTCCCATACGGAACTTGAAGATGTGCTTAATCATCCGTTCCCGACCTAATCCGTCGATAATCATATTTCATGTCCTTGCACCGCACATTCCCCAAGCGTTCATATTATCCATCTTTGGATCTGGATCTCTTCGAAATATTAATACACGTACAGTCTGACGGAATCCATCTTGTTCTTGCTCGAGCTGTTCTCGTTTGTTTTTCTTGTCACCCAATACACAAACATGCGAAGCGAATTGCTTGTTTTTGGTGGTTCCTAAACCCACCATCCTTCTGCAGAACAGGCTTTAGTTATCGGACCAAAAAATAAATAAATACATACACACACACACAATTTGTTGGGATATGGTCGCTGTCGAGCTGTGTGAACTTTTGTTTATTTAAGTCACGTTCGCACATCGATTACACCGTATTTTAGTATGTGAATTGTGAATATGTTATAGGCGAGTAGTATCTTATAGACCAATAGTCCGGGGACTTGGCGTTGGCGTAACTATATGTAAAAATATCACCAACATTTTGTGCTGAAATATATTAGGTAGTTGTTCTGTATGTGGTAGAGAGATAAGAGTATATCGAATTTTTGTAGCGAAAATATTATTTTGCCAGATTTCCGTTGAACAAAATATTTAATGCGGATTGTGGAGCCAAGTGGAAGCAATCAAATTATGGATACAAATGCACGGATTTAATTTTGTCAGACTGCTTTGAGTTGGTATTCGTAGTACATATTTGTGATGCTGTCCGAGGTGTTGGGAAATGGATATACTTAAATTGGAAATGGTATCTATTGATGATTATTGGTGATGTGTGGTGATCATTTTTAAGTGTTGTTATTTCAGTTCCTGAACCTGACAGGCGTGCTGTCTCATAATGTGAGTGACAAGTTCTGTGATTTTATGTGTTTTTTTTTATTGTTTGGAGAAAAGAGAAAAGTTAGTAGCATAACCGTAACAAGAATTAAGCTGCTTGTAAAGCCAGGGTCAACAAAATGGTATCAAAAGAAAAGGTGCTGGCAAAAACAACTAAATGTATGTATTCTAATTGATTTTACAAGAAAATTAATAGGCCTCCGAAGACAACCGTGGCAAATGGTGTAAGGAGAGCGAATGATATTTGTGGTTATAAATTAAAAAGGCCACGTTCGCGGCAACAATTAGCTATAAAGTAGACATAAATACTAACCAGGAGTTCGATGTTCATCACATGTTCACCACATCGCACTCAAAGACAAATAGTGGACAAAGAACTGCGCCATCTTTTGTTGTGATTAGTTCAAAGGTTGCTTAAAATAAATTCAAATAAAAAACACAATAGAAATTGTATGAACAATAACTTTGGGCTAAGAATGCAATTGACAAACAGAGTCCTATCTCAAAGAACTGAAGAAATTCTGTCTACGACCTTGATCATGTTAATGGCGCTAAAGCTTGTATTCTATCCAAAGCGGGTAATTTTCGATCGCTTTAAGAAAAAGATTCTACGTAAAATTGTCGGTCCCATTTGCGTCGGCGAACTTTGGAGGAGTGAGGAGGAGATATACATCATAGAATTAGTCTAAAAATTGCGCATCAGTCGTCTAAGATGCCTAGGACATGTAGAGTGAGTGTTCATAAAGGTTCAGCCACGTTTGAAGCTGCGACACTTACTCAGAAAAACAACGCTGTAGAAGAAGTTATCGTCGTGGGTGGGTCGCATAGCCGGAAAAAGTCCAACCAACTTGGAATGTGCAACTGTAAGCAGTGACAGCGGTAATCTAAATCTGGATAAACATTTCAGCAAGAACTTTCGACTAGGACATCTTGAACAATTTGCATTACCGCCAAATTCACATTAAAGGGGGCAGAAATATTTTCTCCTCGATGTTTGAACTGTATGGTGTTTTACTTCCGTTCGCAGAATATTTCTAAATTTTTTTTAGACTTCGAGAATGCATGGTGTTGTTGATTATTGCCATGCTTACTTATTGGGAGCGTTTATCGGCACGTCGTTAGCTGTGTATTTTTTTTTTTTTTCTTATTCTTAACAATTTTTATGATACCTGCGAAGCCTTATGGCTTGTAAATATAGTAGTAAGCTAAAGAGCAAAATATTATATAATTACTATTATGTACATACATATAATTAATTATTTAAAACGTATTGTTTTATTTGTTTTTTCTTGTTTTAAAATTTTCTATATTTATTAGATCTCTAGGTAATTCATTAATTATGGAAGGAACTCTAATTTTAAGTTTCCGTCTACCATAATTGTTTTAGTTTCTAGGTATTTGGAGCATACCTTGGGCCCGTCGTCTGGTGTTTACTTGATGAACGACTGGTCGAATAAAACGGCTATCGTCAAAGTACTCCAGTATAATCGTCATCTTGAAAATTTGATCTACATGAAGAACTCTAAAACCTCTTTCATTATTACACTGGTTGATGCTTTTTATTTGTTTGAGTGCTGCATTTTGAAGTTTCTTTAGCTTTTGAATGTGAGTTGTAGCTGCGTTTCCCCAAGCAAGTATACCATACCTTAGTTTTGACTCAACTAGGGCATAGTAAACTTGCCTCAAAACAGGTTCAGTGGCATGATGCCGCAAATGGGCCAGTGCGTATAGGGCCTTTTTTGGGTCCATGCGTAGTTTATCGACGTGTTTGTCCCATAAGAAATGGCAATCAATAATTACTCCCAGATTTTTATAGTTTTCTACTAACTCAATCGTTTCGTTAGTAGTGCTAGGGCAGGCATTATTACTCAAATGTATTCTTTTCTGTGTGGGTTTAAATTGCGGATTTCGAATGTGCATCATTTTGGTTTTTGAAGCATTGATAATTAAGCCGTTGTCATGGCACCATTTAACCGCAACATCGAACTCTTCCTGCATTATTCTCGTCGCCATATCCAGAGACCTGTGGGAGACCACAATAGCTGTGTCATCAGCAAAGGCAATTGGAATGCTCTGCTTAAAGACGCGAAGTAGCTCGTTCGTGTAAAGGATGAAAAGAATCGGACCTAGTTTTGATCCCTACGGAACTCCATATTGCACGCCCATTTTCTGACTCATAACGTCCTTGATCTTGACGCAAAACAGTCTGTTGTGCAGATAGTCCCTAAGCCAATCAGCCATTACTCCGCGTATGCCAATCCTTCGTAGTGCTTCTAGTAAGTTCGCATGGTTGAGAGTGTCGAAAGCTTTACTGAAGTCCATGAAAAGGACTAGGACATGATGGCTTTTGTTTAGGCTTTCATTGACACAATTCACGAATTCTCCTAGCAGTTTGCCTGTATTTTTGTTTTTCTGGAATCCATATTGACTTTTGCGTATTAGAGAGTGTTTGTTGATAAAACTTTGCAATATTACTGAAATAGCGCCTTCCAAACACTTTTCAACTTCTGGAAGTATCGAAATTGGTCTATAGTTGCCCAGCTGATTTTTAACGCCACCTTTATAGATCGGCCTTACAACAGCAGTTTTCAGAATTGACGGGATTTTTGACTGTGTCATGCTAAGGTTGACAAATTCACATACACGGAAAGAATTTTAAGATCAAATCAAGAAAAATAACCCAAGTAACAATTTGACTTCGGTAAGGCGCTATCGAAGCTATTTCACCTCCCGCAATATTAACTGCATAAGGTCTAAAGGAAACGCATTTGGCGCACTTTAATGCAAGTATTTACTTATTTAAGACTTCCTGAACAGCTTGGATAGACCTTACCGAAACTTTATGGAAGCTTTATAGAGGCTCCAAAATGAACAAGAAAAAAATTATTTTTTTTTATTACACTTTTCAATTTTCCATTTTCTTATTTTTTTATTTTTTTTTTATCTTCTTGATAAACATTTTTAAATACTTTTTGCAATTTTCATGGAGTTTACATTTACGTACTCGTTATAATTTACATTTTACTCACATGCGCCGCACTGAGAATCGAACTTGGGTCCTGTGCGTAGTAGTCCAATACACTACCCCCTAGGCTAATTCGTCATAATGCTGTAGTAGTGCTAAATCTGAACTACTTGGTACATTTTAGAGTTTGGTTATGATTTGCAATAAACTTGCAGCTTACTCGACCGAAGTAAAGCAAGACATTTAGTGTTACCCTTATTTATTCATGGGCGAAAAGTGTTTATTTAAAATCACATTACTGACATATTTTTCAATGTGCTAGAAGTATTTTATGTCTTGTAATTTTTCCCCGATTCATTAACTATGGTTTCTTTAGACAGCTTTGATTCATTTCATATGAAATTAATTTTTACCTCTATAAAGCCTCCATATGTAAGTTAGGAGGAAGTACGAGTAAGTGCTTCTGTACAGCTTCCAATCGCAAGCGGTTGACTGCATGACAGTTCATTGCTTCTATAATGCCTTCGGTCAGAAGCTCTAAAGAAATTCACTTTCCACACATCTCCAGACACATTTTCAGATGTCTAATAGAGATCTTATCGAAGCTTAATTCCATAACCCTCTATAAAGCCTATGTATATGCTTCGTAAAGGACTTACTGAAGTTGTTATCGAAACAATTGCCTCGAAATGGATGAACTTCGGTTAACAAAGACTATAGACGCTCTATCGAAGCTGTTACCTACAGAAATTACAAATTTGAACCTTACCGAAGTAAAATTGTTACTTGGGAAGCGCAGAATCACGAAAAGTTTGTCTAGTTTTAGAGCTTAGCTAAGGATTTACTAATTCACGACATTTTATTCGCAATTCTAGAAACTGTACGAAGTGAAGATATTGACCCTCAAAAGTCGTGAATCAACACTTTTCATTATCAATAACGCCATCAAACGAGAAATACATATTGCCATAGCCGATCGCAATTTGACACAAATAGTTATCAATTTGATATTACATGGATTGCAAATTGCAAAAACAATTCGTAAATTACCACTTTTCTGTTGTAAATTACGATTTTATCAACACAATAGTGTTGATTTGCGAACTAACAGGAGTAGATTTACTACTTCAGTAGTTGCAATTTACAAATTCTTAGTCATATATTGCAATTTACGTTTCTTGAGTACCTAGTTATTAAATTGAAAATGTTTGTCGTGAAACTAGAAAACTTTATTCTTAATTTACAACTTATATCTTGTAATTTACAAATCAGAATTAATAGCTGTATTATTTTATAATTTGTTTTCCCGCTGATATCCGTGAGAATCATACGACGCCATATCGTCCGAAGCCAACGGGATTTGTGTGGGGTAGTTTTTATGTCTACGCTGCAATTTAAAATACATACCTACACACAAATTATTTAGAAGAACTTGCCAATAATTAAAACCTAAACAAACCTTTTCGATTACATATTTTAGAGCCCATTTCAATTTATTCTTCTTTTCTAATTATAGCGAGATTCTGAAAAAAAATGCAGATTTATATGGTACCTACTTCAGCTTTTTTTTTATTATTCATTAGGTACATACAAAATAGATTCCAGAATGCATTATATTCCGTTGGTTAGTATACTGATTATCACTATGAATTAGTTATTCCAAAACCACTTAAACCCGACTCGACTGCTTTGAGCAAAGATTTAATACCGACTGACTTTCTCTGCACCGACACGCAATGCGCACAATGATGATTTGGCTTCATGATAGCAGCTGTCTAGCAGAACCACATACATACATTCATCCATAAAAAGAAAGGACTTAAAAGGATTTCGATAGGTACATCGACTATGGACTGTGCATAAAAAGATTCCACACATCAGGTAGTTGATTCCACGGAAATTACAAAAAATATTTTGTAATTTACGATTTCTCTACGTCAATTTATGATTTCAATTCACATGTGTTGAATTATTACAAGATTTTATTGATTCATCATTCAGTGTTGGTAATTCACCAAATATTTTTCGCAATTTGAGATTGTGAAGTGGTGTTTGAGAAATTGACCTATTGGGGTGTTAAATTGCGCCAAACAATCTCGCAAATCACTACAAATAAAAGAAGCTCGAATTGATACTTCTAATCGTAAATTTCAACAAACAGAATTTGGTATTCTCCGCCGTTTTCAATGCCAAATTAAGAATTTTTGTATCAATCCATGAAAACTTCGTTGTGATTTGCGAGAAATATACAATTCGTAAATTGCAACTCAAAATTTTGCAATTGGTGATTTTTAATTCTTTCCGTGTAGGATAGGAGCAAAGATGTCGGCGTGTACTCTGATATCAACTGCTCTAATTCCATCAATTCCTGGCGATTTATCTTCTCCGAGAGAACATATTATACTGCATATTTCATGTATATTTGTAGCTTTGGCATATATTGAGTTTTCTACACATGTATTTCTGTGATTCGATGTGACAGAGCTACAGTGATGGATGATTTGAGATATCTGTGTAGAGAAAAGATGTGCACGTTCATTGGATAAAGAAGTGATATCAGTCGAAAAATGTTTAATCATTGTTTCGTCAATATTCGACTTTTTCCTTCCTAATATTTCGTTAATTAGTCCCCATGTTTTTCGAGGATCGGTCTTAAATTGGACAAATTGGTTCTTGTAGAAATTTAATTTTTGAGCTGCTATCATTTTATTGGTTTTGTTCCTGAAACGTTTATACTCCATTTCATAACTTTTGTTACCTCTATTATTTTTCCACCTTGTGTATAGTTCATCTCTTTTTTTGCATTCAGCTATAAGATAAGGGGTTGACCAGGGGCTATTTTTTCGTTTGTTTTTTATTGATTTTGTGATAGTTGATTTCTTATAGATTTCATCTAGTTTGCAGACCAGTTTACTATATTGCGTATCAGCATCATTTTCGTTCACGACGTCTTCCCAGTCTACTTCATACATAAGCTCATTCACTTTGGCGTTAGATATATACGATGTACTGACTACGCGGTTATCTGATGTTGTTAGCGCATCAGTGGTGTATAAAGTTGCGTAATGATCAGTGATACCACTCTCAATAACAGCGGAATTTATTTGCTTGTCTACTCTGCTTACAAGGATGTGATCAATTACTGACTTCGCGCCATTCTTAGGATCTACCCTTGTATATTCTGTAATGACGTTCATTAATCTTAGCGATGCTAACATCTCCAAATAATCTTTGACATAGTTTGAATCACGAATATTAATATTCATATCCCCCATCACAATCATTTCTTCATTTCTTCCCATTTGTCCCAAATTCTTTTCAATTTCATCCATAAATGCTTTTTTACTAAACCCTGGTGGTCTATAAACTCCAACGAATATTCTTCTGCGTAAATCTAATTTTTATATTTTCGTATGATATAGTTTCCGAGGGTATTCGTTTATGGCCTATATTTTTTGGGATAAACATCAAAATTCCTTCACCTCTCTTATTGTTTCTGTTTAGAAATTCAGGTTCGAAACCATCTAATTGATAGAAGTCCTTTTCTTCGTCTTCTATGTTTGTTTCAACTAGGATGATTATTTTTAATGCATTTAAAAAGTGACTTATACTTAAGCAAAAGTTACTCCAGTGTAAGCGCAACGATCTTATATTAAAACATAAGTAACAACAATTATTATTACATATTTAATTCATTAACATTACATATGCTGCTAAAACCTCGTATTACCCTACAATCTATGTTGACTAGTAACTCATTATTGTTTTCATTTGTGTTAATCATTTTTGTTATACAGTTTTGTGTTTCTCTTTATCTATATACCATGCATATTATGTGCATGATATTTTATTCACATCATTAGCAGTGGTAATAATTATTGGTAGTGTGCTCTCATTTCTACGTGCCAATATTTTCCCCGAACTCTCCCACACAAATCTCCAGTTTTCTTGTTTTGCTTTCTCTTTCGTCATCCATAATAGGTGTTTGTTTTGCCTTGTCAGCTGATTATTTATATACACCGTGGTATCAAGCAAAGAAGAACTCACAGTTTTGTTTGTATTTTGCATTACTGCACTCAGCCTAATGGGACGAGTTGCGCGCGCTTGTTTGCCAAATTGAGTTTTGCATACGTTTGAGGAAAATGTAGCAATTATTGTTGCAGATAAATTTTCATGTGCGGTAGGTGGTATGTTTTTGATGTCGACATTGTTTTTAAGCATTTGTTGTTCCATGGTATTTATTTGTCATTGCATGTTTTCTTAATTTCATCTTTTGTTTTATTACTTTCCTTGAGTTCGTTTATTTCTTTTGTGAAGCTTTCGAAGCGCTCTTTTAGAGCGGAAACGTGAGAGAAGAATTCGTTAGTTTTATCAAAAGACACAATATTTCTCTGATTACGTGCACAGATTGTTAGTCATAAATATGAAGCTTGAATTGGATTTAATTATTTGAAGTTTGAACGGCTAAATTATAGCCAAAGACATTTAGTTGTTATAAGCCACGTCTAAATAGCTCGCGACTAAAAGTGGTCCTGGGCTAATTGCCGCTTTGTTACTCTAGCAATCACATGTCATGAAATGGACGAGGTATAGTCCGCGACAAGAAATTGTCAACTGAATACAAAGCGATTGGAAGTGTAACGCTTGTATAAATATACACGTCTGAACCATCAGAGCCATCAACTCACTAGCTGCAGTTATAACAACCATCATCATGAGATTCCCGATTCAACGAACTATACCTATGTTAACTACCTATCTAACGCGGCAAAAAAAGAGGCGAAAGGTGGCACTACCAAAGAGGATTACAGCTGCTAACGTTTGACGTACTTGGTAAATAGTTGGTCTCCGGAGAATATTTATCAGAGCACTCTCATAATAAAACAACAGAATATAAACCTACGACTTCTGCTGACACTTTGCTAAACTAAAGTTAAACAGTCAATCGTGATAGGACCACTAATTGGGCTAAAGCTAAAGTCAGACAAACGCTTCAGCTGAGAGTAGCACTTAAACTGGGTAAGTAATATTTGTTCGGTTTCGCAGTATAATATACGAGCATATTCACTTTTCATTTGTTCATAAAATTTTCTGTGTTGCAAAAAAAAAATATTCTTTGCTAATTAAAAGCGTACCAAGGGAGCAGTTACAACTCCTTGCGTTGCTATAGCATTGCTTGAGTTTTTTGTATAAATGTCTGTAATTAATTTGTGACTTTAAATCACCTCCGTCAAATAATTAATTTCGTGAATTTTTCATCGTGCTCCACCGCGGCCTGTAAGCCTTACCCATTAAGAAGTTAAATTTTACAGTTCACACTTTATTAAACAGTCCATGACAAACTTTAGAATTTAGTCTACAAAGAACTATTTTGATATTCACTAATGGAGTAAAATATTTCCCACATCACATTTTGAATAAAAAATAAAAACATTTCGTACCTACAAAACTTTTCGATTTTTTTGCCAGAAACACGCTTAACCCCTTCGTATACACTCTCTGTATATAGATGAGAAAGTTGAAAGACTTCTTTAGTTAAAATCTCAGCAATTTTCACCATAAAAATAAGCAGTCGAACTTTTCTCATCTCTTCCTCTTGGCAAATTTATGCCAAAAGTGCACCATACCCTGAACAGTGGCAAAGTGACAAATCAAATCTCCCTTAGAGCATCATCGTCTCGTGCAACTTTCGCACACATCCTGCGAGTTTTCCGAAACGACTTCATTCGCACCATGCCTCTGTGGAGTCCATAGAGCTGAGTCTCACTTTCCAAGACCAGGTTATTGAAGTGTGCAGTTGTAAAAAATGGTATTTTTTTCTTGCTGACGCAAAAACTTTCCAACATCATCTCGATTTGAATCGATGTTCGGTACAGTATGGATCAGACTTGAGGTGTCCAGCAACCGGAAGTGTTACACTCATCTGTATGTCCTCAGATGGTTTCTTGTTTTCAGCGACTCGTTTCCTCGTGTCTGTTAAAGAGCGCAAACCAATGGTTTTGGGTTTTTTCTTTATCACAAAATGTCTCTTTTCTGTTTGACAGGGACTTCCGAAGGATTTTATTGTCTGACCTAAATATAGTAAAACGGTTGATATGCATTTTCTTAACCCCTGCTCGTCAATAATACCACCATTTGTTGGGGTTCAATGGATGTGTGTTATTGATGAAAGAAATCGTCAGATCTGGATGGAGATTGGATACAAACAAAAATTAAACGATTACGGTTGACCCTTGAGCGGTTGCTTGTTGAGATACACTGAGAGAAACTTGTTTTTGTATGGAAATCAGTGATGCAATTTGAATCGAATATAACACATGTGGTTGTTGACCTACAATCCTTTTTAACCTTCACTCTAAATATTTTGTAGGTCACAATTTTATATCGAAAATTTCACCATTGTGAAGTCGAAAAGCAGATACCAGTTAAACAATTTGTAATTAATTCGAAACATGCAAAAAAAATTATTTCCAATTACATTTTTGAAATAGGGTCAATGCCACAGAGGGATAATAAGTACTTGGTACCCACACTTTATATAGTTGCGTAAATTGAGAACACTTATTCGCTCGGTGTAGGAATTTTTTTAAGGGAGATATAATCAGATTGAGAGCCGTATCCACAAGTACCTACCTCCATTTTTTTGTAGCAGTCGGTATATGGGTGTGTTGTTTGATCCCATCGGCCATTCACTGAATTTGCTCCACTTCAAGTTGAAGTCCGTGCATACACGTACCTACATACCTAATACGTAAATACCTACAACCTATATATAAAAGAGGTGAAATCGATTTTGTGAAAGGAGTTGGGGCTCAATCTTTTCATAGTCGTTTATTGATTGAGTAGTGGAACAAATTCAGTGAATGGCCGATGGGATCAAACAACACACCCATATACCGACTGGTTGAGAATTTTTTTTTTTAGCTATACCTACATTTTTTAAGAGTTGGAATGGAGGATATTCTATTCTGTGTTTACGAAGATTAAACACATTTGACCTAATTTTTTGTTTTGGTGTTTAAGTAATGCCGGCTATTTTTAAATCGACGACCAAAGATGAGTACAATTGAGATGTGACGAATTAAATTCAAATGGAGGGAGAGTTTTCCAATAGAATTGATTGATATAATCGGCTGAAATTCATTTACTGCAGTGATTTTCGTCACAGGGACTAAAGTACCTACCTAGTTGTGCCAATGGTTTCTTAATTTATTTCCATTACAGACTCAATTTTAAAAACATAAGGCGTTGCACTAATTGGGGTTATGGAGTTAGATATCTGCTTAGATATCAGCTTTGATCTCCGCTTCTAGACAGCCGAATAGAATAAAGGATATCCTCTCCTTTAACCGGGACGATTGGAAATGCAGCAGTGAGACCAAAGTCAATTTCGTGCAGTAGTTTTTAAGTCCCCTACGGACAAGCACCTTACAGTCGGAAAAAAGTTACAGTTCTATCATCGTTTAGATGAACAGTAGGGTGATAAAATAAAGTTTACGTTCCTGTCCACTCAAAGATCTACTAGGATTCATCACAAAGTCCGGTATCATGAGCGAGATCTAAGGCCCACTTGTGGCCGCAGTGATATGGCAACTTGTTTCCACCTCCCCTTAACAATCTAATCTAATCTGCATCCCACTGTAAGGAACCACAACAGCTCCTTAAAAAAGTACAATACGCTGTTGCAATCCATCGCGCAACTAGGTGCCGATATATTTGGCTGTTGAAATAGTTTGAGATGGAAATGCTTTTTTAGTGGTAGGCTCTATCAAACTATTTGACATAATTATATAAGTCAATAGTAAGAGCGCTTAGTTGTAAATGAGTATTAAGTATTAAGAGTTTAGTATAAGAGTTAGTCTAAGTTAGTTGTAAGTATTGATTGTGAATAAAAGGCAGTTGCCGTCAGACCGCCAACCGTGACTTTGCTTTAGATCCGCTCCACCTCCGATGTAACACATGGCGACGAGGATAAATTCGAGGGGGTATTTTCGTGAAAAGGTTAATTATTAAAAAAAAAAAAAAAAAAAAATTAATTAAATTAAAGTACATATATAATATATATTTTAAAATGGCAACGAGTGCTGGTGATTCAAAAGACATAAAGTTAAGCGGCAGTGCTTTATCAACATCGGGGTTAATTGGAAATATCGAGTTTTTTAACATTGGAGACGATTTTAAACTGTACCAACAGCGGATGACACAGCTTTTAAAATTAAACCGGATTGGAGCTGATGAGGACCAAGTGGCATTTTTCATAAGCATGGCGGGTGGTGAGCTGTATAAAGTTCTAAATTCCCTAGTAGCGCCGACCGATCCCGCTACACTGAAGTATGACGATATCATTTCAAAGCTGTCATCCTACTTCGCACCAAAAACCAACGTGATCGCACAGCGTTTTAAATTTTACAAGCGTGAGCAAAAATGTCATGAATCGGTGGCTGATTACGTAGTAGAACTCAAGTTTTTGGCAAAAAGCTGCGAATTTGATAAGTTTCTTGATGACGCTTTAAGAGATAAATTTGTGTGCGGGCTGAGAAATGAGAAGATCCAGGAACGGTTGCTGAATGAAGAGAAGTTAACTTGTGACAAAGCTCAAGAGCTGGCAGAGACTATGGAGATGACGGAGAGCGAGATGAGAATGATACATCCAGCGAACACGAACGCTATACGGTCAACACGTAGATCACCGCGCCGCTATGAGTCTTCAGAAAGGCAAAACAGGTATATGAACACGAACAGCACAACTAATCGCAAGTATATAGACAAAAAAAAGAATTTCGGTGAGAGTTGCGGTACTAGGCAGACGACTAGAAGTTTATCGAGAGGACAGAAGCGATATCAATGCTTTCGTTGTCAACGATGGGGACATTTTGCTCGCGATTGCAAATCCAACATAATCTCGGGTAACGGACATCATCAAAGCAGACAAAAGAAGCAGATTAAAATTTTGACAAGTGGAAATGAAACTGGAGATGAGGAAACTTTAGACATCGGTTATATAAACAATTTATCGAGTGAAGATCCTTTGGTTACTAAGTTATGTATAAATAATGTATATATGAATTTTGAAATTGATTCCGGGGCTTGTGCCTCCGTAGTCCATGTAAATGATTATGAAAAATTTTTGAAGAATGTTTCTATTAAACCATATTCTAAAATGTTGCAGGTAGTTACCGGTGAGAAAGTCGATGTGGTCGGAGTTTGTCTGGTTGAGGTTAAAAATGTTAATAAGGTAAATACTGTGCATGCTCTAAAGTTAGTGATTTTAAGAACTAGAAAATATTTTCGTCCATTAATGGGTCGAAACTGGTTAAATACAATATACCCAAATTGGCGAAGCAATGGTGGTTACAATAACGTAAACCTTATGAACGCTAACAGCGATAAGAAGTTTTTAGTAGAAAAGCTTAAAGTTAGATTTGAGAAAGTATTTTCACAGAATTTTAATCACCCCATTAAGGAATTTGAAATCGATATACGATTAAGGCCGGAAGCCACACCAATTTTCACGAAGCCTTATGTTGTTCCTTATGGAATGAGGAAACGGGTGGAAGAGGAAATTGAGCGGTTATGTAATTCCGGTATACTCGAGTCTGTAGCACATAGTCAATGGGCTACGCCTATAGTTTCAGTAACGAAATCTGATGGAAGTTTAAGAATATGCATGAATTGTAAGGTGACCGTGAATCGATTTGTTGAGGTAGTTCACTACCCTTTACCGGTGATAGAGGATCTATTAGCTGCATTAGGGGGATGTAAGTTCTTTTGTGTCCTAGATTTGGCGGGCGCATATCAGCAATTAGCGGTAACCTCGAAGTCGAAAGAATATTTGACAATAAACACACATAAGGGACTTTATCGTTACAATAGACTTCCGTTTGGAGTTAGTACAGCTCCAGCAATTTTTCAAAAAGTCTTAGATCAAATTTTGAGTGGGTTGGATAAAGTTCAAGTTTACTTAGATGATGTGTTAGTTGCGGGTTCGACATTTAAAGAGTGCTATGATAATTTAGTAAAGGTTTTGGCGAGGTTAGAGGATTTTAATGTTAAAGTGAATGAGAAAAAGTGCAGGTTTTTTGAAGACGAAGTCGAGTATTTAGGACATCGTCTAAGTGCCGATGGAATACGTCCTAATTTAAAGAAACTTGAAGCGATTTGGAACGCCCCATCACCAGATACGGAAAGTAAATTAAGATCTTACTTAGGGTTGTTACAGTACTACTCACGTTTCGTACCGCATTTATCTGGCAAGTTGCATGAACTCTATTCAGCGTTAAAAAAAGAAAATATGCCTTTTAGGTGGAGTGAGACCTGCGAAATAGCATTCCGTAGAAGTAAAAAGTTGCTCCTCGAGAATAAGTTGCTCGCTCATTACGATCCGGACAAACCCATAATTATTAGCTGTGACGCTAGTCCTTATGGCGTAGGGGGAGTTTTGTCTCACGTGATCGATGGACAAGAACGTCCAGTTTTCTTTGTGTCCAGCACACTCAACAAAGCTCAGCAAGGATATTCCCAAACTCACAGGGAAGCCTTAGGCATAATGTTCTCGGTACGGAAATTTCATAAGTACATTTATGGTAAACATTTTACTATATGCACCGACCATAAAGCACTTCAAGAAATCTTTAATGGAAAAAAAGGTAACTCTGCGGTAGCGGTTAGCCGTTTGCAAAGATGGGCAATCGAACTTTCTATGTACGATTACGAAGTTCAATATCGCCCGGGATGCAAAATGCAACACGCAGACGCATTATCCAGGCTCCCCTTAAGTGAAATGGCGGAAGATGAACATTTTATGATAAATTGGTTCAATATATCGTGCGAGTTACCGACCAAAGTGGAAGACATAGCCAAAGCAACCAGTGCAGATCGTATCTTGAGGAAAGTGTATGATCGGATTGTGAACGGGTGGCCAGACCTGTTGGAGTCTAATGAGATTAAAACTTATTATTTAAAAAAGGCATCATTAACGGCCGAGAATGGTTGTATATTTTATGGTGAGAGAATAGTCGTGCCAATATGTTTAAGGGCAGACATATTGCGGCATCTGCATGAGGGACATATAGGGATGGCAAGAATGAAAGAATTGGGTAGAAGTTATGTTTGGTGGATTGGGATGGATTCTGATATTGAGGGATATGTTAGAGAATGCGTGATTTGTGCTATGACTGAAAGAAAAAATAAATCGTCCGATATTAACCCCTGGCCTACAGCACACGTTCCATTTGAGAGGATTCATTTAGATTTTTGTTATTTTGAGGGATACAATATTTTAGTTTTGATTGATGCGTATTCAAAGTTTATGGATATTAAAATGATGAATAGAACTACAGCACAATCCCTTACATTAGCATTGCGTAACATATTTGCATATTTTGGTCTGCCAAAAGAGATCGTTACTGATAACGGGCAACCTTTTGCAAGTTGTGAATTTTTGGATTTCTGTGAAAAGAATATGATTAAATATATGAAGTCACCACCATATCACCCGCAATCAAACGGATTAGACGAACGGGCCGTACAAACTTTTAAAAATGCATTAAAAAAACTATGTTTAGATCATAAAACCAGAAGCCTTCCTATGCAATGGAAAATTGATAACTTTCTCTTCCAATACAGGAATACCCCGACCACAACGACACACAAATCTCCGTCAGAACTAATGTTTAGCTATAAACCTGGTACAATTTTATCTAAGCTTGGAAAAAAAATGAAACCAATTGTGTTTAGTAAAATAAAGAATAATAGAAACACTAAAAAGAACGAAGGTCAAAACGGAATAATCAATAGGAAAAGAAAAGAAGATTGTGCAAGCAAAATAATTAAAGAGGAAGATAGATTTAAGTCAAATGAAATAGTTAGATATAGAAATGTACATAAGGGCTATTGTAACTATGTTTTAGCTCAGATAATTAAAAAGATAAGCAAAAGCTTATATGAAATAAGTTTAAATGGAGTAAGAAGAATTGCACATATAGGAGATATGAAAAGGGCGCATCATGTCAAGCGAGTTACATTTGCGCCATCTAACATTAGAATTCCTAGGGAGGAATATTTAGGAAATAAGCCAAATGATAATGATGTATCAGATGTTAAAGATAATACTATAAGATCTCCGAATGCAAAAGATGATGCTAGTGAATTTTTTGAATTAAGACGTTCCGAAAGACTTAAGGCCAGAAGAAAACTGAGTTGCTAACATAATGAACAAGATAAGCTAAGTTAAATCTAAGAAGGAAAGGATTGACATAATTATATAAGTCAATAGTAAGAGCGCTTAGTTGTAAATGAGTATTAAGTATTAAGAGTTTAGTATAAGAGTTAGTCTAAGTTAGTTGTAAGTATTGATTGTGAATAAAAGGCAGTTGCCGTCAGACCGCCAACCGTGACTTTGCTTTAGATCCGCTCCACCTCCGATGTAACACTATTTCTGTAAGAACCTGAACATTTGCATTTAAGTAGATTTGTTTAACCTCACTGCTGCCTTAAAGACTTTACAATCAAAGGTAGTTTAAGCGATTCTATTAATTGACGACCGGAATTTACTAAGAATCATTAAAGCTTCACTTGCAATATATTGCAACTTTGTAACACCAGAAATGCCAACACTAAAAATTGATACGTGAAACAACCGTGGGTACATAAACTTTTATACTTACTTACT
This sequence comes from Cheilosia variabilis, assembly GCA_951230905.1. NCBI lineage: Eukaryota > Metazoa > Arthropoda > Insecta > Diptera > Syrphidae > Cheilosia > Cheilosia variabilis. Next base: position 48,261,956 of record OX579677.1, read on the forward strand.
AAATAAGTTCCCGACAAGTGACAAGTCCATCCGTGAAACGCAGTTTTCCTTTGTCCAGACGAAGATCTCTAGTATCCTCTATGGCCTTATCTTTGCAACCGAGATTCGGTATTACTTGTAGCTGCGAACCTGAAAGCTGGGGTTGACGGTGAAAGTCGCTATTACAGTCTGCAGCGGAGTGACGTTTGAATATGGTAGAATAAACAAATATATTGTATGCTGGAATCCGTAAGAGAATTAAACACCTAGAAACTGCACTGCTCTTGATATTCTTGCTAAGGCTAAGTCAGAGCAAAGACCCTGACACGGTTCTTAATGCAAAGGGGCTTTGGAAAAGGGCATGGACATGTCCAAGATAATCACATCACTGTCATCATCGTGAAATTTACCGTCTCTCAATATGATGGCGTCGTCTTGCATATCAATTATTGTGTCGGTCGAAAAAAGGGCTCAGGCTTATTTTCATCTCTTCCGCAAAACGAAGGAGAACGCAAAAAACAAGTTGCCACTTTAAAATCAATTATTTCCACTTCAATGTGCATCCTTGCAGCTGAACGGAAAAGGACATGATGCGGAGTTTGCTCTTGGCATTATGAAATTATGATTTTCATCATTCCAACGGCGTTGTTTCCTGCAACTGTCTGAGTCGAGTTCTCTATTCTTTTTATTACTTTTCCGTCACCGCCCCATGTTCGTCTTGGGGAAAAAAACGAAAGGAAAAAGTTTATACTCTATCCCTTTGCGTAAAGTTAATAAAACGTAACGGCGGCGTCAACAGCTTCGATTTTTTCCACTTTCAGCTTGTCCTCTGTTGTCTGGCCTTATACAGTAACTACCTATCTATGCCGGTATCTCTATTTCGCAAACTGATGACAGCGCGCACCATCTATGGGCCAGTTAAATGAATTTCATTTACATCGCCTTTGTGTCTTTGCCGGGTATAGCTCCAGGGATAGTCGGGGTAAATTGACAGAATTCATATTTTTTTTACCAAAGATTCGTCCTTGTTGTTTCCCCTTCTTCTGTTGCTCATTATTATTTTTTCTTCTCGTTTTTTGCTTACCTATTTCCAAGAAAATTGCTTTCAATTTCTTCGGATAAATTTATCCAACTCAAAGTCAAAGGCGTTTTGTTGTCGTTGACGTAGTCGGTCTTGAGATATTGCGCACACTTACAGAGTGTCCACATCCACACACAACCACTCTCGACTAAGGGAAGGCCTTCTGGTTACTCAATTCACTTTCGCACTTATACTTGGTCAAGCACGAAAATGGCATTAGTGTCAGGCAACAACAGCAACAAAGGCAGCGAAGTCACGACTTCAGGACCCTCTATGTACGGGGGGATCACCCCAGCCGAGAGATATTCCATCACTGTTGCTGTGCAAGAATTGAACTTAATCGCACGCGAAGGAATGCGATGTTTTATTTTATTTTCTGTGTCTCTCTTTTTTTGTGCGGTAAATAACGCTGAACGTGTTCAAGTGCTGGCGTGAAAATTGTCACTCGAAATTGTTCGGAAGGGAAGAGCGAATTATTTCGCTTTTCAAGTGCAGCTCAGTGGAAAACTCAACAATTCAAGTTGCGGTAATTTAGGATATTCAACATTATTGTGCGCCTACAAGAATTCTGCACACAACGAGAAGGGAAATGCCAGAGACCTAGAATATAGATGAGTGTAGCTTGTATACTTGGTGTCTGGTGTTTCCTTCCTTGTCCTTTGTTGGAATTATTTGTGTTACGTAGCGTTTGAATGTCAAAGAACAACGCTGTCTTTCTGCGTGTGTAACATATTTCGCTGATTGACAAAGAAAACAAAAAACATCCGCATTGGCCTTGTGATTTTCCATCAGTTACATGAGATGGAGTCGGAAATGAAGGCTTTGCTTGCCTACCCTTTTGTGAGAGGGAGTTTCACATTTTCATTTGAGAGGGAAGAAGTTATAAGTGCACGAGCAGATGTACATAGGTACATTTATGATGGATGTATGCAGTACCAACATAGAAAAGGTACTTTTGTTGGAGAATGCTGTAGAAATACCTCGGCTAAGATAAATTTGTTGGAACTAATAAATGGAACATATTAAGTTTGAAAAGTGTACTATAGTCCTTAAGAGAAGCTTTGAAAATTTATATCTTAATTTCCAACTGAACTACTTCCCCAGTTTGATTGCGAAGTGAGGTATATTCATAGGTATATGATTCTGATAAGAATGTACAAAAAAAATAGTTGGCGCCACAGGTCCGTATGGACCCTTGGCCTAGGTTCTCTTTCGTATGAGTTTTTTTTATTTTTGGAACGAATTGAAGGGATCTACAATTTTATGCCGAGTCCAAAAGTTTAATTGAGAAGCTCTTTCATGATAGTTATAGAATTTGGTATTTTTTCGGGAATCTAACCTGCGACCCCTGGTTCAACACGCTAAATACTAAGCAACTGCGCCTACACGAATGTTTAATCTATACATATGATAAGACTGTAGCTGTTTTCATGTGTTAACGGTTGGCGTGAAAACTACTGCTCAGATTTCGATGAAACTTTTTTGAAAAGTCCCTTAAGAGCCTGAGAAGGACATAGGCTATTCCTTTCATAGCCATGCCTTTTTTAACTGATTAACTGCCGTTTAATCTCCACTACTCAAAGAATTCTTAATCAATGCAAACAAACCAAAATACTTAAAAGAGCCAAAACTTCCATAATTATTTTAAGCCATCAATCAGCTTTCTGTGTCATCTAGAAGCTGAGCTACGTCCCAAAATCTAACATGAAAACACAAAATTTATTTTCTCATCGCACAAAACTGCGTGAAGTTTTCTTCGATTAAAAGAAACGAAAGAGAAGTGTGCGAGGAATGTGGGTGTAATCGACAGCGACAATGTTTTTCTGAGGAAATGCGCAGATGGCTGATGACGTGCGATGATGGGCGCATGGTGGTGTTAATATCCACTATATTATTTCTGTAGTTACTGTAGTACGCTCAACCAATCTTTACAAATTAAGTGTCAAAAAAAAAGAAGATTTTTGCATTTTTACTTTTTTTAAATATTAGCAATTGAAAAAGTTGTATTTTACTATATTAAATTTCAACTACGCAGTTGTGTACAACTATGATTCAGGGAAATACTTTACTTTCATTCATCATGCCCGTAGCGCCGTTGGCGTAGCCCGTACAAACAGCGTTCAATAAAATAATGCCTAAAATAATTTTTTAGGTAAAATGGAACAAAAAATCAAAAATTAAACACAAATATGAAAATATAAACAAAAACAATTTTTATTTCCAAAAAAAAAACTAAAATTATGAATCACAGAAGAAATTCTTAATAGGTAGGTACAAAGTATTGAACAAAACAAACATAGTTTTAATCCAGCAGATAGTCTTGGTCATTGAAATCATACATCAAAAAAATTAAAAGTCAGTATGTGAATCAAAAAAAAAAAAATATAGAAAAAAACAAGCCTTAAAGCCTTAGCTATCGAAATAATGCCTAAAAGGCATGAAAAAGCCTAAGTTGGCATCACTGCTTACACACGACGCATACAGTCGACGGCCGAAGAGAGTTACAGATATAGGAATAGGAAATCTAAGAGAAAATTTTCAAAATTTGCAGGGGAATCGGGTAGCAGGAGCGCTGTTATGTTATTTCAAAACATAGGTTTTGTTGTCAGTTGTCATTTTGCAAAGAAAATTCAAGATAGCCTTGATATAATCCTAATACTATAAATGCGAAAGTAAGATTATTTTAACGATTGCAAGTGAGAATGACATAGGCTAATTTTTGTCGCGTAAACAAAACGTGAGGGGGATGAAGTAGGGGATCCAAGTTTTAATGACGAACCAATTATTTCTCTATCTATATTCGGTGAGAAATAAATATATTTGATGCGTTTTTTACCAATGAATTTAAATGTGTGGATCTGAAAGATAGGATAGTTTTGGACCCGATAAGTGGCGCTGTTGTTGATACAAATATTTTAATTGAGTTACTCGAAGTACTAGTTCTACGCAGACGAAGTCGCGGGTACCAGCTATTTATTTAATAAACGACCTCAATCAGTTCATGACGAACTTGCAAACCCGATCACTGAATAGATAGGTGAATTTAGTTTTTGCATCCGTTCTAAAATGTCTGATAGAAAGAAAATGAGTAGCAGAATAGTTAGGCTCATCATAGTCATAGATGAACTCCTAGACCACCTCACACAATCGGGGTACATAATACAAGGCTATGCAGATGATGTAGTAATCACAGTTAGGGGCAAGCATGACTCCACGATATCGGAGATCATGCAAAGGTCCCTAAACGTAACCTACAAATGGTGTCAGAACAAAGGATTGACCATAAATCCATCAAAAGCAGTCATGATACCATTCTCAAGAAAGAGAAAACTAGAACTGAAACCGATCAAGCTGAATAACGCAGTCATTGACTTCTCAAGAGAGGTAAAATATCTAGGAGTAATCCTAGACAAGACTCTCACCTGGAATTCACACCTTGATCAAGTCACCAAAAAGGCGACAAAGGCAATTTTTATGTGCCACCGTCTTTTCGGCAAAACCTGGGGCTTAAAACCAAAAATGATCTATTGGTCATACAACACGATCATCAAACCAATGATCACCTATGCAGCGATATCATGGTGGCCAAAAACCGAACAAATAACGGCACAAAAAAAAATGAAACAAGATATATCGCTAAGCATGCGTTGGTATAACGGGGGCAATGAAAACTTGTCCAACTGCAGCCATAGGGGCAATGCTCAGCCTTCTGCCTTTACATTTAGCTGTAAAGAAGGAAGCTGGCCTCAGTGCCCTCAGGCTCCCTGATATATCAAATCTTAAAGCAGGAAACCTCACAGGACACCTTCGGGTACTACAAATGCTCCAAAATGATCCTGTGATCAAGGTATCAGATACCATGCTTAAAAAGTTGCGCTTCTCCAGAAAATTTAAGATAGTCATATCTGGCAGGAACACATGGAGAACAAACCAAATTCGTAATACCATCGGGATCACAAATCTGGTACACCGACGGTTCGAAGATGGAAGATGATGCCACCGGGGCTGGGGTCTATGGGCCTAGGTTCCAAACAGCTATAGCACTGGGAAAATCACCAGACATCTTTCAAGCGGAGGTACACGCCATAGAGATATGTGTCCGAGAATGCTTACGAAGGCGCACTAAAGGTGCCTGCATCTACATCCTATGAGACAGCCAAGCAGCTCTTAAGGCCCTAAGATCATACTCGATCAGGTCAAAGTTGGTTTGGGAATGTCTTAATCTCCTCGAAGATCTGGCCAAGGACAATACGGTCACCGTTGCTTGGATACCAGGTCATGAGGGATTTGATGGCAATGAACGAGCGGATTGTCTGGCGAGAAGAGGCGCATCACGCCTGCTCACTGGTCCTGAACCCTACTTTGGGCTACCTTTGAGTTACGTACACTCAAAATTCAGGAAATGGGAAGATGATCACCTTGCAGAATACTGGACGAAATCCAAAGGACAGAGACAAGCAAAAAGATTTATAAGACTAGCTCGTAGTAAAGCAAAAAAGTTACTCGAGCTAAACAAAGAAGACCTAAGGATACTAACGGGTTTTCTTACTGGGCACTGGCCACTAAGATACCATCTCAAAAAGATGGGACTATCCGACGATGACTCCTGTCGGCTATGCGGAGAGGAGGAAGAGACAACGGAACATATACTCTGCGAATGCCCTGCAGTGGCAAGGGGCAGAACGATCCATATGCAAGAGCCATTTCTAAGTCCTGCCGATATAGAAAACATGGAACCAAGAAGGGTACTGAGGTTTATAAAGAGCCTCAACAGCTCCCTGGGTTAAACATTAGATGCCAACACAATAGATATCTTCTGGTCGCAGTGTACAGGGCCTATTACTTACAATACAATAGGCTCATCACACTTCTTTTTTTTTAAATAAACTTTAGTGCAATGACAAAGAAAATAATAAGCCAACACATTCAGGCATCGTTACGTACTAAGTAATCTGAGTTAAACTATGCGAATGGGTAACATATCATTCATTACTTCGAGTTGCACAAATCAATAGGAATACCAGTAGAAAAGTAACTGTGAAGGATATAAATACAATCACTTGTAAGGGAATTTTTGCCTATCACTCCACCGTAAATGTGTACCTATTCACAACTCCTGGCAGTTCCACAACAACATGGATCAAAATCCTTTCAATTTTGCTCCATTTCATAACAGATGTCTACTAGTTGCGTCGGAAATCAAAGTAGAAATAAAATGCTTCCGGAAACGCATTCTCTTTGTGTCTACTAACAGTCCCAGCTGAATTTTCGATGAACCTCTTTATTCTATACATCATTCATTGTACAAATGGAATATTGAACATGTAAGTGCACAGCAACCTAAAGCGAAATTGTTTGTATACGCTCCTGTATCGCGACTTGAAGTGAATACTAAAAGCCTGAAATAATAATTAAAAATAATGCCAAAGATTTTGGGGTTTCCTTGTTGTTTTTCAAGTCAGGAATTCATGAACTTCTGGACATTCTAGGTACATTTGAATATTAGATCCCTTGGTTTTTTTTTGACAGAGCTAAAAAATAATAAATCCACATCCCGAGTCACTGGCTTTGGCCATGTAATAAGATATATTGGAGAAGGAAAAAGCATCAAAAATGCTAACAGTATTAGCTATATCAAGTAAACTGCTCAGTGTTGTTGCCCCACTTTAGTAGTTGAACAACTCACAAATCAAAAGGATATTGTGGGTTTTTGACATTTCCTTCGAACTTTTATATCGTCTGTAGGACATTATTTAGACTTTATTGCCTTCTGATCTGTTGGAGCTAGAGGAATAAATGTGGGGGATAAGACTATTAACCCTGCCTCGGATCCGATCCCCTGACAATTTTGTTCGTTTTGAAGTTTTGAAGCCCAATTATCTTCATAAATTTTACCGACTGGCTTTGGTTTTGAGTACTTACGAGCTTCCCAGTGGCACAGCCTTTCTCTTAGAAAACATTTTGAAGTCTAAATTTGAAAAGAAACTAAAAAAAAAAAAGCAAAACTTAGCACCACATGAAAGGACTTTCATTCCAAAGGAAGGGTGTGCCAAAAAAATGTAAGGCTTTTGAAGCTGTTGTGCTAGCGGTGAGTAACACCAATGAGGTGCCGGCCACCTCGTCGCAGTAGCACTTACTACATAGACATGGCGAAAACAAATTCCTATAACAAGTTCTTCTTATGACGAGTCTGCGATGCAGTGGTTAACTCATATTATAATCAGCTTCCATTTACAACATACGTTTACATAAAAAAATAATACATACGTTCTGTATAATTATTTAATTAAACCCAGTCTCTGAATTTACTGCACAAAAATTACCTAGCACATGACCCTTCTTTCTAGCGATGTCTCTCTATTCGATGATACAAAATGTATACCTACGATATAGATACATGAATAAGCATAATATAACGAATGAATATACGAATTGCTGTGGCAACAGGGCGACCGTGTAAAATGCCGATTTAACCCTGCTATTACTCGAATATGGTAGCGCGAAATGGAAATGGGAATGGAAGGTATGTTTTACGTTAGGAACCCGATTCTACACACATTTTCTCGTGTTGTTTCTTCCCAGCGGATTTCTTTTGTAAATGGAAAATATTTAAAAACCCAACCCATATTCCCGTAGATCTTAATTCGCGGTATATAAATATTATGTTGAAATATGGAAATATGGATATATAGACAGTAATTTTTAAGGACTTTCATCTTGGGAATTGTGGCTTTTTATAAACACACATTATGCCGTACAAGGTGAGGGTGGATAAACAGTGTAGTGCTGACCTGATTTACGTCAGTATGTATAGCCTGCTTATATAGACTGCTATATAGGCGGTTAAATAAATTGATAGTATTTGATACGGATTTCTGATTCAAAAAAACATTTTCATCTTTGTGATCAGTGATCAATTTATTTTTAAAAAAAATCACGTAGGTATGTATATTTTATCTAACCAAATTCCAGAAAGTTGTCAATCGACTATCGCTTTTCGATGAAAAAAAAAAAAACATTTTGTGACAAAGCAGTTTCCAGTATATACCATAAACTAAGTATGACTGACAGCTTTCCCACGTCTCTCCGATGACCCCCGATTTTTCTCCCGGTCTCAATTTTACTGTCTGTGAATACGTGTGATGCCGGAGGTGTAACGTGTATCTAATAAAATACTGAACCAATTATTTCTCAAGCTAGGGATAATAAAATTCATCATATAGGTATCTATATTTGGTAAGAAATAAATATATTTGCATTTGAATTTAAATGTGTGGGTCTGATTGGTTGGCTTGAAAGATATTATAGTTTTGGACCAGATAAGTGGCGCTGTTGTTGATATAAATATTTTAATTGAGTTACTCTAAGTACTAATTCTACGCACGAAGTCGCGGGTACCAGCTATTTATTTAATAAACGTCCTCAATCAGTTTATGACGAACTTGCAAACCCGATCACTGAATAGATAACGTGTATCTAATAAAATACTGGCACTCAGCAGTTTTCCTACGTCGTGGTACCTATCTTTACCTTTTTGTGGGAATTAAAATTTCTTCTATTTTTCTATTCGAAAAGAAATTCTGGAACAATTGCACACAAAATTCCAAATTTAGCGGACCCGGCGGACTTCGTCTCACCCCAAATTTAACGCCTTCAGATAAACTCCAAACACAGATAGTTAAAAATTCAATGTGATTTATTTGAATCTAATCCAAATCAGTAGAAAGCGATATCATAAACAATGTTTTTCGATTTGTTTTCCGGCGCAAAAACAAACAACCAAGACGGTTTGCCAACAGTGAAATTCGACATTAATCCCACAGACTTCCAACAACAGCCAACAGGGGTCAGATTCTGTAAGGCGAAACGATCAATCGTTTGCGAACGAATGATTTGCCCTATGTTACACAAGCAAATTTCTTCGAGCACACGAAAACGTTTGAACGTTTCGCCTTACAGAATGCCGACCCAGAATCCGCTTGAATTTGAATGGATGATCAGGAATAGGGTAAGTTCGGGCATTATGGCGCACTTAACGTCAATCTGAAATAACTTTACTACGAACAACATTTTTTAATTAATGTTTTTTTTTAATAAACTAGTCAAAACAGTAATATAAATAAATTAAATAAAACTAATAAATCAAATTCATTAACAAAAAATAAATTAATTTTAAAAACCATATTGCCCTACTTGCGGGCAATATGGCGCACCCCTGAGGGCAATATGGCGAGGAGCTTTTATTTTTTATTTAAACGCCCACATCCATCGCAGGTGTTTCTGAATGCAGTGCAGGAGTTGTGGGACCACTGTCCACAAAGGACACACTGCATCCACTCGTCCCTTTTGGTTGTAGTGGTGTAATTTTCACCACATCCAGCGCAAATGTTCTCCCCGAAATCTTCGAGCCCATACGACTCGTTGGTGGATATTTGTCATTTCACCCGCGCCATAATGCCCTTACAGCACCTGCGCCATATTACACAAAAATCACTTATTCACAACACATTAAAAAAAAAACTTAGTTCTCTTTTCGTTTCAAATATTTCCTGCTACACAACAAAACTGAAACTGTATTCTGCATTACAATCTTCACACCGAAAACCTGCGTTGTATACTTACCGAGAAAAACGAATCCAAACAAAAAGCAAAATTATAAAAAACCACAATCAAGCTAATTTTTTTTTGTTTTTTTGTTCAGCGAAACTCGTCGTACCGACTAACTATGTTTACTGCGCACGTGTTCGGCAAAGACTGAAGTTTCTGCATTGTTTTAATTTTAATTAGAGTTTGGGAAGTATGATATTTGCGAGGTGCGCAATAATGCCCGAACTTACCCCAATTGGAATTCGTGGGATAATGACTTCCTCTCCTTTGGATTTGCCCTTGATGATCGTAGCTTGAATAACATTGTTCATCGGGTTCTTGCGGGACAACCGCGTACCGTTGCACAATTTCGGATGATTCAGATTTCTCAACATGATTATGATCGATCCCACCTTCAGCTGTCGGATGGTTGGTCGCTTCATCTTCGTCGGTCACGCTGTCAACGGATTTGAACAAATGCAGTTCTCCAGCGATTTTACTTTTAATAATGAAATTAAAGCTTCGCTGATTTATCTCGTTAATTTTTTTACCCAAAATGCACGCAAAACGTCTTTTATCACAATGATTTTCACAATTATCCAAGCTTCACAACGAATTTTCTAACGGATGAGCCAAATCAACCCAGCCGTTCTCAATAGATGAATTACTATACATTTATCACACCATTTTTAAATGTATAGATTATAAATGGGTAATATGTGGCGAAGAGGATATTTATCCCGCTTTTAACGCAGGAGGTAAATTTAACTCAGAGATAGTAGAACTATCACGTTGTAGTTAAAGTGCCGGCAGAGATAAAAAATGATTCTCGGAGGTATACACGCATCTTTAGTCCGTCCATATGAAATAGTCCCCTCACATGGTGGCCAGTCGAAATAACAAAAGTTTTTAACATCACTAAATTGAACAGAGTCAAGCAGCGAAAAAATTCGAACCACTGGAGTACTACTGTCAAGTTCAACTGTAACCCCTTGATCTTTCCACTGCGCCTCCTCTCTCTCCTAAAGTCTGAAATTCTTGGAAGTTGGAACACTCTCAGATGACCGATGGATGCTCGACTCGGTTCATAGATATCAGGGGCCCTACTCTTAAAATAGCTTTCCCCTTCCGCTTTTAAATAGGTACTCTGTAATAATTTCGGAATTTTAAATGTGACATAAGTCCATTTCATTCCTTTTTCGAAATACAGAGTAGAAAAAATTCGTTTTCGAAAAATTTTACTTTCGGAACGAGATACAGTGAAGGGCCCCGGATTGGATAAGATCTCTGGAACAGCATAAAACTTTTATACACTTTTATTTAGCTAGAAGAAGAATATATAATCAGGTCTGGATTAAGGGAATTTACAATCAGAAACCCATTAAGTTTCAGATAAGAACACTTAATGTGTTGCACTGCAAACACTAGCAAGCTCATTAATTACTAACTAACAGAAATACATTCTAAAAATTCAAAGACGGTCGCAAAAGCCCATCCATTGCAATCCTTTAAAGTGTTCTTGAAAACCATAACTGTTGCGTCGTCGTCATGAATGGCGGTAAAAAGAAACACACGATTCTGAAAGGTAAGTGCACTTCGTACATAATTCAAGTTAATGAACGGCACTAATGAGTTTCTTACTTTTCGCACCCGTACGCACAATTTTCTCGTTTGCACTCGCTTTGATCTCTGCGCCGAGAGCAACCTCAAAGTAAATCCAAGTGCCTCATGAATTTAGGAAGCACAAATACAGGCAGATTTACCTGGGAAAAGGACACAGGAGTATGGTATAATGAAATTAAATATCTTACTCAGAATTTTTTTTTTTTTTTCAAGGATCCTTCCTTATTTGTTGGTTGGTTTAAGCCTTTCCTTAGGTGATGATTTGGATTGCAACCTACTGCACGTGGAGTTACAGCGAATTTCCTACCCACCCCAAGGATGCGCTTTCTTGTCGCCCCGTAAAGTCGTAAGGAAATGTCTATTTTGTTGTAACGTTGACTGCAAGTCATATCATGGTCATGTTTTTCAGGAGAACACAAAAATCCTCACCGGAGTGAAAGCTCCTCTTTCAAAGTTTCACTTATTTCCTGCACATTGAGCAGTGAGCAGAAAAATAAAAATTTCCCTCCTAACAGCGGACTACTTAATTTATTTTTTCTTCGTCTTTGTCGACGCAAAATGTCCTGTATACAGTCGGGCGTGTCTGTATAATTAGGATAATGATGACGATGATGGTGAGGATTTTACAAGTGGAACACACCCGAACAATTGCAAGCCAGAGAGTAAAAGAAACGATATCCACTGTGCAATGCGAATGAGCAACAAATTATTCCAAGCATGCTGCTTTATTCAAAATGGTTTCGCCCAAAGATAGGATTTGAATGGAAGGAGCGGCTTCGTTGAGGATGGAAATGGACTCGAGGGCGTTAAGTTAATGTGCGAGAAGTTTTATTTTTATTTATGGATGGCGATTTTCGCGGTTCGCCATTGCAATAGGAGGATATGTCCAAAGAAATCACGCTACACTATACAAAAATAAAGATAGTTTTGTAGGAAGGGGGGAGTGAAGCATCACCTGCCTGACGGGACGCCTAGCGCGGTGACCTTGGTTCCCCTCCTCTTACTGAAAGTAAACCAGTGTGCAAGTCTGCCTAGCGGGACGCTTAGCGAGACGTTGGTATACTTTTAGGAATTTAACACCAAAATTATTATTAATCTGGGAGAACCAGTTTTGTTACTTTATTTTAAAAGAAAATAGTGAGCTACGATACTTTATGTTAAGTGACAACAATATTCGACGACTGATCACATAAAAATAATTATTTCCTTTTCGCCTTATGTGATTCGTAACACTTGAAGAGTGTGAATTATAAGAGAGTACAAATGCGTTACTTGTTTACACAAAATGTTCGTTAATTTTGAATTTAAGTGTAGTAAGAAATTACATTATTGTTACAGTATACTCTAAGGCGACTTTACATAATCAAGTATAAACAAATGTACAGTATACTCTAAGGCGACTTTAATATAATCAAATATAAACAAATGTATAATATAGCCTAGGGCGCAATAACTTTGGGTGGTTGGTTGTTACATTCTCCCCCTCTGGCTACGAGTACGTCTCGGCGAGTTGCCAGGAAAGTGCTGAGGCTGCGTTGTCGTCTGTCTAGGGCGTCCTCTTCTTCGGATCGGGTGTTGAGGTCGGACGTTAATGACATCAGCCCTGGAATTGTAAGGCGTTAATGCTGATACGTGGTAACTTCCCAGAGGCACATCCAATTGGTCAGGGTGTGCAATTTGGAAAGTAGTTTCTCCTAGTTTGCGTGTAATAATGTACGGCCCGTCTCGTTTTGGCACGAACTTGGATGTAATACCCTTTGTTGCGTTGCTCAGGACGTGCGTCGTGACTAGAACTGCGTCGCCGGGTGCATATATGGGTGACACCTTGCGTTTTGCGTTGGCGTATAACAAGCGCTGTTGCTTCGCTTGCGTTTCGACGTTGCGTGATTCTTCTACCACGTCGGCCAATTGTCGTAGGTACGGAGTTATCTCTGGGACGAAATTTTCGTTGTCCAGGATCGTAGTTAAATTTTGGGTTATGTGTATTGGGGTTCTTAACTCTCTTCCGAAAGTCAAGTAAGCTGCGGTTTGTCCTGTAGTCTGGCAGACGGCTGTGTTCATAGAGAAACGAATAGAGGGCAGACGTTTGCTCCATGACGAATGGTCTGTCCCCACGAGGATTGCTAGCTGTGTCTTGAGGTCACGGTTCTTGCGTTCCACCATGTTCGCTTGTGGATGATATACCGGAGTCAAGGTTTGCTCAATACCAAGGCAGGTAGTTAAATACTGCATAATCGATGAAATGAATTGAGGTCCGTTGTCACTAATTACTCGGCGGGCGATACCATAGCGGAGGAATACTTCGTTGAGTAAGATGGTCGCGCATTGTTCGGCGGTGGCTTCTTCAAGTGGGAATAGCTCCACCCAACGGCTTGCGGTGTCTTCAACTACGAAGATCCATCGATAATTGTTGCTCTGTGGTAGTGGCCCAAACAGATCTATTGCGATGACTTCAAATCGTTGGTTTGTGGGTGTTGACTGAAACAGTCCAGTGGGTTTCTGATTGGAGGGTTTATACTTTTGACAGTCTACACACTTTCTGACGTAGTCTTCTATGTGGGAGTTTATGCCTTCCCAGAAGAAGTAAGGCAGTATCCTTGCCTTCGTTCTGTCGATGCCATAATGTCCAGCTGTTGGAGCGTTATGCAGAGCGCGTAATATGCTGTCTTTCTCACAATCCGGAATCACTAGTGCTGCATTGTCTTCATTGTCGTCGACGTATTTGTATAGTATCCCATTGTTCATGATATACCCATCGGACACGTAGCGTTCAGCCTGCGTACCCGTAGTGTCCTCGAAGGCGTTGATGATGGCTTCCAATTTTGGGTCGCCAAGTTGTCCCCTGCGTACCTCATCAGAACGTCGAGTGGGTAAATCAATTTGTGTATAGCATACGTCGCATGCTTGTACTGGTGGGCGTGATAATGTGTCGGCGACGGTGTTTGTTCTCCCGGTGATGTAGTCTATCTTTAGGTTGAATGACTGCAACTGCATGGCCCATCTTGCGAGTCGACCGGTTGGCGACCTCAGAGACATAAGCCACTTCAGGGGTTGATGATCTGTCAGAAGCGTTATCTCTGATCCTTCAAAATAGCCTCGAAATTTGTTGACTGCCCAAACGATTGCCAATGCTTCCCGCTCGGTTGTAGCATAGTTTCTTTCGGCGGATGTCAATAATCGACTGGCGTATTCTATGGGATGTTCTTCTGCTTTCTCCCCCTGGACCAAAACTGCCCCGAGAGCATAATTGCTGGCGTCGGTCTTCAGATAGAAAGGTTTTGTCTCATCAGCTTGTTGCAAGATCGGTGCTGTTGTGAGCAGATTCTTCAGTGTGTCGAAAGCATGTTGCTGATCGTCAGACCAGACGAATGCTGTATCCTTTTTCATTAGGTTACTCAGTGGCTTGCCAATCTCAGAAAACTTGGGGATGAATCTCCGATACCAGGAACAAGTTTGAAGGAACGTCAGCAGCTCCTTTGCGTTGCGCGGCGGATTCATCTCAGTTATGGCAGCCGTCTTCTCAGGATCCGTTTGTATTCCCTTTTTGATTAGGATGTGTCCTAAGAATTTGACCTCTTCGCAGCAGAGTCGGCACTTTTGACGATGGACCTTAAGGCCGTACTCACTGAGTCTGCGGAATAGTTTCTGTAGATCGTTTACGTGTTCCTCGAAGGTAGGTGAACAGATGATTATGTCGTCCAAATATGCGAATATGTTCATCTCTCCTAGACCTGTCTTGATTCGATCTATTAAACGTTGAAACGTTGCTGGCGCATTACGGAGTCCGAAACTCATTCTGTTGAATCGGAATGTTCCGAATGGCGTTATAAAGGCTGTTTTGTCCTTGTCTGCATCAGCGACAGCTATTTGCCAATAACCCGATTGCAGATCGAGGGTGCTCATGTATGGCGTCGCCTTCGCTGTGTGTAGCAAGTTGTCTAGGTTGGATCCACCTGGTTGACCGTTGAACCTTTCTGCACATTCTGATAAGCCGACATCCTTCCTGAACAAACCCATTAGTTGACGTTGGGTCAGTTGGATTATGTCCGAAGGGGTGTTATCACTTGTGGTATTGGCACGGCTACGTGTGGCGTTGTTTCCTTCAGCATTGTTATCTGTGGCGGCAGCATAACGTCGTGGTGTGACGTCGTCGTCCCTTGAAGCGGCGTTCATGGCTGCGGCGGCTGCAGCAGCGGCCTGACTTCTTGTCGTGACGTTAGACGTTGTGCTCGTGAACCGTGTTCCGGTCCCGGTGGTGACGAACGTGGTTTAACGTTGGCCCCTGTGTCGTGGACAGTGATGAAAATCGACCTGTCAACAGTGGCTTTGGATAGACAGTGGTTCGGTTTTTGCCTCTGTGTCGTAGACAGCGATGTATATCGAGCTGGTGACAGTGGGACTCTTCTTTCAGCTTCGGTGACGTTGTTTAACTTCTGCCTCTGTGTCGTGGACAGCGATGAAAATCGAGCTGATGACAGTGGCGTCGAGTGAGACAGACCGTGGTTCCGCGTCAGCCTGTGTCGTGGACAGCGATGGGAATCGAGCTGATGACAGTGGCGTTGAGTGGGACAGACCGTGGTTCAGCGTCAGCCTGTGTCGTGGAGAGCGATGGAAATCGAGCTGATGACAGTGGCGTAGGCGCTGCGTGGACGGACCGTGATTCAGCGTCAGCCTTGTGTCGTGGATAGCGATGTAAATCGAGCTATCGACACGTAGCGTAGGCGCTGCGTAATCAGACCGTGATTCGGCCTCGGAGTTGGGCGCCAAATGTAGGAAGGGGGGAGTGAAGCATCACCTGCCTGACGGGACGCCTAGCGCGGTGACCTTGGTTCCCCTCCTCTTACTGAAAGTAAACCAGTGTGCAAGTCTGCCTAGCGGGACGCTTAGCGAGACGTTGGTATACTTTTAGGAATTTAACACCAAAATTATTATTAATCTGGGAGAACCAGTTTTGTTACTTTATTTTAAAAGAAAATAGTGAGCTACGATACTTTATGTTAAGTGACAACAATATTCGACGACTGATCACATAAAAATAATTATTTCCTTTTCGCCTTATGTGATTCGTAACACTTGAAGAGTGTGAATTATAAGAGAGTACAAATGCGTTACTTGTTTACACAAAATGTTCGTTAATTTTGAATTTAAGTGTAGTAAGAAATTACATTATTGTTACAGTATACTCTAAGGCGACTTTACATAATCAAGTATAAACAAATGTACAGTATACTCTAAGGCGACTTTAATATAATCAAATATAAACAAATGTATAATATAGCCTAGGGCGCAATAACTTTGGGTGGTTGGTTGTTACAGTTTTATGTTAATTTCTCTCTACAAGGGTATGGCTGAGTGTTTTTTTTTTTTTGCTTGTGACTGTCAATTGGAGTTTAAAGATTCTGTTTTCGTCTATTCAAAGATTGTTGGAGCTTTGTCATTGATTAAGAATATTTTTTTATTCGGTTCTTTAAATGTAAAAAGGCATGCTAGAAATTTTTTAGAAGTTATTTTCGGTGGCAATTGAGCGAAAAACTCAAGGACATAGCTGCTGTAATTTCTCTTTATTATAGAGATACATTTCGAGCACAAAAAACATTCTATACGTGGTTTTTGGGGTCAACAGGCACTTATGGTCTATTGAAAGGCGAATCAACTGGCCTTCCCTCAGTTGTCAGCAAAATCCAATTATAGCAAAGAAATATGACGATGGGCTAGGCGATCAATCTAGATGTCAGTTGATAGCTTATCACCACCAAGGAAATCTTTTCTAATACCAATATTGATTCTGGTATAATCTATACACTTATTTATAAAATGCGATGTCACGCTTTCACTTTTTTCCCCTTAAAACATCGTGAAGTAGTCAACAAAAATTATTTTGTTTTCCAAATTGTCTATTGCTGAAGATTGATGAGCCCAACTCCAGATCCAGAGAGGACTTTCCATCCAATTGTGTCACCCGTCCTGAAACTAATCGAACCCCTAATATTCCGACAGAACTTTGACTATTATGCTCCACTATAGAGTCTTGTGACTCTAACAAGAGGGTGCTAGAGGAAGGTGCTTGGTTAGAGCAATATTCTGCTAACCGAACTGAGGATTTAAATTTTAAAGGTCCAAAAACCTGAAATGAAATTCTTTCGAGCATTCTTCCAATAACCGAGCAAGTTTCGTATCTCCCCGGTTATAACGATTTTTTTATTCATCGTTTTTAATTGATTTGGAGGCGCAAAAGGCGTCAGTTACAGCCATACGAAATATGCAAACCGAAAAAGTTGGAACATTATATAAATGAGTTTACTTACGTTTAGGCAGTCATGCAAAAAATAGGTCAGTAAATGTTTACCCTACGAAAACAATTACAACAAACCAATCACCACTGATTGGTTTCCATCAGAACACAATTCCTGAGAGATGCAAAGAAATAAAATATGTCAGTGGAAAAATTTGGTTGATTTTTGTATAGTTGACTGAGAAATAGATAGGAAACATTTTTTCGTACGGAAAAATTAATAAATTATTTTTCTAGAAAATTTTAAAATCATTTTTTTATCGATAAACTAACTTTATGATTCATAAGCAACATTTTAAGACCAAGATTGAGTTCAACCATTAGGTTTAAGTGGTAAAAAAAAGCAAAGGAACATTTTTACGGTTTCGTTTCACGTATGACAATAACTATGGTCTTAGAATACATGCAGTGTTATTATATTATAAGTAAATTTAATTCAAATACGGGCCCAAAAAAAAGTACAAGCAGAGTCCTTATAATATATTGAATATTTCAAATAAAGCCGTTCCAAACTTTTGTCGCAAATAAACAAACATCAACGTACGTTTATTCAAACCCTTAAAATTGGCCACGTATCTTGCTTGTTAAGCCTAGTATCCTGCTGGCGCTAAATTTTATCTCCCATACAAAAATGTCTTCAAAGATAAAATTTAGCGAGGCATTTTAGCAAAGCAGTATCCTGTTCACACGCTAAATTCCTAACTTCATATAGATGGGCCGAGGAAAAGTCTCCACTCATTTAGCTCGCGAAATAAATGTCCGTTACATTTAATCGAAGATAAATTTGGGCATAAAAAATGGAAGATAAAGTTTGTATTGTGCTTACTTTGGATTTTTTTTGGGGGAAACCGCAGAGAACATTTGCGTGATATATAAAAGAAAACGCAAAACCAAAAATTCCTTTTCATGCGATGAAAGAACAAAAAAACTTGCAGAAAAATTCCACTGCAAATAGGGATTTACCTACCCGACACGAAGAGTCGTCTTCTCCTTGCTACTACAGAAATTATTTAAGCTGCTGCAGCATTGATAATACTTTTCTTGTATCCATTGTTTTGCAAATATTCAAATATTGCGATGTATTTAGGGTCTAACTGATATCTTAATTGGCTTAAGCATCCAAAGCTTCCGTACACTTTTTTAGTATTTATTATGAAATGAGGAGAATGAAACTTCATTCGAAAGGTGCTGTGCCATAGATGAGTACAAACAAAAAATCGTGGATATATGCCGCCATTAGGACTGGTAAAATTAATTTAAGGATTCCCCATACAAAAGCTTATCAGTTAATTGACAGCAGTTTGGTGATATCCTATTTGTCGCCGCCATTTCAAATATAATTATATCATCGTGGATTAGAGCCTATATATTAGTTTACCTACCCCTAAAAGTAATTCAGGGCACATAATTATCTGCGCGGTGTTGACCAATTATTTCTGTTTCAATAATGTTACTATAGTCGTGTTATTTTTAGCTTCGATCTCAGCACAGCAAAGTAAAGTAGGATTTTCAGCACGCAATAACAACAACTACTGTGAGTCGTCAAAATGCCAATTAGAGCGTAGTTGTTGTAATTGCGTGCTGAAAATCCTACTTTACTTTCTTTACTTGTCTTTGCCGACATCGAAGCTCGAAGCAGGCCTTATGAAAACTAACATTTTTCGACATAAATTATTGTTTGCGTAGTGACGTACAATAATGTTAATCATGCGTATTTTTTCGATATCTAGATGTCGCTCTTTCGCTTATATTAACAACAGTATAAATATCGAAAATTGTTGTACGTGTTTTAGTATTCCATACACAACGAAAGGTAGGGTCGATGTTCAACCACAAGCGAAACTAGATTCAATAAATAAATAAATGCAACGTTGCTCAAGAAGCTGGATAACACCAAATTAACCCTTTAATGGGTTTACCTTAAGTTTGCTGTTAAGTAAGAATTACACAGAAATTCATTTCACTTGTGAAAACGAAAGTGTTTACGTGAATTAAATCCCTTGAAGAGAGGAGATATCTTTGTAAGGTCAAAAAAGCTTAAAATTATCTACATTACGAGAATAAATTAGTTAGAACTTTCCTGGAACTATATTGCCTATAAACGGCTTTTCCTCGCAGTCCTTTGTCCGATTACATATATCTTGAGGCGTATAAGCACTTTAAAAGAAACAAAAGAAACAAGGAGCTGCTTATTTCGTAGATAACCATGCGTACCTTACGAGGGCATTCCGTTTTCCACATGCAGTGAATTTCCGACCTAGGACTGCTGAAAGTATAGAATACTATTGAATTATGCCCAATTCACAATGCCACGTTTACGTGCGCGTGCGTTGACAGATTATGTAGAAACAAAGCGTTCATATGCTGCCACACAAAATACAACTTCAGGCGATGGATCGACTTTAGATCGTAAATAACGTAAAATTCAACGCGACGCCTGAGTAGACCTAATCTCTACTCTCACGCGACATTGTGAATTCGGTATTAAGATGGAGACTGTGACCTGCAGTTACCTTTCCTTCCCGAAATATCATAGGAAAATACATCATGTACAAAATTGGCAACCCAATGGTTTTAAAAAAAAAATTCAATTCACTTTTGCGTATACGTAACACTTTTAAGTTAATTCACTCCTTGCCTCACTAAGACCGACTTAAATCTTGAATCCATTCCACAACGAGTTCATGTTAAAAGTTAAGTAATTCCAGGCTTACCCACACAATGGTCATGTCTACTGAATGTCCCATTTGGGCTCTCTTCTCCCCCAAGAAAACGAATTACAAAATAAATCACCACTTAATCGGATTATATATCGATATTCGTTTTGACAATAGATCAACCAAAATTCTTTACAAATATATGATGAAGAATACTCGTTAGGAACACCAGCATTACGTCTGTC
This sequence comes from Cheilosia variabilis, assembly GCA_951230905.1. Taxonomy (NCBI): domain Eukaryota; kingdom Metazoa; phylum Arthropoda; class Insecta; order Diptera; family Syrphidae; genus Cheilosia; species Cheilosia variabilis. Next base: position 48,282,419 of record OX579677.1, read on the forward strand.
ACCCCCACCCCTCTGCATAATACTCAAGTTCATCTCTGCCTGTGACAGAGAGGAACCCGTAAGCAATCCACAATAATGATTACAAGTGCAGAAGAGTATCCTTTCCAATACTTCGTGAAGAATGATGATGATATCATTTCTTATTTAAATCGAATGAAATCGTACGAAATGAATTCAATTTGTGCTACTGAGAAACGTGCCATTCAAGCAAATATGAGAAACATTTAATTCGATCCCCACATTAAGTAAGCACTGAAAAGGATATGGCAACAGAAATAAAAAGAAATCAACATAAGTTGGCATGCCATCGTTGACAGAGGGGACGCCACTGTAGGCAGGTTTACTGTTATTTCGCTTTTTTTCTTGCTTGTACATCAATTCAGCTAACAAGGAGTCTCCATCATTTTCATTCGTCTATCTTTGAAATTTATGGAAATATGTTTGTACGTATGTATTTGAAAATAAGAAAAAAAAAAATGTTTCCTCTGCCCTGGGTTTATTGGCATCAAAGGAAAAATACTTTTCTCATATTCTTCGTTCTACATTAAATGAGAGAAGCCAGCAAAAATGAATAGAATCCACAATCACACATATCCTGTGTAACGTTGGCTGGTCCTATGGCCAACGTACCTGTTGGGAAGACTCTCTCGCTTGGCGATAACGCCCGTAGCTCGGACCCTTCGGCAATAGTTTGCCCGCTAAGGGTGAGAGTTCCCAACCTAAAGACTGTAACCAAATTCCTCGCAGCTCGTAAGCTAAATAAAACAAAGTGGTTTGTTGTCTGTAGTCTTGGCACTTCGCAGAAGAAGTCCCCGTTTATTTAAAATGTTTCCCTTTTTATACTTCACAAAATGATATCAAAGACCCACTTCGAATATCGATATTCCCATATTATGCCTTATCAGCATTAACTCATAGCGAGGGTAAACGACCAAACACTTCAAGTGTTTTGGGTACATTTGCGTACGATGCTTAGTTGGCATATTTATTGTCATACGCAAACGTACCCTGGTCGTGCCCTCGATTCAGCATAACGATACATATTTTTATACCCATTGGCTTCATGTGCCGAGTGTGCCATCAGAGTAATATGACTCTTCTACTTGTTCAGTACGTGATTCATATCACTCTGAAGCAATGCCACATAATGCAATGGTTTTGGGTTATGGGTATCCAGTATCGAAGTGAGTTTAAATATTATTAATTGCTTTGGTGCAATTAATTAAGTGGCCGCTGGTGCGATCCCTTCACACCACCCTTCCTGGGGAAAAAGGAGAAATCATGATATAACTTGTTTTCTTCTTTTACGCGTCACTTGTACATTAAGGGATTAGGCTTTTGCTTTTAATTTTACATATATTTTAATTTTCAACAACTTTTACTTTACTCTAATTTAATCTAACAGTTATTTTAATTATACAGTTATTTTGATTATAACTATACAGTTATTTTAATAAGTTTACAGTTATTAAACATTTTTTTTGTATTTTAATCTTACAGTTATTTCAATTACTAGCAGTTATTTTAATTTTTACAGTTATTTTAATCTTACGGATATTTTAATTTTAGAGTTATTCCAATTACTAGCAGTTATTTTAATTTTTACAGTTATTTTAATCTTACGTATATTCCAATTTTAGAGTTATTCCAATTACTAGCAGTTTTATATTTAATTTTAACATACTTAGTTTTATTTTATAGTAGTTTTATATTTAATTTTAACATACTTTAGGTTCTTATTCTAGGTTGATCAACATATAATATTTACAGTGTGCACGTGTTTCTCCCTTAAACTTAATAAAAAAAAAAAATGTTTACTATAAAAAATTTTTTTTTTTTTTTTTTTTTATATTAATGCTATATAGATATAAAAGGGTTTAAGTCTATTCTTATGAACTAGACATTTTTTGTTTTCCTGCTTTATTTCGCAGTTTACGCCTTTCTGCGCTATTACCTCGTATGGCCCTACGTAGATTGGATCTAGTTTCTTTCTGTTCTCATTTCGTAACAACACTAGACTTCCTGCCTCAAAACTTACATTCTTTGTTCGCCCAGTTGCATCGTATTGACATTTTCTAGCTTTTTTCTTCTCTATTAAAGTTTCCCTAGCGTCCCTATGTGCTACTTGTAGTTTGTGTTTTAGATCAATGACGTAATCATCATAGTTATACACGGGTTCTACCTGTTTCGTTAAGTTTGAGGGTAGATTACAATGTCTTCCAAACATTAGTTCAAAAGGTGTGTACCCGGTTTCTGAGTGGACAGAAGTGTTGTAGCAGAAAACATAGTAAGGTAGCCATGTGCTCCAATCCGAATGTTTCTCTGATACATAACTTCTGAGATACGCTCCTAGAACTTTATGAGAATTTTCCAGCGCTCCGATGCTTTCGTGGTGGTATGCCGTGGACTGAATTTGTTCCACTTTCAATAGCGTACAAATACTCCTGAACACTTGATTTAGAAACTCGGTACCCTGGTCTGTTGCTATCGTTTTGGGTACTCCATACCTTAGAATAAGACATTCTACCAATCCTCTTGCTACTGTGGTTGCTTCTTTATTCGGAAGTGGTATTGCCTCGATAAACTTGGTTAGCTCATCTTGTACGGTCAGGATGTACTTTGATCCATCTTCGGCTTCATCTAAAGGACCTACTAAGTCTAAGAATAGTTTGTCGAAACTTGATTCTGCTGTTGTTGTTATTGTCATTGGTTGTTTTCGAGGTTGTATGTTTTTATTCCTCTGACATATGGTGCAATGCTTAACGTATGTCGTCACATCGTTTTGCATGCCTGTCCAAAAATATTTCTTCTTGATATTTCTTATCATGCGGTTTATACCTGCATGTCCACTGGTTGGTAACATGTGGTAGTCGTTGAGTATTAGTTTCTTTTTATATGGGTCGGTGATTTGTGTTGTATTATTTATTAAGTGCACTTTTATATTACTCGAGTTAAACATTTCTCCTAATATTTTCTTTATATTATTAATTGTACATGTATGGCGGCCAATTGGAATTTTATTTAATTCCTCTTTAGTAATAAAAATTATTTTAATTAATAGGGGTCCGCAGATTGTTCGCACGTCCCTCAACAACATTCTGTCGAATGATGCTGATCGGGCTATAGTGCAATCCTTGTCCCATTTTAGGAGTATACAATTTTCTTTCGGTATATAGGCCAATATTTTACTTGGACCTATTATTATTTCCAAACCCTTATTTGGTATGTTATCGAAACTATCTATTATCTTTAGTTCAACGAGTTTTAAACCTGTCTTCGGTGGTTTCAGCAGTTCGGTAATTAGGCTTTGTTTTTCTTCGAAACTTAATTTGTCTTTGGTGATAATCGTATTATCTGCAGGTGTTGCTTTTGACCTTGTTGTCACGCACACATAAAGTTTTCTTAAATCTTCAGAATCTAGCTGTATTCGGCTGAGAGCATCCGCGGTACAGTTATCTTTTCCCGGTGAATATTCCACATAGAAATTATATTCTTCCAACAATAATCTAAATTTTGTCAATCTACTTGATGGTTCTTTCAATGAAAATAGGTATACTAATGGTCTATGGTCGGTGAGAATCTTAAAACGTCGTCCGAAAAGATACGGTCTATAGTGTTTGATTGCCCAAACTATAGCTAGTAGTTCCTTTTCTATCGTACTGTAGTTTCTTTCGGCGTTATTTAGGGTTTTACTAGCATAAGCTACGGGTCTATCGTCATAGTTTGATAAGACTGCTCCTACGGCGAACCCTGAGGCATCAGTTCTTAGGATGAATTCCTCCTCAAAGTTCGGAAATTGTAGAACTTTCGGACTTGCCAGTATTTCCTTAAGCATATTGAATGATTCTACGCAATCTTGGTTGAATTTGAATTCTGTATCTTTTTTTTAGTAGTTTATTTAGTGGAATGGCTATTGTTGCGAAATTTGGGATGAATTTGCGATAATAATTGGCAAATGCAACGAATCTTCTTACTTCGTCTGCATTGGTGGGGATGGGGAAATTTCGTATAGCTGTTGATTTAGATGGGTCGGGTACAATGCCTTTGTTTGAGATAATATGACCCAGGTATAGTACTTCTTTGCGGAGAAAAGTGCATTTTCCAGGGTGTATTTTTAAGTTTACTTCTCTAAGTCTTTGAAATACGTCCATTAGGTTTTTGTTGTGTTGATGTAAACTATTACCAAAAACAATTAGGTCGTCCAGGTAGACAAAACACCTTGAATATGTCAGCCCGGATAACGCGATGGACATCATCCTGGAAAAAGTACTTGGTGAGATCTTGAGTCCCATGGGCAGGCGTTTTAGCTGGTAGTGCCCGTTTTCCGTCGAGAAAGCTGTACATGGTCTGCATTCAGCTTCTAACTCCATTTGGTAGTAGCCTTGACTTAAGTCTATGCATGAAAACCATTTGGCTCCTCCTACCATATCGTAGATATCCGTTATGTTAGGCAACGGGAACTTGTCATCTTCTATGACTTCGTTCAGTTTTCGGTAATCGATCACGATCCTAAATTTCTGTAATCCGGTCACAGGGTCTTTTTTCTTTGGCACGATAAGGATAGGTGAGTTCCAAGCGGATACAGATGGTTCTATAATGTCGTCTTGAAGCATTTTCTGTACTTCCTCCTCTATGTTTTGCTTTTGCGAATGTGGTAGCCTATATGGTTTTGTATACTTTGGAGTAGTTCCATTCTTAAGTTGTATGTTGGCGCTTCCTATGTGTGTATAGGTAAGTTTGTCGCCACTGAGATGAAAGATATCTTGAAATTTTGTGCAGATGGATATGATTTCGGATTTTTCTTCTTCATTTAATGTGGTGAGATCCATTTCTTCTATCAACTTTTTAGTTCTTTTTGTCGGTAATTCCTCTGATTTGTCGTATTTTAGAACGTAATAATCGATCAATGGTGAGGACACTGGTTCTACCCATTTCAAAACTGCTTCCGTTTCACGAGTATTAAGAATTTTGATTGGTAGTTTGCCATCTATTGGTTTGGAAATTGACCCTGCTATGAAGATTCCTTCGCAGAGTTCTTGGGGGTGGAATATGCGATCGTCTGCATGCTTCGTGTCGAACCAATAGGTGGCTTCGCATCTTGGAGGAACGGTAACGGAATTATGATGGTCTGAATTTACTATGGGTATGGATACAGGTATCCCCTTTTGGAGTTCTAACGTGAAGTTTTCTAAATTTATAATTGCTCCATAATCTTGCAAAAAGTTGGCACCTAAAATACCATCAGTTGGTACTGGGAATGAATCTGGTACCACATGGAAATCATACTGAATTTTTCGTTCACCAAGGAATAATGTATTGGTGCAGGTACCCTCGGATTGTATATATCCGGCTATTCCCATAATAGACGTGCGCGCCTCGCTGTTAATGCGCGTTTGTCCTCCGAGTGCTTGTTTTCTCAAAGTGCATATGGATGCTCCTGTATCTACCAAGAATTTTATTTCGTTATTGTCTATAGTTTTAAAAATGACATATAGGCCGTTCGCGATTCCTCCCGTGCAAATGGCAATGGGTGGTGGCGTACTTATTGTACCCCCTCCGACGGGTTGGCTTGCCCGCCGTGGGGTATGTCGTTTCCCGAGTCAAAAGCTAGAACTTGGTTTTGATCATTATATTGGTTGCTGTTAGAGCCGTAGTTGTTGTTTCTTCCATTGGTGTTATGGGGAACCCGATTCGTATGTCGGTTATTTCCTCGATTTTGGCTGTTCCGTCTATTATTACGATTATTCGATCGTTGTTGGTGTTGATGTTGGGGTTGTTGGTAGTTACTATTTCGACCTTGTTGCGCATTCCTCGCACCTTGATACGAGTTTTGGTTATTGTAATTGGGGCGGTTTTGGGACACCCCCCTGTAACCATGTCTGTAGCCACCCCTGTTTGTATTGGGTGGGTTATAGCCGTTTGGATGCTGTCCGTAGTGATACTGTTGCCGTGGTACAAAATCATTTGTGTATCGGACTGTTTCAGTCTGAGGAAGAGTGTTGCCAGGGTCTAACTCTAGCAAATGCTCAATTGCGCTCTGCATGTTGGTATGTCGAGCACAATCTAGTACAAGCTTGTACCTTTCATTTACTCCCTTCTTTAAAAAGGCGAGACCTCGGCGGTCATTCGCAGTTGTTAGCGTAGCCCGTGCTGATTCTCCCTGGGCGGATACTTCCAAAGTGGTCATCCTAGCGATTAGGGTTTCCACATCGGACACGTACTCACGCATAGGCCTATTGCCTTGTTTGAGCCTGTCTAACCTGTACTGCAGAGTCTCGAGGTTTTCTTTGGGACCGCATTTATTGTTCAGAGCGGTCTTTAGCTCTGCAAAGGTGGATGGCTGGCACGACCCTAACTCGGTGAGAGCTTTCCCTTGTATCTTACATTTTAAAAGGAACTTGATCAAGGTTGGTTTGCTTGTATTGTTGAGGGTGTCGTGATAGAACTCTGTACTATTCACAAAGTCCCTGATTTGTTCTGAACGCTTGTCGTCCGTGTCACAAGTGAGAGTGGGCAATTTTTGGGCGGTGCAACTAAAAGGAAATGAGCGTCAGAAAGTAGATCCCGTCCTCATAAGACCAATGATTTTAGTTTTCAAAAATATTCTATTTATTTATTTATTGCGAAACAATCTTAGTATTTCTCTTTTTCCAAATATTTTAGTTCATAGTAAATAAAAATATGTCTTGTTACTTAAATTATAGTATATAACGAATCTAAAATAACGGTGAGAATTTTGAAAAAGGAAAACAATGTTAGCGTCTATACCTGAGCAGGTCGTCGCTCTAGGTGCTTGATGGTATCGGCAATCAGTTTGCGTCGGTAATGTTTCAGTCCCAAGTATGCTAATCCGATGATCAGCGCGGTTATGAATATTAGCAGGAGTACTGCAGCTGTCTGGTCCGTGGAATTTCTTTCTGGGATTGCGGACGCCGCAATCAATTGCGGGCCTGTGTTGACAATTTCCTTACTTTCCTGTCCTCCCATCGGACCAGGATTTTAGTTTTGCTGCCGTATGTTCAAAGAGACGATGGAACTGCTTAGCTTCTTCTTGTTTCTGTTTTACTGCGGCTTTCAATTCTTTCCTCTTCTCTTTGAGTTGCTGGATGAATTTTCGTCGCGTGTCAGAAGGTTGGCCGGGAATGTTGGCCAGCCGCTTTAACTCCGCAAGCTCCTTTCGTTGTTTGACTCGGAGACCTCCTCGAGTCGATTTTGGTTTCTCTAGAGTAATGGGTCTAGATGGGGCTCCGGCTTTTGTCCGGCGCCTGTATTCCTCTAGCGTGAGGGGTTTCGGTCCGATTCTTAGAGTAGGCTCTGGCTGGGGTGCCTGCTTCAAAAGGACCTCGGCCTTTTGGATGTAGGTGGCGGCGAGCACTAGCCGTTCCCTACTGCTCTCTGACAAATTCTCCCCTATGAGCAAATATTTCTCTGCTCCTGGCAGGATCGCCATGTAACGTTGGCTGGTCCTATGGCCAACGTACCTGTTGGGAAGACTCTCTCGCTTGGCGATAACGCCCGTAGCTCGGACCCTTCGGCAATAGTTTGCCCGCTAAGGGTGAGAGTTCCCAACCTAAAGACTGTAACCAAATTCCTCGCAGCTCGTAAGCTAAATAAAACAAAGTGGTTTGTTGTCTGTAGTCTTGGCACTTCGCAGAAGAAGTCCCCGTTTATTTAAAATGTTTCCCTTTTTATACTTCACAAAATGATATCAAAGACCCACTTCGAATATCGATATTCCCATATTATGCCTTATCAGCATTAACTCATAGCGAGGGTAAACGACCAAACACTTCAAGTGTTTTGGGTACATTTGCGTACGATGCTTAGTTGGCATATTTATTGTCATACGCAAACGTACCCTGGTCGTGCCCTCGATTCAGCATAACGATACATATTTTTATACCCATTGGCTTCATGTGCCGAGTGTGCCATCAGAGTAATATGACTCTTCTACTTGTTCAGTACGTGATTCATATCACTCTGAAGCAATGCCACATAATGCAATGGTTTTGGGTTATGGGTATCCAGTATCGAAGTGAGTTTAAATATTATTAATTGCTTTGGTGCAATTAATTAAGTGGCCGCTGGTGCGATCCCTTCACACCTGACACATAACCTCTAAGCTCGTCACAACACACAACATTGGTTTTCACAACTTATCTGTCTTCTCGAACACACAATTTGAGGACTTATCAAATGGAATTGAGTTGACTGTACCGACTATAAGGACGACAAGGATCAAGCAAATTCACTGCTAAAGTACACTAAAATGTACATATAGAATCTTATTTCTCCTTACTTTTTTCGGAATATTTTGCTCTCTTCTCTGTCGTCGCATAAATTGTTGCTATTGAGTTTCGCCTCCCGTCCGATTATACGAGTACTCACAATCCTGCCACAACATTCGCGTCCTCACTTCTGTATATAGGTATGTATGTTGAGTAAATTACGCTAGTTGGTCCTATTATGGATTATAAAAATGTCATTGTTAGTGCTGTGTACTTAGATTGTGTCTGTGGCTCCGTATATCTATCGTCGTTTGGTTTTGAGTATCCTCGTTCGCTGCATAATACCCGCAATGAATATAAACATCAAATTTGTTGCAATTGTTGTGACTCTGTGTGTGTTGAATATGTTGGGCTGTCCTTAGGGAGAGAAGATTTTGTTTTCTTCAGTGATTTTACATTGTTAAGGCAAATGAGATGATAATTCAAGGACATGGGGCTCGTTAGGAAATCACTAATTGCTTACACAAGTTTCACAAAGAAGTGGAGGTTGTTTTGCTGAAAATAATAAGATACGTGGGATTAATAAAAACACAGTGAAGTGTTAAATTTCCTTCAAATGGGCCTAGGGATAGTATAAGAAAATGGGCAGGATACGAAGCGAGCGAGTAATTACGGACTTTTGAGTAAAATAATAATGGGAATTTGTTTTGTGGCAGAATCTTCTACGCCAGTTGGGTTTCTGAGCCTCTGCCATTAATCAAGTCCTGAGATAAAAAAGTTTGGGGGAAGGAGTGGTTATATGTTAAATTTGATGTGATGCGGAACTTGCTACAGATGTATGGTCAGTGTTCGGATCGTTGAAAGTGCTGCCATTCATAGTAGTATAAGGTCACAAAACGTGTGATAAATCACTGCAACCACTTAATTAAATAAATTAATAAATAATTAATTAAATAAATAAATAAATAAATAAATAATAAATACCTAAATCAATAAAAAAAAATAATAAGTAATTAACTAAATAAATAAACAAGTAAACAAACAAACAAATAAGTAAATAAATGAATAAATTAATTGGTTAATCAATAAATAAATAAATAAATAAGTAGACGAATAAATAAATAAATATTTGCATTAGTAGCAATAATAAATAACACCAATAACACAAAAAAAAAAAAAAAAAGGCTATATCAACTATCGAGTGAGATATAATTCATATTTAAAACATTTACTAGAGGATTATCAGCAAAATCACAATGTTCTAGAAAACGTTGGTTTAATTTTTTTATTCTTTGGAAGATCAATTCAACATTCGCTTTATCGTGAGTATTCAGGGTCGAGTGATGCCACGGTAGATTAGGCATCATTTTTAATAATTTATTTTGAGAAACCTGTAGTTTCTTTATGACACATTGCACAATTTCCCCATACTTGGCACCCATAAAACAAAATTTCTTGAAAAATTACTTTGTGGATGATAATTTTATTTTCATTTGAAAGCTGCGACTTTCGGTTTATGAAAGGATATAGCATCCTCGTCGCAGTTGCAATTTTTTTAAGGGTATTTGCTATATGCGGTCCAAAAGTCAACTTACTTGTCCAAATAAACTCCTAAGTATTTTACGGAAGGTTCCCAACTAAGCTTTTTTATAGGAATCCCTTATGAAACGTTGACACATTCCATTCAAGGAATCATCATCTTTGCCTATGCTCCATTTTGTTGTATCATTGCCAGTAGGTCTTAACCATACTGTGTCCAGTGAGGAGTCGATACCACTGCTAAAAAGGCTTCCAGTTTATCTGCCTGAGTTTTTTTTACCTTTGTGGTAAAAAGTTATCAGTGTTGGTTGTTTGTCTGCTCGTATGTTTCTTTGTTTTTAAGGACTGAAGGCTAATGGTTATAGCTTCAATATAAATTTGTTAACTCTTTTAAGGGAGACAACATTTTTTTCCACTTTCTCACATAAATAGGAGCCTTGAATCAATTAAGTTTGATTTATGTTAACTTGACGTGACTTGTCTTGAAGTGGCATGACTTCCCTTGGCTATATTTGGGATCATTTGGATTTTTGTAGCCGAACTTGACTTGGTTTGCCTTGAGTTAGATAACCTGACTTGACTTGGATTGGTATGCCTTAAGCTAGCTTTAATTCGTATGACTCGGCTCTACTTAAATAAAATAAATAAATAAATAGTTGGCCCAACAGGTCCGTAGCGACCTAGGACCCTAGGCTTCTCGCAACCATTCGTTTTGTGTGAGTTGATCTGCAATTTTATGCCAAGTCAAAACCGCTAATTCAGAAGCTCTTCCTCGGATGATATCCTTAAAGCATTTTTAATGATTTTTTCTGTAAGTTTGGAAATTGCATGCCTGTCGAAGAACAAACAATTAATGTTACTTGATTCAGAGCAGGTAATCCAAATATTTGAAAATTTACTGTCTTAACCATATTACTGATAGTTTTTTTTTCTGCTTTTGTGTAAATTAAGTGAACTGCAATTTGCCACCATAGTAATAAAAACAGATCACCTATACTATGTGCACTGTACAATTCTCATTTTTACCATTCCTTGGATTGACCGTGGCTTAGTTGAGGCCCACCACAGATAGTGCATGAAATTGTTCCTTGCACATGGAATAGCAATAATCGTATAATACATAAATCAATTATCGACACCTCACTTTCCACATTCTAGTATTTGTATCCTCTCCACTAGCCAACAGCAAGAAAAATCATTTAAATATGAACTTAACTCATCAAGGTCTAATTAAAGTAAACAAAATCAAAAATTGAACACAGACAACTTAAATTCATGGCACACCCAACCCATCACATAAGAACCATTGAATCAACGAAAATAAAATAAATTATTTATTTCTCTCTTGTTCGCCTGTGTATACGACAGAGCAAGGAAGACTGTAGTGCCTGGGATTCGTATTCGATTATTGTTAATGGCCTTCAGGGCAAAAACAAAAAGAAAAAATAACAAATTGGATTCGCCACCGGGTTTTTTTTTCCGTTTTTCGTTTTTTTGTCATTCTCCTCTAATTTTATTCTTGAATTTCCGAATTTCTCAGTTATTTCCTAATTGAGAAGCACAACGAGTGATGTGTACACGAGCATCTGTCAATTAGACACATTATTAAGGACACAATTGTGAGTATTTGTTCTTTCTAGTCATACCACATCGAATTCAACCCCCTCCCCCCTCTCCCACCCATGTCAATAAATAAGTGGTGCAAAGGTCATCCAGCTTGAAATTGTACACCCACATAATATAAAGTAATGCATACTAACGAGAGGTTGAAAAAAATACCTCGGATGATGAAAAATGAAGTAAGCACCAGAGACAAAAAATATTAACTCTTTAAGAGACACAAATAACCAGAAGTTTGCCTTTGTTCTCCCTTGTGTGGGATAAAATACATAATCATATGTATGGAAACTTTCACTGCTACTACTGTACACAATAAAGCGGTATTGCTGCAGAGGGGCTTATTCACATTTTTCCAAGGAATCCATCTGTGGAGCTTTTTAAAGCCAATTAAGTAACGAAATAGGGCATACACTTGTACTTTATTTCGAGCTCATTAACCTCAAATGCATTCGTTGCATTATATTTCATGAGAAGGATGGATAAAAACCGCGGGATAAGGATTAAAAAAGAATAAAATTCAGCAAAAAACCAGGCTTTCATGGCTGTAGCTTAGCACGGGAAGATAATGTCCTTTTTTTGGGGCAGAATGCGAAAGTTTAACGCAATTTAAAGAGCTTAGTGCTGAAGTGAAAATAGCTTAACGCGAGGGAAAAGTTTCCTGAATATTTACTACTTGAAGGGAGTTAGCTAAGAGGACAGCTTTTTTTAGCGACTGTCTTGACTAGGGATAATGTGACTTGAATGAAGGAGTTAATTTTGTTTACTTAGGTTGACGTATGAAAACAAAAGGGGGTCTTGGGCTCATCCCCTTTGAGTGCTGTGTCGACGCGATTGCGTTTGCACATTGTTGCTTTTACCCTAATATTAGTATTATTCTTAAGGATAGATCACTTGTTCAAAATTTCATCACAGATGGCAGCTGTCAGTCTTCCTTCGTGCAGTTAAAACGTATTTTAAATTGAGTAATAATACTTTCCTTTCACTTTCTTGACCTAAAAGTACAACTCCTCCATTTCACTACAAAGCATAGAAATTTTTGTAAAAGCCCTCATCGTAGCACTTATCCAATGTGCGGAAGAATGGCCGAAAGTTTGATCAAAGTTCCTTTGTAGTCATCGAGGAAAAGTAGTTTGTACATTTTTGCGGGGTCATCGCATCTCATCCAGAGACAACTCTTCCCCTGCACCTAGCGACATCTACATCCCACCTCTAAAACTGGAAACTTACCTCCTCAGTACTCAGACTCACCCTTATTGTTTGGGTTTTAGTCTATGCTTTTTAATGTCAAAAATAAGTGTTACCATATTACAAGACAATTTGTGTTCGAAGTTGGTGGTGCTTTTGTTTTTGGAAAATAGAGTAGGAGCTACAAAGGCTGGTTATATTCACTTATAAATACGTACACAGATGAATAGATGAATATCTTTGGCGAAATTTGTCTTTTTGTTCTCTAGAGTTAAAACAAAAAGTTTTTTGAAAAAATAAATTTACTTTTAGCTTCAGAAAATTTGAGAAAATAAAAGTAAAAAATTCGACCCGGGTCGGGTGCACCTCATCCCCAGCCGAATTTCGCAACTAGCGCAATCTACATCTCAACTTCACAACTTAAATCCAATAATCGCATCACTCACCTTTAGTGGATAGTGTTACCCTTAAACGAGTATTATGTTGAGTATGTTAGGTTAAAGTTTCTCTAAAGTCTAAATAGACACATTAGTGGAATTCGGAATAATCTATGGGGGAAGGAAGGAGGTATAGGTACCAAATTTATGTAATGCTGGGAGGAAGATATATGGGTGGGAAATGCTTTATTATTTATTTAAATCTGAAGCTAAAACAATGAGTTCTTTGAGAAAATAAATTTTCTTTTTCAGCTCAGAGAATTTGAGAAAATAATAGTAAAAAATTCGCGCTAACTTTGACTTTGTTTTGAGTACCTATAGATGTATTTTGGTGACTACCCAGGTTCACCCCGACTTGTAAAGCGTGAGCAAGAGTTATCAATAAGTGACACATTTTTAAACTCAAATAAGGCTTAAAGTTCGATGTCCTAAAAAATATTGACATTCAAAATCTCCTACGCTTCATCAGCATTAAGAACAACGATATAGATTCATGTGGCACCACAAGGGACCTTATATTGGTCTAAGTGTGTCGGCTAGCCGACAGCCACTTCAACCTATCCTAACCTAAGGCTTGAAGCAATCATAAAAAAAGCTTTCAGAACAAGCAGTTCTTCTTTTCTATTCTAATGATAGTTTTAAGGACTACTGACTATTCAGAAGACTGCACGTTATTTACAGATTCCTTGTTAAATTGAAATTTTGATTTATTCTCTTATCAAAACCTCTCTCCTTATATTCATACGATTTACATTACAGACTATTCCTATATTTAAACAAGAAATACAAAATCGCAAACACAAAATCATTAAATCACTCACCAAAAAATGCGCTCCCAGTAAATTATCCTGAAAAGAGAGTACAAAAAAAAAAACTTATTAGGCGATCATTCATTTCAGCGTAATACCTTTTTAAAAGCATTAACATTTTAAAGCAATATTTCTGTACGAATGAGATAGAAATAATTTAACACAAAATCACCATCATCAACGTTGTCTACTTAGCATAAATTAAATTTATTTTGCTCCTTTACCGAAAAAACCATAACAAATTACTATCGCCACTTAGGGGACACCCTTTCAGACTGTTCTAGTATATAAATGTGCTCCGTTATACTTCATAGCACGCAGCAGCAGCAGCATCCCACACTCTTGGTCACGAAGAAGATATAGCCGGAGGAGATACTCTCTGGCCTCGGTGACACAACTCGTAAAATGGCTAAAATGTACTCGGACCCATTAAAAAGGATATTTCGTATAATTTTTAAGCTTGCGATAGTACTTATGCACTTCCCCCACGATTTCTTGCTGCCACGCCATTCGGGCTGCAAAAATTGTGGTACGATTATTATTTGCCTAACGCTGATAGAAGAAGAGACGTGGGGGATGTCGAGCTAATGGCAGAGTGTTCGGTTGTGAGGTGTTTGCTGGTGGACGTCCGTCGCGTCGCCTGGTTGATAAAATATCTGAATATGTCCCATCTGAAAGGAGATTTAGGGTTCTTAGTCAAATTAGACAAGGATTTAGTTGGGGGTTAGAGTGAATGAATTGATATATCGTCGACGCAGCGGTGAATGTGTGCGTGGTTTATTACAAATAAAATGACTTGATGAGCTGTAGTGGTATAGACGGTTAGATGGGGAAGCAACTTTTATTTTATTTTTGAACCTATTTCTTACATAAAAAGGCGAATCGGAAATCTACCCAAATTCATTATGGTTCGAAGTGGTCTTCGATTGGGTGCACTTTGATAAAAAGGGTCCACTTTGTGAATAAAAACTGATTTTTTAGATGGAGTCTTTTTAAGTGCTGATCGCCGAAAACAAAATGCAACAGTTCTGTGCTTCTACGATGACAGTGGCTTTTGAAACGTGATTCTGTTAAAAAATACTTTTAGGGTCGTTTTGGCTTTTGATAGAAGGACTTAAATGCACATCTGGCTAAAGTGATTCATTCGATGATGAAGAATTTTTTGCGAAGTCAGTCATTAACTGCGACCCCATTTTGAAGACAAACCACTTCAAAAACTCCTCCTTTTATAAACTTGTTTCTATTGAGTTGGGTGCGAAAACCGCAGAAAATTGAGAACGTCATTGGCAAGGCTGTCGTTGATATCCTTTCGCACGATCCGAAAATACCTCCTGCTTTCGGAATTAAAGCTGAAAACAGAAAAACGAAAAGTCTTATGGTTTTTTTTATTGCTTTGGGTGAAAAGCGAAAATTACGGAACATTTTTTTTTTCCTTGGGACCACAGTGAACAGTCCACAGAAGCATGTATCGTTCGGAGAAGCACTTACCTACCTGTTTGACAGGGGCTACCACAAGAATATACTCACTCCAAATTTGTATACGATGAAAATCCATACCATCGAATTTAAAGCAAGGACATGACAAAATAATATAAAAACGATCCTGAATGGTACAAGTAAATCAGAGCAAATTTGTCAGTGCGTCTTTTGCAAATCACTGCTATTTACGAGTACATTCTCCGAGAACGCAGTGGAAATAATGTACATCTATTCTCTTACGATTATTAGTGCCCTGCCGCCCTCTATGTTCAACTGAGCAATATAATGGTGCCACAAAAATATTATAACACTTTTATTATCATTACCCAAAGGACACTTCAGATAAAGCTGAACTTCTTTAGTCGTTACTGCGATTATTTCAGATTTTTCTCTCTCTTTCTCTTCTTCAATTGCCGAATCTAGCTGTCTTAGCAGAATTCTGTAAAACTGCCCGAAGTGTTCAACTCTTTACTTTCAACAAGTTCTCAAGCTGAATGGCCAACACTACCACTGGAAAATGCTTCGTTCTCAGTTTTCATTGTAACTCTGCGTTCATAATTAAATTGCTTAAGAGCAAATTTTATTGCAAACCATTCGGCAACACAGAAGCAAGGTCGTTCGACTTCTTGAAAACACAAAACTTTGAATGACTTTATATGGGCGATCAAAGGATGAAAATATTGTAAACTCCTGCAGGCGTGAGATAAATTCTGTTCTGTGACTGGTGAAAGTATGCAATGTCAGTGGTGGCGAAGTGTATCTATCGGTCAGGAGTTTTATGGTTTAATTTTCATTATAAATTTCGGGAAACAGACCATCAGTTGAGGACGACGATAAAAACGAAATGCGAGGACATAAAATTATTGGTCGCCCATTAAACAGGCGGATAATGGGAATTATTTCTTTGGGTCTATGCCAATTTGTAAATTGAAAGTTAGGAAAAAATAAACAAAATTAAAACGACTTCAAACCTTGTGGTGCAAAAAGCTCTAGGCGAAACCCAGCGCAATTTAATACAAATAGGATGTGGGTTTAAGGCAGAAAATTAATTGTTTTTTTTTTTTTATTCAGAAGTTGCTACCTAAAAGGAAAGTTATAGATGCTAAAGCTAAAATTGGTAGTGAGCTAGTCCTGGTAATATTTTTTTCTAAATACCTAAACAAAAAAACAAATGCAAGAGTACCAAAACCAAATACATTTATTTACCTACTGGAAAACAGTTTTTGATAGTAAAAAGGTTAGCCCAACACAACATTTCGAAGTGGACCAACAGATTTTTCGGCAGATAAGTACATATTTTTAACTTTCTCCATTACGTAGTAAGAGAAAGATATTGTATTCGTACAAAATTTCGAGCTCGAGATGTTAATCAATTCTGACATTACGATGATAGGCGAACTCAAAAAAGTGGGTCGCAAAATGCTGTCCGTCTGTCTGTATGTCCCGAGGCCTACAGCCAAAGCGGCTGAACGGATTTCGTTCAAACTTCGGATTTAAAGTTTGGGGGCTTACAGTTCGGGGCCGTTTTTTTTTGCATGGTAAACTCATAAAAAACTCAAATTTTCATACCAGTTTGATTTGTTTGAAAACGGCCTGAAACATATCTCGAAAACGGTCCATACGGTTGTAACAAAAATTAATTTCTTAGGTAATATGGTCACTTATAACTTAATGCAAAACTCAGTTTCTCTCTGTATTATCCAATGTGGCTTTTTGAAAAAAGTCATTTTTGAAAAATATAATTTTCCCTAGTTCAGGTACCTCAAAACGTCACGATTTTGACCAAAATGCAAACTTAGAGTAAAATTGATGTTTTCAAAATTATTGCGTCCTTAATTTTCAATTCGAATTACTGGAAACGCTCACTTTAAAAACTGCTCATATCTCGAAAACCTCATTTTTGATTTCGATAAAACCCTAAAGTAATGCTTACATCCCGAACAATAACTTGTACTCGGTTTTCAGCTAAAGTCAAGCAATAGTATTTTTCAAACTAAACATTGCAATATTTGGTTCTATTTCTTCTGCGAAATTTTACAACAACCGCTCTAACGATTTTGATCCAAATACATATTAAAGGGAAAATCAGTATTCGAAATAAGATAAGTACTTAGTTTTCTCAAAAAACTCGAAAAAGATCATTTTTTCCCAATCTATTTTCACATATCTATGCTAAATTTTTGTTATAATCTCCCCCACTTCCGATAAAAATGCAATAACAGCTACGCAAAACTTCATTTTAGCAAATATTACCCTGTTTTCAACCTTGTTGAATATGCACCTTAAAATAATTGCAACCACTTCCTTTCACAATTAGAAACTCCCACTTCATTTGCACCCATTTCTTTTATCTAGCATCGGTTCTCAGATCTTTACCTACTTAAATGATGAACGAGAAAGTTACGTTCGACCCAGTCGTGCGCTTTTTTTTTTAACCAGATAGATCGTGCATTTACTATCATACAGTATTAGTTTCGAAAATAATGCGCTAGAAATTAAGGCGAGCAAAATAATATCACTCCGTTGGACTTTCATTTTCAGTTTTCTGTATTCCGGGATTTTTTAAACGGACATTTAAATTCCAACGTTTTCTCAGCGATTGGCTTAGCCAATTTTCAGAGCTATTTACTCAATCCTTACGAACCAAATACCAGACTGTAACAACGGTCCTTTTACCATTTTTTTTTTATTTTAAGTGACTGATGCTGCAGAAGATACAGTAAAAAACAAAGCATAAAATTCAAATTCTCTTATACTCATATACAACACTGCTTCCATTCGCTGTACTAAAGTACTTTCCATATCCACGTGTCTTATTTTTCAACCAAACCAACACCACTCTTACCACATTCAAAGGAGAGAAGCTTGTAAGATAAATAATCTCTAAAAAAATATTTTGCTGAAATTCTACAGCCAAAATGAAAATGAGATTTTAATTAGTCCAACAAACTTTGGCAATTTGCTGCATTTGCTTCTTGTCTAATTTCAGGTACAAGCCATTCACTGGTTGATGACGGGAACGAGGTGAACATGAGTTGCCGTCGCGGCCGTAACAAGCCACGAACATTGAATGTGCAGAATGTTGTCGCAAGACACGTGCAGACTACTTCTGGATAAGAAATGGTTTTAATGAAAATTTTATTTGTTTGCTATTGCCTACGGTTTTTGGTGTATGCTTTGCGGGCCTTTATTTTAATTGAAAATCGTCTTCATAGAGGGTGTAGCTAGACAAGCTATTTGTCTGGTTCACATAATTAAGCAAAAAGCAATCGCAACACCTCGCCGTGTTTTCACAAATTTCGTTCAAAAAACTCCCCGACATTGAGATGTCACAGTAATCGCGAAATGGTCGCTCGCCAACAGCGTCTTTCTCATAATAGATCCTTGGGTAAAATGACAACTAAGATTTTTTAATTACGAACCAACACACTCATCTGTTTCTTGTAATTACTCTTTTGCTTCGAAAAATAATTAAAAAGTAATCAGCTATGGATACCACTTAGGTTCGAGCACCTTATGCTTTTTTTTTTACTCCGTCAGGATGTGCTCGCACGTACTCGTCTCCTTCGCTGGGTCAGTCATTGAAAAGCCATCAACCCATCTGTGAACGTGAATTTCAGCTCTGATTTTCAATTATCAATTGAATGGGTCCTTATCTCAAGGATATGAATGGAATTGTGTAACGCTTTTCTATTCTTTTCTTTCCCTCCTCTTTTTTGTGTTGAGAAAGGATAAGAAATTAATTTCAATTTCAGTTCTTCTCATTGAAATGACATTTACTTTTGTTCATTTCAAGAAGAACGAGGACATCACGTAACCTGTAAGAACGCTGCAAAAGTCCTCAATAATTTTCGAAACAGATGGACCGATGTTGGGATTCTTTGTATTAAATGAAATGAAATGAATTGTGTAAATTTGGATGGCATACCGGTTTTTACTTGCGGAAAGCTTTGAGGATTTTGAATCGGTTCCATCGACAAAATCATTTTGTTTATATTTTTGTTGTGTAAGGACAACGACGACGACGACCACGGTCAATGACAGAAGCAAAACAATTGTCGTTTGTCTTTTGTGTTTGTTGGTTAAGAGCTTTGAATAGATAATCCTGCGAAGCGTTTTATTTATTGCTCATATCTGTGTTGTTATCCTTCTAATTCATGTTCTGATTAAGTTGGGTTAATTTTTTGTATACAGTATACTTTACAGTTTTTGAATTACATCATTCGCAGAATATCCACTATTGGTACACTATTGGTTACTATATTATTGATTCTGTTCTGAGGACAAGAATAGATACTGTATAAGAAAGACTAGCGATGCAAACAAAATACCAATGACAAAGTGGATTAAACGGGAAGAGGTATTACCTACATAACTTTGGGGATTTGTGCCCTGTTGTAGCAACGTGTTACGCGTTTGCTGTAAGCTAAAATGGGTACCTTTTAGATTTTTCGTAGATTTATGTCGTGTTTTGCTTTTGTTATTTCCTTTTCAGATGTTGTTTAAAAAATAGCACGGAACCTAGATGATGCCTGCAGATAGGTGGAGATTGTTTGCGTGTGGCAAAGTTCAAATCCACAGCATGTATTCGTGTAATTCCTTTGATGCTGGTCTTATTTTTATGGGTATGACGAAATTGAGAAAGCATGGATTAACTTGTGTTGGAAGTACAAATGGCACGAGGCGGAAACAACACGAGCTGGATGTAGATCAAGGAGAACGCTTTAAAGAGTTATGCTCGGAATGAGTTCTACCAACAATGTGCATTGTTGACGATGGCTGTAGTTGACGGGTGGATTAATGAGCACCAATGTGGAAATTATATTTCCGAATCTTGTTGGAATTACATACAAGACCGACGGAAGTGCTGTCTTAAAGCTCATCCCTGCGCATTACTTCTTCAACTGGGATGGAGGGATTCAACTGAAGAATTTATGGTGAATTGTTACGATGGTTTTGAGGGGAGAAATTAAAAGCAACGGCCTTGAATCGGCATTCATGTCGAATATGTTGATAATGCGCTGTAAGACTGTTTATGCATGCATTTAAGAGCCTTAACAGGGCTTCGCCTGTAAATACAGTTTTCCCCAATCAAGCTTCGTAAACGACAGGTCTGACAAACATCCGAAAGTAGAACTGTCATGAAAGAGCTTCTCAATTAGCCGTTTGGATTCGAAACAAAATTTTAGATCCCTTCTATTCGTTCCAAAAAATTAAAAACTCACACAAGGAAGCTAGGCCTCGGCTTCCTACGGACCTGTTGCGAAAGCTATTTATTTTAATTATTTAAACGGCAGGTTCCAATCAAGTTAAAGAGGTCCCTTCCAGGTCACTTCCATTACTTTTATGTGGCACGCTCTGATGGACTTGTTTATAGGACAAAGTGGCTGTGCAACCTAAGAGTTTGTCTATCTCAGCCAACTACCAGATCGCCAACAAATAAGTGATTGGCTTAAAAGTTGGGGGGACTTTTTTTAGTTTTATATGTACGTCCCTCGGATGATAAAAATTAAAACTATTCTTATTTCTCCAGTTCTCCGATATACTTATATAAGTTGTGAACGGTGCACGACTAAAATGACCGAAAGTGAATTTAGTTCCTAGTCACTAAACTCCATCACCGTAGCTACTCTAAGGAATTTCCCCAGCACGAGGAGAGTAGTTTAATCAATCGCTTTGTCAACATTCGCCACTTTAAATCATCTGTCATTGCAGTACTTTGAACTGATTGCCTCCCTTTCCCAAATAACCTTAAAATAGGCTATCTGTATCGTCTACTCATTATCCATCACACTCTTTGTAGGAACTGCTCCTACGATGTCTAACGGAAGTTCTTGGTATCGGAAGTTCAGCTTGGCGCCACTACGTGTCTATCTTAAAACTATGATCCAGATCAATGCCTTAAGCGCTTAAATACGCCACCTTCAATAAGGCAACCTTCCTTTCCACCTTTGGATCGCATAAAAATCATTTATTCATTTGGGGTCTACATCCTAATGTGACACTATACGTGACTGGCCGGTTCAACTCGTGCACAGTAATAGTATTTGAAAGGCGAGAATTCACATCCTTCTAAAACCGCAATCTAAATACGATCCCATTAGGGGAGGTCTTTAATTCAGATACTTACCTATTCCAGTCCAAACGAGGGCAAACTTTGATAGCCCAGTAGGTATCTGTTATATAAACTAGAGACTCAGTTAGCTTTGCCCCAAAAATTCACAGTAATCCATCTCAGTAAATAACATTCTGACAAAGAGGCTGTGCAATTCAGGGACTGGCAAAAACGACGTTTGATTAATTATGCAGGTGCAAAAGTTACGACGGCACGTTTCGGCGGAAGCCACGATAACAACTGACAAAATATGTGATTTAAAACTTTCGCAGTCGAAAATAAGGAAATAATGAATTCGTTGATTCAATGGGCACGTGATTTCCGATTTCCATTAAAACTAAACCAGAAATTTGTCCCACCTTTAAGGAATAACATTTTTAGAAATAGATATCAGCAGTGACAGTTAGGCTAATTTTGTCGTGCTTTGGCTCCTCACTGGGAGAACTGTCAAGCGTGTTATAAATAAGCTAGATAAGGACGCCACAAGAAATAAAATCTAGGGGATACCAATCACGTACAGGACAGAAATATCTCCGAGCAGCCGATTTTTGTTTGTCATTGCGCGACGATTTATTTCCAAAAAGGGGCTGTCCTTACGAACGACTCGGATTCTGTGGTAATGTTCAGCATATCCCTATTTGAAGTTTTGCATTTCAGTTGAGCATTTCATCCGAAATTTGGCTGAGAAGGTTCAAGTGCTTGGGGCAAAAAATTGCACAATTATTTTTCGAAATCATTCGCCTGAGTTCAGTCGGAATTTGTCGGTGAAGCTTCCAGTCAGCCAACACAAACTGAAAGAAAACAAGTTTTAGGGACAACTCTGTTAGCTCCACTCATCCACTTACTATTTCCGCGGTATCCATGCCAGAAGCTAAGCTATAAACTCAGTTTTGTGTTGCAAGAATTTCAAAGGATGGAATTTACTTCCCCCTTCGACTGTTTCAATGAATATAGTTATTTGATAAATTAAGGTTTTCTAACACAAGTACTCGAGGTACTGATTAAAAGTTCGGCCGAAGGGACAATTTGTTCGGCTGCTGTGCTTTGCTCTGCTGTGGATGTGGAACAGAGAAAAAAACTCTCCCTTCCGTTAGCTCGAGAAACTTCCACAATGTACATTTGATAATTAAGTTTCCTTTTGGGTATCAATTTTAAATTGTAATTGCGGATTTTTTTTTTGTGGCAGCGAAAAGTGTTGTGTATCTTTGTAGTTTGCTCATCGTTTGGCGCAATTTTGTTTCAACTTTCTCTCTAGCTACATAATATACCTACTTCGAAAAGCAAATTGAAGTGATTTCCTCGAAAACGGGTTTTCTCCCCAACTTTGTCTAGAGAGAGATGGCGGCTACCCCTAAGTGGATGCAGTTGGTTTAAAATTCATTACTGATGAAAACTGATTCATTAATTGTAAAAGTTACAGAAGCGCAACGTTTTCCTTCTTTTCATTTGCTTCCTGCTTCCTCTAAAACTGACTTGAGAAAGCGACGATGGGATGCAAGATGTAGTGAAGGCTTTCTTTTTAAAAACAAATGGATCGTTAAGGATACTGCAGACTGCAATTGTCTGGGGCTGTACATGTGCAAGATGGACGAGAAAGAAACCGAAAATAATTGCTCACTAAATGAAGTTTACATTTGCAACTATTGAAAAGGCCACGAGAACAGTGCAAACAAACAACAAACTATATCTTCGAAATGGCGAGGGCAGTGTGCACATTAATCAGATGAGCGGTTGAGAAATGAACGTATTCACGTAGGTACGGTAAAGTTTTGCAATATGGATGCCATTTTAAGCAGCCCAAATAGGTAAATGCACAGCAGTTCGGTGTATGCTTAGATAGTTTCAACTTGCTTAATTAGTCGGTCATTAATCAGACGCAGGGCAGGGGTAGTTGTAGCAGATTTGAATAAACTGGTTAGCTGCAACTTGTTTACAATTTGGCAGATAGATTTTCCGTTTCCACAATTGGAAAAGTTAACCAAAGCACATGTGCGCCGTGGTGAAATTTCATTACGACTATTTTTATCTGGAAAAAGTTGGTAACAATTTGAGTTACAGTTTACAAACTAGGTTAATCAAAATGAGGTTTATTATCGTGGGTGCTTAGGTTTTATTTTATAAAATGCCAATATAATGGAAAGTTGATACGCTTTCTTCAAGGCATAATAAACTTTAATCAACTTGAAATGTATTTGGATAAACAATGAACAAATAGGCAAAGGAGTGAAACTAAAAGTGCTATCAAAGAATAGCCTTTGAAGGGTAGCAAGCGAAATGAGAATCAGTTCTAAAAAGACCACTATAATTGAAGCTTACTCAACTTAGCTTGGCTTAACTTAACTTAACTTAACTTAGCTCAATTTATCTAAACTTAACTAAGCTCAGCATAAAATAACTTAATCTAAAGTATGTAAATGTAACTTGAACTAAATTTAACTTAACTTGACTGAATTTAACCCAGCTTTACTTAACTTATCTTAACTCAACTCAACTTCGCTCCTTACTGAACTTAACAAAACGAAACTAAATTTAACATTATTTTAGAAAGCTTTAATTCATGTCACTTTACTTAGCTTAGTCTGGGTGGGAGAACACTTCTTCCCCGCGTAATCAGAAAGCCACTAAACGGAAAGAATTGGAAAATCACCAATTGCAAAATTTTGAGTTAAGCAGGTAGGTAGGTAGAAGGGTGCTCTTGCGGCAGTTGCCGCAGCTTCACTTAGACCATCAGTCGGGTCCATTGTGTCCATTTTACGGGAACCATCCATTGCATACCTGTTGAACGACAAAAATAGACCGCTTTTATATTAGAGCCGCATAGATTAGTATGAATCTCATGGGTTCTTAAGCTCCGCTATGACTATATCCTCTAGTTCGTCCTAAGAGTACCTAATGATATGAGGTCTGTCTATCTACAAGAACCACCCAGATTTGATTATGAATCTCAGGAGTGCTTTAAGATCGACATTCCTCAGATCCTCTAAGTCGTCGAAGAAGTGGCGGTTGAGAATCCTTAGTCTGCTGTTCTTAAGGGCTGGGCATTCGCATAGCAGGTGGCGAACAGATTCTATTTCTTCAACGTCCCTACAGCTTCTGCAAAAATCATTATGCAGTATACCCAGCCATTCCGCATGTACGCCTATCGCACAGTGTCCAGTAATGACTCCCGTGAGTATGCGAATATCCTTACGGCTAAGTCCGATCATATATTTTGATCTCTTTTGGCTCAGCTCTGGCCATGGTGATGAGATTGGTCCAGCGTAGGTTAGTTGCAATTTACGAATTTACATGAAATTGAAAACGTATATTGAGATAGAGAAGTCGTTAATTGCAAAATATTTTTTTTAATTTCTAAAGAAGTAAATCTACCCCTGTCAGTTCGCAAATCAACACTATTAAGTTGCAATTCAAGACTAAATGGTTGTAATTTTCTAAGGGAGGAAATCATAATTTACAACAGAATAGTGGTAATTTGCGAATTGTTCTTGCAATTGGCAAATCATAGTAATATAAAATTGATAACTATTTGTGTAAAATTGCGATCGGTTATTGCAATATGTATTTCTCGTTTGATCGCATTATTGACAATGTGTTGATTCACGACTTTTGAGGGTCAAAATCTTTAC
The DNA here is from genome assembly GCA_951230905.1 of Cheilosia variabilis. Classification (NCBI taxonomy): domain Eukaryota; kingdom Metazoa; phylum Arthropoda; class Insecta; order Diptera; family Syrphidae; genus Cheilosia; species Cheilosia variabilis. Next base: position 48,307,457 of record OX579677.1, read on the forward strand.
TTCGTACAATTTCTAGAATTGTGAATAAAAAGTCGTGAATTAGTAAATCCTTAGCTAAGCTCTAAAACTAGACGAATTTTTCGTGATTCTACGCTTATATTTCTTGAATTGATCTTAAAATTCTTTCCGTGTACTACTTTACAAAACACGTATGAAGTCTATAAAAAAGTTTGTCAAATTTTAAAAGATTCATAAAAAATTATCCTAATTTGTAGAATTTTGCCTTAACAAGCTTTGGGCTCACCAAAACCCTTTGCGTACATGTTATTTGCTAACTCATGCAAAATGTAAGGTAAACACTTTGGCATACGGTTTCCCAAAACCCCCCCAAACCACACCGTACTTGTGTAGCTATGTGCCAACACGACCGAGTAAGTACAACACCCGCACTGTGCACTTTGTAAAAGCACTTTTTCACACATAGCAATGCAGTAGCAGTTTGTGCATTGTTTCCGCTCCTATACCTTTTGTAATGCGATACGTCTTTCGAAAAACACAAAACACTATTGTGGCAAATTAAAAGCAGCTCACAATAACGATTATTATGAAATTGGTTCGCACAAAACTTTCCAATTAAAACGTTAGAAAGTTTCCAAACTCCATTAAGACTAAGCTTAATTACAACTTTACTATTATGAAACATAATTATTGCAAGTAAAACAAAATTCCATTTGACTGAGGCAAAGGTACAACAGTGAAAGATAAATTTCTCTATCATGCTGAATATGTTTGCCTCAAACCATTGGCGACGTCGCGTGCGGAAGCTTTACAAGGTGGAGTTCACCTTATTTGTATATAATCGGATATGAGATGATAGTGTACTGTTACATGCCATCACTTTCGCCCATGTTGCAGCTAAGCTCCTAGACTTTTTATGGTAGGACTTCATTAAATTGAGTAGGTTCATAATGGCGCCTAAAGAAGGTTCACCGAGTCTGCACCCAGTTGCATCGTAAGGCTCTGTTTACATTCAGTTAAAATATCATTACAGCTCATACAGCCGTTTCAATAATGACACCGCCGAGAAATTAATCTGACACATGCAGCCAGTTTGTAAAGTCACAAGAACCCACATCTTATTTGAAGTGGCTGAACTCAAAACGACATTGACACAACTTACACATGTGCCCAAGTTAGGTAGGTACCTAAGCCGAACCTCTTACTTAATACAAAAATGTTAACCATACAGATGTCTCATTTGTACCTACCTACGCAGAATTATATAATATTCAAGTCAACAATTCCATTTGCAAATCTTTCCAAAATAAATATTACATCACAGCAGACAGCACTTTTAGTGTACACCTTGGCTAGAGCTCCCCTTGAATCCGAAATAAAAGTCATATCTCCCAATCCCTCAAGTAGGATAAAGAAATTTTAATCATACCAAATATACATACTTGTCGATTTATGCATTAAAAAGGACACTTCTTTCGTTTTTCTTTTTAATATCAATTTAAAAGTTTGGCATTCTGTTTGACGCAGCATACAATTTATTGTTGCTGTTTTGACATTCTGCTTTGTGAATAATATTCAATTGCTCCCATTTATTTGCAGAAATCTCCCACCGAGTTGGCACTGTTTGCGGCATGCGGGATAGAATTGGAGTTACCAGAGGCAAAGCGGAGAATTTATATTTCGACTGGAGTAGAGATTTGTTAGGTGCAATAGATGACACGGGGAAATAGTGATGTTGCAAAATTCAGTAAATCTATTTCTACAGCCTTTTGACAGTTTAAGGGAAACAGTGGGTCATCTTAATGAAACTCATGGCTGTGATGTTTTCTTTCAGGTACGTTGTTTGGACTATTGATCAGTGATTCTTTCATTTATGTGTTTTTGAAATGGCAATTGGCAAATTAACAGTAAAAAATATGCAGAGACGATTTTTGAAAATCACCGTAAAAGTAAATAGACACCCGTTAAATAGTTAGATAATAGGTGTCAGGGGAGACAATAGGTATTTAGAATACTGAACAACTGGAAAACTCTCTTGTTTAAATAGTTGGCAGGTCTGTAGGGACCCTAGGCCTAGCTTCTCACAACCATTCGTTTGTGTGAGTTTTTCATTTTTGGGACAAATGGAAGGGATCTACAATTTTATGTCGGGTCCAAACGTCTAATTGAGAAGCTTCTTCATGACAGTAGTACTCTCGGATGTTTGTCAGACGTTCGCTAGAGGTGGCGCATCGGAAAAAAACCATAAGATGGAATTTGGGTTTTTTCGGGATTCGAACCTGGGACCTTCGCTTAGTAGTCCAACACAAAAAAAACACAAAAAATTCGAAAAAATGAATGAAATATTTATTTGAATCGATAGTTTGAACCTTGCAATTTAATGTTTAAAGATAATTTCATGCAAATGTTGACCGCGGCTGCGTCTCAGGTAGCCCATCCGCTGAGTCCAATTTTGGCATACTCTTTCACACATATCGGCCGGTATCTCACGAATGAATGCATGGATGTTGGCTTCCAGTGCGTCAATCGAAGCGGGCTTGTCCCTATACACATTAGCCTTGGCATACCCCCACAAAAAATAATCTAATGGTGTCAAATCGCACGATCTAGGCGGCCAATTGACCGGCCCGAAACGTGAAATTAACTGTTCACCAAACTCGCCTCGCAATTGCGCCATTGTTTCGCGTGCTGTGTGGCATGTGGCACCGTCTTGTTGAAACCACATATCATGCAAGTCAAGAACTTCCATTTCGGGCAAAAAAAAGTTTGTTATCATCGCTCGGTAGCGTTCACCATTGACAGTAACGCTGCGATTCGCATCATCTTTGAAGAAATATGGCCCAATAATGCCGCCGGCCCATAAACCGCACCAAACAGTGGCTTTTTCGGGATGCATTGGTAGCTGTTGCAATGCTTCTGGCTGATCTTCACTCCAAATGCGGCAATTTTGCTTATTTACGTACCCATTCAACCAAAAATGAGCCTCATCGCTGAACACAATTTTTCGATAAAAAAGCGGATCCTCGGCCAGCTTTCCAAGAGCCCATTCACCAAAAATTCGGCGTTGTGGTAGGTCGGCTGGCTTTAGTTCTTGCACCAGCTGTATCTTAAAAGGCTTTACGCCCAAATCCTTCCGCAAAATTTTCCACGTAGTGCTGTAACAAAGGCCTAACTGCTGGGAACGGCGCCGAATCGACATTTCGCGGTCTTCTGTCACACTAGCTGATACGGCCGCAATATTTTCTTCACTACGCACAGTACGTAAACGTGTTGGTGGTTTAATGTCCAACAAAGTAAATTTGGTGCGAAATTTGGTCACAATCTTCCGAATAGACTGCTCAGAAGGTCGAGAATGCCGATCATAAAATGGAAGCAGCGCGCGATGAACATTTCGAACCGAGCACGAATTTTGATAGTAAAATTCAATAATTTGCAAGCGTTGTTCATTTGTAAGACGATCCATGGTTAAATTGCAAACCAAACTGAAGCTGTTTGACAGTGACACAAGGTACTAAACACACGTCAGCTGTCAAAACCAGTGTTGCCAAAACCAAACCAGCTAAAAAATCACCCTTTAATGTTTGTGACATTACGTACATCAAAAAAGAGTAACACTTGACATTCATAGTCTTAGATAGGTTGTACAATGTACAGTCTCTTCGTAATTATTTAAGTTGCCCTTAAAGGCAACTGACTGAAAACGATTGTAAAAATGATCGCAGATCATTCTGCAAGGGTCAACTTTCTTTTTACAAAATTTTGTTTTCAAAATTCTGTTTTGAAAATTCTGCTTTTCAAAGTTCTGCTTTACAAAACTCTGTAGCGAACATTTTCTTTTTTCGTTTTTTAACCAGCAGTTTTTTAATTTTTATGTTTTTGGTTGTCAACTTCTCTTTTTTTAATTCTTAAGGGAAATTGTAAAATTCGTAAAATTCGATATCTTCATGTGAACACGTTCCACGAATGTCCAATTACATAGCCCGCTTTCGACTATGAATGTCCGATTCACTAAAACAGAAGGTCACTGCAGTTCGTTACTTACCGTCATGCACCGTTGACTCAAAATTATTTTTGGGTGGAATAGTGAATGCTCCAAATTTTTTCAATCAAAGAATCTATTTTGGGTGGGACGAAGTTCCCCATGTCCGTTAGTTTCTTTTTATAAGCAGATTAAGCTGAATTTTGTTGCTTAAAAAAAACAGAACTTCGAAAAGCAGCATTTTTTGTGAAAGTACGAATATTGCAAAATCATTCACATTCAAAAATCGTTTCTTAAATCAGTTGTTGTATATGTATTTATAAAAAATAATTCTTAAGGATTTTAGAGGTTTCTATAACCATTGTGGACTGTAATATCAAATGCAAACAAATTTCAATAATTGCAAAGGACTTGAAAGGGTGCAAATGAAAGTAAATGACTTTATATTTATTGAAAACTTAGGCGCTTAGAGCAAAAAGGTGTTAAGAGACAAGCACAAGAGCTTTGTGCTTCAAAATTTTTCTAAAAGATTCAGTAATATTAACATTATAATATAAACTGGCATGGCACACCCGTATAAAACAAAGACATTTCAAACGCTATTTCTCGGAGTTAAAGTTTTTTTTCCCTCGAATGTCTGACAAACATCCGACAGTATAATTTTCCCAGGTATGCTTCTTAATTCAGACAGCCGGATTCGCCATAAAATTGCAGGTCACTTCCATTTGTCCCAAAAATAAAAATAAAAACGACTGGCGAGGAGACGCCTTCCCCTAAATTGGTCATAATTTTGTTTATCAAGTACGAATTAAATATTTTTACACAAAACCAGCTAAAAAACCATGCGATATGTAAATTGACTTAACAATACCATTTTGAATGAATTTTTCGATAAAGATTTTCGAAGAAATCTCTGCATACAAAATACATTTTTTTGTATTTAAGAAATCTGCTGCACCATTATTACAAGCCTTATTAATAAAAACACAAAATCCCGGCGCACGTTTTATACAATAAAATATTAATGGCTAAAGCCATAACCTGTAATCGCCACCGCCAGCATTTGGGTGAATAAAAGTAAATTTTACTGCTCCCTTAATTTTGACTCGTGAACGCACCAATGCACATAATCCCTCTCATTATCCAAGAATCATAAAGCGTATCTTAAATTCTGCACCAAGAAGGTTGAAGTAAACAAAAAATTGTTTATTATGTTATTGAATCAGAAAAGAAAATGCGTACATAAAACACATCTTTAAAATTCATAATTCTAAAATGAATTAAAGTCGTACTTAGCGTACGTAATATGAAAATGTATTTGGGTTGGGGTGATATAAAATCAGCTTTACAGCTATTAATATAATTTCACAGCGGCATAATTCCAAACGGAGAGAAACTTGATATCCAGGAGGAAAAATAAAATAAAACGAAAACGTTTCCGAAGGATTGTATATATATTTTATACCAAACTGGCCAAGGACGAGTGCTTTATGCTTTTTGTGTGCTCTTTTGGCTTGACCTACTCTTCAGAGACCCTGGAAATGATTATCGACAATTTCGCCGATGAGTGAGATCGGCGGTTAAGGGTAGGTATTTTGTGTTTAAAGCAAAAAGTTATAATAATAATAAACGAAATTTTATTAATTTAAATTGGAATAGGTACAAAATTGATGCCGAGAATTAACTTCACCGCTTTAACTTAACTAACTAATTAACTTCAGCTACGGTGAGTTTGAAGTCTGACATTGTTATAACATCGAAAACTTGAAGCTTCGTCCTGCTGTTGCTGGGAAATGCCGTTTCAGGTTCCTGATTTCAAAATTAAATTCTCAAATAACTTGAGCTAAGGATGCTTTCTCTCCTATGGGACGAATAATACTATACCTATGAAGCAGCAGGGAAATACGAAGTAAATTTCCGATTTCACTGCAGGCATGGGTACGGTGTTAATTGTAGTTCCTTTTTGAGGTAAATGTACCAAACTGTAACAAATTGGAAGCTATATGCGAAGAGATATCGCGCTTAGCTAAGTTTTCTAACAGGGGTTATTTAGAAATAGGTCTGAACCGGGTGCCAGTTGTCACATTCGCTTGCGATGGCCTGTGACCCGATCGACGTAGATTGAAGCATCGCATTCTCCCATCTGTCGGGTGTCACTTAGTGACGGTGGTTTTTAGAGGGTCCTCAAATGTCAATTCATTCTCTTAGCTCCCTCTTGGTGTTTAATAAAAGATGCGAGCAATACTTAGGCGTAGTTCTATCCTCATTCTAGCGTTGACTACTCATATATTCTAAAATTAAGAATCTACTTCAAAAACTGAAGCAAAAAATACATAAAAATCGCATTAACAAATGTGTCACCCATAAGCCACCCCTAAAAGCACTTTTAAACATGCGTCGAAAATATAAAAAAAAAATATATAGACTTTAACACTCAAAAAACAAGTTTGAAAAACACTACAAAGAAACTTGACAAAAGAGATTTAAAACCGCTTCAAAATATATGTCGAAAAACGTATTAAACCTTCCCATTAAAACGCTTAAAAAAGGCGTCGGAAATACATTGAGAACAAGTTTCGATACACCTCAAAAAACTCGTTGAAAAATGTATCGCAAAAAAGGCTCTAAAAACTATTTCGAGATTTAAGAAACAGTGTCACAAATTTAGGAAACTTGTTTCAAAAACGTTTGATCATTTTCATCAGAAAATGAATAAATTAGTATTTTGAAAAACGTGATAAAAATTTCATTTAAATTCTTTGAAAAGCTCCTCAAAAGAGGTTTCAAATCTCTTCGAAAAATACGTAAGACATCGCTTAAAAATGCAATAAAAATACTTTAAAACGCATTCGAAGCTCAACCAGTCAACCCCCTCTTAACCAATTTAAAAAATCCGCCGAAAATACATAAAAAAACGCATTGAAGAAAAGTAAGAAAAAACTTACCGAAAACACTTTGAAAAAAGCATAAAAATTTAAAACCCAATTAAGGAAGGAGTTCAAAAACACGTCTATAAGCATTTTAAAAACATCAGAAAAAACACCAAGATCACTTCAAAAAAACCCAATAAAGACGCATTAAAAATGCGTCAAAAATTGCATGAGAAACGCGTCATTGCGTCGCCCTTTAAACGATTGTAGCAGGAGCTGCATGGACAAAGATAGGGAGGTCACTATATACCTCTCCCAACTCCAGAAGACTGTACATGTCAGAATACTTGTCACTCGCTTAATCAGCAGCCCACCCAAGCGCTTTATTATATTTATCTTTCAGTGTATATAAAGGGTGATTTTTGAAGAGGTTTAGAACTTTTTTTTAAAAAAAAACACAAAAAATTCGAAAAAATGAATGAAATATTTATTTGAATCGATAGTTTGAACCTTGCAATTTAATGTTTAAAGATAATTTCATGCAAATGTTGACCGCGGCTGCGTCTCAGGTAGCCCATCCGCTGAGTCCAATTTTGGCATACTCTTTCACACATATCGGCCGGTATCTCACGAATGAATGCATGGATGTTGGCTTCCAGTGCGTCAATCGAAGCGGGCTTGTCCCTATACACATTAGCCTTGGCATACCCCCACAAAAAATAATCTAATGGTGTCAAATCGCACGATCTAGGCGGCCAATTGACCGGCCCGAAACGTGAAATTAACTGTTCACCAAACTCGCCTCGCAATTGCGCCATTGTTTCGCGTGCTGTGTGGCATGTGGCACCGTCTTGTTGAAACCACATATCATGCAAGTCAAGAACTTCCATTTCGGGCAAAAAAAAGTTTGTTATCATCGCTCGGTAGCGTTCACCATTGACAGTAACGCTGCGATTCGCATCATCTTTGAAGAAATATGGCCCAATAATGCCGCCGGCCCATAAACCGCACCAAACAGTGGCTTTTTCGGGATGCATTGGTAGCTGTTGCAATGCTTCTGGCTGATCTTCACTCCAAATGCGGCAATTTTGCTTATTTACGTACCCATTCAACCAAAAATGAGCCTCATCGCTGAACACAATTTTTCGATAAAAAAGCGGATCCTCGGCCAGCTTTCCAAGAGCCCATTCACCAAAAATTCGGCGTTGTGGTAGGTCGGCTGGCTTTAGTTCTTGCACCAGCTGTATCTTAAAAGGCTTTACGCCCAAATCCTTCCGCAAAATTTTCCACGTAGTGCTGTAACAAAGGCCTAACTGCTGGGAACGGCGCCGAATCGACATTTCGCGGTCTTCTGTCACACTAGCTGATACGGCCGCAATATTTTCTTCACTACGCACAGTACGTAAACGTGTTGGTGGTTTAATGTCCAACAAAGTAAATTTGGTGCGAAATTTGGTCACAATCTTCCGAATAGACTGCTCAGAAGGTCGAGAATGCCGATCATAAAATGGAAGCAGCGCGCGATGAACATTTCGAACCGAGCACGAATTTTGATAGTAAAATTCAATAATTTGCAAGCGTTGTTCATTTGTAAGACGATCCATGGTTAAATTGCAAACCAAACTGAAGCTGTTTGACAGTGACACAAGGTACTAAACACACGTCAGCTGTCAAAACCAGTGTTGACAAAACCAAACCAGCTAAAAAATCACCCTTTATATAATATATGATTTTCAGTTTTAAGGTCATTGCGTCCTGTGGCATTACAATGGGCCTAGCTGTGACCTTGCACTCGAACTTAACCGAACCAGATGAGGTCTGAATATTTAAGCTTCGGGATAAAGAACTAATAACGTATTTGGTTCAATCCCGCCTATCTTTCAGAAAACTGAAGGCTCAAAAGTCAAAAACAAGCAGTAACCAATTGTGCAACTTCATCCACAAATGCTCATTTCATGGACAAATTTAAATTTCGCCCAACTTCATATAAGTTCTAACCCATCCATAGATGTTACCAATCCGAAAAGCTATCAATATGCTCATCACTTCTTGCCCTATAAGTTGCTCTGTTTTGCAATGCACAATTAAATTCAGCGCGCAAATCCATTCATCAAATGTTATAGCAATTAGTCAATGAAGTTCATCAACCCATGCATGACAGCATCAATCCGCTGGAACGCTTTCCACTCTCCAATTACCCAGAAATTCCTATTACTTATCACCGTTTGACAAATTAATCTCTCCTGATAATAGGAAACAGACAGGCGGACAGCAACAACCTTTAGGTTTCGTCCTGCCTGACACCAATAAGGCATCGGAGAAAAACTTACTCGCTTTACGATTCGTGTGTATTTCATTTATTACCAGTCAATAATTAATCACTATACCAGCACAGATTCCTAATTAGATGGTCGAAAGCGAAAAAAAAAGAGAAAAAAAAACAATCTGGCTGACTTAATACGAAAGAAGACATGAAGCAGGACACCATCAGGCGAACAGACATCACAACCTAAGATGCTCTGCGAAAATAATCCAAAAATCATAACACATTTTTTTACGAGGCGTCTTAATAGTGGTGCTCAAATACGCTTAGTGGCTTCTGAGAGGGTTTTGCGCACAGGACGAATGAGATACCGCCACAAATGAGAACATAAAACATTTTTCTTTCCTTCGTTCTTTTTTTTCTGCTTTGATATTTTATTCCTTCTATCGTAGTGTGAAGTGAAATAGATGACTAAGCATCTTTGTGATGCTATTTTTCTTTCACAATAGGAGTTTTTTTTTGTGTGCGGTAAAACATTTCACTTACCATTACATACATATTGGCTTATGGCACAAAAAGGCTTAAGACAGATTGGTGGAGATATTTTTATATCTGCACACATTTCTTTCGCACACACGCTTTTCCCCACATGTCAAAAACACTAAAATGAATCATTGGCACTATCCTTCAGGAATACGTCCATGTCCATGTCCATGTCCACTGCCCACTATTTCTATGGGTCTGTTCTTCTTTTTTTCTTTACGAAAATAATGTGTCCACATACTTTGCGGTCTTTCTTTTTTATTACACCATCCAAGTTCGCCTGCCCCGCTGCCTTACACACAAAACGATAAGTTATGTGGACGATTTTATCTTATTAAAAGGATGCCCCGGATGAGGTCGAAAAAAGAATCAAAACGACTGTGAAAACATGAGGAAAAAACATCCAACGGAGAAACAAATCACACCAAACTGACCCTAGGAAAACAAAAACTCTCCCACTAAACCGTATCCATCAATTAACTTCAAAATGAGTGATAACATCTAGGTTGGCAGGAAGAGTACCTTTTTTCACCGTACTATCATCATCATCATGGGGTTCGTACCCGAACATAACCTCAACCATGCATAAAATGGAATATGTTATGTCCCCGGTCGGTCAGTTTTGGTATTCCTTTCTCCGCATTTTATGGAATTAGCGGCATAGTTGCAAACGAACGAGTATGTATGTATATACGTGGCTAGAAAAAAATAGCCAGCATTCAACTTACCTTCGTCCTTGCTGTAGCTGGTGAGTAGTCGCAGACAGCAAGTTAATGCTGTGCGTTTAGGAGAATTTTTGTTTTTGTTATCCTCAGTTTACTTACCGGAGCAGCTCAGAGACTGTCAGTGTGGACAATTTAAATTTCGATTACAGCAGTGACCTGAAATGAGCGTATTGGAGCAATGTGAGTGCTGGTTAGCTATTCCCGAAAGAGTTGGTATAAAAAAGTTCCATCGCAAGGATAATGCGTAAGTGGAATTAATGTTGGGTAATTTGAGAGCGAAAACTTGCAGTCGTGATCATCATCACTTGTACCACCACTGTGCATAATTAGGACATGCTTCTGGTCGGGACAATAGGTGGACGGGTTAGCATCGAATTTTACCATCTACGTTACGTGTTCCTTGGAGAGGGTTCGGTGAAGGGAAATAGTTGAATAAAATCTGGGGCTACCAGGGGGAGGGGAAAGCATGTTTGCAAAGTAAGTCACATTTTTGGGTATTACAACCCACATTGACTTCCCGTCTTTCAGTCCGATAAACCGCCCAAAAGACGAGAACCATACTCATCGTCATCACATACAGGTACCGGTTTTTTATACCCTCCACAGGAAGGTATAAATTCACTTTGTCATTACATTTGTAACGCCAAGAAGGATTCACTGGAGACACGATATAAAGTATATATATTCTGAATCAGGATCACATTTTGAATCGATTTAGCCATGTCCGTCAGTCAGTCTGTCTGTCCGTCTGTCTGTTGAAAGCACGATAGCGCCCAAAGGAATTGACATAGGCGAATGAATTTGGTAAAAGGACTTCTTTTTATCGTTGGCAGGTTGGTGTTGAAAATGAGCTATGTCGGTCAAGTTGTTTTGGTACCTCCCAAACAAAATCAATATTAGAAAACACATGTTGAAAACACAAACACGATAGCGTAAATTGAATCGACCTAGGCAAGTGATATTTTGTGAGAGAACTTACTTTTATTGTCGTCAGGTTAATATTAAAATTGGGCTATGTCGGTCAAGTAGTTCTATTAATTCTGGTTGGTGGACTTGTTTTTATGAAAATTAGGTCCTCGGCCAGGTTGTACAAAGAGTATTTTTTTTACGGTGCGGGAGGGCAGTTGCTTAAATACGTTCGCGCTCACTTTTAAATGCGGGAAGTTAGTCAGAAGTGCACTTTCGGTAATCATCGTAATATTTGAGGTCTGGCAAATAGCAGAAACGTCGACTGAAATATTAGAAAACGTTTTTTAAATAATTCAAAATATCTACATTAAATGAATATCTATTTCCTGAATCCTGCATATTAATTTTTAAATTTATTCTTAGCAGAAAAGTTCTCCAAAAACACGCTTTCCTCCAACATGCATTAGTTCAAATGAAGAATATGAAGGCTAATGCAGCTATTCCAACTTTAAATTTAAATTTCCGCTGCACATAGGGGATTTCTTTTAAAGAAAAATGTATAACATTCGAACAGAGCTTCAACGCAATAAGTGTTGCCACCATTTATAATATCGTACTGAATAGTGTAAACTAGAAACATTTTTAGGTACTTGGGACACAAAACTCAAACGATGCTAATACTTTTATTACTGAAAATAAATACATCTCTTAAGAAATTTCAATTTGATTCTGGTAAGTGCAACTAAGCTGAGGTTGTTACAAAAACATTATTGTAGGGTGCAACCTACATACGTACTCGGTTATACAGTGTAGCCCAAATCACTTGTTTTGCTATATGTATCTTTAAAGTATTACAAAGTTTACGTGTAATCCAATTCTTCATAGAATTTTTTTTACTGCGAAATGTCAAAATTATCTTTCCACTTGAAGGTTTCACTAGGCAGTACGCAGTTCAAGTGAAAAATAGCTGCTTCCAAACAGAGTTATAAGTGGCGATAGGAGAATGTCTCCTTAGCGATTTTACTTGGCTTGTGTTGTCCGTTGCATTAATTTTTTGATATTTCAGCGTAAAAAATGATTTGAAGAAGAAGATTCAGATGTTTCTTTAAGAGAATAATGCGTTCTTTGAGTTTATAAAATATTTTTTTCATTGAATATAGTACGGTAATGTTAGGTGTACAAGAAGTTATTGGCATGGATGACCTTTATAATAAGCAGGATGCCTCAGGAACATCTACCCAGCCTTGCTCAACAAAAGCCAACAGCTGGGGCAGATGCCGTAACTTTGATCACCAAAATAAGCCATATTCTGCTCAAATTTTTTCGACAAACGTCAGCTTTCATTATACAAGGTGGCGCAAAAGTAATCCTCCTATCAGAAAATGCTATAAATTTTGCGATTGGCCCCTAATGTCAGTTCTGTTTTGACATTTGTGTAGTAAACACATGCGAAATACACGTTAATAAACAATGTTACGCTACACTGCTCCAGAACGCGGAATATTGGTGACTATTTATTTGAGCAATAATCGGTCGGTGACTTTGGCACAACGTGATGAGGCACATTTCCATCTTAGCGGGTACGTAAATAAGCAAAATTTACGCTTCTGGGGCGCTGAAAATCCGCGTGTAACCCACGAAGAGCCATTACACCCGCTCAAAGTCACTGTATGGTGACAATATCCGTCAAGAATGTGAGGACCTATCGCCGGAAGTTTTGGCCAAAGTGATGGAAAATGCCATAAAAAGGGCTCAAATGACAATCAACTGTGGCGGCGGCCATTTACATGACATCATATTCTCGACTTGATGTAAAAAAAATTAAAAGACCAAATAAAAATAATCCACAAAAAGAATCAAAGTTTTTCATTTTTTTTTTTAAATTACAGCCAAAAAAAATCGGAAGGTTATTTTTGCGCCACCTTGTATTTGTGGAAAATGAACTGGATAAAGCTCTCAAACCAGTAATTTTAGCACTTAGTTGCTAGTTGTGTAGGTCTCTATCGTTTCGACGATAATCGTTTGAAAAGTTACGGAATGAGTGTCCTGAATTCACGGAACTTTGAAGATATGCCTATAATTTTCATGCACTGTTGATTGTTTAATTTTGACGGCTTGAAAACTATTAAAATCGTCATGAACAAAAAAAAAACATTTTTTATTTGTTTTTGCAGGTTCACTGGAGGTAAAATCGTCAAAAGACATTGCAGAGCTAGTAAGATGCTTCTGCAATAGTAATTGACCTTAAACCGATCTAAAATACTTCCCGAGGGAACTGGCTTTTGTCATCCTGAACGGGATCGCACCTAGGCGTTCGACTAATCGGCAACTTATTTTTGAACTATTTCAAAAATTTTAAAAGAAAAGTCCTTCGTTTGTCGAATTTCCGAAGTTTTTGTTCGAAATATTACGGAAATTCTTTGCTCCAGCTAATTTTTATAGGTCAAGAGGTTTTATCCGCCCTAATCTGCTGATTACATTGTCGGCATTTAATAATTCGGTAATTTCTAAGCTAACGTGGTTTAAAAGTCTTCTTATGTGCATTTGAGAATCTTTCCAACTTTTTTTTCCAGGTGCATTGACTATGTTCTTTTGTAAATTTTTTTGAAAGACCTGCATTTTTTAGAAATTTGTTTGCCGTGGTTATGCAAACAACTGAGGCCCGTAGGTCCGTACTGGTTTCAGAATTTCGTTATAATAATAACTTATTGCGGCTGGACAGGGATGAATATCTTCCAATAAGCCAATACATTTTACTGTATCACATGATTCACAAAAAGTGAAGTTCTTAATTTGTTTCTTCCAGCTGTTTTCCTTTTTAGTAATATAAGAGGCGAAAGTTAAATATTGAAGTATTTTTTATTTTATCGGTAACCAAAGATCTTTTCGAACTCAAAAAAAAAAACCTTTGAGCCTGCATAAATGTCTCCCCGAAAAATCTCCAAAAACATATTTCACTTTCAATTTCACAGCACTTTTTGAGAGGATTGCAAATTTCACTTCACTCGAACAGCATACCAACGTTAACGTGTTGTTATAGGCTCTCCGAAACTATCGACTAAACGTCTATTGACGTTACAAATATCAAAACAGTCGCCATTTGAAAAAGTTATAGCTCCTTCAGGTAGTGTGTACATTTCGACCACTCTGTTTCATCTGACACCCGCCAACATTTCTTGCAGATAATTACCTTCAGCCAAGCCCGCAGTTAACTAGTGGTACCTGGTACTGTATACTTCTGGAATATCTTCGATGGCATTCTTACGTAGGTAGGCGCATGTCGGACCGCTTCCACCGATTTACCTTCACCGTTAGCATACAGTTTTTTCTTTCCAAACAGTGGCCAACCGGAAACCTCTCTTTATCCATACCGCCAACACAAAAGAGCAAATAAATTATGACAAACTATCTACGTTTCCATTACGTACTAATTTCTGTTATTCTCCAGATGCCATGTCACTCAGCCCTTAGTCGAACCATAATACAAGCGCACCCACTTCGCCATGCCAATAATTCTGCCACGCGTTTTTCTTTTCCATTCACAGTCTTGACAAATATACTAGGAAATGTATATCTTATTGAATGCTTCCATGTATTCCTTTGCCATTTTTGCGTTGGTGCTAGTCGCAAACCTCTGCAGATTGTCCTGTTATGATATCATGATTTATTGTCAATGAAAAAAACTAAGCAAAATTCGGATGACAACGCCAACAATAAGAAATAACTTATATTCATGGACCCAGTGGCCAAGAATTCTTACAGACACTCTTTACGACAGTGTTTTTATTGTCCTTTCAGTTTGTTAACTTTTTAATTTGTTTTTTTTTTTTTATATTTAATTTTATGTGAAAACTTCAATACTAAGACAGAAATCAAAGTTTGTTCTGAAGTTGTTTCGTGTGCTTATCGAACAAAGTATCGATATTTTTGTGTAATTTATCACGATGACGGCTGTCGCACAGGAGTGTGAATGTCCTTTTTGCAGAACACGGAACCAGTCGCCTAAGATCACTAAAGTCCATTCGAATCATTGACCCTCGGGTGGGTGGAAGGAGGTCAGCAGAGTAAATAAAATTTGTACTAAATCCGAATGTTGAATTGCCATGATTGAAGGACAAGGCGGAAGACGTCCATCGAAGTAAACTCAAGTATTAACATTTCACACGAGCCAGCTAAGAAATAAATGGAAAAAAGTAAAGAAAACAAAATAAGCACAAAGCCCATGAAACTGAGGGAAAACTCACACAGCGTATATAGGTGTGAGTGTTGTTCCAAAAACGGACAAGAAAATCCTTGTTTCCATTATTATGTTCGATTTCAGTTGGCAGCAGTCACATAGTGCTACCACAATAGCAGATAGCATCCACCGACCACCGACCACCGACCATCAACGTGCCGAAGCCAATCAAAGGCCGTTTGCCTTTCATCAACCTCATTCGGTGCGATGGTGGCAGCTACAGCTACCCTCGTCGGCAGCATTTGTAATCACAACCAGCCGACAGAAAAGGGCAAAGAGTCTCTGCAAAATGGAACGCAAACGTAGCCTTGTGCCGGTTGTGGGATTTTCATAAACTCTGCTCGCGCAGCTGGTGCCGGAGAACCTCTATAAATAATTGTTTTGAATAGCGCTATCAAATCACGTGTCATGTCTGTACGTACATCAAGAAATGGATTGTGGGTGGTGGAAGATGGAGTAGTCTTCATTAATAACGATACTAAGACAGGAATTTATTTAATGCTCTGTCTCTGGTTGTCTCTGGATGCCTGCCGGAAGAAGCACACCCAGAGGCATATACGTATATGGTAGCAGCACAGACATGAATCTGGACAAAGGAAAGTTTAGAAAATTGAATCGTGTAATGCACTGGAAATGCATAAAGTAGTATCTGAATAGGCCCCAATGCATTTTCAATTGCGTAACTCTAGCAACGGATGTTGGAGTCTCCGCACTCTGCACCTGAATCGCTCAAGTTATTAATTGGATGGCATTATTGCTAACAGAAGGCTTCCATGTTGGAAATTGCTTTTCCCAAAGATGCGGTCTGAATGGTAAAAGCTGTATGGAACTCCCTTAAACATCAACTTTTTTGTTGCTTTTATGTAGTAAACGGATGCAGATAACACGACTTCACAATTTAAGTTCATAGACAAGTGAGTTGTGCTGCTCAAAATGCCCGGACTTATGTGAGGCTGACTGTGGGCGTCTTCTAGAATACAATTGTAATCTCGAGGCTAGTGTCTCTTTACTTAGCAGTACTTCAAATCTGTTTGGATGTCTATCCAACTGAGGATGGTACCTTTGGTAAGGTATCTCTATTACAGATTGAAAGCCTTTGCAAGTTGGGGCATCTATTTTTATGTTGGGGTATCTATATTTAATGATATTATTTTTTAGACTGACTTTTGTCCAATAATCTTATCATTTGTAAATGAGTGCGAGTATTTAGAGCTGTCACTTATTCTGGTTTTTGAACCTCCAAAAGGCTGAGTTACAACAAAATCAATACATTTTTTAATTTTGATCGAAAACGAACAAATGCAAGAAGGATTGTTTTTTTAAATCGCAGCTCATCTTTGAACCCTAGAATACTTCGAATTTTCCCTGATATTTCTTGATCAATTGTAAATGAAGCACAAGTTCGTGCCAACTCAGCGTTGCGGTCTCCGAGCTTGTGTGTGGTCGCACGTCAGATTCCATTTTACGGTTGCTAGTAACGGATCATTGTGACGCCTGGTAGGCGAACATTGGTATCCAAGGCATTTTTTTCGCGTTGTTGCTGCAGTTATTTTTAATTGATTTTAGTTATTAACTAAGTTTATTTCATAGAAATCGTGACACATAAGGGGTTCAATGGAGTTTAGTTGCAGGTCGAGGTAGGCAGAAGTCATTCACGAAAATGTTCCAGATTAAGTAGCGCCAGGTAAAATTATTCGCCACATAAATACACGCTAAAAAATTCTCTCCTACCGAGTGCGATTTTTGCAGCCGGTGGTGTAATTCTACAGATTTAGTTTGTTATTTGCGACCGTGAAAACTTAGAGGAAATTAATAATTCAGTTGTTTTTAACCGAGTTTTCTTACAATTTGACTCGGTAATCTTCAATCAACTCTGTAGGAGCTATGTAAACAGAATAACTCGTTATAATTTTGAACCGAAAGTTGGTTGATATTTAATAAAGTATGTAGGGATTACGGAATGTTGACCATGCCAGTTTTTCAGTAGCACCTGGTAAAGCAGTATCATCAAGAAGTTACTCAAAACGATTGGTAAACAAATAAATCCGCTAGGTATTGAGCTCTTATTTGTTTCTAGCTTGACCAAAAATTTAAATATTTACCTCAATTTATTTTCTTTTATTCAAACGGAAGTTTTGCTAAATAAATTCTTTGTACATGACTACCTACGCGCACTTCGCCTATTATTTTTATCAGCCTTAATATTGTTTCAATGTCCAAAGCACTTAATGTATCACATCTTTTGCGAAACAGAACTACGGCCACATGTCCGATCCCAGACCACTCTACGGATTGATCAAAATTAATCTACTGTCCAGAGACACCGTGGCTCCCACAAAGCAACATAATGGGCTATAAAACGAGGCTGAGTGCAAAAGCGTCTTCTCTATCTCCACGTGTTGTTTGTTTGACATTTCATTCACCTATTAAAGTTACACACATCAGTATTGGGGTGGCAGTGGGTGTTTGAGCAAAATCGACCCCTTACACCCATGTGTCCGGTGACAGATTTTTTTAATATACGCAACAGTCCAGTGGCTATAGTTCCTCTTCCAGAACATGCACATGGGATACAAATACTAATACATAATATTCAATGAACGCGAGCTCTCTCTATTGTGATTGTGATTAAGTTTTGGAAATTCATCTAACCTTTAATTAATATTAATGAAAGAACAAACGACTTTGTGTGGATGAAATGCTGGATAGCTAAAGCAGGGGAACGTTGTCGGTTGTCTATGGTATTTCATGGCAGAGTGAGCAATATATCGCAGATCCCAGCTGTAGCTGGTTATTATTCGTGTGTGTTTTTCACAAGTCATGTTTTTTCTCTGCCACACATATACTCACTTTGGGCGAAGATCTAAGGAATGTCTGAGGATTTGTATTGTAATTGGTAAATATTTTCACCGCTTGGCCTATCTTTTCTTCGGGGCTTGTGTCTCAAATCATTGGAGTGAATACGATTCGAGGGTACAAACCTTTTAGAGCTGAAATAGTTTTAAGGGAAGAATGCTCATGCCAGGGAATATAGAATTTCTGTGGTCTAGTACCTATTTGACGAAACGTAGGCATAAATAAAAGGTATTGTGAGTGAGCATTTAAGGTGTGCTGGTTATTGTAGCAAACTGTAATATGAGGTGGAAGGTCTAATCCACAAAATTGAAAATAACTTTTACTAGGTACTAGAGCTCGGCCTCAATGAAAAGCATCGTTCGTTCACAAAGTCTGCTTACTACTAACGCCTAGGCGTTAAAGGGATATAAGTCTGTTAATACGAGGAGGATATGAGGATTTCTAAAAACTCTTCCGGAACCAATGTGTCCCTTCTTCAAGGACTCGTTTGTTAGGGTAGGTATAAATATGCCCATGCTGAACTGCGCATTTAGCTGTAAGCGTTAGATTTTCAATATAATCGCAAATTTTATGGTGCAGGGAAATAACTCCACGGGCAATAACTTCACAAGGGAAACAACTTCACCTCGAGTGGGAAATAATTTCACTTACTTTAAGTGAAGTCATTTCCAACTGAAAGTTAGCTCACAATTCATAAACAGTGGAAAATGCATGCTGACCCCCTTCTTGGGGTGGGAGTAGGTGCAAGGGTGGGTGTATGCCAAGTTGCTTATGTTAGTTAAATTATACTAAGATCCTTATAAATAATTCGATTTGGTTCCAGTTTTCCAGTTAGAATCGAAAAATTCTCAAATAGTTCGTGGGAAATAATTTCACAAAATTAGTGGTGAAGTAATTGCCCACTTTTAGTGGGAAATAACTTCACATAAAACGAGTGAAATTATTTCCCATGTGAAGTTATTGCCCGTGGAGTTATTTCCCTGCACCAAATTTGATACCTAACCCCTTCGGGAATGAAAATTCAATAGTAACGGCCACACCTAAGATCGAAAAGGACTTTAAAAGCCATACGTCCACAAGTTTTCACTTCGAAGTGACACACTCTGTGAGATGCAATAGGTATGCCTATCACGTGTTGGCGTGGTAAGTCCTGCGAAGCTGCCATTCAAAGGGGAATATTTGTATACATATGTATATTGGTCGTGGGCTCAGATGCTAGTGTGCTGGATTTCTAAGCGAGGAGTCTCGGGTTCGATCTCCTCAAAATATGAAAATTACATCTTAAGGCGTCTTCCACACCGCGCAACTAATAATAAATGTTTGAGAATCATGGTCAGCATTCCGTAATTAGGGGTTTATTCACGATCAACCAACTTCCGGTTAACCATACCAAATATATACTGTTTATATAGCTCCTACAGAGTTAGTTGTTTGAAAATTACCAAGTCAAATTATTTAAGGAAACTTGGCTAAAAATAGCTGATTTATTACTAACAAAAGTGATTGGTTGTGATAGATGCAAGTCTTGCGTACCTATACGGAGCTGTCGAAGATAGAGGGCGCTTTCGGCAGCAAGTGCTGCTCTACTATTATAGAGTATGGTGTTAATGAAACTATTCTCCTCGGGGTTCAGGTTGTGCTTAAGAAAAGGACACGAAAGCGAAAGCGAAGTTTAGTCTATTTGTCAGGTCTGACTTCGACTAATTGTATAGATTTCTTACAAAAAGATGATTTTGTGTTCTACTCTGATCAAACGCCTGATAGCCCACCATACTGAACCTTCATTGCGATAAATACTTAAAGTACAATACCAACTCCATACAGCATCTTCAATTCAGTCAAATGGAATATATAAAATTGCGAATTGCAATTGCAAAGTCGTTTGTTTATAATACTGGAGGACACACTTAAAACCATTCAACGGTATAAATTCCTTCGTTTCCGTATTTCGTTAAAAAAAAACACAATTTATTGTGTGTGTGTGTGTGTGTGTATTTTCTTCTTGTCTTGACCTTCTATTATATTCCCTATACCTGATTTTATTCATTTTTTATTTTATCGTCCCGACACCGGTGTACATAGGACTACCGAGCTGCAAGAGGGATATCAATGAACGGAATTGGATTCCTTATAATAAGAATTATTACCATAATTGTTTTTGTTTTATTTTCCAACTTAAGACCTGAGTCCTTTCGCCTTCTGTGCGCTGTATGTAATTTGATTCTCTTCAGAAAAAGAAATCACTTAGGTGACTAATAAATTTTCAATTTACAAGCATGCTTTTGAAATAATTGCAACCATTTCAAATAAGGGATAGCCTGGCACTGTCCTTGACAGAGGATCTTCGGATAATTCAGTTAATCGTTGAGTATATTCTATTTTAGTTTTTTGCTTTCACAGAAGTCTTGGTGGAGAAATCTTTTAAAAAAGGTGTAATGGCAACTACTTGGAAGAGCTGGCAGGGAAATGGTTTTAAATTATTCATCCACCATCTGCCACTGCAAGTCGAGGGCATTATTCGCAGGACATTATAATTTTTTGTCTCCAAATTCCTGCTAAAATAAACTGACTTACGAAGGAGGAATAAAGCTGCTCGAGACGTCTACGAGGAAAGGAGACGTGAGAAAGATCGGCTCCTTAGAAAGAAGAAGAACGATCACGAGAAGCGAGCGGTCGAATAAATTGAGAAATCCAGGTACAATGTAAGTACGGAAGTGTTACCAAAAGATGGTAGAACATGCCAGGACAATTGCAAAAAAAATCCTGTAGAGATAAAGAAGGAAACCTTGCAGTAGAAGCACAATCGGTAGTGATTGTGGAGAACCTATAACCAACCATGAACGCCTCTGTTACGCAGTACTTACCATTCAATTCAGTCGACAATATAGGATAGCAAGCTCCAAGGTAAATACAACAAACCTTCATAAACAACCTGATTAGCCCTTATATCGCACTTAAACAAATCCCGGACAAAAACCCAAGAAGTCCCAATCGCGAACAACCAACTTTTCATCAATTACAAAGCCGCCTATGACAGCCTCTATAGAAACGAGCTATTTACTGAGCCATGTCTAGTTTTGGCATCTCAACCAAACTCTTCCAAGAGAAAACTAGATGATGTATCAAAGTCGTTCACAACCTCACCAAAACTTTTGACGTCAAAAAGGGATTTGTAGAAAAGGCACCTGCTTTCACATCGCGTTTTGAAAGAATTGCTCGAAGTTCACAGCGGTAACACACAAGGCTCGATCTTTTAAAAGTCTCTTCAATTACTTACATACGTTGATGATAATATCGACGTAATTGGTAGAAAGCAGCCAGCCGTGCGTTATCCTCAGTCGCTTTGAGAGCAAGATTTTTTCGTAAAAAAATGTTCGACCCCGTTTGCGCAGACAAGATTCGTAGGCGAATATTCAGCTCTAAATTTAACGACCTGTGTGCCAAGGTCGGCCTGATAAAAAAATACCGAGGATACCGATTTGGTGTGCATAACTGGAGTCAGTTAGCCGAGGACCGGTCTGTTTGGAGAGGATTGTTAGTTGAGGCCACGGATCATCATGAACTGTTGTGTTTGTCAAAGAGTGTGTAGGTGTAGCTATGGCTAAAACCCCTTTAGATGTTGTTTATACTTTGTTGTTTATACTGTCCTTGACCTTTTTACCATAGCTTTGGGCATTTGACAGAAATTACTGCATGAAGCCCTCGCAACTTCGGCTTCCCAGAAAAAGCTGGAGAGCAAAATCCCCATCTTTGAATTCCACCACTTTTCAGTCACTGCCTAGCCTATGTCAATAAAATTTCTATTGCCTTCGCCAATCTACCCCTCCCCCATTTACTATCCATGAGAATATAAACATGCACAGAGTGCCTCCTTAAAATTCATCTTCAAAGATGGCCTACATTTTCTGAAGGGTTCCCGGCATCATTTCAGCAAAGGCAACCACCTTTTGACTTGTGTGAGGAAAACAATTTCCAAATTTATCTAAATAAACCCGCTCGCGTTGCCCAACTCCGCCGCTTTCTTGGAAAATCTGTGCCTGCGAATATTTTAATTAAGTCAGACATAATAAAGGGTTCCGTGCAGTTTTACCTACACCACGCCACAGCAAATATTTGCTTTCGCTGTGCACTCACTAAAAAGCTGGATTTCACAAAGCGTTTTATAAACACCGATTGTGTATATACACAAATGCGTACCACAGGCATAAGTGTGAAGGCGTTTCAAAAACTAAAAGCCCGAAGAAGAATTTGCAAATGCGGCCGGATATGAATGTAAATGTAAATAAAACCTCTTCATTCAACTTCTGTGCCTGACGCAGCACCACCCCCACCCCTCTCCTAACTCAATCCATTTGCGATGATACTCAGGTGCTATTAGCACACAATCAAGTGGATGAGAGACAGAGTTGTAAATGAAGCCTATCCCTATACCCATCAGCGCCCCACACAATTTTTGGGACACAAACGCAAAAAAAAGAAAAACCTCCCAAACAAACAAAGGGATGAAGGCGAATGCTATGCAAATAGAAATGTTTATTCCGTCTTCCTTCGCCTTCATTTAGATATAAAGGGTGATTTTTTAGCTGGTTTGGTTTTGGCAACACTGGTTTTGACAGCTGACGTGTGTTTAGTACCTTGTGTCACTGTCAAACAGCTTCAGTTTGGTTTGCAATTTAACCATGGATCGTCTTACAAATGAACAACACTTGCAAATTATTGAATTTTACTATCAAAATTCGTGCTCGGTTCGAAATGTTCATCGCGCGCTGCTTCCATTTTATGATCGGCATTCTCGACCTTCTGAGCAGTCTATTCGGAAGATTGTGACCAAATTTCGCACCAAATTTACTTTGTTGGACATTAAACCACCAACACGTTTACGTACTGTGCGTAGTGAAGAAAATATTGCGGCCGTATCAGCTAGTGTGACAGAAGACCGCGAAATGTCGATTCGGCGCCGTTCCCAGCAGTTAGGCCTTTGTTACAGCACTACGTGGAAAATTTTGCGGAAGGATTTGGGCGTAAAGCCTTTTAAGATACAGCTGGTGCAAGAACTAAAGCCAGCCGACCTACCACAACGCCGAATTTTTGGTGAATGGGCTCTTGGAAAGCTGGCCGAGGATCCGCTTTTTTATCGAAAAATTGTGTTCAGCGATGAGGCTCATTTTTGGTTGAATGGGTACGTAAATAAGCAAAATTGCCGCATTTGGAGTGAAGATCAGCCAGAAGCATTGCAACAGCTACCAATGCATCCCGAAAAAGCCACTGTTTGGTGGGGTTTATGGGCCGGCGGCATTATTGGGCCATATTTCTTCAAAGATGATGCGAATCGCAGCGTTACTGTCAATGGTGAACGCTACCGAGCGATGATAACAAACTTTTTTATGCCCGAAATGGAAGTTCTTGACTTGCATGATATGTGGTTTCAACAAGACGGTGCCACATGCCACACAGCACGCGAAACAATGGCGCAATTGCGAGGCGAGTTTGGTGAACAGTTAATTTCACGTTTCGGGCCGGTCAATTGGCCGCCTAGATCGTGCGATTTGACACCATTAGATTATTTTTTGTGGGGGTATGCCAAGGCTAATGTGTATAGGGACAAGCCCGCTTCGATTGACGCACTGGAAGCCAACATCCATGCATTCATTCGTGAGATACCGGCCGATATGTGTGAAAGAGTATGCCAAAATTGGACTCAGCGGATGGGCTACCTGAGACGCAGCCGCGGTCAACATTTGCATGAAATTATCTTTAAACATTAAATTGCAAGGTTCAAACTATCGATTCAAATAAATATTTCATTCATTTTTTCGAATTTTTTGTGTTTTTTTTTTAAAAAAAGTTCTAAACCTCTTAAAAAATCACCCTTTACAAGTTTCGCCGGTTGTATATGTGGTTTTCTGGTTGAAAAAAAGGTAACGTAAGGAAGAAGAGACCGCGCAATACCCTTTTCGAAATTGTCTCACAGAGGGACGACGGAAATGTGGGATCCTTTTGATTGTGTGAAAATTTCAATTTGAGTAAATCTGGCGAAAACAATTTCCCTTCAATTCACTACTTGCTTTAACACAAAAACACCCGTCAGGCTGGTACAGTAACACCCTCACCAATCACAATCACAATACGACCTGCAGAGAGGAGAAGAATCCGAATTGGGTATACAGTTCAGTTGCATTGTACCATTCAAATGATTATGCACGACGACACGGCACAATAATGACAGGAGAATAGACGTACTGGAGAGCACCCGCAGGCATACGTCGCCCGCTTGTACCGTCCGTAACGTTCCAAAATGAACACACGAAAATGGATAAAATAATGCTTGAGAGAATGGAGTGATGTAAGAGGATGGTGTGCTTTCGCACTCACACGTAATCAAATGTGGAGAAGGAGTCTTCATCCCGGAACGGGGCGTTGCGTCGGTTGGTTTCACCGTTCCTCCGGATTGGATTGGACAGGTAAAAGTAAAATCCCCAGAAAATGTCGGTTGGTAAGTGTACAGTATTCAAGTCCTCTAGGGTTTCGGATTTATTATCCAGTTCGAGAGAAATACTGTTGGTGTGTTGGGAATTTTTTTCGAATATCTCCTTGAACGTATGAAGAGCGTGGCATAAAGATTTACAGAGATTTACTCCAAAACATCCACAACAGGATTATACAAATATATTCAGGGACAACCCGCTGAAGTGTGCACGAGCTACCATGGATGAAAATGAGTCAGTATGTATGCATGAAAAACGTTTTTCTTCATCAAAAAGGGAACAAAGGGTGTGGTGAGAGGGTTGTTGCTTCCGTCGTCTATTCGCAAGATGAAGAGGCCATTAGAAGCACTTAGCTGAGTCGGGGACCCACCTATCGATGGTTGTCAGTATAGAACACAGGTAAGTGTTGTTGTGTCTGAGAAATGTGAGAAACGACAGCTCTAAGGAAGATCCTTGAATGCGAAGCTTCTCCGTCGAGAAATGCGCCTTCTATATCAAAGTTTGAATGAAGTATGTACTCAAAAATACGTTCAGCATTCGTGAGAAGAGCGTGAGAAAAAGTGCAAGTGAGCTAAAAGAAAGCTGCAGTATTCGTCAAGTCAGGGCTTGAACCGTAGTCCCAAAAGCTCCAAATCCGAAGTTTGAATCAAATCCGGGCAGCCGTTTAGGCTGGAGGCTTTCAGGAGCATATGGACAGACAGATGGGCAAATGTACAGACGGACAGGCAGACAAACGGAAAGAAATGCGCTACCCCCTTTTTTGAGTTCCTCTACCATGGTAATGTCAGAATTGATTAAAGTCTCGAGTTCGAACATTTTTACGAACACAATGTATTTTTCTTACTACGTATTCGAGAAAGTTGAAAAACGAAAGACACAAAGAGGAGAACACTTCACGTTAATACACCTACAGACCTTTTTTTTCAAAAATTTCCCTATTTTGACCTCATCAACCGAAATTTCAAAGTCACTACAGATCACCTACAGTACCCTAGGCCAAGCTTCTAATAAGAGTTCTACATCATACAACAGGAAAAGGAGCGCATTGTCGTTAGTAGTTTTATTTTCCTCACACCTAAGCATACTGCACAAATGACTTCTTGTTTTAAGGGCTTAACTAGGTTTGCAAATTGAAAATACCTTGCCAAAGATTATTTCGATATTCTACATATTGTATGTGGGTGTAGGTAGCCGTTTTGGGGGTAAAATCAAAATAAAAAAAACACAAATTGTTGCAAATTTAAACTTTTAAATCCTAAACTGAGGTCCAGGCGCGGCTTTAGGTTAATAGCTACTCCCATTCGCATTGCGTTCGCTTTTAGTCCCCTCCATGCATTTGTTTTGTCTCGCTTATTTCGTTTCTACTTATAAATGGGTCAACATTCACACGGATACTAATGCACCAGCATCAGCACGGCACAAAATAAAAACATTGAGTGTGTAAACATTCGTTTGCCGGTTGAAAAGTGAAAAATGTCCCACAGCAGTGCAGTTGAGGCTGATGCGCTGCGAGTAGTATGAACAAACAGTTCAAGGGTATTCGGTTTTTTTTTTACACTGCAACTTTCAAGTGGGTAATAGAGAGCGGTTGTTGTGCCATAAAAATGTGATAGTTGCCACAGAAATAGAAATTCTAAAAAAAGACAAGTCTGACATAAATCAGTTCTAAAAATGGAATTTCTTATCTGTTTCAAATATAAGGACGAGAACCTGATGCAGGGTGATAATTTTATCATTGCGGTGTATCTGTATAGCCTACATTTTATTGCAAGTTTTTTCGTTTGACATTGTCATAGGGGAATTGTGCGGGGAAGCACTCTGTTGATAAGGCTCTCTCGAGTGTGACTGTAATCAATTGCTTAAGGCTATCCCTGCACAGATCAATTTTGGGCAGTATTTTATGAAATTTTCAATCATCTTGTTTATTTTCGCCACTTGTAGTAGATATTTTGCCATAGAGATATATCTACCACATAGGTAGTATGTGTGGTAAAAGTTAAACACATATCTCTAATGATCATCATATCAGACACTAAGCAAGTTACTCATGGAAATCGCGGCTTCTTAACACCCGGACTCCACAGGAGATAATTTCTCTCATAATGCTCATCATGAGATGAAATATGGTGTGGAGTCACTCTTTTTCATCGCATGATTGGATGTCTGCGATAGCTCTCTGCAATTATATCTTGCGATGGATGTCTGGCATGAATTTGACATATTTGTTTTTTTTATTTCTTTTCGTCTGGAAATGTCATTTTTTTGGTCTCATTTTATTGTGATTGTCTTTGCGGTTTTTTGATTTTTTGAAAAAACTTTAAAGAATATACCTAGGTACAATTAATAAACCAAATATAATTCTTCGTTATTCGTGGACTATTGGGAAACGTCAAATATAATTTCTCTTGCCGCTGCAATACACACCCCGACGAAATGAAAAATATGAAATGTCATGGCATGTTTTGCCCAGCACAGATATGAGGAAATTGTATGAGATGGATGTCAGGCATTTAGACAGAGAGATATATCTCCTGTGGAGTCGGGGTGTTACGAAAGAAGATTTTTTGGGCCGCGCAAGAGAGAGAGCTCTATGAGCTGGTTCGAGCACTTTCAATCCATTGACTATGAGTTGCACTGCATCAAACAATCGAAATTGTGATCTCCATATGAGATCTAGTCACAAAATAGAAAACCAGTCATAAGCGCTCACAAATGGCAATATTTCTATTTGATGGCATGGTTTCCCTCTTTCCAAGCATTTAAAGACCCAAACCTGGCCTTTTACGCTATATTTATTAACTCTTCGGGGAGAATTGATATTTATATGAAAAAAACTGAGGAATGTGGAAATTTTTATTTGTGACAAATGTCATTAATATTGTATTTTCTTCGTTTCTAAAACATTTCAGTGTCAATATTTCGCATATTTTCTTAATAAATTTGTTTTTCTTTATTCAATTAATGGTGTAGATATAATATTTCGTTATTTGATGTGAGGTTTGCTGTGAGCATTATCGGAGAATTTACGAAAAGTGCTATTGAATCACAACAAGCCTCACAAGGAATCAACCTCACAAGAGCTTGTGACTTGTGACTTGACAACTGCTTAGTGGCTGCATGTAGCCGCCCATCGCACTTCTCACCTAAAAAACCCTATTTCCTAGCTTCTAGAGTCATTGTAAAGACCGTAATAGCTCACATTTGAAGCTGCCACAGTTCTATCATAAAAATGACTCCATTACAGCATTTTACCGGTCCTATAACCTCTGTCTGTCCGTCTGTTCAACTGTAAGAAACACTCTGAGTCTGAAATGTAGGGATATGCTTTTAGCTTTTAAATTTTGCACCTTTCGAACTTTAAGTTTTCACCCTACAATGAATTTCTTAGGACTGCCTTAATATGAATTAAAAAATAATCAAATGGGTGGCGCAACAAACCCGTGTATGTACACAAGGTCTGGCCTCTCATAGCCATTCGTTTACAACGAGGGTTTTATGCTTGTGATGAAAGGAAGGCACATACAGTTTTAGGCCAAGCTCGAACTTCAGGCGTTGAGAAGGATTTCGAGAACAGTGGCGATGTGAGAAGAATTTGTGTTTTTCCGGTAATCGGACGTAAGAGCCCATGCCCAGTAGGAAATTTTCTTACGAACTTTGCCATTTATTTCGTCAGACTTTAATTTCACTCTTGTGTTTGTACTTTCACAATTTAAAGTTTGAAACTTGAACATAACGCCATTTATCCGAGATACACAAACAAGAATACAAACAACCGACATAATTTGCAAATCCTGGTCCTTGACAAAATGCTCAAACATTCAGTGATAGCATTTCACAAGCACTAACCTAGAAGCAAAATCGCCAAGTTAATTAAAAAAATTCCACCCAGGCAAACATCACGTCAAAGTTTTAATTTTTTGCCGGTTATCATTCACTTGCCATCCTTTTTTTTTTTTTTTTTAGTTTTTCTAATCCCCCATCAGCATTCAGCAATCATCGAATTTCATTTCCACCCATCGACATTCAATTTAAATTTTGTTCGCTTGGTTATGGTCGAATGGGAAAGCAACTAACCGCTTCGATGAGTTTTCATTCCTAATTTAAGCCTCCTACTCTGTGTGAATATACAAACACACATGCGCCGCAAAAAGCAGTAGTAAGCAAACTAACACGAGAGAAATTCGAATTTCATGCCACCTTTATCCGCGCACATAAAAGTGATCCCAACCTCTAATTGATTTGCTGTCTACCAGAGCAGAACTCCCATTTCGTTTATGTATACATACTCGTACCTTGAAGCTCATAGACAAAACGGTTTGAGTATTTTTGCACAGAAGCGATTGACATGTCAGGTGGAAACCACAAAGGCATCCAAAGTGACGGCCTGGCGGATGATGAAAGTTGACAACTTTGGTTACTAACTACATTGGATTTGCTGCAGCAGATGTGGACAGCAGCTCGGATGGATGGATGCACTTTTGGGTGTTGTAATGCAAACGCATCGCGGTTAGAATGCCGGTTGAAAACCAATTGAAACTTCACGGCGTGGGAGTGCAATGTGTAACACTAACCACCATTGTGGTTTGATAAAGGTAGCTCTGATTCTTAAGACATCAAGTGTGTGTGTATACTGTATAGGCCTGGAATGACACAGGCGTTTGCTCTGTTGGGGCAATGATTTTCGATTCGATGAACACTGAAAAGGTGTTTTTGGAATTTCAAGAATTTTCAATTGGGATCTTGTGGATGTGTGCAACGATGTTGTCGGCTTGGTGGTCATACATTTGTGTAGGCCTTAAGAGCACGTTGAGTTTTAAGGTTTTTAATGCTTCGTGGCTGAAACAATTCCGAACAGAGGCTTAATGAGAACCTGAAATTAATTCGGTATCCGGTTCGAATATAGGAGATATACGACTTCACTTCACATTAGATGTCATAAAGGCGAAGCTACACACATAAAATCGCAGATAAAAATGATGTATAAAGGCCATTAAGACGGAAATCACTCTAAATTTATAACGAATAGAATAAAAAAACAGAGTGTTAAACAATTAGAAGGCAAGAGCAAGGGCAGAGCAGCACAGTGGATTTTTATGAAGTCAAATGATTGCAAAGGCACATGTTTCGTTGCTCTATTATATTTTAATGGCTGTGTGGCTTGAGGTTAAAATATATGGAGCTGCTGTAAAAAAAGCAAACGTCGACTTTGTTTTACATTCGGTTGAAATGATAATCCTCTATATCTAGATTAAATAAATAAATTTGTGAAAGTATCCACCAATTCCAATGTGCAAGGTTTGTGGAGCGGAATGGATTTTACTAAGTCGTTGTTGCTTGATTGAAACTTATTAATTGCTTCTACAGCTGTTCCCGTTATTAGCGAAGACTACAAGTAGTATCTAATGTTTTTTGCAAAAAAAAACTCTAATTATCAATATATAAAAATTGAGGCTTAAAATTGTGTTCGTTTGTCGCCGATTCACGCCTGCATTCACCGATTTTAACAAAACTTTCACACATCTTTGGTATTGATCTATCAAAACCCATATGTTTTGTGAAGTTTGGTTGAAATCGGAAAATGTATGTGTGTGCTGTGCGTGCGTAAAAAACACATGAATTTCCATACATTTTCTTCGACGGCTCGACGGATTTGAAAGTTTTTTTTTTATTTTGTTTGTCTTAAAACAGGGATGGTTTAGGAAAAATGAAAATTCGAAAAATTGTCAACAGGTAGCGCTGTAGGCACATTTCATTTTTCATCTATCTCCTTCTATATAATATATCAAAATAAGTCGGATTGTGTTTGAATTGATGTTCTCTTAATGCGTGAACGATTTTGTTTCTGGAAAATTCAAACGAAAGGTGACGTCAATACCAAGGTTTTTAGGCGGTACGAAGTTCGCCGGGTCAGCTAGTTATCAATAAAATCATAAACTTTGTAAAAAAAAAAAAAGTGAATGATGTTTTTATTTTCTTTGAATTTTAAAAACACTCTTGGTCTCAAACTAGACTAGAAAACTGTCGGCTAAAAGTGTAGAATTACTTTATTATAAACTAAAAGAAGTCGGTATGATGGATGGCTATTTGCAAAATCAATGAAAAAAGTTACCCGGCCTTAATAACATTTCTGTTCAGAACATCTACCTTTACCTTGACTCTATTTAATGGAAAACCAACGCATTTTCCAAGAACATTCTAAGCTCTCAATTGTTATGAAAAAAAGCCGATCATATAAGAAAAAATTGATAGACAAAACTTTGTCTTTCACCCAACAAAATAATTGCCTCGGTCAGGAAATATTTTTTCAGCAAAAGTACCCGATTTGTGAGGGAAAGATAACATGAATACAGCAAACCTCTAAAATCCAAAAAAATGTTTCTAATATGAGTGTTTCCTATATCGGTCTTGGACAAAACCTCCTATTCTGTACCAATTTCATGAACGGCCAATGACTCATGTTCTTCATTTCCATTTATCTTTACTGAACATTTTTCTCACCTCAAGGAGCAGTCTTTAGTCAAGGTTAAATTGTAGTCACAACTACTTAGTTACACAATAGCTTTCAGAAATTATGAGCTTGAGCATTAATAAAATCAAATTAAATTCGTTTCTTATAGCACTTGTTTTTTTTATTCGCATGTATGGCAATTTTTATTTTATTTTAGAAGTGGTGGACTGTAATAGCCTAAAATACTCAGAAAACGTGTTTAAATATATTTGTAAATTGTTTTAAAATGTAATGGCAATTGGAGTGAAGTAAAGAAGTCAAATTAAAAGATTATTCCTTTGGAGTCCTCAAACATACAAACAGAAAAGTAACATTTTAAGTTATAATTAAATGAATAAGGTGTGATACACCCTATTGCGAGCATATCACAAACCAAAATTGTGAAAGTCTTTTCCGTAAGGCAGTTTTTAATTTTAATTCGAACAAACAAAGAATGAGTGGTTGCGTCTTAAAATTGTATGAATGATTTAATTGTGACTATGATCGTAGGATCTTAAAACATTAGTCGTTAGTTAAGTTCACTAACAATCTGATAGATGGTTGTCCGATTTATCTCTCAAATATACTTAAATAAATTTATAATATGCCCAGCTAAAAGTCTACAAGCAGCTTTGGAATCTGTTGGAAGAAGATCTCTGTTATTAAGAGTGAAGTTTTTCCGTAAAATGTTTGCTTGGTAGTAACTAAGATGAACCAGTATTTCTTGGAAGGTTTCTTATAAAACAAAGGTAGGCTATTTCAAGAACTTTGGAGTCTCAACCTTGTGTTGTTACCAAATGTTGAACTGCCCAATGTTCTACACAAAAAATTAGTTGAAGTTTAGTTTCGTGACCGATTACACAGGACATCAAACATTATGCTGCATGTATTTTAAAAGGCCACATCCTACTGCTAAAGCTTGTGATAAAGGCCGACTTGAAGCAGTACTGCTTTCAATACCTAAAATCTGAAAAAAAAAGAATTCCTTCATACCTGATTTTGACACCTTCCCCTAAGACAAGTCCTGCAAAGCGAGCCGAACCTTTTTTAACTCGGCCATTGTATTATAGCTTATGCAGTTAACCTTCTCCCAAAAATCTCTGGCAGAGCTATCGATTTTGAATTCCATAGTAACCACAGCAATACAATTCAAATTTCAAAGTGCCAATTCATCTGGAAATCAAAATGTTATAGTTTTTGTTTTATTCATGTAATTCATAGCCCAACACAAACCATTCCTCATTGATTTCACAAGCTTTTGAATAATGGCATTTTACGATAGAGAAGAAAAAAGTCAACTACCACTATTCGATATAACTTCTATACCCAAACTAACAGATTTGTACTGCAAGCAAGGATTTGTTTGAATAAAAAATGGAAGCACTCAAAATGATATTGGTTTTATCTATGCCACACTGCCACATGTTCGGAGCGATACTTTGGTTCAGTAATTTCGTCAATGAATAATTGAATAATCGATGCTGACATTTTTTGTTTTGTAGCTGCCTTTTGTGCATTCTAAATGAAAAAGGCCATTGAACACTACATAAAGGCAAGTGTTATTACAGTCCTGGTCTTTGTTTCTTTGCGTCATTGTTTTGCACGCATCCTCTTAGTAAGCTTAAATTGCATGGGACTATAAGTGGAAGAGTAATTGTCTTCTTGGATGGCAAATAAACGATGTGAATGCTCCCGTATAGGTTGTAAATGGAAAGTGACGAATGGATAGTGAACACGAGTAGTGTAATTGAGTGAGTGAGTAAAAATGGCATTTTCACTTTTGTGCGATTTTCTAAAGCTCAAGGCTTTTAACTGAAAAAGAAGGATGGTACTCTACGCAGGCTTTTGTACGAGTATCAGTTAAGGGTTCTGATGAAACTTACAAAAAGAAAAGAATTTTTTAAAGTAAAGCAACTGGATACAGTAGCGTGGTGGATTATTTAAAAAAATGAATTATTTATGTAGAGGAAAAAAAAACAGATACTCATCCACATCGGGCATATATTAATTCAGTCTGCACATAGTCTGAGCCAATAAAACTGTAGTGACAGTAGACTTTGAAGCGGCTTGACTGAAACAAAAATTACAATGTAAAAAGAGGATCGTTTCTACCCATAGACTTAGACTTCGTTTTTGTTACAGTAACCGTCAAATGTTCATAGATTACTAATGCTTTTGATGTATGGATGAGCATGCTCGGGCGGGATGGTAAAAATGAGGAGGCAGCTCTGACCTTGTTCCTACATTTACAGTTGTTTTTAGAATAACCACCAACATACAGTTGCAGTCTCGATAGTTTCACTTCGATCTGCGGGTATGACCGAGTTGGATTGATTGATTGATGATTCTATGGGCCTAGTAAACAATTTCATAAGAGATTATTACGTCGAAATGTAACAAAATACTATGGGTTTTTGATAAATTGCTATTTAACAAAAACTTATTTTTAAAATTTGTGAACTGATCCCTTGAAATTGAGTGTTCTCTGAACTATGGCAGTAATGTGGTATAGTCTCGTCAAGAAATGTGACAGGCAATTTATAGGACCCTCATCATCCCAGTAAACTGATATGTGACACAAAAGCACTACATTTGGAATTCGAAATTTTTCTTATAGGTAATTTCGATCCAATTTGCATTGAAGGGATTTGGAAAGATGGATTTAAGAGCCCACTCTACGAGCTGTATTGCCTCATCGGCTAGGTCAGATAGGTGTGAATCTGGTGGCCAAAATGGACACCAGTTACAAATTTTTGTGAAGTAAGGTTAGCTTCGAATCGATAGCTCGATGAATACATTTGACAGCTTGGCTGTCACCACAAATCGTGACGTCCGCGAATGATAGCAGATTAAGCGTCACCAACAGATATTGCTTCCATCCCTGACTACTTGTTATACCTACTCGTTGTATAAGCATTTGGAGAAAACACTGTCCACTGTTTGTGAACGAATTGGAGGTGGGTCGAGTTCTTATTAGTAGTGGTTTCCCAGTCTTCTCTGGCGGGTATTTAGAAAAGCAATCCAATCTAGGTCCACTAAAACGATCTAGATCAGTACAAAAGTTTGAAAGTCCATATAAAGCTTAGCTTAGTCTATAAGCTATACAGCCGACTGTCAATGCCCAGCGGTGTGAGATGTAGCATCACGCCCGACATGTCATTCCAACTTCACAAAGGCGAAGATGTGAGTTGACTTCAGTTTCCTTTTTAGAAAGATATAAGAGCCGCAAGCGAAACCACATAGTCGATAAGAAACAAGCCCAAGCCAAGCACATCTGCGATGTGCGAAATGTAAAAATAAAGTACATTTTGGAAAAATGTTTCGAAATTCTTTATAAAACCAAAAAAAAAAAAACACATGCCCCCATCAATTTTAGATAAAAAAAAGGATATTAGCCCGAAACATGGAGACCGCTTTCAAGGAAAACTTTGAAAACCGATAAGTTCAAAGGTTTTCACTCTCCTTTCCCCAAGATACGAGTAAGTACATTGAATTTTCATAACCGATCGAAAAGAAAAAAATTCTGAAACAACAAAGTTCACAACATCCGCATCACATAATTGCCTTTGCTCTGGCATAATCTCATCCTCTCATATTCCATCTGTCTGGTGTTTACATCGGTATACACCCGTCTATCGTACGGAGGAATATATTTTATCTTACCCGGGTGCGGACTATCATTTTACAAGTTTGCTCTCCAATCACTTACTAGCAACAACCCTCCCTCTGGCACCGATATACAGCCAGTATTGTTGGGTTAAACAAAGGCAGGAATAAACACAAAAAATTCAAGTCGTTATCAGTGTTTCACTTATATCTTCAATCCTGTATACATACACCCTTGTACTTATTATAATCCACCTCGAGGGCGGATGTGAGTTCAAGTAAATGAATGAATGTGTAAAAAGAATACCCACAGCGAAGGCGGAGGAAGCGAGGTACTCGTATCAGTGCAGCGCAAAGAAATACCCAGTGTAAAACTATTTCCGTTAAGATATCATGTTTCTTGAGATTTGTTTTCTCTTTTCTGTTTTTTTTTTTCTCATCTCCTCATAAAGTGGAGGGGGTTAGTATTCTGCAAAGCCTTGCATAGTAAAGTTGACTTCTGCTTAGATATTATTGCGGGTTCACAGGTTCATTGGATTGTTTCTGCATAACGAAGGGTGGTTTATAGGGACTGAGACTATACTGAGACTGAGATGTTTCAACTGTCATCTTTGGCTGAGTGAAGAAAATGAGGAATCAAGGAAGATTGCCTGACAACGCCTCAACGGCATGACAGCTGCAGAAGTGCGGGCTGTCTGCTGAGAGCTGCGGTGAAACACTGAATGTCTGCAGATGACAAGTCTCTGTACAATGGCTTGTGTAAGTCGGATTTATTTAAACATACTTATTTTGTCTCTGGGAATCACGTGCGTGAGGTTTATTATATTGTTATGGCTTATGCTGCATAATCGGTGAAGAAAATTCGAATTTCTTCCGGAAAAAATGCATCCAGAAGAAGAGACCACCCTTTGGAGGAGCAACCGTTTTAGAAATCATATACACAGCCGAATCACGTTGAAGTGCCGTAAAACTAAGGCTCCGGCCACGCAAAGAGCGACGCAAACAAATTAAAACACATGAAATCTTATGGAGGAGGCCACATAAACCCTGAGCGACTCAGCGATTTTTTAAGCGACAGAGCGACGTCGCTCTGCGATCAAATCTGTTTTAATTTTTCAGTCGATCGCTGAGCGACGAAGTAATAAGATGGACAAAATAAACACAGAAAGTTGAATTTCAGCTGTCCAAAGCCTTCCAGTGCTATGGCAGGACACCCACAAAGACTATAAAAATAAAAATGTCACCGATTAAGAGTGGAAAGACGTTGGACAAATTTGTAATTGTTCTGGTAAGTTTTTATTTATTTATCTATAAAAAAAAATTGTGTTTTTTATTCAATGTCCAAATTCCAAAAAATATTGTGTTAGCTCATTTCCTATATTCAACGCACTGCGTGTGCTTCTATTATAACGGGACTGACGGGACTGTTCTTCTTCAACTAATCGCTCAGCGACGTCGTTCAGTAAACGGCCACCCATCGCTCAGATTCGTCGTTCAATCGCTCTGTCGCTTGTCGCTCACTGCGTGGCCGAAGCCTAAGTCTTTTGAGCATCGGATTAAGTGGGTTGCAAGGGCATTTCGAAATTTTTCGAACAATGCTTTAATTTGAAATGTGACCCCACCCTTAGGAACACCTAGACTTGACCATCTTCCATGGGATAGTCTTAAAAAAACTGGTAAAGTAAGAACCTCAACAGATATGCACGGAACATCTGTAAATAGTGTAATAGTTTGTGATGAAGTTGGGATTGGCGGTCAATGAGGGCAAGACAAAGTATATACTGTCAACTAAGAAGGACACTCAACACCGACGTCTCGGACAGAACCTCACCGTAGACAGATGTTGAGGTGGTTAGGGAATTTGTGTATCTAGGCCCCGCCATGAACTCAAACAATGACACCAGCTGCGAGCTTAAAAGTAGAATCGCTTTTTCTTAGGGCTAAGAAGGCGATGGAGTACCCTAGCCCTCTCTCGAAAAACCAAAATGACTCTTTTTAAGACCCTAATCGTCTAGTCCTGTTGCTCTACACCGCAAAGGCATGGACTCTATCGAGAGTGGTTCATGAGGTTAATCTTGATTGTTTCGAGAGGAAATTCTTCGAGTAATTTTTGAGGAGATACAACGACGAACTGCACGGGCCGTAGGGCAACATCGTTCTAATTGAAAGTGTGAAAGTCCAACGACTGATGCGGCTGGGTCATGAACCAAATGGAATGTTAATTTAGATAGACACAAACACATCTTGCAATGTGATAAAATGTTGGCCCCTGATTTTTGCTAGTATTTCTAATTAGTTAAAGATTTCCTTGTACAATCGCACCCAGTATGTTTTTGGTGGCGTATACGTAACATAATTATTTTCCAATTATCTTACACGAACGAATTTTGATTTTGGACCGCCCCATAAACTGTTTTTCACGATCAAAATGCGTCCTGTCTGCTTGTTACCTTCATAAAAGTAAATCAAAAAGGAATCTTAAAATCGGGCACTGACAGCAACAGCAACAACAACAAACGGAAACCCCTCCCTCACAACAGTCAACTCTATTTCGCTGGCACAGAAATTTGCTTGGTGCCAACATTTCACCGATTCGCTTGGTCCTTGGTGGTGTGTCGCTTCAATATTTGATCTTCAAAGAGAGCAGCTCTTCAAGCACATGAAGTACATTCATAGCTATTGCATTATTAAACCAACATTTTTCAACAAATAGAAGACGAAAAAAATAGCCACACGAATTTAATTACACTTTTTGCATATCGAGCTCAATAATGGCTGGAGACGGAGAAGGAGCAGCTTCGTTGGTGCACTGTAAATGTAGAGTATACCGCTACCACACAGCAAAATGCAAAAGAAGAAGAGCAGTATGTTTGCACTCACCGCTGACAAAATGTCACTCTCAATGGCGTGAGTATAATTAATTGAAATTTTCTCTTTAATGGCTGGCGTTGTTGTAGTTTCCGTTTTATGTGTCACTATTATCATTGCGAAGTGTGGTGGCTGCTAGCGATGTGTGTTTCCTTGAAGTTTTATTAGTTTAATGTGGCGTAACATTTTTTTCTTGCTGTGTTTTTTTTTCCGGTTGGCACATGATATTTTAACGCGTTTCAAGGATGTGGGTTTGTTTTCTTTTTTTGAGGCTTTATAACGGAAAACGTGGAGAGGATGAAAAATGATGGCACTACAACTTCCTTTGGGTTATGCCTTTATCTTTTATTTTTACTTATTTTTCTGCTTCTTTTCACATTGCGTAGGATCACTTTAAGGAACGGCGAAGATGATGATGAGGGTGATGCTGGCAATGATGATAATGATGATGAAGAGAGTAATGGTGGTGTTGTTGTTCTTACTTGTGAAGATGGCAATACAAGATTTATCTAAGTGGAAATTTCATTCAACCACTCCAACTGATTAAAGGACAAGGAGCGAGGAGTCGATCCAGCTGGTCGATGAAACACACCAAAAGCATGTACAAAAAATGTAAAATCTTGTATTCGTTGTTGTGTCCATCCATCATTGGGGTTGGGGGATACAAATTTCATGGCGCAGCATCGATTTTTATTTGAGTTCACCAAATTAAATGGAAATCGAATAAGGGCGCAAGGGTGTAGTAACTCCAGGAAGTATCTCACCTAAATTTAGATCGCTCCCAAGTAAATAGATTTTCATTTGAAAAATGCGCTCCTTAAATATCTACCTGACTGTGATAATCCGCTTAGAGATGGAAGCATGCGAATGGCATAGAACAGCAGATTGATGAGCACATGGGGAGACTGCAACCGGTAGGGTGCTTCAACTGAATACCTTTCGATACAACTCGGCCATCGGTACCATGCCAGAGCATTGGTCTGGCTCGGACCCGGGCTACAGTGAGTCTGAGTATATCTATCAATATGTTTGCATAGATAGTGGATGTATGGGTGGTTTTTTTATTTCTAGTAAAATTGAAGTGAATTTCAAGTGTCGCAAAAATTTACTGCAAGGATTTCAGAGAGAAATCTCGAGGATAAAAATAGCGAAGAGGAAATGGACGGGTAGGGCATTTAACAGGAAATTAGCAGACGGAGGAACACATCCTCTGGCAGGTATAGAGTCAACTGCTAGAAGAAATCAACGCCATCAATGGTTACGAAGTATTATCCGCATACTTTGCGAACTCGATCGAGTGCCCATAACTGTCGATACGGAATGAATATATCTCCTCTATCCACCAAAATCACCCAGTGTAGCTGCATGTGCAGGATCTATTCTAAAAAATACGTAGTTCAAGCATGAGTGGCTGGGATTTCACCACGCCTTACAGTAGGGACGTAAAGTTGAGCCCAGTTGGTTAACTGAAGATTGTGGCACCAATGATCTGTCAGAGACGTTCGTCAATGAAGTATCTTGAGGGAATTCTTAAAGCTTCAGCTTTGCCGAATATTTTATATTAACTTTATAATTTATTTTTAGTTAATAGTTTAAAAAATAAATAAAAATAGATTACACATTCAAAAAGTCATCACACAGTATGACTTAAACATTTGATTCAGCAAACTCGACTTTTGCTCACTACCATCTCCGAGAGCATCTTCGAACCTTTTAGTCCTGTTGATCCTGAGTTTAACCTCCAAAAATGTAGCTGCAGCAAAAAATGGCTCCTACGATCCACTTGCGATGTATAACTCCCAAATAGGAACAAGGGATACGATTTCAGCATACAACCCCAACCAAAACAGCGCCCGTACCCATTGTAGTTATTTAGGTGAAAATAGAAAGTCTTCATATTTCACTTCATTAACAGAACTACACGATTCAAAGATTATCCTTCCTAAATCACAAAACGTACCTACCCAGCGCTCAGCCGGAGGTAACTAATTAATCGCCTATGCCATTCCCAGCCCACCACAATCATCGCTACACAAAATCTGCTCTAAACACTCTCCAATTTGAAGGCACCTCAAACCCCCCCTCCCCGACAAACAAGAAAATAACAATCTATAAGTACACTCGTATACGGGCGGTATCAAATTTTCATGCGAAGAGCTATCCAGTCAGAATTTAGAAGCGCCGCCCAGAGATTACTTGCTCGTAAAACCACATTACTTAGAACCGCATCGACCCCAAAAAGGACCCCAACCCAATTTCACCGCAAGAAGCAAAAAATACTCAGTTCAGTTCAAGATACCGAGAACCAACACAACATATTAGCGCAGCAAACAGAGAATCACCAATAATCCTATTACATCCACCCCGAGATACGAGTAGGCGCGCACCTACTAAAGCACACGTACATACACCAACTGCAGGCAATCTCCTGTTGTAGGAATAGGATAAGGGAATTAGATCCATTTTAATAATTAAATTATGTTACATCCTTTTCACATAATTTTTCTGCCTGCCAAAGAACGACGCAAAATGTACAAACGTCCAGCCATCGAGCAACAGAGAGAAAGGACGAACAATTTATTACAAACCTCTAATCCACCTACACAGTCGTAGATATATAGATACAATATACAAAATGTGTACATTGTAAGAGCTGTGATAAGGCTTATTCATAGTTAAAATATTCGTACAACAAAAGGGCTGGTAGCCGAGATCTGTTTTTGTTGCTGTACGGCTGATGATGTCGGTGTTTACCCCACAGGTAAATATAGGACCAGGTACAAAGTAGGGAAAATATTATGTTTACAAACTGGTTTTGGCCAACTTAATCTACGGGCGAGGGAAAATACCGCAGCCCAGAATACAAACAGTCCCTTTCAGTTCGAGCGATTTTAATTTGCGTGCCACTCTTGGGCTTGGGGCGGACATGGGGTGCCCGGCAAATTAGACTACATACCCTATTATGGTTGACTGCTGCAAACCGAACCGTTCTTAAATGCAATTTGATTGGAGTGAGGGGGCCTACTCCCACTACTCTGACAGGGTTGTCAGAAATGAAAAGTCCTTCTAATACCCATTCTGCGCGGCGAACTTTGTTCCCATCAATCCTTTTATGTGAGTTACCTATATTATGATGTGGCATTAAAACCGCAACAGGATATAATGTGATGGCTTGTCATATGATTTTATTGGTGGGTGGGCTTTGCCATACTTCAGGTGTAATTTGTAGCCAACGGAGACGAAATTAACATTTACACTGCGTGTACGCACATTGTGCCGCCATGATAATCCACATTATTTGTATGTTACAAATCCCTTTTTGATGAGCGGTGTGTGGTGGTGCGAGGTACTTTATTTGTGCCAAGCACATCGCCGCAGAGTGCATTAATAGGGCTTTTACATATAGCTTGGTTTACATAAACTAGGTCAGTGAAGGTCAGAACTATCGGAATGCGGGTCACAGCACACTTTAGTTTTTTATACTTTCGTTCCAATTGGGTTCATGTAGTTCACCTCTCACTTCCAACCCTATCCATTTATGGCTCATGATGATGCCAAGCGCAAGAGAAACATAATATTCATTCATCATCGTTAGTTTTTCCTTGACAGGAACATGCATAAACGTAACAAATTATCTCCAACTCATACTCCATGCATGTAACAAGAAATTCACATGTCCTTGTTCAGGCCATATAGCGTACAATATAGAGCCTAATTGCAATTTAATGTAGTAATCCTGGAGACACACTTAAAACGCAATGTGTGTAATGTGTATGTCCTTTCGGTTATGTGTACATTGACAGTATACATGTAGCACTATGACTGATGTGTTCGGGGAGCAATGTAACGGAAAGCAGTGAGCAATTCTGAAAATTCATTTGATGTCATCTCATCATCTCGCTCAAAGCAAAAAAACAAATAAATCTTTCAACAATAAAAAAGAGCATTCGAGGGTTTCTCTGCCAAGTATTTATTTTGTGCTGTCATTCATATAGCCAGTGAGTTGGTAGAACTATAATGGCAATAAAAATGTCCCTGGAAGAGACAACACGCATTGAAAGCGTGTCGTCAGCAAGTTTTCTCGAAACAAGGACATCGCTGGGTTCTAGTTATTCAATCAATGTTCGGGGTGTTTTTGTTAAAGTGAATGCAGGAGTATTTCCTGACTGTGCTAGTTTAACGCTGCCAAGTTCCTGATACAAAAATATTGGAAATTTCGTCCGTCGATTTATTTGGACTTTCATTCGGCTGAGGTCACGATGCAGGGTCGGCATTCTGTAAGGCAAAACGCTCAAACGTTTTTGTGTGCACGAAGAAATTTGCTGTGTAACACAGTGCAAATTATTCGTGCGCACGAAAACGTCTGATCGTTTCGTTTCTTATAGAATGCCGACCCAGCATTATGCGAACACCTATGTTAAATTATTTCGTTATTTTTTGAAAACATTTTTCCCTACAAAATTTTGAAACTGTCTTAATAATTTGTCTTCCAAAGTTCTCTAAAGTAGATTTTTGAAATTAATAATGAATTTGAAAAACATATTTTTCCCATTGTTTGAGTTGCAATGTGCTCCGATTGGAGTGTTGCGTTCTGCGATGTATCTACTTAATTCGATAAGTTTAACAATCTATAGTTAGTCGGAACTCCGACTGAGTGCCAAAACATTTGGCTCTTGTAAAGATCTGCCGAAACACGCCAAATTTGTAGGTAATGTCAAAAGGATGACTAAAAAAGGGATACATTTGTCAATTCCATTTTTTACTTTCCCGTATACGTAGTAAAAATAGGCGCAGTGGCTTATTGGTTAGTGTGTTAGACTACTAAGCGAGGGGTCCCAGGTTCGAATCCCGAAAAACCCAAATTTCAACTTATGGTTTTTTTCATGAAGGAGCTTCTCAACTAGCCGTTTGGACCCGGCATAAAATTGTAGATCTCTTCCATTCGTCCCAAAAATGAAAAACTCACACAAACGAATGGTTGTGAGAAGCTAGGCCTAGGGTCTCTACAGACCTGTTGCGCCAACTATTTATATATTTTATACGTAGTTAAAGAACGATGTTGTATTTGTACAAGATTTCGAGCTGAAGATGTTCATCAGATCTGACATTACGATGGTAAAGGAACTAAAAATAGTGGGTCCGCCGGCTCCTGAAGCCTACAGCCTCAATGGCAGGAGGAATTTTTTTCAAACTATGTACGTGCTTGTAGTTTTTGAACTAACAGTTCGAGGACACTTATTTTTTGCATGTTAACAGCAATATAAACGCTGCTGATTTAAGCAAGTTTAAATTTTTCGAAGACGGTTTAACCGATTTGAACCAAAATTAATGATTAAGTTAAGGTGGGCGGTAAATATAACTACATACCCATTTTTTGATTAATATGCAATATTTAAAAAAAAATTTTAATTTTTACTGAAAATGGTACATCCGATTTAAACAAAAATACTTTCCTTATGCCCAGTTTTTCTCTAAATTATTGCATAACTGATTTTTAATTGTAGGTATTTTTGAAAAAGATTCCTTTCTATATTTATTTAATATTATTTAACGCTGTTCTAATTTTGTTCATGCTATTTATTTATCTAGTATCGCTTCTGAGTTTTTTAACTACCTACTTTTTATAAACGAAGAAGAAGTTTCGTGCGACCCAGCTTTTTTTTTCTGTATGTAAATCAACAAATCTGTGCTCGAAGAAAGAACATTTTGCACTTTTTCCAATAACTACTAGATTATATTTCTCTTGTTAAAATATGGTGTAGCTTTAGTTTGATCCAACAGCTATCATCACATTATAAATATCATTGAAATTTTCTTGTTACAAAAATCTGCATTCTATTTAACATTTTTGAAATAGCATGCCCTTATCACTGCCAACATTTTTTTAAAAATATGATATAGCCTTGCCGTTTCACTCCAAACAACACAAGCTCCTAAAATTCATAAGAGTGCATAGCTACCGAAAACACAAACAGTCCTTATTTTTCCGCTATAATTAAAGAGACAGCCTGGAGTCTAATTATTGCCCAACTTGCAAGAAATGAAGGGCAATTTTTTATATAACTTCATCAAAA
This sequence comes from Cheilosia variabilis, assembly GCA_951230905.1. NCBI lineage: Eukaryota > Metazoa > Arthropoda > Insecta > Diptera > Syrphidae > Cheilosia > Cheilosia variabilis. Next base: position 48,351,317 of record OX579677.1, read on the forward strand.
CAGTCCTTACAAAAACGATAACCTCTTTTTTGGCTTGAGGTCAGACTGCAATCTAACGTCGTCGTCGTTCTTCAATATCGATTGTTTTTGGATGCACCGCTTTTAACAGTTTTAATAAAAGTCAACAAATTTTTTTGCGATCCAGTAGTGCACTTTTCCAGCTAATTGATGAAAGCACGCATTGTGACCCAACACCAGACGTGAAGCTTCTCTCGCTAAATGTGGATAGGTATATAATGTTTGTTAAATCTAATTAAGAAATTTAATTAAAAAACTAAACAAAATAATACAGCACTGTAGATAAGTGCATTCATTTATTTAAAACGTTTTCATAACGCAATCCAATCCAACATTTTTGGTTTGCATTCTGTTTTCATGTGGTTACAGCTTAAATTTAATGTAATCAATTGATTTAGTAGGTAAGTGCTGTTTAAATCCTATCTTACGAATCTCACAGTCTCAGGTTCAATTCCTGATTCAAACTAATCTTTTTTTATGTTAAGAATTATAATTCGAGAGGACAGAGGACATCAATTTCATATACAATGCAACTTATTATACATATATGAAAACAGAACAACAAAAAAATAAATAAATAAAACATAATGACAGCCAGTTATAATGAAAATGTTCCTCGGTTTTTATGTAGATTTGATAACGCCTCAAGTTCAAACAACTCACCCAATCCGTATGGAGCTCTCGCACAAAAGATTTATCCTAATGGAGCAACATTTGTATTTTATTTCGTCACAATCAGCTAACTCGAAAGATAGACTAATTTAATTTTTTTGATGTAGGCCAAGTTTCAGTTGGTACCTACATCATCCCCATTTATTTTATTAAACTAAAGTATACAAAAAAATGTGTCAAACAATCAACTATTTATTATTGTTTACTGGAATAACCCTGAACCCAAAAAAACAAAAGCAGGTAGCCTATAAATGCTCAATCTAAAAGCCCGTGATCTTTTCGTACAAGAAATTGCCTCAAATAGATAGTCGGTCTTGCAGTTCACCTTCAGCCATAAAACGTTAAAACGTTTGGTTCTATAGCCTCTCCAATGGTGTAGCAATTTTAGTTTAATATTTCAATGGAAAGTAGCTTTCCCAAAAACATACTTATCACCTTGAAGTGCACATAAGAATATTCCAGAAACGAGGACGAGAGCTGTGTGCAGCTTCCATACAGCTATCATATTCATTACACTTAAACTGCCAAAATATTCACATTCGCATGGATTCGCCGCTAAACCTTATTACACTCTAGTGCAACGTTGAAACAGCCATCATCGCAAACTGTTGCCACAAGTAGATATCTTTTTCTCCTTTCCCGTGCCATCGCGTTTGCCATGATGCGGTAATTATATTCATTAATTATAAACATCCTACGTGATGGATCCCCCTTTTCAGCACACACAAACAAAGTGAGATCTAATTTCATCTCAGTTTTCTCGGCCTCTGTTCTGGTTTCGAAGTTTCCAGCTAGCAAACTGCCTACCACCAGCCTATTCAAATATCAAAGAATATGTGTTACTGCATGGAATACCATGGAAAATAATCCCTCAGCCGACAACACACATACATAGGACGTTAATAAATTTTGCGCACATTCGAGTACCCCCTTCTTTGGTTCCACGAATTTGGTTGCTATATATAGGTATGTCCGAAACCCAAATTATCTTCAGGTGGCTCATATGCACATTCAAGGAATCGCAACGGTTGGGTGCCCTAAATCTTACCCGTTCGGGGTATTTTATATTTACGTTTAGGTACACCTACAGGGTATCATCATAATCATAGTCCACTTATCAACGGGAGTGGCAACAAAGCCCTTCTGTCTCTCCAACATTGAAACATCCTTAATTTGTTTAACATTTGGATGTGGAAATTCGTCCACGAGTAGTTGGGAGATGAGAAAATCCGGTTTCGGCTTCAGAGCATGATGATTGACTTTAGTAGAGGGATGGGCAAGAAAAAATTGACTTCACTTCGACTCAAGGACATGGGATTATTTCGGAAAATTCGCTCAGCAACCACTTGCAAAATTCGATGGAAATTTAACGAACAAATCAGACGCTATGCACACACATCACAACAACAACTTAAAGCTGTTACAAAAGTGAATACTTTGTGAGTTGCTATGCCAATAAAGCAGGGTTAACGCAGGTTCATTGTATACAGAAAATTTCCATACTTGTACTAGCTGAAGGACACATGACTTCCCATCGGAGTCGGAAGGACTTTTCAAAGGGAAAGTTTCCCCGTTGAGTTTTGATGTTGATAATCAGCTATCACGCTGAGCTGATAAATCAAAACTGATAGTGCAGATTTCCACTTCTTGTTTGCCCCATACACTATAGGTATATCCATAGAATCGTCCTGGGCGGGTAATGAGGTACATACGCAGCTGCAAATTGCCGTGAAGATAAATGATTTTATTTTGGTTAAATAGCTCTCGTTGGTGAGGAGTTAATTTTAATTTATCGCACGCTAATTGACAATTAACATAGATTGGGACATTTAATTGCTGTTTTGCCGCTGCTCCCGACAGTAAAGGTCCTAATGGCATGGCGTTGCTCTCTCTCTCTCTCTTCTTTTGTTTTTGTTTAGGTGGGACTCTTAAGAGTCAATTTAGAGCATCCCATCTATGAATAAATACACTCGCCTGGGAAATTGAAAACGATTCATTTTAGGAAGTGGTCCTTCAGACACGGGGCGTTTTATTGAAAGAAAACTCTCCTCCTGGGTGAATGGATGGCACAGGCAACAAGTCAGAGTGAAAATCTTAAGGAGGCTTAAATTCATATTTTATTACGACTCAAGGGCGGTCACGTGGTTGGGTCGAATGTACATAATGCCCATTAGAGATGAATGGCTGATTAAGCACTACTAGTGCCACGATACTTTATTAAAAGGAAATAAAAAAGACCTAATTCATTGTTTCCGGGTCTGGGTAGATGTATTTCCATCGTAAATCTGTATACAGTATGAGTGGAGAAAGGAGAAACATTTACGCAAGTGGAGCAGTAGGTGCCATCAATCACAGATATCGAACGAGCTTATTACTCTTATGGATGGATGGTTTCGGAGTGGTAACATATTAAACAACATCGTTGATATTTATACGGTTCGATTTTATGTCTACGTCCGAAATCCACTTTTGTCGCCGCTTGGCTGTCCGTGAAAAAGGTGTCATCGTTGTCGGTTTTGGTAGTCGGATTGCACTTTGAAAAAAATAAATAAATAAACAGTTATTGCAACACACCCGTATAGGGTACTCTTAGCCTCAGTAAGATGGAATTTGAAATTTTTTAGAGTGAATTCCCTTGTCAAATCTGAAATGCAATACCACAGTTTGATTTTTAATAAAATAAATTAAAATAAAGTGTGAAGAAATGAAGTAAGACAAGTAAAAGTGTTATCATCGGCCTGGCCGATGCTTTGATACCCTCCACTGCATACAAGTCATTTTTAAAACCAACTTGACGACAATGAAAATAAGTCCTCTCACAAAATTTCACTAACCTAGGTAGATTCTTTTCGACGCTATCGTACTTTCAACATGTGTTTCCTAATATTGGTTTTGTTTTTGGGAGGTACCAGAACTACTTCACCGACATAGCCCATTTTCAATACCAACCTGACGACGATAAAAATAAGTCCTCCCACCAAATTTCATTCACCTGCGTCAATTTCTTTGGACGCTATCGTATTTTCAACAGACGGAGAGACACATGGGTCTAATATTGATTTTGTATGGGAGGTACCAGAACTAATTGACCGACATAGCCCATTTTCAATACCAACCTGACGACGATAAAAATAAGTCCTTTCACCAAACTTGATTCACCTAGGTTGATTCCTTTGGACGCTATCGTATTTTCAACAGACAGAGAGACACATGGGTCTAATATTGATTTTGTATGGGAGGTACCAGAACTACTTGACCGACATAGCCCATTTTCAATACCAACCTGTCGACGATAAAAATAAGTCCTTTGACCAACTTTCATTCGCCTATATCAATTCCTTTGGGCGCTATCGTGCATTCAACAGATGGACAGACAGACAGACAGACGGACATGGCTAAATCGATTAAGAATGTGATCCTGATTCAGAACTTTATGAGGTCTCCGGTGACTCATTCTTGGCGTTACAAATGTAATGAAATGTAATGAAAGTGAATATGCCTTCCTGTGGAGGGTATAAAAAAAAATGACGAAAAAGGGTAGCGTAGGTCTAGCTTCTCACAACTGTTCGTCTGTGTGTGTTTTCATTTTCGGCACGTATGGAATTATGCAAAAGCAAGTTCTTTGTTTCTTAGCCCCGACGCTATGCAGAGCTGTTTTCAGTCTTCTGCTCTAAACGTGTTGATGAAAATAGCACCGAAAGGTAGTGAAGTTGTGAACTCAGTCCCATTACAGTTTTGGTGGGCAACAGTAAATATATGCAGGCCATTTTAAAGAAATGCGATCGAAGAATGATCGTATTAACAAAAGCTGAGCCGGAACTAGGTAAACATGAAAAGGAGTTACCTTTCCTAATCAAATTCTAACCATCACCCGATGACCGATACTCGAGAACTAAATCTTCCGCAATCACAATTTCAAAGGATATTACAAAAATTGATTTTTCCGACTAAACCTTTCTTTTCTAAATATTTGTAGTCAAAGGCAAACTTTGACATTGCCATCGGATTTGTGAAACCTACTCCAAGGGCACGACCTAAGCACTCAATATCAATACGACAAGCATTTTTAAAAGCACGCCACATCTCACCCGCCGGCCCAATGAATAGAATCAATACTACCGTGTAATTGGATACCCTCAATAACACTATTTGCCACCATCTAGTTCCGGGATATGTACTTCAATATCAAATTAGCATGGGAAAACGGAAATTCAATTTTTTTCCTCGGTTTAAGTCCATCAACTTCATCACCATGGCTGTCTAATCTAACAGAATAACAACCAAACAATTCCCGTCACTAATCCCAATTCATAGGTGGTTGAGCAAGCATCTTGTGCGTTCGACATCCATACGCACTGCTATCTCCTTCATCAATTTCCTTAGCCACCGAAGAAAATGCCCATCACTGGGAACATTGTCGCTGTTCAAACAGAGTCTGTCGCTGGGTTATTATGTTTGCCAAAACAAATACACAAACTCCGGCCAACGCAATAAGAAACGAGCTGTTAGTTTGCCAACACACAGCACATGTATTACAGAGCTAAAACTGGGTAAATCCACACGACAAGGACATAATACTATCGTCGTCAGGATGAAATTTGATAAACGAACGAATAAATTGACAGTTGGCAGATGGATGGGCAGAGGAAATAGACGACAAACTTGACTAAGCGAGAACACCAAAAAAAACTTCGTCAATTTGAGGAAGCAAATTGCGGTGACACTCGTTTCACAGCGCGTCGATCAACGTTGATCTGTCCAATTTCAATCCTCCACCTTAAATTTTTTCTCAATTTCAAGAGCTAAACGGATGCCAGTTGAGTCTGTAATCCTAGTGCAAAAATCCCCCACCAACGGTTTGCATTGAGATTTTCTGGTTTTAATCTTTGCATCATTATACGGAAATCAAGCAGCATGCGGGACCAGCATTTTAGTTAAGAGATCCTTCAAGTTTATATGCGCCATTTAAGGGGTAGCATCGCTGTCGTTCCCCAGCGCTTATGGTCTCGTCATCAGCATCGACAGCGGCAGCATCATCGTCGTCGTTGTCGTTTTTAGCTGTCTCAAGTGGAAAATGGTTCATAAGAAGAATCAGGAAGACAGGATTGGCAAATGTCAAAATCCTTTTTTCAATGGCGCGCAAATGATTATGCAACCAACGTGCTGGGTGAGGTTTAGAAAAATAATCCCTTTTCATTGACGCAAAAAAAATAAAGGAAAAAAAATATGGAATAGCTCTTTGAAAGGATTTTGTCCTTCTGCTTTTGTGGTATGTTGGCTCTTACGAAGGATTTATTGGATTTGGAAATGATACTTTAGCTGATACTTTTGCGGATACTTTAACAGGCAAGTAATGACGTAATTACAGATTTCTACCAAGGATTGCGGCGAGCAGGATCAGCTTTTTGAGAGGGTGTCACAGCGTCCACCGAAGGTTGGATTCGAGTGCAGATTATGTTAGCGAAATTCAGTGTTAATGGAGTTCTTCGTCGAATATTCACCCCTAGGTGTTATTGGAGGGTAATGCCAAGCAACGTCGTCTTGAACAAAGTGCTTGTTAGCAGCAAGTCAGCTGTGAGGATAGCGTGTCTCGTCTTGTGGTGCGATGTTGAAGTTGCTTTCTTGTGCCACAGAGAAAATTCCTGCAGACATTTCCGTCTGTGTCTCTGAGAAACCTTCAAGGATGTCAGTTCCTACAATGAGAGTACTTCGGGGGGGCCAATCCCTTACATCAGGCTTAAAATAGTTCTTGTCAAGGTTATGCTTTGGCTTACCATAATCAAGGTTGGTGAGAAATAATGGCCCGGCATGCAAACAAATTATTGGTGATGGATGCACCATGCCAGGTAAAAAATCACTTACAGCACTTGATCATAGGAGACTAATAGGGTGAGCTCTTGTACAACTTCGGGGAATTTTTCGTCAAGCTTCACCAGTCTCAAAGATCGCCTCAGGCAATCTTTCGACAAACATGAACATAAATTCACCTTTGTATGCATTATTTTTTGTTCTCAGTGTTTTGCAAAGCAGCTTTTGGACATGAGCAACGCAATCCACGGCTCGTTTGGGTTGATCTAGTACACCCGCTGAGCCAAATAAATACACGAAGAACGAATATTCTATAGCAAGTCGCCCCCGGTAGTATTCAAATACTTTGCAGAGTGTCATCTGGGATACGATAATCAACCATCAGATGCATCTGTGCCGAGCTTTCTTTAATTGAGAAATTCAGTTTTGGACTTCAAAACTGCTTGTTAAAAAAGCCACATTCTAATGATACTGTAAATATGACGCTTACATGTTTTTAGGCCTCGTAGACGACACTACGTCAAACTTTTTTCTGCTTCGTCTTACCAAATCAATTGCAATATAATTTCATTTCCCTTCAACGCCTTTGGAATATAAAAAACATCCGCATTAGTGGATACCAAAATATTGTACATACGCCCCCGCAGCTGTGCCTAGGTATAACCAAAGAATATAGAATTACCAAGAAGTATTATCTAACTTTGAAAACTAAATCGAACACAGAAAGCTCTTTTTCTAAATAATAAAAAAAGAGCCGACTGAAAAATAATTGGGAAGACAGACAGACCGATCTGAAATTCAAAAGAAAAAAATTCATTGCATATAAAACTGCGAAATATTATTTTGAAAACAAAAACTGTTATTTGCTTGTTTTATATTCATCTATCAATATCTATCATTTTGTTTTTCCTATGTCCTCCGGATTAAACTGACGGTCAGAAATCCCCTATTTTCCTCTCCAAATTTCTATTGCATAAAAATATATTTAAATAAAAAAAAATATTTTTCTTTTTTTCTACATTTTTGCATGAATTTTCTATATATGATAATGAGATAGTGACTGAAATTTTCATTATAATGAAAAAACATTTTAAATAAATTTGTCCATAATAATGTGGATCCATGGGAGAATCCAGAAGCGGAAATTTAAATATTTTTGCTTCTGGATTCTGCCTTCGTGAAATATTACAACCAGCCAGATCGTAACCAATTTTTTCCATTAACTGCTTCGCAACACAAGAAATGAATTTGCCACCACCATCTATCTGCATGTGCATCAACGAACCAATGGAAAAATCGGCACTGTGCAGAAGGATCGTTTGCCTTTCGTCAATTATCGTCATCGTCTCGTCGTTCATCAATAACATGGCTGGCACGTGCGTGTACCTGGCTATAGGCATAGAGAGGTATCGTGTAAGTCGCATTCTGTGTCGCTGTGCGTGTTGTAACTTCTCGTTGGACTGTTTTATGAAATTCTCTGAGCGAAAGATTTAAAAGTTCTTGATAAAGCAAAGTAATAGCAAAAGTTGTGAGAGTGGGCAGCAGTATTGGAGCCCGCCATACAAGTATTTTCAGTAGAAAGATTTGTATGAGATGCGTCTTCGTGGTAATTCGTGGTATAATCTACATGATATGATAGATCGCGGTGTCGCATTTTATCAACTGAAATCATCACACGCTCTAAGCACTCTCGCTATTCCAATTTTAAATCAACAAATTGGATTTCTGTTCGCCTTTATCCTCTGTGGCGTAACTTGAGAATGTAAATTTGTGAACAATTTGTCAACCGTCGAAAATTAGCACGCGTACTAAAGAAGTGTGTCTCTCGATCCACGCACCATCAGCCTGAAGCACGACATGATTTACATCGCATAATGCTGAATCTTATTAAAGCCACTGAACGATGGAATTCATTTCTTTGGTGTATTTACCTGAGTTCTGTCCCCTCCCCCTCCAGTATTCACACTTTACACCATCTTTGGTGCAACAGCCTTGCATATCAACTTAACTTGTATTGAGACCACAGACTAAATCGGCGCGACGTCGTCCTCATCAACCCCCATGGCGAAGGGTTCACCATGGCATATCTATATCTATACTAGTAGCTGTAGCCCAGACGAAAGCCCTGTTTTCTCTTAATCGGCTTAGTTGCTGTTGATTGAACGGGGGAATGCCATTTCATTTGCCACTTTTATAAACTGCTTGCGGAGTATATTTTCTCGCTTAATTTTGTGTTTTTGGTGTGGCTGTCAGATGAATCTGGGTCGGGGTTTCACAGTGAAACTGGAAATGTTTTGCTTTTTAATTCGACAGCGGTGGGAGGTGCTTTCTTTAAAGTGATTAAGGTTGAATGAAGGGAGCGAGGCTAGGACTTCGTTTGCTGACAGAAGGAACGAACGGAAAAATCACTCACGGGGGAGAGTGTGAAACGATAAAGTGGCTAAATGGCATGGTTTGACTTTTCACGCACACACAATTCGTGTGTAGAGTGGGTAAAGAATTCGAATAAGAATAGCAGAGATAAAGGGGAAGTACGTGATTTCGTTAAGCTGGCATTGGAGGCTTAAAGCATTGGAGGACTTAATTTAAATTTTTTTTTTACTTTATTTGATAGGCATGAGCTTAATTTAACTTGGTGGATCAGTTGGAGTCATTTTTATTTAAGTGGGTTTTGGAATATTCGAACATGCCCTTCAGGCGTTAGATATTCACGTATTTTGAATGTTACTTAGTTCAGATATAGTTTTGCGATCAGTCAAAAAGTTGTTCAACGTGGTTCCTGAAAAGCATAAAAGATAAAACTACATACCCAGTAGGATGTTCACATCGCGATTCGATGATAAACTGTGTGAACTCCACTCTTGGTAAACGAAAAGTTTAACCACGTGTATTCACAAATACGAACAAAAATGATTTTCAATTGCATACCTACTCCTACTTCAAAACTAACTAGGAATACTGTTCTTCTGACAGCTCCTTATATATCGTCATTGCACGTCTCAAGCCAAGAGCAGTTTGTTTAATAAAAACGTTCTGCGGTCCTACACAAATTCTAATATAATACAAAATGTGCTTCAGAAAAATAATTTCGAATGCCCGTGAATTGATTAAATGCAAAACAACGAATGTTTATAGCTAATATATAATATTGCAAAACTGTCGCCTCTTTTGTTTTCGAAAATCAATACAAATACGTAAATTACGCATACGAGTGCCAATCTACTGCGGTCATTTAGCTCAACGATTCAAATAAATTAATCCTTGCAATAACTTTTTAAATAATTTATATGCAATTTAATTAATAACACTAAAACGGCAACCACTTGTAACGTATGACATCTGTGGAAGCCCTCGAAAATAAATTATGTAAATTCGATTCACTTGAAAATATCAAAAAATATCCGGACTGGCAGATGCAGCTGGCTGTGCTTACATTGAACACGTCAAAAAATTTAAATTTTCAAGATGAAATATTGAAAGCACGGCTGCAGCATTTGTCGCTCTGGTTGGCGATTTAAATATCACACCCGCCCGGTCATTAATAATGTTGTTCAAGTTCGGATTGTGATTGCAATATCTACTTACTAAAAGCGTATCAATAATAATGTAAATATATATGAATATTCGCAACACATCCTGGAAATCAGTTTGCCATTTTTAAGCAAATATGTACAGCCATAATAGTTGAATAAATATTTATCCAGCAAGTTGGAACGCGAAGATATTCCGTCGGCTGAATATCGATTCTTATTTTTTTACGTAGGTGTCATGTGTGTTCTCACGTGGGTGTATGCCTACTTTTTATTCTGATGTTCAATGGCCAACACCAATACCAATACTATTGACTCGTCAATCAGTATTTCGATGTTTGCGGAAGCACAGCACGGTGGCTTGCACTAATACGGAAGTGGATGCATTCATGTCAATCGAAAATATTTCAATTACATATTTATCGTCACCGAGGCGATTCCCATCGGGTTAATATGGTCATGGGTCAATCGGTTTACGATAATGTTGAAATGGCCAAGTGAGAATTGTGAAATCGATTGGACTGTATAGAATGGACATTTTTAAGTGCTTAAAAACAGACTTCAGCCTGAGGAGGAGTAAGTGGATTCAAGTTTTTAATATTCTTCAATGAAGAAATGGCCATCCTGCGAAATTAAAAAAAAAATATAAATTTGCTTCAATGTGTGTGTACTCACTCGCATACGTTACTAATTGGGTGATTTTCTGATGATGTGGCTTACGGTCAGAATTCTGGAAGGGTTTAAATCCTTTTTACAAAACTCTGCTTTCAAAATTCGGCTTTATAAAATTCTGCAAACAATTAAAATAAAGGTCGCGCTTTTGTAAATTTTTCAAACTTTTTTTTTGCTTGCAGGACTTTGTAAAGCAGAGGTTAGAGAACATTTCCTTTTTTTAAGTAGCATTTTTTTTTTTTCAACTTTAATTTTTTCTTTATTTTTAACATCAATTAAATTTGTTTTTTTTCTTATTTTGATTTTCTTTTATATTTAACTTTTTTTTTTAACTTTTAATTTTCAATTGTTTGAGAACTTAAAATTGTGTTTTAATGACAACTTTTTTTTATTTTTATTTTTTTTTTTTGTCATATTCGTTAGTTAAAAAAAGGAGACTTAGCTGAATTTTGTTAAGAAGGACTAAACGAAAAAATATCAGAATTTTGAAAGCAGCATTTCGAACCGGTCCCAATATACACTAGCGCATTTTATTATTTTCATTTTTATTAATTTCGTGTCGATGGCCCGGTGCCCAAAAAAAAACATAAGTACACTCAGTACTATGGTTTTGAGTTATGTTTACCTTCAGAATCCCCTTATCGTGCTTTTATTTTTTTTAATTTTTTTCAGAAACCTTGAAAACAGAGCTAAAATTGCAATAAGGAGAACACCTAAACCGATCACTATCACTAATCTTTTATTCAAAAAACTTGTTCTTCGCCATAGTTCAGACCCATTTACTACCTATATCCTGTATTATGAATTTATAGGTAGAGACGATTTGTATGTGATTAGAACAGAATAATTGCCGCCACGATTCAGATACTGGGCCTAATAATCGACCAACTGAACGTACAATTTTTGTAGAAACGGGTTCGATGGCAGCGATTATACCAATCAAGAACTATATGGATTCGAGTTTTTAGAAACGATTTGAATAAAGCTCCTTTGCAAAATTGTGCAAACTTAGTTCAGTTAAAACTTAAAAAGGCCACAGCTACTCGTATGCTTTCGGCGATTGATTCGATTATTATTTGAATTTTTTTTTGAAGGTTATTCCAAGCTCTCAGGCCGCTCCCGGTCCATTGTTCTTCAAGCCGAAACCGATTTTTTGTAGTGGTGGAAGAGAAACATTGATATTATTCGGTTCTCCTTATGTTTCGGTGGCCGAGTATTGCTGTACCCCTGGGAAGTGGTCCAACCTGCACCACCCGGATCAGAAGAAATGACTCCATACTCCACCCACCACACCATTGCCACAACTATTTGATTACTATACGCATGGTCATTTTTAGTCTACACATTTAGACTATGGGTGACAGAACATAGAGGTTGCTACGCAGGTACTAATGAATGCTATTAAAGCCTCGTCTCTTCTTCTTCTTAATAGCTCAAACTGATGATTTTTTGATTAAAAATACAAATTTTAAAAATTAAATACATATTAAATATAAAAATATACATATTTTTTTCTTGTAATAAAATTCTTGTAGGATCCATTCGTCCTTAAAGAAGAAAAAAGAAAATCACATAGAACGGTTGTGAAAAATTGGGCTTTTATTAATTTTAGAGAAAGGCCCCTCTAAATTATCATTACAAATAGTTTTCTACCTTGTACTCGTATTAACAGTACCATCATCCATTGCTGCCTTTCTTACAACCAAAAAATGCAACATAAAATAATTTAAAAATAACCTACCAAAGCAACATTTTGGAAAGGTAAACGTTGGCGTTCATGGTACAATAGAAAATAAAATGAAAACAAATGAAGTCCTTTGATTGCTGTAAACAGGACAAAGCAACCCTCTCATTGGAAATTGTATTTCGAATTTTCACCTATGGATAAAATTTAGTTCAATCAGACCAGGGAATTGGGTACTCGTGCTTGCATAGTTTCATATATGTAAGCTGAATTTTGATCATCAAATACACACTAATACATTGGATGTCAATAAGATTACCTGTATAACTACTACAGCCGAAGAAATGTCTAGTGGAAACAATAGCATTCGCACCAAGGGATTGGATCTACTGCAGACTAAAGTTTTCATTAATTTCTTATCCAATTTTAATATCCAGTTCATCCATTATAAGAGCCGTGTATTCAGCATGCTTAAGTGGAACTTTCTTTACACTCGTTTTTTACACAGCGACTTATTTATCAAGGGCAATCCCCATAGGTACAAATCATACTGAGACCCCCAACACGCAATCCTCTTGCGGATTGGAAGTTTGAAAGAGTTTGGGAATACCACATTTTTACATTACTGTTAGTAATTATATTTTTAAAAGGAAAAAAATGTTTCTTATGGTCAATAAAACTATCTGGAGGTGATGTTTTACATATAAGAAACATATTAGGACAAACATGGTTCTGTATTTACCTCTTTACGATATCATTAAGATCAATTTCACGTGTACATTTTGCTTAAAAAACTGATAAAGGTTTGGTCAAAAGGGTTTTACTTTCATACAACCATTATTACACTTATTCCTAAAAAAATACTCTCCACACGTATATATAAATAATTTCAAATTTAAAGGATAAAATTCTATGAACGCTGTCATCAGCTTTGCCTACAGCGGAAGTGGGAAGTGTGAGTGTGTTGGTGAGCTGGAATTTTTGAAGTTACGTGACATTTCTCAATTCGAACTTCTATGTAACAATGCACTGAGCATTTGCCACCCCATAAAAATATAGCTTGTAGGCAAGTAACGGGAAATCGGCTAGAGTTGGTGGTCCCAGTACCTCAAGAGGATAGTCGCACTTGATCTAATCATCTACTGCTTAAAGAAGAAGCTTATCGATTACTCCAGGTATTCGAGTGAATTTTATACGATTGTGGCGATCGTGATCGTTTCACTTAAGTTTCATGCCGTTCAAAAACTAAAAATTTGTATCACATTTCATCTAGGAAAACTGAACCAATTTTAGAAATGGAGGCGTCCTGCAGTTTATTGCCGACTAAAAACGACTAAATTCATTTGTTTTCCTCGTTAGGTTGAACCTGAGACCCCTCGCTCAGTAGTTCAGTGCACTAACCACTGAGCGGATGCACTCACCATTAAGTTAAGTCATATATACAGCGTTCAAAAGTTTATTGATTGACATCAATTAACTGGCGAATCGCATATCGATATAAAACTTTGAAAAGTCAAAAAAATTTGAAAGTCAAATTGCGATATTAGGTACCTATTAACTCCAACACATACGTTATCAAGTTTAACTGTCAAATTGGTGGCCTCAACAACCCATAAACGTAAATTGACAAAAAAAACTTCTAGACATTTGAAAAAAAAAACTCCCCTTCAAACAAAAACATCCCCAGGGATGTCTACAACGAAAACAGCGCCCAAATTGGAGTAACCTTTTGTACAAAAACCATCAACAGATACATCCTAACCAAACATCGAAACCAATTACCCTGACATAAGATATCATCTCACTCAAATCGCAAAAAAAAAAAACAGGATAAACTTTTGTTACCAAACAAAATAACATCCCAAAATCAACTGCCCCCAATGAAACTCATTCAAAATAAAATACCAATCCCAAAAATTTCGAAACTCATTTAAAACTTTCTGTACACTCTCGCACTCCGGCACTTCTTTTCTCCGCAGCAAAAAGGATTCATTCTCGAGTATATGAAGAATTGGATCCAAAAAGTAAAGCAAAACTTTATCAATGTCTATGAAGAGGCGACGCAAAAAAAAAGTTAATACACAAACTCGTTCAGAAAGCAGCAAGAAAAAAAAAACAAGTGAAGAAAACATCAAACAACTTTAACTAAGTGTTTTTCGACAGGTTTTCCCATTGTAGCCTAGTTATCAACCGGAAATGTATGTGACCGACGAAAGAAAACACACAAAATCGAGGTCAAGAACTTTCACCGTGGGGATTAGTGGAATGAAAATTACAGAACAAATAGAAAAAAATATGAAAAAAAACTTTATTTGGACCGAGATGTACAATCACAAAGAACGGCAGTATCCTTGCAACCCCCACAATGATGAAACGGAAGATCAGTTGAAGAAAAAAAAAATACTTTTCCTAAATGGAAATTGTAATTCCACTCACACCTCATCTTCCGAAGGAAAACAAGGATAAACTTGATTTTATACAGATAAGAAAAATATAAGAAACTGGGCTACCAGCACGAAAAAAAACAATTGGGTACGGAAAACACCGGGAGTAACACATAGTTAGGAGAAAACGACGACGACGACGGTACAGAAGGGACTTGTCGTGCAAATAAGAAATCATAAACCTTTTTGACATCGCTCTACCCACTCGTATGAAAACAAAAAAAAAAAGGGATCTGCATAAATAATAAATTTCTAGAACGGAAGCGAAGCAGCAAAAAAAGGATTCTTTGTCACTTCTACAGACTGGAATGCCTGCTTTCAACAGTGTGCGGTACGAGAAAGGAGACACACAAAAATAAGACACCAGCTAAAAGGATAACAATGGCATTAAACTAAATTGCGAAAAACGAATTACAGATGCCAGACTGACGGCATCTTGTGTAGTTTTTGTTTGCATACAATTGAATGTGGACTGAAGAGGAGCTATATCCGATTATCCCAGATTTGGGGATCACCCTCACCCATCCCCATCATAAAAACAGAAACAAAATGCGAAAGAGGAGAAGCAATAAACTTACACTGCTCACTGGGAGAATAGAGAATCCTTTTCTGATTTTCTGCTACTGTGCTGTAGAGTTAACTAAATCCTTTTCTGCGTTTTTCCAACGTTGAACAACAAACACAATTTTTTTTATTTTATTTTCCTTTTACGATCGGAAGATAATTACTTCCTCATTTTCTTATTTTCATTTTTATTTCTTTAGTGCACAACAGGGATGGATGCGATTTAAGCAAATTACCCTATAAACTTGTGGACTCACTGAACTGCCACACGCGGTTTTGTTAAGCACTTTATCGACAACAACACCGGTCTTGTATTTCACTGTTGGTATTAATCACACGGCTCGAGTGAATCTCCGACTAATTTTTCGGTAGTATATTTTTTTAAATTCTTCAAGCATAAAATTTTTGCCTCCAAATGTACGCTGTACGCTCAGAATTGCCTACACTGTGACTGTGACACACGATAATTCCATTTCAATAAAACACTCTTTTTTTTATGGCACTTAAGAATAAAACCCCATTTAAGGAGCAATAATAATGACTGCCGACTTGCGATTCGAATGTCGAGTACAAGGATATTAGGGACATTGACGACACCATAACGAGCGGGGGCAATACGAGTTTATTTTCATGACTTTCACTTGCTGCGATAACGTCGAAGGGCCACTCCCGTGGGAAATTACATATTTCACTGGACTTGCTATTGTTCTTGTATGTAAGTAAACACAAGTCGGGCTGCTGTAAAATAAATAAACTTCGCCAGTCGTAGAGCAATCAAATCTAACGATACGTTGGCCTTTTTATTTTCAGCTACAGGAGAATAAATCTTACGAAACAGGACGAGTCTTTACACACGAATGACACACACCAGGTCACACATGGACCGCTAGTGGGAGAGCGTATTTATCCACTAATTGACCGGCGACAGGAGGTAAATGAAATGTTATCCGTTTAGGCAATTGAGAGCCTTAATTTATCCATAAATTCAGATGCGATCCACGGTTGAATGCGTAGGGATAACAACAATCTGCGGCAGGAGCTTTTTTTATTCGAATGATGCTCTGTTACAACTCAATCCGACACGAACCGACATTGTGCTGCTCTGGCAACAGTTTGATTATAACTGGACTTGGGACAGGCAGTGGCATGATTCCATGTTGCATTGCTGTAGCTTTTGTGAGCAGTTCCTGTTTCTTTTTCTATCTCGTTATCCTCGCCCAACATCTGTCAGGCGAAATCCTACAAAATTGAATGGTTCGTAGTGCCTTGTCTACTGCCTAGTTAGAGAAGCTTGCGATGAGAGTGGATGATGATTTCTCCTCTTTCGGAGTGTGCATATGCATTATAACCGGGATTTTCCACCGCGCATGGCCCTAGCAAGCAGAGCTTTAAGCGACACTTTCGGGAAGCGATGCACTTTCCATAAGATTCTCTTTCCAGTCGGAACAGCAACGTCAAAGTAGAAGAGACTTTTTTTTCTCTCATTTCTTAGGTTAGGTCAAAAGCACTGGTGTTCTATATCCTTTGGGGATTGTTGCTCTAATTTAACCCCTCACCACCTCGTACCTTGAGTTTATCGTTTCACTTATGAAAAATGATTCGGCTGTAGCTACTCCTTGAATGTACAACGCGTGGCTGCGAGTAGTGTTTTACTTGTTTTCGAACTTCTTACCGACCACCGTAAAGGGGGAATGGGTATTTTTGGAGAAATCATTTTACAGGCTATGTAGGTATCTATATTTGCTACCATATTGCTATAGCAATTTCCCTGGGTATTAATGGTTAAGTAACGAAAAGTTGATAACCTTTTTTGGGTCCTCCTCCTCGTCCTCGTCATTCGAAGGCAGTATGTGGAAAATATGCTCCTTTCGGTTTCCGGTCCTTCGGAAGTCGAAAGAAGCGGCAAACATTTATCTTTGCGGCTTCTCAGGATTTGCTGGTGGGCTGCATGTTGTGAGTGTGCCTGGGCATGTGTGAAGTTAGTACGATTTTTTTTTTTGAAAAATAGCCGACTGTAAATTATGAATAATTGGTTTTGGAATAGCTGCCTGTTGTGCATTTGGAAAATTTTAATATAGGTCGCCTGCTATATTTTTTAATTTTTTTTTATAGCTCCGTGTATCTACCTCAAAGTGTGCATAATATTAGCCGCCATTCGTCATGGAAATAATATAATATGGATGAGGGGAAAATGTCCTGATGGTTTCAATTTATGTTGTGTGTGGGTGGCGATTGGATGAACATTGGACTGTTGGACGGTCACAATGAGCGCGAAGAAATTTATGCCAGAAGAACATCTACCAAAAGGGGCTTGTTTGAGAGAACTTCTTTAATAATTTATGAAGGCAGGAGGCAGCCACTCAAAGGAAAGGTAAATGTTGGCATAAATTTAAATTGCACAGCTGCATCAGGTATCTATATCGTTTTATTATGGACATACTATTTGGCGAGTTAAGTTTAGCAGACGAGTCACTCTTATGTTACCATACCGAGTACCCGGATACTAACTTGTTTTTAAACAATTTTGGTAATATTTAATATTTTTCATTGAGCTCTCTGACATTTTACAAAAAGTTGTTCCCAACAATAATGAATTATTCGATTACGAAATTTAATGAAGACGAGCATTTTATTTTCCAGCCCCCTCCGCCTGCCATAAAGAGTACTCGTATTAAATAATATTTACATTGTTGGTTTTTGGAAATAATATTTAATTCACTTTGTTAACATTTTAATATTTTTTATTTACAGTTTAAAGTGTTAGGTATACAATTTTTATTGGATAATTTATTGGAAAATTACTGCAGTTTTAGTGAATTTGTGTTTTCATCACAAGTTGGATTTCAGCACTTTTGACAGCATTTACCTTTCTTTCTTCTTCGCTTGCTTTCTTTTGTCTTACGGATTTAACAACAGCCTACACATTTTATTTGGCCTGTGCTTATGCGAATGTAGTGAAGAGTAAAATTTGCTTGCAAAAAATATTCTCCGTCGAAGTTCTTATGAAATGAAAGCTTAAGTGTTCTATTGGGGGAACACATAAATCTGTCCACTGATTTTATAAAGTATAGCTAGAATAAAAGCTTTAAAAGTGACAGCTACCGAAATAGCGGGTCATTCACAGTAACACCTCTTATTGGAAAACCCTTTAGCTCCTGCAGGTGAGTGAGTTGACACCAAGTCTCTTGGTCGTTATACCTATAACAAAGTAACTAACTTGTCGGTTGAAACATTTTTGCATTTTGTTCTTTTTCCTTCGATCATTGGCCACATATTACGGGACACAGTCGTGTCTGTCGGATCAGGCAGTGCTTTTTTTTGTTCTTCCAATCAAAAACCGACCCCATTCTTGCTTGTTCGTCAGAGTGACCTTGTATCTTTCTATAATTTTGTTTAGAGCTCTTTGGCAGCTCAGACTCTCTTTGACTCAATTATTTCAGTGGCAAAGCCAAGCCAAGATTTTTGCAGCTTTTTCGATGGCGGCTATTCCACCTTGGAGGACGTTGCATTCATCGGGAATTTGTACAAGTTTTCGATTTATATTTTCCTAGTGAATTGGACGGTCTTGGTCGTAATCTGAATAACTCTTGAGCATACCCAAATTTAAGCTATCATATATAGGTACATAAAAATGCCTGCGAGCATTCTGAGGGATTTTACTCCATAACAACTCAATTTTGCCAAACGCATCATTCAACAGGTACACTACGTACGCCTCTACTATGCATTTAGCCCCATCCTCAGCAGGTCAGGGCAGTCGTATGGCGTTGGCCATCAATACTGCTTTCTTTCAGCGGCAGCTTTACTAAATCCATTCGTAGACGATAAGTTTACGATGAAAGGCAGACCAATGTGCTTCGAAATCTACGCTGTGCTCATCAGGGGAATATGGGTCTCTGGCCATAAATTCCCACCGTTGGAAAAGTGATTTCAATTTACCTACCTTTCATCAATACTGTTTAAGCGGATTTTCGCACACCCGTTTGCTTCTCATCATTGCAAACAGATTGAAATGACCAAATTTCAGATAAAACATTTTCGATTTTTTTTTCCGCCGGCAAAGTTTGAATGGAAAAAAAGGGATGTACCAGTTGCAGCAAAACTCTATTTCCAGCCTTAAGTCCCTCAGATGGCTCTGAGTTCAGGTTCCAATTTGCGTGGACAGGTATCTCCACCAGTCTTCGCTTCAAATAATTACTTGCAATTATCTTTCATTCTGTTACATTTAGTTGTTAATTTGACATGCTATTCAAATTCGCGTGCATGTATCAATTAAATTACACACATCTAGGTGCTACTCAGCCCTAGGCAGGTAAATTGTAAGTACAAAGGACCTGTAATTGAACGCAACGTATAATTATCAATATGTGGCGACACTTGTGGCAGGATACATGTACCTACCTATGGCGCACGTATTTGATGAAAAGACGTATGCATGTGCAAATTTATAATCGTTTTCAGTCCTGCCTCGAGCTGTTTAAATATATTTATCTTTGGTTTTAATTAGATTTCCAACCAAACATCAAATAAATTGAATTTCAATTGCGGAACCGTATGCGATTAATCTCTTCCAAAGAGGATAGGGATACGGGTTCTTAATATGATGTAAGATTTTGAAAATGACGTGGCAATGTGGTATAGGAGTGCCTTTGTAAAATGATCTGCAATGAACATGGGTATTCCGTTTATAGAGTTACAGTACAGTAAAGCTGTACATAATCGCATAATCACTTCGGCTACCTACAGAGTTTTCGCACGAAGTGAGTTCAAATATAGGTGAAGCTTAGCTCCTTCTGTATGTCGTAATCCCATCCGTGAGGTGAGGGTGTATACCAACAAAAACGAAAGGATTAATGAATAGACAGGACCAGAGCATATCCCACAGATGGGTGGCAACAAATAATAACAAGCGAGAGTGGTTATTATTGTGGATAGTATAGCCAGGTCTGTAAAAATCAAAAAAAATATCTACCTATGTAGATATATGGTGGTGGAGAATGTCGTACTCATCTCATTGCATACTGTCATCACTAGCGAAAGTTAACTAGTGTAGCCCCAGTAGCTTAGTGGGTAGAGTGGGTCCCAAATTCGATCCCCGGAAGAACACAAATCACATCTTAAATTGTTTTAGACTGCGCGAACGTCTGACGAATATCCGTATGCTTAACTGTCATGAAAGAGGTTTGGACTAGGCATAAAATTTGGATTGGCATAAAATAAAATATTCCATTCGTCCCAAAAATGAAAAAATCACACAAAAAGAAGTTAGCTCCTTAGGATCCTGCTGCTCCAACTATCTATTTGTATTTCACTAAGCGGAAGAGTGACGAAATTCGACAAAAATTGCTAACTAAATCATTGAATAGGAGAGTTTTAAACATCAAATATCTCTCCGAACAGTGAGAGGTTTAACCTTCGTTACACCGGATAACTTTGCTTAAACCTACAGGACTGTAAGCTTCTGTAAAAGAAATATCGACTTTAAAGAAAAATTATTTCCACCAAAACATGTCAATAACTTTGCTGTCAACTCATGCAACGTCTTCCTATCTTTACAAGTTTTATGAGATGACTAACAGAAAACAAAAAATAAGAAACATTTTCTCTTGTCTGCGCAGACGCTACATAAATACCAGATTTTACACATGAAAGTGTAAATGTATAAATATTTATAAATGACAAGTTTGGCATCATCAGCATAATATCCTGTGATAGAGATCTTGATGTATCATCCCCCACCATACTCTCCTAATTGACTGATCAACCGCAAGAAATCCCCTCTTATAGCCACAACATCTGCCTACCACACCACACCATTCTGAGAGTTGCCATGTTATGACATCAGCAGGAGTCCTGAAAACAGCAAAAACATATTTTACTCCTGCGTAAATTACCACACACCCCAGGACATAAACTAGAGCGCGACCAAAAAGTTTAGGAAGGTGGTGTACCAGCGTTGCCAGACGGTTGAAATATTTCCCCCCAGATTTAGCTATTTTCTAAAAAAAAACCCAAATTTATTTATCTCAAATTATTGTAAATTTAAGACTAAATACAAAGACACGAACTTAAAGAATTAAACAGATTTTTTAGTATATATGTATTTTATTTTTTTTAAAAAGGAAGTGAATTTAGATTTCAAGAGAAGTAAAAATAATCAACTTTCATAAATAAGTCCTAAAATATAGTTATCGTTGTTTCATTTTTGTTTTTGAACATCTGCTCGTGAACATTTTGATCATTTGATCAGAAGGGGTAAAATTGATACATCCCGATCCAGGAACAATCACAAATTGGTTTTGGCAAGAGACAAAATACAAAGAAAGCCTCGCTCTATTTATTGCTTCTCATATGTTTGTGACCTTTTCGCAAATGCAATAGTGTGTGATGTATGTAGCTTTAGATAGGGGCTTATTAATATTCTGGCACCAATGAATATCGGAACGCGTTGGAATGGAATTGGCATAAATGGAAGATGAATTTATTTGGTTTGTTGGTGTTGCTTTATAGCTTTTAATGTTCACTTACGATACTTTTTAGTGAGAAGGAAAAAATAATTGAACACCATTACAAAATAAAAAACCCCAGATCTGCCCCTTAATAATTTCTCCCCCCAGATTTCCCCCCGTCAGTCAAAAAAACCCCTAGATCTGGGGGGAAAACCCCCAAACTGGCAACGCTGTGGTGTACCTATGTAACCAGAGCAGTATAAAAAGAGAAAAGGAAACCCGTGGTGGGGAGCCTATTAACTCCTTGACTTCTTCACTGCTAGTGCTAGCTGTACAGGAGAAATTTTCGCGGCGCGTACATTAACCATATTTCATTTCTCGAAAAGGAGGCGCTCTGTGGAGTATGGCACCCCCTTCACACATGTGACAGCAGACACAAAAAATGTACATGAAGGCAAAAATAATGCTCTCTAGCGTTAGGCGAAAACACATACAAATGGAAAGTGAAATATTTTCACATAAATCTCACGCTCCTTTCGGGCAATATTTGGCGCAGCTTTTTTATTACATTTTTAATATTCAATTGACTTTGTTGTTCGTTGTTGGCTTGTTTTAATTAGGCAATATAATGCTTTTAGATGCGATTCGTGGGAGTGGTGGTGCGAAGTGATTGTGATATGGTGCGAAAGCGCTAAAATCGTTTTCATAAAAGTATCTCCTTTGCCATTGTAATGAGTTTTTAGGTATGGGCTGGGAGTGCCAGCTTTTAAATATATGGGTACGGTTTTTTTATCACACATTACGTCTATGAGACAATCAGCCTTTAAAGAGCGGTCTAACGAAAAACTCCTTAAAAAAATATTAGGCGTGCACAAACAAGGCAGTTGTACAAAGCGATGCAAAAGTAACCCTTATGCAATTAAAAAGATGTCAGGGAAGCACTGATACGAGTATCAGAAGACAACGTCTTCGGTGACGCTCACAATGATTTAAACAACCGTTTGTAAAACTTTACAGAGGATTAGAGTTGAAGCCACCAACACGACTAATAAAAAATTAAATAATAAAAACAAGTTACTACCGAAACGATTGAAATCATTTTGACTGCATTTAAGAGAACAGAATCTACCCCTTGATACTGTCGAAGGAATTTCTGAGGTGAAATCTCAGTTTTTATCTATTTCACATGTACTCAGATGTGTTAATCAAATCAATTTTCTGTTCGAGCTCGAAATAGTCCGAAATCACTACCTAATCAAAAGGATGAACTACCAACTTGGGGACTGGATTGCGCATTCAACTGGGATACGTCATGAGTAATCTACGTCTTATACTGCCTTCAGAGTGCCTCAGTAACTGACTTTTATTAGATTAGTTTATTTGGCTGGCCTCCGACGTTCTGTCAGAAGAAGCTAAGAAGTCACAAATAAGTGGAGCCTATAAAAAAAAGAAGTTACTAAAGACTATAATTTTAACTAATAACTGTATAGTTATAATATTGTAATTCTAGTTACAAATTATACAGAAGTCGATGG
This sequence comes from Cheilosia variabilis, assembly GCA_951230905.1. Taxonomy (NCBI): domain Eukaryota; kingdom Metazoa; phylum Arthropoda; class Insecta; order Diptera; family Syrphidae; genus Cheilosia; species Cheilosia variabilis. The sequence goes on from OX579677.1 coordinate 48,374,693, forward strand.
TGTTATAGGAGTTTAACTTCAGTATTGCTCTCAATTAAAACGTGAAATATCGCTGCCTTCCTATTATAATCTTCAAGTGCAATATTGAATAAAATTTCTTTTTACAAACTTTGAGTTCTGACTCACGCTTAAGAATTTTTAACGACCGGTCTTCTTCGATAAATATACTTGGAAGCGTTCACGGCAAACGATATCCAAACTGCGAGAACTAATACAGTAAGAACAAAAGTCTATAGCGCAGCGCAAACTTTATAAAAAGGGGATCTTTTACTTCCAGGAAGCTAAGGAGCTATTCTACATCGCCGTTAAAAACAATTCCACGAATGACAACCGAGTGAAGATCTGACGCTGAATTCCACTAGGAGACTGCGCTACTTCGTTTTCACTCAATACGGATCGATGTAAAATACAACTCTTTGTTCGTCATACTCCGTCTTAAACATACTTAACAGGATTTTCTGATAAAGACAGAAAGTTGTAACTACGCTAATAATATGGGAAGTACGTACCTACTATCTTATGCCAGATAGAATAGAAAAGAGGAGCTGCAGGCCAAAGTTCTGTTTGAAATTTAGACCGGACTGAGCAGATCGTCCATGAAACTCTCGTCAAATTAAAGCTGCTGGTAAAACCTTAGCCACTCCACGGAGCCACTGCTGATATAGGTCGAGGCACCTACTACAACCTATAAAAGGGTATTTTTAAAAATTTCAAAAGCAGCAACTGTTACAAATTTAAACAGGTGTGAACTATATGTAATGAACTAAAATTAAAATTTTTGTTGATTTTCGCTTGTAAACGCTAGGTATGCCTTTAAATGATAGTGGAACATGGCTGTGAGTAATTTCGGTTTACAATCACTACATGATCACTCCTTACGATGTCTTCAGTTCACAGTTGGAAGGAGGTGTTAACTGGTCATTAACAGTGGAGATCTAAGTCTGCACTTTATTTCAAAGTTTACTGTAGATTACTTAGCATTGTTTGCAAAAAAGTACACCGAGAGAAAAATAAATTAATAGTAAGCAGAAACACCCTTTAAAAAATCAATTTTCAGTAATATTCATAGCAATTAAATCAAGCAAGTCGGTCTGAAACTGGTGATATTCTTCTTACTTCTAGAATTCGCGTGTTTAATTTAAGAATAGTTCTAGTAATTATGCGTTCTTAAATTATTGATAGCGAATTTTCTTATCCTTAAAATGCTGTATTATTGAATTAAGAACATAATTTAATTATAATAATTTTTTTATTGTTTTGTATTGTATGATATTGATTATTATATTATTATACAGCGCACGCTCACATATTAGAACTTTCGGAAATTCGAATCTTCCAGAAATTACATGGAACCTGAGTTTTTAATGTATTGAATGCTCTAAAATTAGAACTTGAGGTTCTAATTTCTGGGCGATTTTTTTTCTTAGCTTTGTACACATCGGTGAATCCCCATTTTTAGGTTTTAGTTTGAGCGAGAGACACTTCCAAAGTGGTAAAATGTGACACCCCCTCAGACAGACAGACAGACAGACAGACAGACGGACATGGCTAAATGGATTCAGAATGTGATCCTGATTCAGAATATATATACTTTATGAGGTCTCCGGTGACTCCTTGTTTGCGTTACAAATGTAATGACAAAGTGAATATACCTTCCTGTGGAGGGTATAAAAAGCGGCCAAGTGCGAGTCGGACTCGCCCATGAAGGGTTCCGTAGCAGCCTATATGGGCTCGCATATAGTTAGATCTAAGTCCCATCATTTAGGCACCTAATTATAATGTTTACTTAATTTAAAAAAAAAATACACTATTATTAAAACATCGATCAAAGTTACAACGAACTACAAGAACTTTTATATTATGTTACTTGCTGCTACGGAACCCTTCTACGGAACCCTTCATGGCCGAGTCCGACTCGCACTTGGCCGCTTTTTTGTGTTTATTTTGCTTCAGCAAGGCAAAAATGAAAATATGTATGTAGTGATTCCCTTCGCGTTTTTTTTTTGTCATACTATAGGTACATATTTGGTTATACGCCTGTGCGTTGTTAAATTGGGACTCTAACCACTACGATAGCGACGATGATTTGCCACTAGGAAAATTAGTGCAAACAAATCAGGATTGCAATGAAGTTCTTCGAATAAATCAAAATCTTTTAGCGTAAATTGATCCAAACTATTCCATCTGTATAGAGGAAATCGAAGAATGGAATCAATGAAGATGAACTCAGTAGCGATGATGAGGCTTCAGATAACAACGACGACGATGTTGTCGATGTCGCACCAGTTATTTCTCATTCTACAGCCATTGAAACGTCAATAATTTGATCAAATCGTGCAAAAAGAGTGAGTTGTCTTCCACTACGCACATGACCAATCTTTTGGCCCTCGTTTGGATATCGTTGTATCAGGTTCAATTAAACCAAAAAACACAATCAGGCACAACTGATTATAATGTTAAAAAAAGATTAATTTTTAACTAATAAAAGAGATTTATATAAAAATAATAAATTTTTGAGGTAATAAAAAAATAAGTACACGCCAATTCTTGCTAATGTAAGTTTATTACTTCTTCGTTTGCGTGATCTCGAGCGACTGACACAGCCGCCGTAGGGAGAGTATAAAATTAGTATTATACATGATACATATAAGTAATCTGTATTCTATGTATATGTAATACAGCTCAATTACTCTTACACGCTTTTTTTTTTTTTTTTTTTCTTAATTCTATGTACAATGTTAATGAAAACATATTTCTAATGGGTCACCGGATTGCCATAGCGTTCCGGGGCGATGACTACTCTTCCTGATCTAGTTACAATGATTGGCTGGTCATTTGTATTAGCTCCGTGGTCATCGATAATGCCCTCACCATGATCGCTTGACACATTACACGATTCACTATTGCTCAAATGAAGATCATCGTTGATAGCAAAATCTTGATCACTTGTTACATTTGTTAAAGCAGAATTAAGTGTGTTTTTTATATTAATTTCAGCCTCATCATTTAATACATTTGTTTGTGAACTATTTAGAGATTTTCTTATGTATTGCCTATTTCTTCGAAATTGGTTACCCTCATTATCTTTTACAATATAAGATCTATCATTAAAGTTTTTTACAATTTTACCATACAACCAATTTTTTTCTGCTTTCCAAAACATTATATTATCGTTCTCTTTCAAACTGGATAGGGGTTTGGATGTTCGATTATAATAGTTAGATTGTAGCGTTCTTTTATCATCGATTCTTTTTAAAATTTCCTGCGCGCTAATTTCATGTGGCTTTAAATTGTTCGTCGTGGTGGGAACTTTGGTTTTGACTTCCCGCCCCATAAAGAGTTGAGCAGGTGACAGCAACATATTTGCCAATGGTGTAGCATTATATTCTAAGATTCGATAACTGAATTCTTCTTTCCGACACTCATCAAAACATTTCTTCAAAATTCGCTTTCCTATTGCCACACCCTTTTCGGCCAAACCATTACTTCGCGGATAGCGCGGGCTAGAGAATGTTAGTTTAATATTGAATTTGTCTGCAAACTCTTTAAATTTACGGCAGTTAAATGGATTGTTATCGGAACGAATCTCAAAAGGAAAGCCAAATTTTGTAAATAGTCTATCCATTAACACATTTATTATGTGACCTATCGATTTGTCTCTTAACCGTTCAACACATAACCAATTTGAATATGCGTCAATGACTGCCAAATATGGAGACCCACCATGCTCAAAAATATCTATAGCGATTTTTTCCCATGCAAACTCGGGTTAATCGTGATGTTTTAATGGTTCTTTTGGGTTGTTATACCTGTGCTTTTCACATATACGACACCGTTGAACTTTTTCCTCTATTTCCTTTGAGATACCTAGCCAATAGAATAACCTCCTTGCACGCAACCGAGTTTTTTCAACACCTAAGTGAGGAGCATGTAACATTTCAATGACCTTATTACCGAAAAACAGAATTCCATCATTGACACTTATCTCATTCTTAATTTTGTAAAATTTCTTGCACTCTGAACTTAATGCCTTGTAATTTGGCCATTCAGCCTCATGAAACTTTAAAACCTGACTCAAACAGTCATCTTTGAGAGTTGCCTTCTGATAACTTAATTTGTTTCTTTCGGACATACAGACCTGGTTGACAAGGCTATGTACGACATAATTCATTTCGGGCTTTTCTAGTTTCGCGGCACTAACGTAGGCCCTTGACAAGCAATCAGCTAACAACAATTGCTTCCCAGGCACATATTTTATTTTGAGACCCGGATATTTTAACATTCGTTGAAGCCTGACTGTTCTAGACTAGACTTTGTCTAGTTCCCTTTTTACCAACGTCTCAAGAGGCTTGTGGTCGGAGTGAACTTCTACTTCACGACAATAAATGTAAAAATGAAATTTCTCACACGCGACCACAATGGCAAGCAACTCTTTCTCAATTTGAGCCCATTTTTGTTCACTGGCCGATAAGCTTCTTGAGGCAAAAGCTACTGGTTGACCTGCTTGCAGAAGGACACAGCCTACTCCGTCCTTCGACGCATCAGCCTGTATGACTAATGGCTGCTTAGGGTCAAACATTCTCAGCACCGGTGCTTGGCTTACTATGTTTTTTATGTTTTCAAATTCTTTTTGGTGTTCTGCTTGCCACTCCCACTTTTTTCCTATTCTTGTTAGTTCTCTTAGTTTGGTAGTAATTATGGCTAAATTAGGTATGTATTTCGCTAAATATTTGCATAACCCTAAGAGTCTCATAACACTGTTCCTGTCTTGGGGTGGGGGTAATTCAACTATAGCCCTTAGATACTTGCCGTCCGGTTTAATGCTCCCTTCTGAAATTGTTTGGCCCATAAATTTGACCTGTGTCTGCCTGTACTGAAGCTTATCTTTATTAAACTTGATATTGTTTGCCCTTGCCCTTTCTATGACCTTTGTAAGCACACGATCGTGATCCTTGTAGTCTATGCCTGAGACAAACAAATCGTCAAAATATATTTCAACTCCTGGTATATCACCAAATAATTGGACCATCTTTCTCATAAATAGCTCGGGGGCGCTACTTATACCAAACGGCACCCTATGCCACTTAAATCGACCGAAAGGAGTGATGAACGTTGTCAGAACTGAGCTCACATCATCCAATTCCAACTGCCAGAATCCATTTTTTAAATCCATCACAGTGAAAACTGATTTATTCGCAAGACGACTGGTAATAGATTCTGCAGTCGGAATCGAAAAATGTTCCCGACGAATGCAATCGTTCAACGGTTTCGGATCTAAGCACAAGCGTAATGACCCATCTGATTTTTCGACAATCTGTAAATTATTTACCCAATCTGTTGGGTGCTCAACCGAACTAATAACACCATCATTGGCCATCACGTTCAACTGGGCCTTAAGACGATCAAGCAAACTGAACGGAATTTTCTTTTTATACGTGAGTACTGGTTTAGAATCGGCCTTTAATTGGATGTGACATTTACCTGGAATGCGCCCTAAGCCTTCAAAAATATCCTTAAATTGACCAATAAAGTCTTCTTTGGAATGCGGTATTTTACTACTTGTAATAGCATGTATTCGCTTAATAAGATTCAAAGCTTCACAATCAGCACGACCCAAAATGGGCTGAAATTTACTGCCAACTACTTCGAAGTCAATTTGAACAGTTTCATTCTTCAAATTCACAACACATGGCAATTTTATCTTTCCATAAGAACTGATTTTTTTATTGTTATATGCAAACAAACAATTTTTTGATCTTTTTATTGAACCCAAATAGTTCATTTCTTTTACGTACTTCCACGGTATGCAACTGACATCTGCGCCCGTATCCAGTTTGAAATTGATCTTGACATTGTTTAATATTAATTCTTTGTACCAACCAAATAGCCCTACACGTCTACAATCATAAATGTTTTTTAAAAGAAAATTGTTTTCTAATCGATATAAATTACCTTCATCAAAATATCTTAGATTAATTGAATGAACTTCGCATCTCTCTGCTGTTTGTGACGATTCCGGAGTGTTCCTCCCCCTTTCCTCGTTGTTGTCCGCCTCATATTCAATAGCATTCACTCGATTTCTTGACTTTCGACCAAAGTTATTTTTGCAAACTGCTGCAAAATGACCAGCTTTACCGCAAACTCTACATGTGCGTCCATCCACCAGCGCCGGACAGTACTTGTCATGTTGTCCCGTTGCTACCATTCCACACCGCTCACATAATGACACATTCCTCGAACGATTCCCGTATGAATACTTAACTGTTTTGGTTGGCACCGCTTTGATCGCCTCCACCTTTGGTTCGTGCTCTTCCGCAGACAAAAGCTTGACATTTTGTTCGGACAATTCGGCGATTTTACATTTTGTAATGATTTCATCCAACGTGTCCTGACTTGATTCTAGCAATTTTGAGCGTAATTTCTTGTTATCAATCCCCAGAATGATTTTGTCTCTTATCATTCGGTTGACGTACGATTGCCCGCAGTCATCTGCTGCACAAACAAACTCACAGTATTTCGCTTGGTTTCGTATCTCGGTCTCAAATTCAACAAATGGTTGATCTTTTTTCTGTAGTATACAACCAAATTTGTATGTTTCCATTACCACATTGCGACGCTGTATGCAATATGTTTCAAACAGTGTCATTACTGTCGCCAATGTTCTCTCTGTTGCTGGCAGTGCGAGTGCATTATATATTTCTATACCCCTTTCACCAATGTGGTGTAGAAATTGTGCCACCTTTACTGACTCCTCAGCACTATTCTTGTCTGCTGCGACTAGAAATATTTCGAACTTCTGCTTCCACATTGGCCAATTCTTCGCTGGCTCATCAAAGTTCATTTCACTCGGACCTTTAATACATTGTTCGGCCATTCTCGCGATCTCACAGATATTCACAAAATGCACGTGCTTAATTTTATTGGATTTTACCCCACATCTGACACCATGTAATAAAAAAATAAGTACACGCCAATTCTTGCTAATGTAAGTTTATTACTTCTTCGTTTGCGTGATCTCGAGCGACTGACACAGCCGCCGTAGGGAGAGTATAAAATTAGTTATACATGATACATATAAGTAATCTGTATTCTATGTATATGTAATACAGCTCAATTACTCTAACAAGTTTCACTATTTATAAGCGAATTAAAAAAACCTCCAGAAATTAGAACATTTCGGAAATTGGAATTACCCCATTTCTAATTTCTGAGCGACCGCTGTATTGATTTAAGAGCGCTCTTACTTCGTTCAAGTACCAACGGCCGATATGAGATTGATCTGACGTTCTCAAGTTAGTTAGTTGTTGTTACAATTACGGAGCATTATTGATAAAAGAAGCACATTCTGAATAATGAATACTGACCTTCCATTAAAGGACCTGCTATGTGAATTCGAAAAAAAAAAAAGCATTAATTTTATACTTTTTATTCATTATTTTTTTAATAAACAAAACTGAAACAAGAGGGGTTTTAAATATAAAATAAAACACCAAGTAAGATTTACAAAAAAAAAAAAATTATGTGTCAGAGTTTTTCTCTTACCAGAAAACAACAAGAAGCTATGCTTGACTGACATTGGCTGGCTAAACTGTGCTCCTTCTCTGTGTCATCATCTATTTGTTAGCTTCTGTATTTAGCCAGGCACTCACCTTTGAGTTAGTTTAAATTGTTTCTCACCAAACAACTTTTGAGAAAATTGTGCCCTCAATCGAACGTGTTGAATAACTAAATGGTCGTCTTTTCATAGGTACGAACGACTTCTAATGTGATATTTTCAGCTGAAGTTAAGACAACTCACCACGCTCAGAGCCTCAAGACAGTTGGCCTCCACTGTTTTTAAAAATGGTCAAAATGGCCCCTTTTCAGTTTGTAACATCTTATTGTTTATGCAAAAATATGAAAAATCTTTTTCGTAATAAATATATTTTTTTTTTTTTTCTTGTTGTTTTAAATAAATGTCTTTGCTGCTGTGGTTTTTTTTTCGCTATATATTATGTGGAGGCCACTTTTTTTGGCTCGGGCCCCGTTTTTAATCCCCTTGTAGGAATTTTTCACCGACAACGCTCAGAATATGGGGTGGGCATTAAGGTTAATAGAAAAATCAGTCTATTAACATCCTTGATATTCTGCATCTCTCTTACCGTACCGACTACGGAGTTTTTCCGAAATCGATTTTTATGAAATACATGGACCAAATCAAAAGTCAGTTTCAGCAGGTTAATTTCTTCATGTATTATTATGTCACAAGCGATAAGTATTCATAATCTTCGGATTATGCACACAGCTTACCATTTATAGTGAAACAGATTTGCTGTATGATTGTTTCGTCTAACGTGTGTTGTGTCAGACAAGGCTATCCCTACGAGGCGGAGCGATGTTAGGGGTTTTGCTTGGCTTTTGGATACAGATTCAATATTCACTTATTCATTCGCGAACATTGTTTGCAAAGTCGAGGAATCGCCTTGTGGCTATTCACTTAAGGGCGAATAATTTATCACATCGCAACGTCCACCCACCATCATTGCAATGGTGCGTGGGCGATTTTTTGTAAATTATCGATGCCAAAACTTTTTTGAGCCACGAAATCTTCACCTATTTACTTTAGGAGCGTTATGCCAATATAATCAACCTTATCGGCTATACCACGCTCTAGTTAAAAGCACACAAGGACGCGATTTCTTTGACTGAAACATACTACTATAGGTACCATCCTAAAGTCTACATCGTCATTTTTACTATAAAAATTGTGCGCCACATTTTTAACCTAGCTACAAGTACTCCCACTCGCACCTCGCCATTCTTTGAATATCTGGAGCAAGCACACCATGAAAATCCTTACTTGCTGTGGTATAGCTCTGCTTCTAATATAATATTCCTTAGCGTTATCGTTATACATTTTTTTAAAGCACTAGGTATTCCCCTCTGAGACACACTCAATATCCTATTCTCGCGCAGCACCCGCTGGATGGCGGTGAGATTCTCCAATTTTCCCTGCATACGAAGTGTACACTGAACAGTGTACATGTACATCTCAGATTAGAGCAACAGTAGCATCCCTCACCTTAGCGCCAAGGTGAGACGATGTGCGTCGAAGTGGATTCTTCCGCACACTTATATCCAGGGAATAATAATGATCTTGATTCAGCTACCTGCATTTAAATACAAAACAAGAGCAAAACCTGAACGTGTCCAAGGTAACTGGGTGAAGAGCCTAGGAAAGAAAAAAAATAACTACCAACTAACAATAAAAATAAAACAAAAATCGTATAAAATAAATACAAAGACACCTTCAAAGCGTTGCGCAAAGACTTTGTCACGTTTTTCAGCGAGTTTCTGCGAGGGCCTTTCCTTTGTAGTCGCTTCTACGTTGCGATAAAGTATTTTGGCGCGCTTCAACACACTCCAATAACACTCAACTCACGGCATTACACACAGAAGCGGGACACTGTTTTCGCACGTGTCGTCGTCATCGTCGGAGCGATGCCCGGCACTACCTACACATTGATTTTATTAATAATTCAAGAGGGCCGACACGGATTCAGATACAGAGATGTAGATATATATAAGACAAAAGTGAATTTCATTTCACCATGAATTCGATTGAATTGTAAAATTGTTTTGGGGGCTAGTGCTCGATTTTTGTTCCCCTTCTCTGCCGACGATGAAGTGAGGTCCCTCTGGACACTGAAAGCACTTTTACCCAGGGTGTTGAATTAATGTATTGGAACAAAGAGGATTGCTACCGCATGTCTTCAGAACTTTTACTTGTGGCGCAGATCTTTTAGGGGAGAGTTTGTGAAATGCAGAGTCTGGGGAATATGAATCTTAATTGTGGCGTCGCATAAACACGACTGCGGTGGAGGTGGACTCATCTCGGTGATGGATAGGCACGCACCCAGGACATTCTGTAATTTTTCACCATATTTTTGACTTTAGGTTTTGAAGTCGCCATCTCATGGCGGCCGCGGGGAAAAAGTGGCAGAGATTTATTTCTAACTTCGTTTAATTTTAGTCAGAATTGTTCAAGTTTGGTTCGCCATCAGGCTTACTTTGAACTGAATTTAGCTACCGCCGAAAGTTGGAAACATTTCAATTAAACGATTGTGAGGATTGGCTCTGTTTGGGAATGAGAGCTTAAGGTGATATGCTTGGGAGTATTGTGCGATTTAGTTGGGACTTTGATACCCAAAGTATTACAATTTATGAAGAACTTCAATGGTAAACGATGGAATTTTAATGAGTGGTCCACGTGCAACCTTTTCCCCAGATTTTTAGCACAGTCTCCGAGCTCCGATATTATGCTACCGCTCTAGAAGAACATCACTGAACCAATGGTAGGAATATGAATATCTGCAGCGTTGATTTTTGGAAAAATCAAAATGTGTCCAAGAGCACCCAAATCGGGCGCAGCTATAGAAGAAAAGAAGGACTCCAAAGGCGAGGAGTCCTCCAAAGATAGCTATCAAAATGTCGGCGGGCTAGAAAAGAAAGCGCACTGCGATTTAACGACGCAAAGCAGCACAGAGTCGGTCCGGAATACCATGTTAACCCAATGAAATCTGGGTCGACGTTCTGTAGGACAAAAACATCGAAACGTTACTTAGAGCCAAAAATGAATGCGCACGAGACATTTGAATGTTTTTGCTTTACAGAATGGCGACCTTGGACTACCAATGTAGGTTCGCAGAGAAAAGGAAATTTGAGATAACCCTGAGATTGAAAATTCTCGACAAAGAACTGACAAACTGTGAAATCTTACGCAAAACTGACATTTTTAACATACCTCTTCGTACGACCCAACTAATTTTTTTTCTGAAGGAGCATCTGTTTGATATTTAGGTCATCCTTACTCATATCTTAGGAGCACTTGAACACTTCCTCTCAAACTGACTCAAACAGAAAGTAACAGAAAAGCCAAAATGTTCATGCCAAATATCTCCCATATAAGAACAAAACAGCTTCTAAACCTAGCGAGGAGTCAGATTCATATAGTCACAGGGTTCCTCGCTGGAAAAAACACCTCATGGCTATGGGAAAAATCCAAAATAACACTTGCAGACTATGCAACGAAGCCTAAGAATCAGCAGAACACCTTCTGTGTCGCTGCAAATGGTGTAATCAGATTACGACAACACCATCTAGGTAAACTTTACCTTGAAGCAGGGGACATATCTGACAGTCTACTCAAAGATCTACTAGGATTCATCACCGAGTCCGGTATCATGAGCGAGCTCTTATTGGAGGAAATCACAATATGCCCACTTATAGCCGCAGTGTATGCTTCCAAATCTACCAAACAATCTAAATCTACTTCGATCGACGACCAATGACTGACATCTGACATGGTCCACTAAACCCACGGCTTTTCGTCACCTAAATCCTTGTCCAAGTCTGTATTCACAACTGGGGGTTGGATGCAAAATCGGTAAGCCTCAGCTTTTCAATTCAATTTCAAAAGTTCCAATAGTCTGTGGCACAAAATGTCTACACATCATAGAAAATTCGATTAAATAAGTGCACAGTTTCTATAAAGGATAACTTTGGTTTAATTTTAAAAAGAAATTAGCCAACTCCCAATCTCAATCTCAACGAGACTTTTTCAATAACCTATTGACATGACGCAAGCTCATTTCAACTGACCGAACTCGTTCATCCTTTGCTCTAGATTATTAGCGGTTTCGCATATCCCAATGCATTGACCCCACATCACTTGGCGTTGGCACGAATGAAAAGAAAAAAGCTTTTACCATTTCCCAGATCTAGACAAGAATGTGTGCAGACAGACGACTCTGCGAATGGCATTCTTTGCACTACATCTGGGGTGGAATGAAAGTTTAGAAAAATAAACAAACACCCGCACTCACGTCGTGACTTCACAGCTCAGCTAGGCGAAAGAAAACTTGCCACATAGTAGTTTTGTTTTGCGCTGCAAGGACTCGCCTCAATCAAATAGGGTCATGATGGTTTACTCGTTTCCAAGTGCAAGCCATTAAGTTTGGCAAACGACTTCGTGTCGCAAATACTAGACCGAACTTTAACCTCCCAGCTAAACGTGTTAATTGGCACGACAATTTAAAGGATTACCTTCGGTTGAAGGTATTGTTTCTTGCTGAACGAAGTACCACTTCAAAGTTCCAAGAACCCACTCATATCGTCACACAAGCCTTCAAATCGCCATCGATTCCGTCTTAACTCTAATGCAAACATTCGATCCGTTCTGAATCTTGCACTTCTCTTACAGCCCCGAACAAAGGAAACACTCACGACATGTGACTAAACACTTGCTCGTGCTCCTGTTCATGTCCGTATTCGTGTTTGTAATCGTCTTACTACAATTGATGTTAAGCGCCGTGCAATTGTCGTCTGTCGACAGCCGATTATACACACTCTAAGCCTCAAGTAGTTTTACAGAACAAAACAGCCACCAGCCAACACAAAAGCATAATTCTCATCACACAAAATCATGAGCACCGTACTCCCTTCCTTAGAACAAGAGACGACGACGGATAGAAATTAAACTCTCTGCAACTATAAGCCCTCCAAAGTGCTGCCGAAATTAGAGCAGTCATACAGCATTCCCTTGTATTCTCAGTGCTGCTGAGTGCCACAGCCTGACAGCAGGGGAAACTAACCCACAGCTCATTATATTGATTCATCACTTAAAGCCATTTGACCGAAAACCGACATGAGCCATTAGCAGCGCAATATTCCATCCTCAAGTATGAACGACATCTTTATTTAAATAAGATTGCGTATGCAGTTTCAAAGGACCAAACAGAAAAAAAAATTATGTCAAGTCCTGCAATCCGATAGAAGTGTGTATAGGGATGAGAAAAGGGCGACCGCAAGGGAATGATGCATTTTTTAATGCAAAGGCATGCTATACATAAACCTCAGCGGTTCCTTTTCCTTGCACTTCAATTCAACCCCACTCAGCATACTGTTTGTCGTATATAGCCAAACGTCATTGTCGGATCGACCTTGTTTCTTCGACGCTGTAATGAGCTTACGAAATTCGTTATTTTTTTTTTTTTGGTGAGCAGTGTCTTCTGCCACCACTAAATGGCACGAACCACGAAGTTGTATATAGGTAACTATAGAGTTGGCTTAAGGAAATTGAATAAATGCTTCGCATAGATGCATCAATGGTTTCGTCTCCTTCTGGCGAATTATTCATTTTGGCCACATTCGGAGGGAGCAGTCGCAGAAGAAGCGCAACCAACTTTCGCTGATGAATATTGACAAAAGCGCGATGATCCATAAAAAAAGTGGTGGTGCGAGGGTTATTTAAAAGAAATAATATAGGGACTTGGGCACTATCAGTGTTTTTTTCGATAGAAATCTCTATAGATTCATACTTAAAGCAGTTGGTGTGTTAGATGTAAGATGTAAGAGTGATAAGAAGTAATATTCGCGATCTGCGTTTGCAAGAGTAAAATAGTATAGTAAAGGGATACAAATTTGGGATGCACTGAACAAATAGTAGTGCTAACCAACAGTGGACTCCACTTAACGCTACTCATCCTTGAAGTACAGGGTGTCCGCCGGGAAGGTATACTACTTTGTTTTGCCGCCATTTTGGTAAACATTAGTCTTGACAGTTCATATTTGGCAGTCGTAAAGTAGACACGTCGTGGCAAATTTACTATGGAAAAATATTCGATAAACCAATGTGTTTTAATCGTTAAAACATTTTATCAAAATCAATCATCGATTACTGTGACGATGACAAAGTTACGTGAAATTTTTGGTAGAAACATTTTCATTTGAATGGATATGTGAATAAACAGAATAGTCGGTTCTGGGTAATGGAAAACCCTCAAATTATTCATCAGTCACCTTTGCATCCATTAAAACTTTCAGTCTGGTGTGCAATTTGGTCAGGAGGAATCATTGGACCTTACTTCTTTGAAAACGAAAACGGCGTAACAGTAACTGTGAATGGGGAGCGATATCGTGATATGATTGAAAACTTTTTAACGCCACAACTTCATGCTTTGGGCTTGATTAACATGTGGTATCAACAAGACGGTGCCACATCGCATACAGCGAGGATTACAATGGAGTTACTGCGAGACCTCTTTCCACAACAAGTTATTTCCGAACTTCTTTTTGTGGGGATATCTGAAAAGCAAGGTTTATGCAAACAAACCAGAAACGCTTGAGCAACTCAAAACCAAATATTCGTGATGAAATTAATGAAATACCCCGTGAAATGTGTGAGAATGTAATGAAAAATGTGCTCAAAAGGGCTCGTATTTGTGAGACTAACAGAGGCGGACATTTACCTGATATTGTATTCCATACATAATTGCCGACATTAAATAAAACATTTATCAATATAAGATCCATTCTCTTTCATTTAATCAAAAATTATAAACAAACAAAGTAGTATACCTTCCCGGCGGACATCCTGTACATATTATTTGGAATAGGTCCTGCACATGCAGCTCGACAGAGTGAAGTTGGTGGATGAGTAGGTTTATATTCATTCCATATCGAATGTTTGGTTTATAGTAGCAATACCGAATCGGGCCTAGGACATTAGAAAATTCTTCTATTTATCTAAGGCTTTTGGCTCAATAATCCCGACAGTCAGTGACTTTAACCTATGACTCGAGCTATATGAGAGGTCTTATACAGCCCAATTCAATATCATTTATCAGGCATCCGCAATAGATAAGCTTAAAGGGAAGCTGAGGTTTGACCTTCTAAGTCGATTTAAAATTGAGAGCATTATGATGAATGTCGCTCCATTGTAGTCGACTAATACCTCCCGACGAATGTAATGGATTTTGATATAACTCAGAGCTCGAACTCATCGACAAACCCTCTGAATAAACTTTTGCCTTGAAGCAGCCCAGTATCAGCTCAGCTATCCCTTCTTGGTTATCGTCCAGCTCTAGACGCCAGCAGAACCCTTTTACATGCTTTATACATATTTGCTGTTGGTATACGGGGCTCAGAAGTTGATAACAAAGTGGCGTGATCCTGGACTTGCCTCAGTATTTAACTCAAAAATATGTTTTTTGCGATTGCATTCCACCATGAACTAATATATCACATCCGTATTTCAGGAGCTTCACTGGTAAACCATCTGCGGCTACTGTCTTTTTGTTCTTATGCCTTTACGCGCTACGTCAATCCCTCTTATTTTCTGTGGTGGAATTGATTTTTCATTGACACGAAGTGGTTTTCCTTTCTGCCCTATCACTCTTGCTATAATGGTGTCCATTGAACAGCTGTTGGGAGTGCTATTCAAAATGACTTCAAATTACCAGTTGCTAGATTTTCTTTACTGTTCCGAAAAGCCTAATTTTCCAAAACCTTTTGGCCTCATTGAGCTGTGATTGTAAGAGGTAGGCCATCTTTTTGCTTCTCAAAATATTATTTTTTTCCTTCACATTTGGTGTCAAATACCAGTGTTGACTTATACCAGTAACCGTATAAGTCAAGATGTCTGAAGTATCTGGTGACCTACAGTGGTTTCGGCTTTTTGTAATACTGAGACCACTTGTAATGTTTGACGTCAGTTATGGTTTTTAATAGGTTATGGCTCACTGATGTATCATTACGTCTTCGTCTGGGCGGTTTGCAGCTTATTCTGGTTAAAAGATCGAGCTTTAAATGTAGACACAAGAAGAGAGTGGCAAAATATAACGCTTACGCTAAGGAATGTATGGCCTCTGAGGTTATACAATGCGAGCCTACCATCGATTAGCATTTGGTTGCTGCTTTGTCATGATTGTAGCCAAATAAGTCTTTGATAATAATTTTGATTAACCACGCCATACCTATCGATCTGTTGGAACCTATTTCTCCCAAGTGACTATATTTATTTTTGTAAGATATTATGGTCGAAAGATAGTGCAAATTTCTGATCAACGCCTTGCCCAACCCGCAATTCGCAGCGGCAAATAAAAATTTCGAAAAATTTTAACAAAAGCATGCTTCAAAGCTAATATTTCGTCATTTTATTGCACCGATTAGACCACAATAATTGGCTTCTTCATTTAGACACCAGCCTTCAAACGAAACGACATTCGCGTTCTACGCTCTCGAGTTTCTTCTTTTATTGTGAATCGTCGCAATAGCGACCATGTCCATTCATCAGTGCAAAAGAACACTGCCAACATCGGCAGAAAATTTAATTAAGAGCATTAAACCGATTAAAATCTAAATTGAGTGTAAAAATATTTTCTCATCTCTAAACGAGACTGAGACGCACATACAGCAATTTATCTTCAAATTAATTGATAAGAGCTTTTTGCCTTAATTGGCCGTGGTCCCCCTATCAATTGGGGACTTAACAGCTGCTGCTGTTCCTAATCAAACTGCAATAAAAACCAGCCCGAGAATACGCCGTCGACATTCAACATTTATACACACTGTCAAAAGCTCTAAATTAATCATTTTGGCGACCGAAAATTCTTTGGGATTGTTTAGATTGTGGCCAATTAAATTTTGCTAGCGATACCACATCGGCGTGCACCCAACACCCACCCCAGACTGTCTCACTGTTAGACTTACCATAAATAACCGAGGGTTATTGTTTCTCTCGTTGGTGTTTGGGGGAGGGTACCATACAGCACTGCTTTATGACGATTATCCTTTCAATAAGTTTGTTCGTCGGGTTTCGGTCGGCGCTTTGTTTTTTGTCGGATTTTTGTTGGAGGGGGACCGACCGACCGACCGACCGACCAACTTTGGTGAACGAACTTTTGCAGCAACGATCTTATTCTCTCATTCACGGATAATTGATTAACGGTAATTTATAGGTTTTCTTTGAGAATCGTATGAAAATTTAAGCATCGCGCTGAAGAACGCACAGCCATGTTAACCCCTTTTGTGTTAGCGGCATGCTGTGTCAGAAAAAAGCGAGCTTAATGTATTGTATCACATTTGCGAGGGTGGAAGCTGGGGAAGATCTATGTGTAGGATGATTAATATTTTGGAAATATATTTCCTCGGCCGATATTTCTTACATGCGAGCCTTTTTTAAGCTGCAGGCAGGACTTTCAGTATTTTCGATTAATTCTGTTTGCTTGCCGAGGTAGCTATTGTTCGAGAAGTAATATTGGCATTCAAATTAATTTGCCTGTTAAACATCCCACATGTGGATAATTATGAATGATCTCCTTTGTCTATGGCACAGACTATGGAAATTAATTGTTTTCAGAGTTGTATTTGAATGAGTTATTTCTAAGAAAAGAGAAATGGCAAATGAGTCGGTGTCTTTTTCTACGTACCTAAGCAAACAATTTTATGATGAATTTTACGACAAGCCCCGAACTGCCAGGTGCGCCTTTTCAACAGTACAACTCATTCATGTGGGTACATACATATTGGTAGAACAGTTACGTATCTGGCAGACCGCCCTATAGAAGGGCACTCGGAAGGGATCTTTCGATCCCCAACAAAGGGGAGTTTCCTTTCGGTTTAAGTAAACTGTGATCGAGCTTTTTTTACGTGATATGAAATACATAACAGTCAACTTTGGGTATACCAGGATTTAATTTTTTAACTAAAATAAGCATCGCTGCTAATAGGTACTGTGTGCCTATACTTCTACCATACAGTTGACGAACTGTGCTCTTTGTCCTATTAAGGAACTGAAAGTGTAACACAATAAAAAGGAATAAACTATGCCTAACTTAGACGAATATTGACTTGAGTTCTCATCAAATTCAGAATATAATATTCTTGTTTTGAAAAATCGTAGCTTTTTTAGTTATTTAATAATTCTATAATTTATTAATCTAGTTAAATGTTTATTTGTTAATTTATTTACTTACTTGAATATAAATATGTATAAATAATTTTGGTATCAATAAATTATTATTATTATTGGTTTTTGCTTGCTTGTTTTTTTTGAGCACAATTTGCAACATTAATTTCTTTATATTCCAATAGAAAATAGTTTTTGTATTTTACAATATGCAGCTACAAAATTTTTTTTTTAATTTGTATGTACGAAATGGGATTTGTATTCTCATAATGCAAAATTCTTCAAGTTGTTTTTTTTTTTTCACTTAAATAATTTTTAAGAAGGAAATTAAGTAAAAAGTCCCGTTATTTTGAAAAGTGACTATGAGCTGTTCATCTAGGGAAGAGCCAGAACAATATCAGCATTTGATTAGAAAGAAAAAGTGATTCTTTTTGTTCGTTTGGCGCGTATATTCCTGCACCCCAAGTCCAATCGTCTCAACAACAAACATCACAAGGGCAAAAGCAGTCAATATAAAACGTCGTCACAAGAACAAATGAAAAAACAGAAGAAAGAATGGAACCGTTATCTTTGACCTAATTAAAGAGTAATCAAGAATAACCTTTGCCAAATAACCCTCTTAGAAACGAAATATTTTTTTCAACAAACCCTATTCCCGAAACACAGTCAAGCCATCAAACATTCAAGTATTATTCATATACCCTTTTTCCTGGCCCGCATAGTTACATATATTATATATCCACTGGTTTGGAAAATGCCTGCATGGACACAAATGCTTTTGACAGTTCCACACTTCTCCGGCAGGACCCTCCGTCAACCCAGGCCTGTATACCATTTAATATAACTCGCATTATGCAATGCGCCCATTCCCCATTTGACCCGTGTGATTCTAAATGATTTAGTTCCTCTGACTGTGGCTCGGTTTTTTTTTTCTTTTTTCTCAGAATTTCACAACCTGCTAGGATAATTAAAATTTTAACAATACCTAGGCCCAGAGTGAAGTTTTAAATTCATCACCTAAAAATGAGTTTTAATTAATAATAATGTACGGGCGGGAGGCGACCGGCCTATATGATCTTTTCCGACGAACCGGTCATCAAATCGCATTAAGTGGGTGGTTCTCTAATCAATGACCCAAAGGCCAGAGCTCCTGCTAAAATCATTTCAATATATAGAGCGCGAATGAGTTAACCATTGAAAGATGAAAATGTTTCCTAGAAACAGGTGCGGGAGTCCCTGTGCGGATGTATGGCATGATTGAATTTTAATTGTAATTTGATTACTATAGTGGGTATAGGCACTTGCTGCAGTAGTCGGTCAGTTAGGGATTCGGGACAAATCTGCACAAGGGAATGAGGAAGCAAATTTTAATGTTTCATTTTGGTTGTAGAGGGACTCTGAGTATGAAGCTCGAGGGCTTCAGTTGGGATGATTCCGATTATTAATCACAGGATTAGAAATGTTTTATTAGATGTGCTGCAAATAGACTTCCCTTAATTCTGACCATAATCTGGACCGAACGATGGATGACAAAGTGTTCATTAGCTGTGGATAAACAGTAATCGGTTTGCCTCGGGTGGATTTCATTCAACTAACTGCGATTTTATGCACAGATTAGTTGGGCAAATGTTTTTTTTTTTTTGTCGTATGCTACAGTGAAATTAGTCCTTTGGTAGGTGCATAACCAACCATTTGACCTTTGGAGGATTTTCGTAGCGCAATCAATTTTCGCAAATCTGTAGAAGAGCATCTGTCCGTACTTTAGGAGAAAGTGGTTTCGTTTGATTTCAGTAAAATTCTATAGAAAAATATATTTACAAATATGATACCCTCTAATTTATTGCCGGATGATACCTCCTAAATAATATGTATGTCACCAGTTGGCGAAGGAAATATTTTAGAATAGGAATTCGACTTCTGTTCCCTCTTGAACATGATATTTACGGATGGCCGAAATACTAGTTTCTTTTTTGAATTAAATTTCATTTTGACACTGGCAGCTCTTTCGCTGTCTCACAATTTCTCCTTCAAATTTAATCTCATACTTCCGCAGAATGAGATCATTCGCCTTACGCTTCAATAACTTTGGGTAAGATTGCAAATTTATTTCGTGAGTGCTGTGTTGCTCAAGCAGTGTGTTCACTGCAAAAAAAAAAAATCAAAAAGTGTTGGCCGAAATGAAGCGCTTTCTTTAAGCAAGTTTGTGCAAAAAGTTCTAGCTAACAGCCTTCGCTGACTTATCGTTGTACGGTTGCGTATCGACTGAAAAAAGGCTGTTGTGCTTAACGGGAACTCCTATCTTGACGGCACAATGATACGGTGGACCTTCACACAGAAGGGGTCAAGACAAAGACGTTGACTACGGCCCAGAGTAGTACGATTACTACTCCGTGGCAATAGACCTTGCTAGAGAGCGAAGCGTAACCATCACTTCAAGAGCATTTACGTCCCCCTTCACAACGATACTCACACCCGGGGGCCTACCTCAAAAACAAGCTGCGCTAAGCCGGACTGATGACAAGTGACGGAAATATTAACTTGATATGGCTTCCGGTGGAGCTTCGCAATCGTTCACTTACAGTCCGATCAGTGATCCCAGATTGGGGGGAAAGTCGGCAATTTTGTCGATTTTTTTCTGACAAAAGGGGAAAAGGGGGGGAAGGGAGTTTTTTTGGGGAAAAAAAAACATTTAAAATTTTATTTTAATAAAGTCTTCGAAAGACTGCACTATTTTTTACAATATAGTGCAATGTACAACAATTTTAAGGTACCTACAAATATATTTTTAAATATATGTACCTATTCATTGATTTAAACATAAAATATGTGATTTTAAAATTAATAACTACATACATACATAGTTATGTACGTGTTTTTTTTTGGTTTTTCTTAGTATTTCATAATACTGACTGAATTTAATGCGTTCCTATTATTTTTTTGTTTGCTTAATTCTAAGATATTTAAATAAAACATAAAATGTTCAAATAAAACTCAAATAAGCGGTTTTGTTTTTGGGGGAAAAAAGTTTTTTTTTATTTTTGAAAAAAGGGGAACAATTATCGTTTTGGTATTAAAAAATGGGGATTTTTTTATCTGGGATCCCTGAGTCCGATATGGACTTGGACTTGGACGATCTTAAAAGTTTTATCTCATAAAGATCTTTGATGCGATGAGTACTATCAGCAGCCTCGGAGCTGCGATTTCAAGTTTCAAGTCAGATTTATTTTTTGTGAAATATTTCTTAAAGGCCAATATTATTCAGACAGACGAAAAACGATTCAACCCCTTACAACGAATATTGTCGGAGCCATTTGTTAGATAAAATCAGAAGCAGTCAACAAGGTCGTACAAAATTGGGTTGAGACAGTCACATGGGTGTAATCGTGCTCCAGAAATATTGGGAATGTATGGCCTTTCTATAGTAAGACAAAAATAATTATTTGTTATAATTTTTATTTTAATGTTTTTTTTTTAAATGAAAATAGATGGATCCATGGTTACCATTTCGATTCTAGAAATGCATTACAGGTTTATCTTTTATTTAGGGAATTTACCTATCTCAATGAAAGCTCAAAGTCATGGTAAAACAATATCGCCCAAGCGTTATTGCCTCAAGGTGGATCCTATGTGGCAACTTAAGCTGCCTCTTATTGGCAGTGTGTTGTGAATTGAACACTACTTTCTGATGTAATACCTTAGTCTTTGTCAGTAGTCCATTGATTTTTTTAAGGGCATTTTGGATTTGAGTTTCCAGTGCGCAACATCAAGTCAAGAGCTTTAAAGACACCAGCTGTGGATTTACTTTTTTAATTGATTCTATCGTATATATTTAATTACTTAGCTCACCCAAATCAGGTGTTAGCAGACTGAAAGTACAAATAATAAAAAAAAAAGAGAACGAAAACTCGTTTACAATAAAATACAACTTTTCACTAGGCACTTTCGCACCCTGCTCCAGAGGCTCGCATAAATAATTCCCATTAACATTCCACCTCGGCGCGTATATATCTAATTATATTCCGCAAGAAGTCCCAGATTTTTTGCTACGCCCCAATTTATCACGATCTCTCTAAATACCCAGCAAATTAAAGCTTACCAACGAATAATTCGTAAAAAAGTTAAAAATACAAAAAACAAAAAAAAATTAAATAATTAATTCAAACCACACAGAACCTCCTTATCTCCTGTGATGGTAACCATCTGCTAAGTTGCTGAAGGTGGTTATTAATTGGATTTATGCAAATAGCCAAAAAACACCCAAAAGCCTATTTAACGGTAGGTATACACGTAAATACCTATCCCTTAGCCATTCAAAAACTATAACAAACGGCCCCATACACTTGGAGGTGCTGCCGTAAAAATGAAGCCAATGTTCCAATAATCAACGACATACCTACCGATGACGAGTAACGAGTACACCAACAGCCGACATAAATACACACAAAACTCATTATCCCTCTTCGGCTAATTGATATTAATGAATGAAATGATTTCCGGGTCCAATTGTGGTTTGATTTCCTATATTTGTCGGTCTGATCGGATTTGAGATAAACAAAAACAACTAGAAACCTAATTCGGTCGCACTGCTTCTAATGAGATTTTAACAAATCAGTTTATATTATTCTCTGTGCGCCAAGCCCACCCACCTTCATTTGGTGTGTGTGGGTGTGTGGCTTTGTGAGGGATGGTGGCAAGCCATTTATGCTGACTCAAAAGCAATTAATCTTCTCTTAACACGAGACCACGGTTGTCGGTGGTAATTCCCAACTTAGGTGGAGTTGCGATTTTTTGCGACACGTTCTACAAGGGGGGCTGCAGATACGGATTGAATGTCCAATAATTACGAGCACGTGGATTGCTTCTCACATCAGAGGGGTTGGTTCACTTATATACCCTTGAATGATGGTTGAGTTGAATTTTAAACTTTGCAAGTCGGGACTTTGCCCAGGCAAGGGAATTTGATACCTTTTCGATTTGCATTCGCATTAGAAGTTGTAGTGAGTCCTCACTTCACTGGTTAGCGACTGGCAGTCGATGTAAAATTAGGCGATTTGGCCAACTTTGCATTGAGTTATTTTGTGAGGTGCTTTGCACCGGGTTATACGTAGCTCCTCGCATAAGAAATGTCAGTTATTGCCCATTCTAGACGGCATGACATCCTTAACGTAATTATTAAACCTCTAAGGTACATAAGCTTCCCCGCACTGACATGTTGTATCAGTTGTTAATACACTCATCGTTTGCAGCCTTAATATAGGCACTAGTCCAAGTCTTGTACTACTACCCCAATTGTGGAACAGTCCAATATACTTACCAGCCAAACATATCGATGCAAACGTTGCGGGTCCCCTTTTTCATATTAATGAGATTGTATACGTAGATTTAACGTTCGTATAATATATACCAGTGATAACAGATCGGGGGATTTATTCATTTTGCGGGATTTTCCCACTTAAAATAATCTAAAAGGGTCAAAGGGATTTTTCAAACATCATAGTACAAAAAAGGGGATTTTACTTTTTGGTCAATTTTTTTTCCTAATTTTTGCTAATTTCCTGAAGAATACAAAAATTAGTCAACCTACGATCAAATTAAATATTTTCATGTTTAGAAAAAAGTCGTTCAAAATATCTGAATTCGTTCATTTTCTTTGTATTTTGTGAAACTGTTTCATAAACTGACATATCTGTGGTGAAAACGTTTTAAAAATGTGTAAGATGTACCTACATTTCTATTTTTGTATTATATACAAACGTATCTTAATATGTATGTATTTATTTTATTTAAAATTTTTTTTTAATTTAATATTTCGTGGGATAAATGTGGGATTTTTTTTATTTTGGCGAGGGATAAAAGGGATTTTTTGGGTATACCTGCTTCTAAAGTCTGGCATCACTGATATATACTTGAGCCGGATGAGAAATTTTTAGATTTCCGAACAAGAAATTGAGTACTTAATTGGCATTTTGACCGCCGGGAATTTTATGCTGCCTCGTATTCCCCGGACAATGATGACGGTGAAAATAGTCGTAAATAATTTCGTTTTCCTCTGCTGTAGATCTTCTCTCTTGGTCATCTACAAGATATATACTTCTTTTGGCCCGTTTAATAGGATTATGCTTGTTTTTGCAATGACGAGGAAATGAACGAACAAGATTTATAGCTGGGTGAGTCATGAAGAAATTGTTGGTTAGTGGATGATTTGGTGGTTTTCTAAGAAAATCGCCGTTTATAGGAGAATGTCATAGAAGTATTTAGCTGGATACTGCTGATCTCATTATTTCGTGGAGAATTTGTTGCCGTCCAACAAGAAAATAGATTTACTTGTTAATTTCTATTAGTTACCACGTTATTTCGAACGGCTGTCTTTTTAAAAAAAAATCAAATCAAAGGACCTTTTTTAAGTAAAGATACTTATACCGTCGACAATGGTTAGAGCACATTTGAACTATCAAAATTTGTTGTTTTTTGTAGGTTTTAATAAAAAGACTTAGTATTTGAAAATCAATGCAAAATTAACAGCTTTGTAAGAATTGAGAAGGTATCTACCTATAATCGCAATTTCGCATATTTCTTATAGTAGTAAAAATTCGGTGATTTCTAAAACAACATAAGTGACATTTTTATTTTTTTACAGGAGAAACAAAAAATAGTAGAAGAGTCAGGCTGCCTTAGTACAAAATGCCGATTTTGCGATCGAATTTCTCTGTGTTTTAGGCATCGAATTATGTTGCTTTTGTTCACAACGCAGTGTCTACACATAAGCTGTGTAAAATCGTAGTAAAACTGATTTCGAAAAATCTGTTACTTGTCACAATCAGCGATTCAAATGGTCTTTGGGGGGAAAAGACGACATTTTGGAAAAAAGAGGACAATATTTTGTTTTCTTAAAAATCAGACAGGAAATAGTAGGGAAAAAAGGACTGTCCTCTCAAAAAGAAGACGAATGGTCACCCTATCGATAGAACATATGCTCATAGTCGTAACTATGGCCCTATTGTATCAAAAAGAATATACCTTTGGTAGCACGTAGCCTACACGACGCCGCGCCTAAAAACGTTGTAAAGCTATTGACTTTGCTGCGCGACATAACCATGCTATAGAGCTAGCCTTACCTTAATATTCATAAGTAAATCGAAGACTTTTAGCCGCAACATATTCAGTGTTCTACACATTTAGGGTTGCCTACATAGACTAGCAGCCGAGCTAGGGGAAGAGATTAAATTTTAGCCCTTTTTTGAATGAAAAAGGCAGAAACGAGTGACTAGCTAAAAAAAAGGGGAACAAATCAAAAATTAGCACGTATTTTCCTTACAAATTTCAAAGAATGAATTGTTCACATAAAACGTGAGAGAAAACAGCCCATCGAACGTGTGCGTAAGAATCTTTCAGTATCTGAGTGAAGAGCGCCGGCAAACAAATGCAACAAAAAATTTGCCTCGACCAAAGCAGTGCCTACAGCCCAAAAGGACGAGGAGAGTTCATAAGCTGTACAAACAAAAGAAGTTGCAAAGTACTGACTTTTACGGAGGAAAAAAAAACGGCAACTGCAACTTGTTCTCAATGTTTCGATTATACTAACATTTAGATAGAAAACCCTTTTTATGCAACAAGAACCAAACCTGAGACCTGTAGAAACCAGAACCAGTTCTACAAAAATACACCTGAGTGGGGACCACCGTCGCTTTTTAACTGTAACAGCGACGGGACCTGAATTTTTTTGTCTGGCTGAACGAATCACTCAACCTAATGCTGCCATCCATCCAAGCCCACTGACTCGTTTGATGTCAAACACGGACTAAGGCATCGTGCACCGTACTGTGACTTCTTACTCTTAAGGTGATTGTGTGCAAAATGCATTGGTCTACTGTTTGGCGTCCTTGAAGTCGGGGCTCGCAAAAAAATCAGTAAATCCACTTTTCCCAACCCCGCACAGCGGAAGGAAATGAAAGTTTACGACATCCCGACTCTTGTGGCGCGCGTCCCAATTACATTTAATACCCTCTACCATCTTCCTTGTAAAAGATATGTCCTTCACTCCTCCCATTCATCATCGAAACCCTGCAGATTAGGACCACAAATCATTGCCAAACATGGATGACTTCAATATTTCCTCATCTCGAACTTGGCACGTCTGACGTCCCACCGCGACATCTCTAGCTGCAACACAGTTATGGGGATATGCAATGTCACATTTGCTCTGATCGAAAGATTTACTGCTGACACACTTGGACAGGGTTACGTGGTAGAACATGGAAAATGTTCCTTAATCCCGGTGCCAATACAAACTCGCCTCCCCGCACTGTATACACCTTGAAATGGTCCCTCGGGGATAGAACCGCACTGACAAACATTGTCCGATTCAATATTCAATGTCCTTGTCACTGGCATAATTTATTTGAAAATGATCGATTGCCATCGAACGAATGTCAATGGGGATGAGTACGAAGATAGCAGTTACCAAGGAAATTGAATTTCCAGTGCGGAAGGGATTACTTTTGGACATGGCAACTTTGAGGGGTATATCTCTACCGAGATGGTCGTCCTTCAAATTAAATTCAATATCGAATCGAGAAATCAACCGAAGCACAGCAACAAAAGGGAGCAATTCATCTGCGATAATCAATAAATATACAGCGTTATGACACCTAAGTGGCTGGTATAGTATATGCGTCGGCTACGGTGGTAGATGTCAGTTGGATAAAACGCAGCTGGAGACAGCATGCTACGCCCCTATCATTATGTGAAATGGCAACCAGTTGGAGGTCTATCAAGGTTACGGCTAAATGATTGGTCGTTAAGATTGTTCCTTAAAGATATATCGTATCGTCTTTATGGCCATAATGGCGCGCTCATTGTTTTTATTGAACTTTTCGAATTTATCGCAGCCGATGATAGTGATGTAGTAGTTTAATTGAACCATGCAGGGAGCGCGTTCTTTCTGGTACCATCTACCATGGATACAAACCTGATTACTGATGCTTTGCTGTTTGCTCACCTCGCCCACACACACACACAGACACACACACAGCACAGACTCCACATGGAGTGAAGCGCAAAGGTTCTTCGATTCTAGCGAAATTCGTGTAATCCCCCCGAGTCGTGGGACAACATTTGAATATCCTTGACCCGTTCGATGGTGTTTTGATGAAAGCCAAAGAGCAACACAAATCAGAACACCCCACTAACACAGTATGCAAATATTATGCACTCCCAAACGATTTACTGCACAAACTCGAAGGATAACGAATATACCTGTTTGAAGAGCGGGAATCGCTCAGTCAGCGCAAAATCATACAGCGACCGGAAGGAAAGGGCACATGGGGTACATACGTTTTCTAAAACTCTTCATGCTAGCAGGTATGTTGAATGAAAAGTTTCAAGATTCTGTTTGATTCATTAAATAGTTTGTTCTCCTTCGGGAGTGTAAAACTATAGAGATTATTCTCACTTGTGGTCTGGGATATTATTCGTTTCGAAAGTTATTTGTACCGCAGAGCGGTCCAGGTGTAGTTAATGGCATGGCGAACTGCGAGAAGTTTTTGGCAAGTTAATAAGGTTGGTGTGGGTGTAGGTTGTGATGTACGTCTTCGGAGTTTATTTAAAGTTCGTCGGTATGCAGAAATGGAGCAAACCTTATGTACCTATGGGTGGTGGAAAGTTTCTGATTAAATGGTAGAGGTAAATGAAATAATCGGCGAACTTCGGTGTTGATGATGGATAATTTAATTCGTCGTTCATTTATTTAACTACTCCAAAGGTAGGTAGCCAAATCTGAACTGATTCTAACAAGTTGATAGAAGGGCGCATGTTATTACTGCGTTAAGCATACAGAAGCAAGTAAGCTCCTTCTATTTTCTATTGATCGGAAGACCGGCTAGAAATCAGCTAAAAAATTGCTTATTCTTTGACTTCTTCTTCCCTGTCTCTCTTTGTGTCTATCCACCGTCTGGTTTGCTGTCCCTTACCTTTTTACGTTTCTCGAATATTCATCCCATCTTATATCCATTAAATCCACTATACGAATGTTTCATGCTAGGAGCGTGCCACCTTCCATACAACAAGCTCCGTTAAAGCGCTGTATCTCCATAGAACAAAAACTCTTAGAACTTAGGACAAAAAATAGAGAGTTGAACATCTTGGAGCATCCATGCATTTGGCCGGTTACAGGTGCTCTGCAACAAAAAAAGCGGAATTGTGTCACATGGCTGGCACCTCATAAGCCATAAAAGCATTTAACACCCTATTCGTTGGCACTTACGATATGTACATATTTTCATATATTGTCGCCTATTGGATGAAGGTGCAAAAAATGTTCCAAATTGTGGGCGGATTCGAAGAATGAAGCGTGGCACCTCCTTGACAGCAAAGTCATAAAAGAATGCTCTATCTTCAGCTAAGTTTTAGAGCTGACCAACTAAATGGCTATCGCCTGGTGGAATCGTATTTTAAAATGTGGGCGTGGTGCATCCTGTGCAACTAACTCATTCAAATTAAAGCACTGCTAATTTAAATGACAGCTGAGAGTTCAGAACATTATTAGTTTATTTATGAAGCCCTTTGAAAAATTTCGGAATTGGGCATGGGGCTTAGGCAGTGCCGCCTCCAGCCAAACTAGTGCCCTGTGCAAGATGTACAGAAAGCGTCCTTTTTTCATATTTGCACATGGATACAGTGGTAGTACCTACACGTAGGGAAAAATCCCTACATGTAGGTATTTTCGACTAAAAAATTGCTCCGTAGGGGAAAAAGGACAGATTTTTAATATTTAAAACCGTTTGCTGTAACCGTAGGTATTTTTTATATTTTATAAAAAATGCCTGATAAACGAGACCGTGTATGTTTTATTTTTAATTTCCCAATGTTTTCGTATTTCCATAGAGAAACTAGATTTGTGATCTTGCTACATACATCTTACCCTGAATTCACAATTCTATTTCCACCTCAACGTTTTTCGCCCAAGTATACTCTTCTTTAAATGTCATTATCAAAAGGCATTCGTTTGCGCCTTTTTGTGTCTTTTAAGTGCAAAGACACACATATTAACAAAATGAGTTCAAAAGATGTATAGGTAGGTATATGATCATCACATTAACACGTTATATGATTTTTCAATACCTATATTTTGTATTTATGTATTTACTCTCTTTTAACTTTTAAAGACAATATGGCCGAGCAATTTGAATTATTTAAATAAACTAATTTAATTGAATAAATTTATGCCTACAATTTCTTTTGCGTCTCTATTTTTATTACTTTCTATAAATAACCAACTAATTTATTGTTTTGCCTTCATATTTGTAAATATAACATCCTTTTTTCATAACATTAACATTAACTTATTGTTTCATACTAACTTTATATAAATAACGAACGTTTTTAAATAAAAAAATAAAAATTAGATAAAATAAATACAGCATTTGAACACTTTTCTCTTAATTTTTTTGAAATATTATGTAGGCAAGCAGCTTTGTAGGGGAAATCTTCCGTCGGTAGGGAATTTTTGGACCCGGGGTAGGTTTTTTTTTTATGTAATATCACTGCATGGATAAGTCTTTTCCACATAACTCAGGAGGTAGGCTTTCAATGCGTTTCTTTTTATTGAGGTATTTTTTGTTTTGAGATTTTTGAACTAGATTCTTTTGTAAAATGTAAGCGGATGTGCAAGAAATAAACAATTCCTAACCGGCAGCTGTGTGTCATACACATTGGCATTAGTGAAAGTAGGTATATGTGAAATCTGAGAAAAAATCTAGATTTTGTTTAAGCTTTTGAAGAGATTTTGTAATTTGAAGCTTTTTTTGCATATTTTAAGGAAAATTCACTTTTTTTTTGTTACTTTTAATGCTTTAAATTTCGAAATCATACTAAAACAAAATGTTTTAACGCCGTTTAGGGAAAACACTTTTCTTTGATGTCGTGGCGAAAAATATTTGTTAATTTTAGCATAATTTATAATCTGTAATTAGTACGTGAAATGAACAATTACATTTTATCAAGTATGCATTTGTTTAATTCAAAAAATGAATTCGATATTTTTATTTTTATTGCTTATGCAATAGCTGTCAAATTAGTATGCATTTGGCTTTTTATGGTAAAGGACATATACAAAAATCCTCTTTAGATCGCACTATATTTATGTGAAATACTCGGAACAATAAAAAAAAGTTTTGATCACTTTTTGTATCCCAAAAGCACAAAGAGTGCACTTGTTTTCGTTAGTTAATAATTTATAAGTGTTGTCTTTTTGTTAGGAGTTTAATCTCTTTTTTTTTGATTTCCTTTATTAATACTTTCTTTTTAAAAGTAGGATTAGCATTTACATTTTTTACTGTTCCTAAGTAACATTATTCAACACTGTTCAGTGTTATTAAACGACAGAATTTCCAAATATATATTGATTTTGTACAAATATGGTGTTAAATAAACGAATTTGGAAACATTCACCAAGCGTAATAGAAACTTATTCAATGTTAATGAAAATTTTCTAAAATTCACTTATGCCCTAGTGGAAGCTTGGGTTTAACTTGCATGTTGCTAACTCATTTTTGGAACAACCCCCACGGATTTCATTTATGCAGCTGCATGAATTTTGCTGTCAAAAATAGTATTCATGCAAATAAAACTAAAAAAACAACTGAAATGTGAATGGATGAACAGTTTTTGGTTCCGAATATGGATAGAGAACAAAGTTATGTTACCTAAAAAAAACATAATCAACATGATTGTACTTTTTTTTACATTTATTGTTATAAATCTATTTACAAATTGTTTGTTATTGAAATAGTGCCACCCGGCGGCCATTAATGCACGTATTCACAGACAGGAAAAAAAAGAGCGCGCGAGAGAGGGCTGTCATTCAAAATTTGCGGGGAAAATCGGGTAGGTGCACGGGAAGTTGGCTGTCTAGTTTGGTTAGTCTATAATTTTTGGCTTATTTGAAAAAGCTTTTAAGTTTAAAATGAAAGTTTTTGTTCGCGCAAGACAAAATTAATTTTTTTCCTAGCAATGCGCCCCCAGAACTTAGCGCCTGTGCATTTGCACATCTTTCACATATGGTTGGTCTGTGGCACCTTTCGTGCAGCAAGAATGTTTAAACATGAAAAATATTTTTGTTGAGCTTGATACCCGCCGAAATTATTATTCGAAAACGGGAAGGAACATTGGACATTGCATACTCGGTACTAAAGTAGTCACTAACTGATGTTACTCATCGGGTAGTCCCCTCCATACGTTCCAAAAAATATATTGACCAGTTGGTACCAACAGTCCAAGCGCAAAAATATCCCAATGCGAAGCGCTTGTGAGCTGCATTTAAAACTTGAAAGTATATCAAAACAAGATGGCCGATTGCGATGAAATAAAAAGTTTACAGTGATCCATATTAGGAACTTCGGTTTTCTGAAAGATCAATTAGGATTAGGTGAGTAGTGATACCTATACAAATCCACATGCAAACAGACAAATTTTACAATTCAAATTTTACCCTATACACTGAAATATAAATGATAAAATAGGCCTAGGGTGCATGCATATGTGGACCTGTTCCGCTAACATTATATAATACCCTCCACAGAGAGGTATATTCACTTTGTCTTTACATTTGTAACGCCAAGAAGGAGTCACCGGAGACTTTATAAAGTATATATATTCTGAATCAGGATCACATTCTGAATCGATTTAGCCATATCCGTCTGTCTGTCTGTCTGTCTGTCTGTCTGTATGTTGAAAGCACGATAGAGCCCAAACGAATTGACATAGGCGAATGAAATTTGGTGAAAGGACTTCTCTTTATCGTCGTCAGGTTGGTAATGAAAATGGGCTATGTCAGTCAGGTAGTTCTGGTACCTCCCATACAAAATCAATATTAGACCCATGTGTCTCTCTGTTTGTTGTTCAATGTAATTACGTACTACCTCACATGCCTAAAATTTTGCATGACTTGTATGAAGTGGGGGTATCAAAGCATCGGCCAGGCCGATGATAACACTTTTCCTTGTTTTTAATTATTTTTTTTGTCATTTATCTCTTCGCGACATTCATGTGATAAAAAGTCTGCCACCTGAAGAATGCCTTAGGCATAGATTGGCTAAAATTATAAAAGAGGGGTGTGGCACCTCCCCTATATCTCGAAAGCCGTACCTATCGAGCTCAA
The DNA here is from genome assembly GCA_951230905.1 of Cheilosia variabilis. Taxonomy (NCBI): domain Eukaryota; kingdom Metazoa; phylum Arthropoda; class Insecta; order Diptera; family Syrphidae; genus Cheilosia; species Cheilosia variabilis. The sequence continues at coordinate 48,406,576 of OX579677.1, forward strand.
ATATTCAGACAATCTCTGGCCCTAAATTATAAAATTTGTTTTTCTTCTTCTTACCGTCTTTAAATGATCAACAAGTTTCACACTTACGTGACTTATCGAATTTGTCACCTGTTGTATAATGCCCGTGTCTTCGGATTTAACAGCCAACCAATCACAAAACAGGTTACGCTGCCAGTTTAAAACCGTTAAAGGTGCTTTCGCAAATTTAACCAATTTCAGTGGATCATAAAACAAATAATCACTATAAAAAGAGCGAGTTTTTATTCATTATATATATGTTGCAATCTCCTAGACGAATACAGACATAATCTCTTGTTAAAAGTTTGTTGTTTTTGTTTGTTAGTTAGAAAAGAGTGCTTACGCTAGCATGTTGAGAGTGGACCGTTACCAAATTAAATAACAAAATTTTATGGACTCTGGGGAAGCACTTGCGAGCAACAATGTTGGACAAAGTTTTAATACACTTGTTCAAGTTGGTTTGGAACGATAGTTTTCGAGTTTCTTCTGTTGTTGCAAGTTTTCCCATTCTTTGACCCTTGGGTAGGGGTTAATGGGAACTGCATATAGATATAATGCCTTCAAAGTTATTAATGTTTAAAATAGCTGAATTGAAGCTGTGAGCGTAATTCAACTGGCACAATTCTTAGATATGACGAATGTCTTATTTCTCTTTCGTATAGTGTGCTAGTTTTGTTCTCATTAAGACAGTAATTTTATCCGAGTACTGAACGCACTATCCGACTGAAGCGTTTTTCTTTTATAATTTATAGTAAAACAAAAAACAACACATGAATCTCCAATTTACCAGGAGAAGAAACAGCAGACAACCATCGCCGTTGTCCTTGTCGTCGTCGTCGTCGTCGTCGTCATCATCATCATTATCGCCGTCGTTGTTGACGACATGTCCTTTGAATAAAGAAAATAGTTTATCAAGGAGACACGTACAGCATAATTTCAAGAATCTCATTACAATATATTCGTGTCGTTCATGTGCTGTGTTGTGAGTTTGCGTATGTAGGTGTCAACCTGCCAACTAATATACAGGCAGAAAAAGATGTCCGACGACAAGACAAACCCAAACAAAACCATAAGATTAAGATTAACAACTACCAGCAAACACCGATCGCCAACCAAAGACGACACTTGAAAGTATCAACATATTTTTGCTTATAGAAGAGACCGTTGCCATATATGCAACTCTCGTCTTACAGACGAAGGAACTTTCTAAATTGGGTTTTGCGCCAATGGATGTCCATCGCTGGCAAGGACCATCGCCCCGTCAGGGACAGCCAGACGCAGACTGCAAAGATGAACTTTAAAACGGACGATTGAGGGATAAGGACGCCACAAAATATTCCCAAAATTAATGAGCGGATTGAATACAGTGTGTGCGACAGAAAGATATACACTGTCGGACTTTGAATAGTTGTTGTGCAATTTTGTCGTCATATAAAAAGACTTTTGATGTGACTTTTGATGGGTTCAGCTATATAAGTGCTGTGAAAAACGCTTTCGCTCGCCTTAGTCAAAGTTGTTTTGAGGACATTAATATTTTATTAAATCCAAATTGAATGAAACGTACTTCTAAACAAATGGGAAGTTGCGGGACTGAAGACAGTGTTCAGTCTTCAGATTCTTAAGAAATGTCGTAACCCAGTGTCTTTTGTTTCGTCCTGCTCGTAATTAGGATTTCCAACTTATAACCGTTCCAAGTTTTCATTCGCTGAATGATTTTACTTCCTTTCGGGCGGAATCAGAAAACAACAAATTTAATAAGAAAACGGATTGAAATGGGTACTTTCATTCAACTTGTAGTCTTCAGAGACATTTATTTTCGAATTCTACGATGTAGAGACGAAATTTGTCACAGAACTTATTTCGTTTCTTTCCATTGACAATGCAAAGAAGACAGGTGCCCAATAAAACGATCGGCAGTCACTTGCTCCGCATCGGTTGCTTTCAGCCTTAAGCAAGCATTATGTTACAAAATGGTGTTTTTTGATAAATAGGTATATATCCCGACATTGCCATTTTTAAATAGACAGATCATATGGATACAGAATATACCACAAAGGTGTCATCACGAACACTAAAATTTCCCCGGGTGTTCAAAATTGAATATAGTTTGAAAATTAGACCCGCAGTCCGCAGAGCTACTTGACCTAAAAACTGAGTTTAAATGTCAGAAGTGTTGAGTAGTTATTGTAATTCTTTATTTAAGAAAAAAACTATAAGTAGGTATAATAGTGGGCAAAAATCCATCTATTGTAGGTAACACACCCATTAAAAAATACAGGGATAACTATACCTAAGGTCGTGATCAGCGTTCTTCATATTCCCGACACTATTACCAATCGCAATCTGTCTAAATAAACCATCTTCGTTCAGTGTTGAGATATCTTATAAATCTAATTATAAAAAAAATATATCCCCCCTTGTGCCACATACTGTACAAGAAGGAGCTTTTCGAACATGTGCGTTTGAGAATGTTTACCATATTAAGAGCTTATAACGAGATAATCTTAATTGGTTCGGGTGCCGGTCTCATTAAGTATGAATCGAGTGTGTGGGCTACCTAAGAGCTAAGATACACTATAATCTCCTGAATAACATCTTCAGAGGTTTTTGTATATACGCGCTCACGTACAAGTTGTTAAACGAATAAGCTGGTAGGTAACATATTTCTCTACACTTCATTTATACATTTCAAGTAGCGAAGAATGCAAATATGCGGAGTTAGATACACTAAACCCAAATAAGGACTCTTTTTGTATATGTCACACCCTTATGGGTTGGTCGAAGCAAACAAACAAAAAACCCACTCTGGTAGGTATTTGAAACAAAAACCGTCCTCAAAGGAACGCCAGAGGACAAAATGCTTCTTGGGTTTAAATTTTTTTTTTTTTTTTCGATGGGACAATTTGGCCCATGAGAACAATTTCAACACCTAAGTGAGATGAATGGACTTTCTATCCTCATGCTAAACGGGAGCAACCCCGAAACACCTTAGAGATTTGCAAATAAGGCTTAAGACGGATTAGAGGCAACTTAAAATATCCCGCCCGGTAATGTGCCAAGAAGAATGATAGGCCGACCTTTTTCAAGTGACGATTGAGAATTGAAAATGACCCATACGTCATTGGCTTAAAGGTTTTCCCCGCCATTTTTTGCCTCCGGATATGTTTCTTTTATCGCTTGCAAGAAGTTCTGAAGACCTGAAAAACAACATCTTCGCATATGGATAGTTGTGTAGCGCTCACGTAGATCCTTTCTCAAATTCACATCATTATTCTTAATTAACGTTGACACCTGAGGATTCACGGAGGCTTACATAAATTAGGCACACGTAGAGAGTAAGTACGATACACGCACTCACGGGATTTGAACTATATAACCATGTCTGACACGGAAAAGTTTTTGAATCTAATGACACCATAATCGAATGACCAAAGTTAGTTTGATATACAGTGTCCTTGCGGGGATAATATTGGGCAATTAACACTATGATGTGGAGAGCTCGAACTAAATACGAACAGTGCATAGTAAGATGAGACAGTCCTTAGGGGAGCTTTAAAGTTCAAGTGGGATTTCATTATTAATTTTCAGCAAATTGATCCTAATAGGTATTAAATGCGAGGCAATATCGCATTGCTAATGGTGGAAGATAATATCGAAATCAGGACTCCAATTCATTTGCATTAACTTCATGACTGCGTGTTTCCAATTATGGGTACACCAAGGCCGTATATACCGTATACCGTATACCGCATCAGCGCTCACGACAAAAGCGCACTTAACTCGAAACTCATTGGCATATTCGCTTTCGCACACCCGCCCAGCAGCTATTTAAATAGGGCGTTAGTCGTGTTATATAGGTAAACCATCCCTCTGCATTTTAAGTATTCAAAATGCTGTTTACCTTTTACCTGGTCATTAGCTTATTTCATATTCATTCAGAAATAATTGGATAATATCCTTAACCACAGCAAGCAGCGCATAGTACCTTCCTACTGTATTTATAACAGGATGATAATGCTGGTGGGGATCTGTTCCGTCTTTCGCGTATATTTTTGTTTTCTTTGGGAATTTTGTCCTTCTTTCCTGTAATTCGTCATGTAAATTTTGCAAGTGAGCTTGACATAGAGCCGCCCTGCGGTGGTTTTTATTATACAGTGCATGCTGACCGCGCTCTTATCTATGGGCTAAATAAAAATAAGGTGCATGACTGGGTCGCACGAAACTTTCTCGTTCATCAAAAGTTTGGTTAGTTGTTTTCTTATTTTATTAAGTAGGTAGGTACAAATCTGAGAAACGACGCTAGATAAAAGAAACAGGGAAAAGGAATATGTAGTGCTGAATAAAATTGACTTTTGAGTTATTCATCTGCTAGGCAGTTACATAAATAAATAGCAATGTGAGTTTTTATAAGTTGAAGCTGTCAGTAACAGGCAATTGTCCCAAGTTATGGTTAAAAGCGTCTACAGTACTATTTTATAAGCTCTTACACTTTACAAGATTTTTGATTACAAGGCAAGTTTCTGTTTTCTGATGCTTTCATTTTCGACTGGAATATATTAGTAACGCTGGCTTAAAGTGTCTATGATTGAAAGTAGGGAACGTGCTAGACCGATATCTTTACATAGATATATATGTAAGTTTTCAGAGATTTGTTTTAAGTTTGCATTAGCAGCTATAAACCGAATATGCCGATGGACGTGTGGGGGGGTTCAAATGACGTGGGAGTTTCTGATTGTGTAAGGAAGTGGTTGCAATTATTTCAAGGCTTGCTAAAATGAAGTTTTTTTTTCGCAGCTGTTATTGTGTTTTTATCGGAAGTGGGGGAGATTACAACAAAAATATAGCATTATGTGACAATAGATTGGGATAGATATATAAGTAACTAAAAGAACTGATTTTTTTCGAATTTTTTGATAAAAAACTAAGTACGGGATCTTATTTCGAATCTGATTTTATCTTTACTATGTATTTTGGTCAAAATTAGAGCGGTTTTTTGTAAAATTTGGCAGACAAAACAGTACCAAATATTGCAATGTTTAGTTTGGAAAATAGCTATTTAGCTGAAAACTGAGTACAAGCTATTATACGTGGTTTTTAAAGTTTTATCGAAATCGAAAACGGGTTTTTCGAGATAAATATAAGCAGCTTTTAAAATTAGCATCTTCGATGATACGAATTGAAAATTAAGGACGCAATAATTTTGAATACATCAATATTACTCTAAGTTTGCATTTTGGTCAAAATCGTTATTGCTGTTTTCAGGTAAACTAAATTTAAAAAAAAATACTTTTTTCAAAAATCCATTTTACGATAATAAAGAGAAAAACTGAGTTTTCCATTAAGTTAGGAATGATCATATTACCTTTGAAACTCATTTTTGTTACAATCGTATGGACCGTTTTCGAGATATGTCCAAATGTCAAAAGTACCGTTATTCGATATTTTAGAGGAAAACTGAGTATGCAGTCATGTTAACCCTCATCTAATTAAGCTTCAATATCAATTTGGGTTCAAATCGTTACAACCGTTTTCGAGCAAATCAAACTGGTATGCAAATTTTATATGGGAAGTACCATGTATATTGAGCTTACCATGCAACAAAAAAACTGCCCGAACTGTAAGCAACCAAACTCCAAATCAGAAGTATGAACGAAATCCAGCCAGCCTTCTAGGCTGTAGGCCTCGGGACAGACAGACAGACGGACAGAGTTTTGCGACTTTTTTGAGTTCCTCTATCATCATAATGCCAGATTACTGATTAAAATCTGGTGTTCGAAATTTTGTACGAATACAATATCTTTCTCTTAATACGTAATGGAGAAAGTTAAAAATCAAAGCATTTAAGTGTTTGCACAGAGGGACCTTGTTGAATGGCAGATAATTCGAGGATTCTCCCTTTATGCAGTGATTGCCTTTCTTTGGATATATTTGCAGTGGCATTGAGTTGGATCCTTCTATAGACTGAATGAAGGTGCACCAAACTTTTATGTTAAGCCCGAGAAAGGATTTCTCGACTTGCCATGATTGGTTGGAAATCAATTCATATTTTATGAATTCAGTGATTGTAAGGAGCAAACCCAACATTGAAATGGCATCTTTTGAATGTGGATTCGTTTACAAAAGCAGTATTTATGCTTTGAAAGTGATTTCTATAGAAATTCCCTTAAATTTGTATTGCCTACAATTTTTTACATAGACCTTGTCGAATGGACTACTAACAGAATCCAAAAAATTTACCGAAAATTAAGTACGTTATTTATACTTAAAACGTGCACCTGCGATCAGATTTTCTATCCCAGCTCCGACAGTTTAGGGATAGAAATTAAATCACATTTCACACAGCGTAGTGAATCCCTCTTTAAGTACGTTCCTATACGCTTGACCTTGTGGGCAAGCTCTGTTTACAACTGTCATCGTATACCAGTACTTTCCTCATCTGCTACCAGCGTTCTTTTTAATAGCCTCCAATATACAGTCGTCCAAAAGTGAACGAATTTAGCAAAATATCATGGAGACAGTTAACATTTGAAGAATTCCCTCCTCAACAACGCACTTGCAGCAATTCCAACGGGCCATATCGTCTTACTTTTAGAACCGCAAACGTCTGTACTTTTCCCTCGTCCAGGTATACAGGTAGACGAATAGGACACAGCTTATGTTGAAAACACCAGCCAGCAGTTGTATTACCTACCACAAAAATCGCATCAACCCTTCCGTGGCCATCCACAGAATAGACATTCTAAATGCCACACTCAATAAAACTCATATTGCTCCCGTGTTATGGGGTGGAAGTGAATAAAGTCCTTTTAATTAGCTTAAGGAAAAATGTTAACCTTTTCACTGGGTCGCGATATGATAATAATATCTTGGCCAATGAATCATAGGGAAAATGACATAATGACGGCTGGAAACATCTGTATCGCTCATTTTTGACGCTATGCGCTGCGCATAGTATGGAAAGGAGCAATCACAATTACGAGGTTATTTAAATAATTATGGTATTATTTTGATCCACCCTTTAAGAGAGGAAGTGAAATTAAACAGATTTCTTGTGAGTTGTTTTTAAATGTTTGTTCTAAGTCAGATGTAGATAGAGATATAGCCACTAGTCCAAGTACATATCCAAAAGTCCTCATTCAGAAAAAGGAAACGATTTATCCAACTAATGCTCACAAAACCATGCAATCGATTTCAGGTCAAACAGATGATGGAAACCCTTGGCTTATTGACCAGGTCCAGGGCATATCATTAGAGGAAAACAATTCTCTTTGAACTAATGGCCGTCCAGGTGAAAAGGATTTTCTGAAAAAGTGTAGATAGCATCTTCTGCAGCTTTTGCCCCACGTGGTGTTGCTCCATAGGGAAAGGACTCTGAAGGGATTTTGATCGGGAACGTTTATCTAATGAATCCACACCGACATGTCCGTAGCAGTCGAGATTTTCCAGCTTAGTTAGTATTTAAAAACTAAATTTATTTGAAGAACAAAAATCAGTCATCATCAAACTTAATATTTACCCAGACCAAGTGTTTAGCAAAAGCCCCCTTCAAAACTTCCCTTAACAAAACTCAATCAAGGAGTGTCTGCTGGCCAAGTAAACAAGCAAAAGCTTTTTAATCCAGAAAACATGTGCGTTGTCAATTTCTTGTCCCATTGCATATTCAATGCCTTCGAGATTTAAGTTCAAATAACTTTCAAGATTATGTACCAAACAAGCCAGCAGAAGGCACAGCGAATGTCGGTATTTTTCTAAGTTTCAAGGCGAAATGTTTACAAATGTAGATGCGCTACATATATGTACTGTACATGTACTACAAACTTGGTCGTTAGAATAATTTATATAAAACCATGTCCCCTTCTGAGGAGAACTTTTGTCGGAAAACAAACAGGACTCTTTTGGTTTACCCAGGCTAATCATTTTTGCCAGTCGTTAGACGCTGATTCACATTAGATTAATGGACCCTTGTCAATGTTATTCAAATTGACTGTCCTTATCTGGAATATCAATTATTCGGACTTTAATTGTCATTGGCGAGCGATATCCCCTATCACTCAGGGTCTCCAGTCTCCAGTGCCCATTATATTTTTGTAGTAGGTGTTTCATTTTTTTTTATACGGAGGTTGTGAGTCATGACGCACTTGAGATGTTAAACACATGTGTATACTAACTGTCCTACTAAAGACATACTTCTTCGGATACTATTTATATATCTGGTCGAGGAGCTAGCCGATGGGGATTTAAGAAGCGTAGAGCTGCTTTTGTTGATGAATTTTGTCTTGGATTAGTTTTTCATTAGAGGTTAAGTGCTGCAAGCTCAAAGAATCATTTACCTGCCAGCTGCCCTTTGTTCCCACTCACTGGATGGCAGAGATATGTCTGGCAATTAATTTAAAAAACCCGACTGACTGTAAAAAAAAAGAGTTAAAAATATATGAACAACACGCATTTAAGTACCTATACCTAACTAATTGACAATTGGAGACTATATACCCACACAGTCTAACAAATATATGTTTGAGCATTAAGTACCCTCCGACTGCCAAATAGGTAGTTATAGGTACTTGTTCATATCTTTTTAATTCTTTTTTTTTTTTTTGTACAGTCAGTCGGGTTTTTTGGTTTTTTAAATTAACTATTTTTATTTTTATCTTTTAAGCCTATGACACTCCGGGGAAGAATACGAATATTATGATACCTCACTCTTCAAAATCGGTGAAGCCGTTTAGGCTACACGGCGTCCCGTTGGAACGTACATTGGATACGCGCGAAACACATAACCCTCCTTGTGTCCAGTCGGGTAAAACGAGGCATAGCGCCTTATTACCAACATTGCTTCGATACTCAATATATAAATGCTGTTAGATCATTCTTTGGATGCAACTTTGAAATACTGCAATCACACAATTACACCGATGGTGTATGTCGTTGTCTGCCGATGGGTCCTACATCAGCAGCAGCTAGTGGACCTTGAGAAATCTGTAGAGATGCCTGCTGTCAGGTAAGGACTGCCATTCAATTTACACGCTGAGATGTTAGTATAAAAGTTGAAGATCGAGGAGGTCGTGATCGTGATTTACATGTCAGATTTTTTCAAGTTAGAAATGCCTTGGTACAGAGCGTGGAATAAGATATTTCTTACACTTAGTCAGATGAATTTATGCGTTTGATGAATAGAAACTTTATACCGTCTGCTCGGTACACAACAGGTAGGCACCCTCGACTGCGCCAACTATACCAAGGCATCCGTCCCCTAACATCTCGAACACGATTCTATCTCTCACATTGTGTGGCCGTCAAAGAGCCTTTGTAAATAAACTGATAGGGATTTTCGGTTTAGAGGTTAGTGTATCAAACATCGACGAATCAGACAAAGCTTCGTATGAGACAGCTTTAACAACTTTCAGATAGCATGGACTCTTTTGACTTCGATTCAGCTTATGCCTTAAAGCTGCGCATTGATCTAGAAGGAACGAATGGAGATCAAGTGTCCGACCAGGACTGTCTTCGATTGAAACCCAGTATAAGAAGAAGTGCGGAAACGGAACTCAACCATTTGGTACGTGAAACCGAAGGCAGATAGCTAAGGACCGGGCCTACTGGATAGGTTTAATTTGAGGCGTTGGCTCATTCTAGCCCCATATAGATAAGTATTCTAAGCCGCTGTATGGCACATTTTTCTTCCTTCTGAGAAACATGGTAAGCCTGCAACACTTACCGAAATCCATATATAGAGTAGCTCAAGGTATGCTCAGCTTACTATACTAGTAATCGAGAAATTCGAAATATTTTGATTTAACATCTAACGTAGCACAAAATGTTTGCCTTGTATATTATATATTGTATATTGTAAGTAATAGGCCCTGTACACTGCGACCAGAAGAGATCTATTGTGTTGGCCTCTAATGTTTAACCCAGGGAGCTGTTGAGGCTCTTTATAAACCTCAGTACCCTTCTTGGCTCCATGTTTCCTATATCGGCAGGACTTAAAAATGCCTCTATCCATATGGATCGTTCTGCCCCTTGCCACTGCAGGGCAAGAGTATAGTGTTCCGTTGTCTCTTCTTCCTCTCCGCATAGCCGACAGGAGTCATCGTCGGATAGTCCCATCTTTGTAAGATGGTATCTTAGTGGCCAGTGCCCAGTAAGAAAACCCGTTAGTATCCTTAGGTCTTCTTTGTTTAGCTCGAGTAACTTTTTTGCTTTACTACGAGCTAGTCTTATAAATCTTTTTGCTTGTCTCTGTCCTTTGGATTTCGTCCAGTATTCGGCAAGGTGATCATCTTCCCATTTCCTGAATTTTGAGTAACTCAAAGGTAGCCCAAAGTAGGGTTCAGGACCAGTGAGCAGGCGTGATGCGCCTCTTCTCGCCAGACAATCCGCTCGTTCATTGCCATCAAATCCCTCATGACCTGGTATCCAAGCAACGGTGACCGTATTGTCCTTGGCCAGATCTTCGAGGAGATTAAGGCATTCCCAAACCAACTTTGACCTGATCGAGTATGATCTTAGGGCCTCAAGAGCTGATTGGCTGTCTGATAGGATGTAGATGCGGGCACCTTTAGTGCGCCTTCGTAAGCATTCTCGGACACATATCTCTATGGCGTGCGCCTCTGCTTGAAAAATTTTCCCGGTGCTATAGCTCTTTGGAACCTAGGCCCATATACCCCAGCCCCGGTGGCATCATCTTCCATCTTCGAACCGTCGGTGTAGATTTGGGATCCCGATGGTATTACGAAAAATGTTTGCCTTAGTGCGTTTGCCATGCATTTCTCTCCTTCGGTGTCTCTTTTGTCATTTCTCTCTAAAGTTTGAGCCTTTTCTTAGTACGTGCTGGGTAGTATCACATCCCGAATTGGTATAGCAATGAACGTTCTTCATTATGCGACTACTCACTTCCCTTAAAGCTGTGTATTTTGTTCATTATTATTGTACCATACCTTCACCCAAGTGTAAATATTGTTCATCTGAGGGAATTTTTGATGGTCATTATAGGTAGATTAAGGTCAATTGATATGGCATTTTGTTTAGGTCAAATAAAATTCAATCGGATGACTTGGGAGATTATTGTTGCCATTCAGAAAAGGCCCGGATGAATGTTTTTGTTATTCAAATGTTTGAACTAATGGCCGTCCAGGTGAAAAGGATTTTCTGAAAAAGTGTAGATAGCATCTTCTGCAGCTTTTGCCCCACGTGGTGTTGCTCCATAGGGAAAGGACTCTGAAGGGATTTTGATCGGGAACGTTTATCTAATGAATCCACACCGACATGTCCGTAGCAGTCGAGATTTTCCAGCTTAGTTAGTATTTAAAAACTAAATTTATTTGAAGAACAAAAATCAGTCATCATCAAACTTAATATTTACCCAGACCAAGTGTTTAGCAAAAGCCCCCTTCAAAACTTCCCTTAACAAAACTCAATCAAGGAGTGTCTGCTGGCCAAGTAAACAAGCAAAAGCTTTTTAATCCAGAAAACATGTGCGTTGTCAATTTCTTGTCCCATTGCATATTCAATGCCTTCGAGATTTAAGTTCAAATAACTTTCAAGATTATGTACCAAACAAGCCAGCAGAAGGCACAGCGAATGTCGGTATTTTTCTAAGTTTCAAGGCGAAATGTTTACAAATGTACATGCGCTACATATATGTACTGTACATGTACTACAAACTTGGTCGTTAGAATAATTTATATAAAACCATGTCCCCTTCTGAGGAGAACTTTTGTCGGAAAACAAACAGGACTCTTTTGGTTTACCCAGGCTAATCATTTTTGCCAGTCGTTAGACGCTGATTCACATTAGATTAATGGACCCTTGTCAATGTTATTCAAATTGACTGTCCTTATCTGGAATATCAATTATTCGGACTTTAATTGTCATTGGCGAGCGATATCCCCTATCACTCAGGGTCTCCAGTCTCCAGTGCCCATTATATTTTTGTAGTAGGTGTTTCATTTTTTTTTATACGGAGGTTGTGAGTCATGACGCACTTGAGATGTTAAACACATGTGTATACTAACTGTCCTACTAAAGACATACTTCTTCGGATACTATTTATATATCTGGTCGAGGAGCTAGCCGATGGGGATTTAAGAAGCGTAGAGCTGCTTTTGTTGATGAATTTTGTCTTGGATTAGTTTTTCATTAGAGGTTAAGTGCTGCAAGCTCAAAGAATCATTTACCTGCCAGCTGCCCTTTGTTCCCACTCACTGGATGGCAGAGATATGTCTGGCAATTAATTTAAAAAACCCGACTGACTGTAAAAAAAAAGAGTTAAAAATATATGAACAACACGCATTTAAGTACCTATACCTAACTAATTGACAATTGGAGACTATATACCCACACAGTCTAACAAATATATGTTTGAGCATTAAGTACCCTCCGACTGCCAAATAGGTAGTTATAGGTACTTGTTCATATCTTTTTAATTCTTTTTTTTTTTTTGTACAGTTAGTCGGGTTTTTTGGTTTTTTAAATTAACTATTTTTATTTTTATCTTTTAAGCCTATGACACTCCGGGGAAGAATACGAATATTATGATACCTCACTCTTCAAAATCGGTGAAGCCGTTTAGGCTACACGGCGTCCCGTTGGAACGTACATTGGATACGCGCGAAACACATAACCCTCCTTGTGTCCAGTCGGGTAAAACGAGGCATAGCGCCTTATTACCAACATTGCTTCGATACTCAATATATAAATGCTGTTAGATCATTCTTTGGATGCAACTTTGAAATACTGCAATCACACAATTACACCGATGGTGTATGTCGTTGTCTGCCGATGGGTCCTACATCAGCAGCAGCTAGTGGACCTTGAGAAATCTGTAGAGATGCCTGCTGTCAGGTAAGGACTGCCATTCAATTTACACGCTGAGATGTTAGTATAAAAGTTGAAGATCGAGGAGGTCGTGATCGTGATTTACATGTCAGATTTTTTCAAGTTAGAAATGCCTTGGTACAGAGCGTGGAATAAGATATTTCTTACACTTAGTCAGATGAATTTATGCGTTTGATGAATAGAAACTTTATACCGTCTGCTCGGTACACAACAGGTAGGCACCCTCGACTGCGCCAACTATACCAAGGCATCCGTCCCCTAACATCTCGAACACGATTCTATCTCTCACATTGTGTGGCCGTCAAAGAGCCTTTGTAAATAAACTGATAGGGATTTTCGGTTTAGAGGTTAGTGTATCAAACATCGACGAATCAGACAAAGCTTCGTATGAGACAGCTTTAACAACTTTCAGATAGCATGGACTCTTTTGACTTCGATTCAGCTTATGCCTTAAAGCTGCGCATTGATCTAGAAGGAACGAATGGAGATCAAGTGTCCGACCAGGACTGTCTTCGATTGAAACCCAGTATAAGAAGAAGTGCGGAAACGGAACTCAACCATTTGGTACGTGAAACCGAAGGCAGATAGCTAAGGACCGGGCCTACTGGATAGGTTTAATTTGAGGCGTTGGCTCATTCTAGCCCCATATAGATAAGTATTCTAAGCCGCTGTATGGCACATTTTTCTTCCTTCTGAGAAACATGGTAAGCCTGCAACACTTACCGAAATCCATATATAGAGTAGCTCAAGGTATGCTCAGCTTACTATACTAGTAATCGAGAAATTCGAAATATTTTGATTTAACATCTAACGTAGCACAAAATGTTTGCCTTGTATATTATATATTGTATATTGTAAGTAATAGGCCCTGTACACTGCGACCAGAAGAGATCTATTGTGTTGGCCTCTAATGTTTAACCCAGGGAGCTGTTGAGGCTCTTTATAAACCTCAGTACCCTTCTTGGCTCCATGTTTCCTATATCGGCAGGACTTAAAAATGCCTCTATCCATATGGATCGTTCTGCCCCTTGCCACTGCAGGGCAAGAGTATAGTGTTCCGTTGTCTCTTCTTCCTCTCCGCATAGCCGACAGGAGTCATCGTCGGATAGTCCCATCTTTGTAAGATGGTATCTTAGTGGCCAGTGCCCAGTAAGAAAACCCGTTAGTATCCTTAGGTCTTCTTTGTTTAGCTCGAGTAACTTTTTTGCTTTACTACGAGCTAGTCTTATAAATCTTTTTGCTTGTCTCTGTCCTTTGGATTTCGTCCAGTATTCGGCAAGGTGATCATCTTCCCATTTCCTGAATTTTGAGTAACTCAAAGGTAGCCCAAAGTAGGGTTCAGGACCAGTGAGCAGGCGTGATGCGCCTCTTCTCGCCAGACAATCCGCTCGTTCATTGCCATCAAATCCCTCATGACCTGGTATCCAAGCAACGGTGACCGTATTGTCCTTGGCCAGATCTTCGAGGAGATTAAGGCATTCCCAAACCAACTTTGACCTGATCGAGTATGATCTTAGGGCCTCAAGAGCTGATTGGCTGTCTGATAGGATGTAGATGCGGGCACCTTTAGTGCGCCTTCGTAAGCATTCTCGGACACATATCTCTATGGCGTGCGCCTCTGCTTGAAAAATTTTCCCGGTGCTATAGCTCTTTGGAACCTAGGCCCATATACCCCAGCCCCGGTGGCATCATCTTCCATCTTCGAACCGTCGGTGTAGATTTGGGATCCCGATGGTATTACGAAAAATGTTTGCCTTAGTGCGTTTGCCATGCATTTCTCTCCTTCGGTGTCTCTTTTGTCATTTCTCTCTAAAGTTTGAGCCTTTTCTTAGTACGTGCTGGGTAGTATCACATCCCGAATTGGTATAGCAATGAACGTTCTTCATTATGCGACTACTCACTTCCCTTAAAGCTGTGTATTTTGTTCATTATTATTGTACCATACCTTCACCCAAGTGTAAATATTGTTCATCTGAGGGAATTTTTGATGGTCATTATAGGTAGATTAAGGTCAATTGATATGGCATTTTGTTTAGGTCAAATAAAATTCAATCGGATGACTTGGGAGATTATTGTTGCCATTCAGAAAAGGCCCGGATGAATGTTTGTGTTATTCAAATGTTTCTAAGAATATTTTGCTCAAAACATCAAAATTTACGCCTCAGTTGGTCTGGTCAAATTAAATTTGCATCTGTTGATTGGGGCATTTGTCTGTCTGCTTTATCTGATAGCTTTCAATGTCTACTGAACTGAATGAGTGGAGTGTTGTTTAAACATAATAATGGCATAACAGAAAAACAAATGACAACAAGCGCATTTATTGGTATAGTGAAGCTAATAGAATATTTTGACGGTAAAGCTGTGAAGTATAATATTGAATAAATGGACATGCTTTTCATATCGATATCGGGGAAAAATATTGCATAAAGTTTTTTCAACTATTACGCTGTTCCTTTCTATCCTAAATATGTTTTTTATAAGAGTTTTTGAATGTGCAAGTAGTTGATTACCCTTTGGAATGGATCATAGCAACTCCCATTCGTATCAGATCAGTCAAATTGGTAAAAAGGTCAACCCACCAAGGGTACTGGGTACATAAAAAATCTAGTTCGCATAAGGCGACTAGATTGGTCTGGATTAGAGTCAATTTTCTACATATACGAACAACGATACACGAACTGTCAACTTAATCCCCAGGTGCAACATTTTTCACCAGATCGTAAACTGAAAAAATATGAGTTCGAGGCCAATAGAAACTGAATCTCATCAAGTCAGCCAGCTGTCAGACTTACTTAACCAGTCGGGAGTCTAAGAAGTAAAAGTTTTCTCTTAAATATCAAGTTCTTATAGGCCTTCATTTTATTGCGCTCAGTCTATAGCCAGCTGAAGGACTCGTCTGATGATATTTCGTACACCTGTCAAGAGCATGTCAACCGCTTTTAATTTATGACCAGGCTTTTCTTCTTTACACTATGATAAAATTGTAGCTGATATTTTTCGATTTGATGAAATACATTTGACTAGTCTCGCTTGTGGTCGAAAATTGGCTCTACCTCTTATAAGTATGTAATAAATACCACAATTTTCGATAGTTATGTTTTATTTTTCAATAAACAAAAATATATATCGAAAAAATAGGCCCTTTTGAAAATAAATTTAACTTATGATTTACATTTTATTTCGTAACTATGAAAATTTAGAGCAAAAAATATACATAAATGCCGAAAAATATTTCCCATAGTACCATCAATGAAACAAAAGTGGTTGATTAACACCTCGGACTTCACAGATATTATGCCCCTGAATTAAAAATGCGCGCTTGTTTACTCCTTGCTTTAAAAATAGGTTCTAATCTATCTATGACTTATATTTGAATATGTTGGCATGATAATATTTATGGCGACGACAATTTGAATGCCACCAAAAAGCTTTCAATTAACTGATAAACATTTTGTATGGGCAATTCATACCTTAATTTTACCAGCCTTAATCACGACATATACCCACAATTTTTTTGTTTCAGCACATAGCTATATGGCACTTTCGAATGATAAAAGTTTCATTCCCCTCATCTCATAAAAAAATACCCAAACCAAGTGTAATGTGTACGGAAACTTTTGATGTTTATGTATTAATATAATGATCTGATATTGATAAATGCTCATCTGTAAATCAGCTCCTAGAAGAAGAAGAAAGCTGATTCGTAATCTAACTATATTCAAATAAGAACTTTTTGAGTAATGCCATGTCAAAGGCAGTAAGGCTGTCATAAAAAAGTACATTTGAACTAAAAACGCCCCCAAAAAGTAGGCGTGGCAATGGGATAGACATCGCATAGACCAAGTGGGACAAAATAGTAGTTTTCACACCAACTCGTAAAAGACAGAAATCAGTTTTATTATATTTATAATAGCGTTTAAATTTCAGCTAATAATTTCGACAATATAGATGGCAATGCACCAAAAAAGACGGTTTGTAATACCGCCAGAATTGCGTGCTAACAAGAACTAAATTTCTAATTTCTATGAAGGGGTTCGAGCTGCTACATACATACCTATATTTAAGGATGAATCAACAAATTATTAGACAACACCATCCTAGTGATTTCCTATATTGTGACGTATCTGCGCAGGGCAATATATTTACAAAATAAAGCGTTTGTGGCAACATTTTCTCTTCTAGCTATAGGTTTGTCTCTTTTTACGTACTATTAATTCGTTCATGTACCTAGGTGAGAGACAGACAAGCTGTGTTATTTTTTCCGTGTTTTCCAAGGAAAATTATTTAATACGTCGACGTGAATCTAAGAAAGAAGCTTACAGTTGTACAATTTAGAAGCAGTATCTGTCTAGCTGAATGCCGGCAAGCCATTCTCATTCATCCGAAAATTAAAAATGTTCAATTATAACTTCGGACTTCAAAATTGAAATGTAATACCCAGGTACTTACCATTGTCAAGCAAAATTCAATCCCATTCACGGCTTAACAGTCCGTCAGCCGTTCCACCTGCTCAGCCTCGGTTTTGTGGAGTTTTCTGAACTGTTTTAAGCAAATCTAAAACAATCGACATGAATGGAAAACGCGTTGAATAAAAATGTACCGCCATCAGTTTCTTTTAATGCTTCCGTCGGTTTTTCGTTGCTCTTTTTTATTCACATTCCCTTTGTATAGCCATGCCATTGAGAGCCATCCAATTTAGGCCGATTTCACACTGTAACGACTACTCCTAGGCTATAGCCGCATCACTTTATCACAAAAACAAGCCACGTACATGGTAGAATCACAGCATCGAACTTCGGTCACCATAGCAGCCATCGCATCGTCCAGCGCAAGAGGTGAACAGCAGTAAATGGCCGTTACTATTTTTGGCGTCCGCTTTGTAGAGGAGTTGAAACTGGCTTCCAATGGAGAATAATAACGTCACAATTGCCAAGAAGCGCAGTGTATTGTTGTAGCCGGCTGGCGTTATTGCCACGAAATCCATGGCCACTAAAACCTCCCTATGGCTCCGTGTCCATATATGGATATGCATAATGGTGCGCTCTGCAACGAATTCGATTTTTAGATACAAATTCGGCCTCGCCATCTGTATGGTAGGCGCGCTAGAGTCCTTTTTACTGTTTGCATTTATACAAAAATTGGTTTGATTTTTTTTTCTCAAGAATCGGGAGTATGGCATTCGGATTCCTTGTTGGAATATGGAAACCGACGGACATACTGAATTGTTTGTTGGACATTTACGACAGGGCTGCGTTACTAGATCAGCGATCTGCAAAATTGGCAGCAGTCAATTTCCGGTCCGTTGAAGATATTCCGAAAAAAAAAAATGTTTTGAGGAATGCGTGGTAATTTCCTTTGATAGGTTTCGAATTGGAATGTTATTTCGCGGATAGATTGCTTCATGTTTGGAAATGGAATGACAACAACAGATTAGGAACAAGCCCGAGGGTAGGATCTAGTAAGGAAGTCCGGAATGTTTATGTAGAAACCATGCGAGAGTGAGAACTGAGACTGAAACGTAAAAGAAAGAAAATAACCGTTTTGGTGCGTATCTCCGTAGGGATGTAGAGAACACTTGTATGATAATCTTTTGGGTAGACTTTAGAATTTTAACAACAGCATAGATTAATGAGAGCTAATAGAGGAAGGCGGTAATTGTCTGAGGTTGGTCTTGGCAATTTTTGCGTTTTTTTACCCACTTTTTGACACATTTGTTAAAAGTTATTAATTTATTAAGTAAGCATCAATGTAAAAATTATTTAAAACAGTTTTTGAGGCGATTTGAAAAAAAAAAATTTATTTTCCAATTTTTTTTTGCGTTTTTTACCCTTTTTCGACAATTTTGTTGAAAGTTATTAATTTATTTAGTAATCGCATTAACGTAAAAATTATTTAAATCTGTTTTTGAGGCGATTTGAAAAAAAAATTTATTTTCCATTTTTTTTTTGCGTTTTTTACCCTTTTTTCGACAATTTTGTTGAAAGTTATTAATTTATTTAGTAATCGCATAAATTTAAAAATTATTTAAAACTGTTTTTGAGGCGATTTGAAAAAAAAATGTATTTTCCAATTTTTTTTTGCGTTTTTTACCCTTTTTTCGACAATTTTGTTGAAAGTTATTAATTTATTTAGTAATCGCTTTAATGTAAAAATTATTTAAAACTGTTTTTGAGGCGATATGAAAAAAAAATTTATTTTCCATTTTTTTTTTTGCGTTTTTTACCCTTTTTTCGACAATTTTGTTGAAAGTTATTAATTTATTTAGTAATCGCATTAATTTAAAAATTATTTAAAACTGTTTTTGCCAATCGAAAAGCATTTGCCAAAGAACACAATTAAGAAGTTGTGCGGGAAAGATGTGTGCCCCTCTAGCTTTTGCTCTGTATGCCGCGGTCCAAAGCACCACCATCCTTCAGAAAATCATCTTAAAGTGACTTTTCACACCCTTCCTTTCTAGGAGTACCTAGCAGTTTAAATCACTCGACTGTTTTAAACTTTTCACTAAGGTTAGACCCCTTAGCCATTTTTACAACCATTTTATCTCCTACATTTTTCTATTTCCGACCACAGTTTTCGGTCTTCAGTTGTTAAGCGTTTATAATCATTAATCATGTTCATATCTAGCGCTCTTGGAATGATCTAAGCGACTTAGCACTTGTAACAGACTGATCATCTGGGAATGCGTAGGTAGTCAACAAAAGTCGTGAAGCCAGATATGGGTACTGGGTAGTTGTGTCAGAGACTGGATTATTGTCATTCTATGGAACAGTTTTCAACAATATTTGGATAGATATACTGTTATACTGTTATACTGTCCGTATCCCAGCCAACAAGACCACGTGAACGGCGATCTAATAAAAAAGTGTACCGATCGATGTTCTGCAAAAAGGAACTGGGGACAGACCAAGCCAGCAAGGCGCATTATATGAGCATATAACTATGTACTTTCCTTCAGCCATGTAAAGGGCGATTGCTATTTTTGTCATGAGAGGAAACAGATAACTCCTTCAGAGCAAGTAGTATCTGATATAAAAAATGCCAAAGAACAACCTTGTTTGACGACTTCAAGCTCCGAACTGTTGTTGCCCACATTCCACAAACGCCGTCCTTTGTGCTCTTGTAAAAAAAGACCACTGCAGCTGAATGATTGTAACGCTCAAATGCTGTTGACTGAAAAACGCACAAAGTACCCACGAGCAAGTAGGCTTACAATCATATCCCGCAAATGACATTGGAAGCCTAATATTTGACTTAATTACTTTGGTAAATGATACTCGTATTACACAATCCACGTCCTTACCAACACATAATATGAGAGGATGATGTCAAAATCAACTCTTAGTGGGAAAATAGTCGGGGATGGCCTCTACCCGCGTTTTCTGTATTATAATATCGCCAGGTAGCCCTATACTCTCCGAAAAGAAAGAACAGCTCCGCCAACAACCACTGAATGCCCTACCAAAAATATGATAGCAAAAATCCATGCTCCGAAATGAAATCCCTTCAAAGTTGCACCTTGTCCCACGGACAGCATGTATTTTCAATATTCTCCTGTCGTCCATCTGCAACACTGCTCTTCGTTAATATTCACTTTGAAGTACGTACAGCTAAGTACCCAGAGTGTACCAAATAGTCGTCAAACATCATTCCACAACCGAAGGGACAAGCCAGATGCCAAAACCGTTCATTAGAACATCACATTCGTTTCGCTTTGATGAAGACTATTATTGTCAAAAAGGGTTCTAATGAGAAAGATGGCTATCGCAGTGACGCGAAAATTATTTCCACCACCCCCGACAGAATCGCAGTGTATCTCATCAGCACAAGCAACAGCGGAAGCGCCATTCGGGTGTTAATAATGCACACTCAATTAGACCTGCTCCAACAATATTTCATTTAAATGACTGCACAATTACTTGAACGGCGCGCTATGGCCATAGGACCGCACACAGATACACGACGACGACAACACAAACTGCAAAAGGCAGATTTTAAGGCGTACTAAGCCGGTGGTGTTATAGCAATTTGTAGCGCTGTCAAATTGCCGGATGTAGGTGTCATAACTCGCTGTCACAGATTTGCAGTGCTAAATGAATTTGTAGATCCTCTCCCACAGGAAGCGATGGCTGACATCGACTGGGGCTTGATATTAAATGAATATTTTCAGCACAACAACATTTCGTAAGCCTGTAAGCCCTTTTGCAATCGCTCTCACCATTGGCTGTAATAACGAACCGAATCAACCGAAACTGCAATGCCGATATAAAATTTCGCTTTCAAATTTACATTCTCGGAATCGGATTTGGGTTATTGTTTCGAGGGATGGAAGACATTTTACTCACCTTTGCCAAGGGACAAAGAAAATAAAAATAGGTGGTCTTGAAAAGACTTCTTCTGTGTACTTAAGTTGACTGTGAACGTGATCGTTTCCCACAAATACTGTTCCTATCGTTGTACTGAATTGCTTACGGTGCTATATGTGGGCTGGCGTCTTCAGGTTGTCAGGTGTCGTTTTGGCATCCAATCATTTAAATAAATCTTGCAAAGTGAATTCCAATCCCTTTGGTGTGTTGATTCTAATATAAGCCGCACAGTGACAGAAAGTCATCTCGAGAAGAGCCCAAGGAAGTGTAGGTGTATTTGCATGGCATGCATTATTCATTCGAGGGTGCATTGCAATTGAACTTTTGGCTGTGTCGTCGGTAGATTTATAAATTTGGATTTAAGGTTATTTGCATTGGTTGCGGATTTAATTTCCTGTTGAATAAGGGAATTTCGGGCGCCAAAACATTGTGTGCGACCAAAATTGGTGCGCGAACGCAATGGGTGTGGTGTGGGTGTGGTGTGGATTTCGGTTATAATTTTGACAGCATTTTCGATATGCAATCTTAAAATATGCTAATCTTACCTGAAATTACGACGGGTGGATTGTATAGTTTGACTTCATTTCAGAATGTCGCACGTTTGTATATGTCTGTCCTTTACGTTTCCCGAATCTTTATACGATCTGTTACCGTAAAACATCCATGGGTCTTTTGGGGGTGTTTGTATCACTTTATGAAGGATATTCAATTGGGAACGCGGAACCTATAGTAGGACATACCAATGATGGTACAAAAAAAATATCGTAGTCTCGACCCTCATAAAACAATTCCATTTAGAACACTATACACCTTAAAAATTATAGCAGCTTCTTTCTTAAATTTTTTTTAAATTGAGGTACGAGTATGTCGTCTTTTGGAAGCATTTTGCAAAATGTTATATTCAACTACAAAAATTTGCAAAAAAAATTAATGAAAAGTCATATTAGGTAGTTTTGCCTGAGAGTATAGTAAATACCAAAAGGCTTATGAAATGTGGGCCGTGGCGGAGTGCAAAAAAAATATTTTTCGGACCTATCGTCTGAGACAGCGCCACGAACTAAGATGGGGTAAGATGGTCTTTGAGACTGATAATAAATTGTGCAGTATCGGTCTACACTTTTTATAACAGCTCTGCCACAGTTCTTAAAGAGCCAAAGTAATATTTCTTGACTTCGATTCCACTATCCACTATGACTCGCATATAAAAGCTCTACACTGAGCACTTTAGGTTCTTATCTAAAAACTGTTCCAAGAAGTATTGTCTGTTGGAACTCCTACACACTCCCCAGTCACCGACCAATCACAAAAGCTCCAAGTTGGGTGTCATTTTCATCCTCGTGTAAACCTCGTAAGAGATGTCTACATGACACCCAAAACTGAAAAATAATTTGACTCGCCCATTACCACGCGTGCTCTTAACTATCATACAGCTCCGACATGACAAACCATCTCATATTGCAATTACGCACATAATAGTCCTTAAACAGGAAACACTGTAGCCATTTATCGAGATAATGTTGCTTTGATTAATAGACCCGAGAGTAGTATGCGACGTCGCCAGATGCTGTTTGCCGATACAACAAGTCGACAAAATAATTAGCAGCCCAATCAATTAGGGCGTTTTCAATAACCATTCGCAAATCAACTGTGTAGTCGACGCATGTGGCAGTGATAATGAGTGCGCGATTTCTGATTTCTTGATTAAAGAACGGTGTTGGACGACATGTGGTGTAAGCACAACATCTTTTAATCAATATTAAACAAAGTTGTATGAAACAAAATTTCCCTCTTCAGCTCAGCGTCCTCCATATCCTTTTATTCTAAGAATTTGTATGATACCAGAGAAAAACTTTCCATACGAATCCCTACGGCAGAAGGATGAAAATACAATCCGCCATTGTAGCTTCAACTAAAGTGAAAGTTAGTATATATCTGCGACTTGAAATCGAAGAACTATTGCTGTGGGACTGGCCGGAAGTTAACTTATATAATATTTTCGTAAGGGAAACTAAAAGAGATATTGTGTCCTTGTGCAATTAAAAATTTGGTGTTTTGCGTTCCACAGAAAATTGCAATGGGACTCCAAAGTCTCGGTAGCAATATTTTCTACCTGTGACTATGCCAAGTGAAGGTTCAGTTCTACCTACATACTTCTTTTTGTCCCTTCTTGTGTAACTAAGGTGACTTTAGTAAGCAAGAAATAAATTGCATTTTAAATGAGAATATTGTTTGCGCTTGTGAGTTTTTTGCATTTTTATAGCACGAATAAGTGTGGGAGATTTTGCATTTCACCGGGAGTATTTAAGTAATATTTTTCAGAAAGCAATTTTTAGATTGTTGCTGTTTGAATACGAAAAGTTTATAGTACCTACATATTTGTGATATTTAGAAGATCCCTTCCATTTGTTACAAAAATGAAACTCAGACAAAATGAATGGCTTTGAGAAGCTAGGAGTTGTTGCACTAACTATTTTTTTATTATAAATTTTTAAAAGGTAGGTACTTGATAAGGCGTTTGTTTGGGACAGTATCTTAAAAATGGAGTTGAATGTCATTTTTCAAAGCGACAAATCACCGTTGTTGCGCTCTATCAAGGAGCTAAGTATTAAGTTAATAAGGCTTACGAACAGCGAGCTAAGAAAAAGCCCATTTAAAAATGACAAGAGCTACAAAAAAAAATCTTCACAGGTAGTCGGGTACATCGTTAAAGTTTCATGATTTTGCGATTGCAAGTTACAGACCAATCTGTAAATTGTGGAATTGCCCCTTAACCCTAAGTGTGATCTTACCCCCACTTTAGGGGTTAGATTTTGGCAAATTCTAAGCTAAATGTATTTGGAAAACGTATTTTAGAGTAGTACAGTTGTAGTACTACTCTAAAATACTTGAAAGTTTCAAGTAAATCTGTAAAAAAAAATTATTTCAATACACAAGTTTTTAACCCACCTTAGTATGGATTCTCTAAAAATCCGTCAAGTGAAAGAGGAAAGGAATTATTGCGAAATTGTGTCCAATTTTGTAATATTTTCTGTGATCATGTAAAATTCCACACCGCTGTAGTATATATTTAGACGGGTATAGTCTTTAAGAAATGTACTCCCAGGATGCCACTTTCAAAAATGACGAAACAAGTGCTTAATAACTCGTACTTTTCCTCCAAAGTCTAAACTTATAAATCTATATTTTTCAAAAAAATGTTTTGGTTAAAATATCTTCCTGAAATGGTCATTATGGCCCTTACAAAAAATATTCACATGTCGGTCCAAGCACAGTTGCAGTGTACAACTACAAAGCAATTTGAAAAAAAAAAAATTGGTCTAGTGTGTTTGGACAGACAAAAGCGAAACTTATAAGGTTCCGTTTTTTTCCTTTGGGTACGGAACTTTAAAAATATATCGCGCAACGCCACAACGCAACGCCACAACGCAACTCCAAGCTGTTAGAAAGTTATAAGCTCATTGGGAAAGAACACACTTTTAATAGTGTAAATTTCAAAAAGATGTAAGAGGGGTCTTTGTAGCAAACTGGAAAATACCAGGTTTACAAATTTCAGTCAATACGGCTAACAATTTTGTGAGTTATAAAAAAGTCCGCCTTTAAGTGGGGCCCTACAATTATTTCTGACCGCGAGTCTACAAATCTTAAGTTTCTTATTTGTTGTTTTTGCCTCGATCTGATGACATTATTATTTCAAAAATCTATAATAAATAAATGAATCTTGCGGAAATACCCTCAGCTCCATGACTCTACCATCAGTCGTTTGACCTGTGAGTTGTCTGTCAGTTACGGAACTGTTTTATGGAAATTTTTTGAACTGCCGTCCATTTTTGGCTTTGATATTATGACGTTAAGAAAACAGTCTTCGCAATTTGAATGCATATGAATCAGCTGGCAGTTCATCGATGAAGTTGGGAATTTCCCAAGTGGGCTTTGTCAGCATCAACAGTGTAAACCAATTAACATTTCTGAATACACTACAGAATTTGTAAGTGCGGTAATTTTTTTTGCTGCCGTCATTGTTTCAGATCGTTCAAGACCGCACTGTTCTATTAGGGTTTGTGCGTCACCTCTGATACTGAGCCATATCTGGCATATAAAAGTTGATGCTACTTTTTCTTACAACGTAGTCTGTTGCTGACTTCTGGTCAGATCACTCATCATGGCAATTAAATTCGTGTTTTTCCTCACGTTATTTGCACTGTCATATGGGCTGCCATTCACAAAGCCACCCGATACCCACGAATTGGATGTCGTCGAACTACAGGCAGCTATTGACAGTTACCTCGATGCATTATTTCTCGCATATGAAATTGCCGATGCAGATCAGTCTTTTGAGGTGAATACTATATTTATAAAGTCGTCTGAATCTTAACACCTTTCGCCATCTATATCTCTATTAGGTCTCCAATGAAAAATCTGATCTGAGCAGAGAAAAGCGGAGCGGAAGCATCAATACACCGATGGCAAATTCGTAAAACTTACAAACCTACCGTAGGATAAGCTTTGACAATAAATTATTTCCGCACAGCGTTTGTTTGTATTCAACATGCCGTACCATCATGTTCCACCAACCAACGGCGCATCCGCAATCTATTCCCAATCGGCTTTTATTACAAGAATCACTTTGTCACATCCAAATTAAATACAACACGTATCACCTCGAACGTCGTCTATCCTTTGTTTCATCGCTCAATTGCCGTCTGTTCCCAAACATAGCCCCCGTATACGGCCAACTATTACGGTGGCATCTGCAATTACACTCTTGTACCTTTAAATATTTGGCAATTAATTTTCGGCACCGCTTCCACCGCTGACATCCAATTTAATCACTGTAAAAGGTTTTGGCTTGGCTTTTCACAGCCAAACCCAAAAGCTGTCATCCACCTCAATCCAAAAAGACATTATTCCCCATTACCATTCACCAATCTTCATCTTCTGAGGGTATATCAGATACGTATACACTCAATGGCATGTATGGTAGATACAAAAAAAAAAACGACACGAGCAAAGAAGCTCCATTAAATTTTATAACTCTTCTGCTAGTGCGTGTATGTGTGCGCGTATCCACACAATTGAATCTTAAACGCTCAACCCACAACCCAGTGCCTGCTCAGCCCCAGTTGGGTGAAACGTGTGTATGGAACTTGTTACTTACGAAAATTACTCATTATTTTGGGGTATGTCTTGCTGCGAGCTGAAATTGGGTAAGGGTTGCGGCTGACATCAGTAGCAAATTCAGTTAGCTAAATATGACAGTCGAAACGAAAATCTCTCAGCAGTATGCAAATAGATTTTAGGAGAAAATTCAGGCCTTTAAGTTTCACTTGAAATGCGATGTCAACGACTCGGGGAGAAGCCATCAGCATTTTCACACCTTTTCGAAAACGCATAATATTATTCGTTTTATTACACACAACCAATTCAGAGTACCCTGTGCATGAATACCTAATGGCAAGCTAAAGAGAGAAACTTTCCAAATCGACGTAACTGACCCAGCTGCCTCAGGCAGTATGCTCTTGTAGAGCCCTACCCTTCCGCGCTTTTCAACATTCAAACAGTATTCCACTCTCGGTTTATGCAAATCGCATTTCTATTTAAAATTCTGTCGCGAAATGCGAAAACGTTTCGCCGACATTTCGCTGAACTTTTTTCGTTTTATTTTTTGTTTTGTTGTGCAACCTACAAGTGCTATTGCTATTGGTATACAAAGCCGAGTTGTTTTGGGGCTGGCAGCTCTTGGAGGGGTGATAACAGAAAACTGGAACAAAAAGTGATGAAAATTCAGAAATTGTTATGTTTAATGCATGTGATAGTGTGCTGCTGGAAGCACACAGTGCATACAACTGGAATTGGGGAATGGAATCTTTTTATAAAGGTGCTACTTTTGTATGGGTTATATTGAATATGACGATACTAAGTTCGAGTATATTCCCAATTTTGGATTAAGGAATTCGACTTTTTGCTGTCGAAGTTGAAAGATAACCCTCAAATTTTAACTAGAACAGTGTTTCGCTTGATCAGCTATAGAAAATTAGAAAAAAATGACAAAAACACTGGTTTAGGTTTTATATTAATTCATAATATAATTTAATTAATTTAATTTATTATCCTCGTGAACACGGGTACCTAACTACTTGTAGCTCAATTTTAAAGCCCTAGCTTGTGTTTCTAATTTGGTATCCTGTGGTTAACGCCGAAGAGACATTCTCTAGTGCAAAACGACTTTATAATTCAGCATTCTAAAGCTTTCTGACGGACAGATCTAAAGTACAAAACCGCATCAATTGGGATAGGCAGTCAAGCTGAAACTATCTCTAGAAGATATCTCTTCTCCAAAATCCAAGAGCTTCGGCTGAAGGAGAAGAGCTGTGTTTTTTGGCCGGAGTATAACCCTGATAAAGAAAGACACCGAAGATGCTCATACTCAAAAATATCAGTTCGAATGTGCTTAGATGTGTGTGTATAAAAATGTAAAATGCAGAATGTCATAGTTTACAAAGAACCAATGTCAAATCTAAATTTTTTGACGTTACCCTCTTAAGCTTCCGGAAGATGCCTAACAATTTAGGGCAGTCAAAAATAGGGTAATAGCAAACCACATGCTGCAAGAGATTTGTGAGGCAACAAAAATCATTTATTAAAAATATTGTTTCATTAAAACGAGGATCTTTCCAAGGTACCTCATCAAAGATGCCCACAAGAGCCATGTCATGATGAAACAATAAATGGAAATGCTTGGCTACGGTCCGTCAAAACATGCAAGCCCACATAAAAGCCTAAGATCAACACAAACAATTTTTTAAGTCAACTTCCGATGCACAATAAAATTGACGAACTTCTTTCCCAAATACTTACCACAAGGCAAAAACTCGTTGTTGACTATTTTCTAGATAGCTACACATCTTGTTACCTGGTGAAAGCTGGAACTTTTTAAATAAATCCGTAACCCTTCGGTTATGCTTACGATGTGATCTCGAGCTCAGATTGAATTCCATTACATGTAAAACTTTCTCCTTGTAATCACTGTTGTCTGTTTAACAATTCCTACCCCCTTTTGGGAAGTCTTTGAAATCTGGGTGGGAAATCCTTTAGAAAACTTCTCTCCTGGGTGTATACGAAAGATTGCAGACATACCGACCCAAAATGAACAACACGAATGCTGAAAGTGATTCAAACCAAAATGTTCATTTCAATTAGTTTCTGACACAAAACTGAACGAACTAAGTTCACCGAGCATAAATCCTCTTCATCTTGAATAGAATGGCATTTGTACACACACATATGTGTGTGACATGAAAGTTGCGCCTGGGAAACTTAAATTTGGCGCCAGAAATCCAATAAAGATTCCAGTTGATATCTGCAGGAGGGCTGTGAAAAGGGTGTTTTATCCAAGTTTCACGTCTAATCAGATTAATGTTCCATAGAGTTAACTGTATATGCGTTATGTTATAAAGTGGTATTTTTAATTGCATACTTGAATATTGAACCGAGATGTACTAGTTGTATAGGCTTTCGGGGACTACGCACCGCATGTCACAGCGTGAACAGTGAACGCCTAAGCCCGACTCTTAGAGAAGGCTCACGTATTCCAGATTAAAACATACCACTTCTTTAAAGTCGCATATAGTAGAGCGTTGTGGGAGCTATTCAAAATTATGTCAAGCTTTGGCATGTCAAACTCGTTGATATGTGCGGGGATTACAATATAAAGACATATTGCTGCTCCGACGAAATCGGCAAGAACAACAACGAACCCTTTGATGTTTAAAGCCGTTTAAGAAGGGGCTACTCGCGCTATCTTGTAACTTACTTACTATCGTACCTTAGAAATTTTTTGAAGCCTTCAAGTCAACTTGACAGGTACTTATATATTGAACAAATTTGCTGCATGCAGCTAGCGATCTCAATAACTAAAGCCAGGCTAGATTGCTGGAATCGCCATTGAAGAACAAGAAATTGAAGCATTTTCAACAACAAGTCGACAAAAATACCTCCGAACCCTTCGATGTTCAAAATGCTTTAATACAGCCATCATCACACATGCAAGTACGTTGGGGAGACCAAGCCATTCGATCAGGATCAGCTATCCGATACCGATACCTAGCTCCGAACTGAGCTCGAGCATTCTGAACGCGCTTTGAACCGAGCGTGCTCAGATCGTTCTGATGTATTTATGAAACACACTTGAGCACATACCTGTCATTTGTAATACATTTTTATTTATTAAATTGGTTAACCTTCAGCTCCAGAACAACAAGGTTCGTCAGCCATTTCAACTATTTTGTTTATCCTGTTTTTTTTTCTGTCAAATGCGACTGTAAGTGTGTAGTCAGCTTTTTACTCAGCTTGCTCAGTCAATTTATTCTGAGCTCATAGAGCGCGCTCCGATCATGCTCATGAAAAAAGAAACACAAATTCTGAGCTCTGATGTGTCTGAGCTAAAAAAGAACCACGAAATGTTTGTATAACAGTTCAGGTTCTGCTCTGAACTAAAAAAGAAAAACCCCTATGGTTGAGAAAAAACGCACCAAAGAAAGTACCAACTTGGTGTACGTTACTAAAATTTTAAACTAAATAAAAACGAACAGAATTGCGACACATTCGGATTCGAAAATTCTTCCACAATCATAATTCATGAATTCTGCATTCGCACACATTTCAATTTAGAACCATACGCAACACGATTTACTGCCTCGAAAACCATTAACATAAAACTCCATAAGCCAGTCCAATTAATTAGCTCTTGTTTAGCACGTCATCTAAATAATTCATGAAAATAGTAAATCAAAACCGTTCAAGTTTTTAATTCACTTGCCTGATCCCTGCACACTATCACATAACAATTCCAAAGCCAACATTTTATTTGACGCTAAACCCAGCGAAAGCGAGCCGCTAACTGAACCCAACGACAAGGACAACCTTGTGTCGACAAAATATTATAAAATAACCGCTGCAGGCGAATTCTGCAATCTGAGCGAGCAACCAAACAGGGGATAGTTAGAAACAAATTAATTTAAAATTTATTACCCTGTGATCCGAGAACTAGTTTATATGAATAATTCATGACGTAGAGGTATACATTGTCCATACGGCTGCATTGTGTGGAACAGTGCGGCTAAACTGTGTGCTCAGTAATTAAATATTAAATTAATACCTCTAAACAGCGACAGCGCTGCCGAAAGCCGAAGGTACCACCACCAATATTGTGCTCATTCTATGCATGACTCTGCATTCGTTGACAATTCACCAACGCGCAGCGCTATTCCAAATTAAAGTCTCAATTTTTGCTGGTTGCAGGCGCTGTACGTTGACAATGCGCGAATTTGGTGAATTGCAAAATCTCGAAATGGGGCCCAGTGCCGAGTGCAGTCGATTAGAGAGGAGGCTCGCCTGTTATGGTGAATAATTAACCAAAGGATAGATGTCGCAGGCTTTATCATAAATCAAGGGCAGCGGGAGTACGACATGGGACTCGTGCAAGTAAAGTCTGAATAATTTTTGTGGCTGGCTCGATAGTTGTTATGAGGACATTTCCTGATTCACAAGGTGGAGTGAAAGACTTGAATGAGTTCTTTGGTTTCAAGAGCAAAATTGAGGACCGAATTTTTGTATTTTTTATCATGCTAACAAAAAGATGACCATCATTTTAATTTACCCCACACTGCAGTCTATTGATAAAACTCCACATTTATTGAGTAAACGATAAATAAATTTAATAAAGGTCCTAGTTTCTCCGCAACTTTTAAGGGTAGGGCCCTTTAAATTTTGCCAAATATTTAGTATCTTATTAACTGGTCTAGGATTAAAAGGGACTTTCCAAAATTCCAAATCAATTGCTTTTTCGTCACACAAACAGTCCCGGCTATTGCTACTGGGAATCCGATTACAGAACCTCTTTAGTCCCTTTACACCTTTCTCCAAAGGAAAGATCACACTTTATTGTTTTCAATCTACCAGCATCACAGCTAAGTGGAGTTGGAGGAAAGACGAACTAAATCACGCCGGCCGAGAAATAACGTAATAAGTGCACCCATCTGCATACACGCAAACTTTGTAATTACAATCATAAATAATTGGCAACTAGTTATACATTGGCGGAAGTAATTACGTAGGCACATAGATATATTTACATTGTTACACCTGACAAAAGTTGCACTCCAGCTAAGACGACCTGTACCCCCTTCTATCTGGATCTGTTTAAAAAGAGGCCAATTTTCGAGAATATCCCTTTTAGGTAGCAGAGACGAGAGAGTAACGCTAAGTTCGGTGTAGTTGGTAGTTCGCACATAGGGAAAACTTTTGCAATTATAAAGGTGCAATGCCACCTCCACTTGTGCTTTTTAGGTACAAGTTTGCGGCGAAATCGGTTGGGTTGTTTTTTTTTTTTGCTTTTAACTATACGAAGGTTACTGAACGGAAAAAAGGTCACGCAAATGCAAGCGCGTATAAAAGCTTAGTACAAGTGTTTATAGAAGAAAACAATCACAAACAAGTGCGAAATTACCTTTAAGGTATTCGTAAAAGCAACTAAGTGGATAATTGTAGTTAAATAATAAAAAAGAATAGTTAGTTAGTAGTCAGTTAGCTGAAGTATTAAGAAAACATTCAGGAAAAAAAAAACGGTTTAAATTTGAATACAAATGAATGGCGCATTTGTAACGTAAGTAGTTACAACTTTCCATGGACCACCATAGCAGTGGCTTTTAAGCCTTCCTTGCAGATGTTACTGTAGGGTCTGCAGAGATGAATAGGTGAATGATACCCATCAATGCTATTGTCCCGCACCATTGGCTACTTGGAAATCAGAAAACTCGCATACATTTTTAATGTTTATACAACCAATATTGACGAAACTATTCAAGAGATGTCACAATTTAAAAAATTTCTATTCCCATTAACAGCTCAAGCCGTTTGAACAGTGCCGCGTACTGATTTCGCACCAATAATACTTCCAAAAACGCATTCAACAGTAGTCTTAAATTTTCCAGAAACACGTTGTAAAGTGTTTCTAAAACTGCTAAAAAATGTCTCCAAACTGAGTAAAAAATGAGTCAAAAATCTTGTACAAAATGTGTACTTAGTCCAAAGACGGGTAAAAAAAAACGTTCAAAAACGAGTCTGACAAAGAGTCCAAAATCTTGTACGAAAACACTCCGGAAAATGTTTACAAAAATGTGCTGAAAACTGCATCCGAAAATGAGTGCCAAATCGTACACAAAAACGCTCCAAAAATGCACCGAAAATGAGTTCCAAGCCGTAAACAAAATCACTACCAAAATGGGTCCAAACACGCGGCCAAAAAGTCTCCAACAAGCCTCGAAAAACGAGTAAAATAAAACAAATTCTGTTATATTTTTTGTTGGAAATGGATTCCTAGATTTCCTAATAAAGAGTCTTAATCAACTATCCCCATAGTTCCCAATATCTCTAACTTGTTAACGATAGAGACAAGTTTTGTGTCTACCACATCCTGTATATTTCTCAATACAAAATTATGTAAATTCCTTTTGTTACTGGAAAATGAAAGCAAACTCATAAGCACACTCGCCAGTTGTATTTACAGAGTACTTTCAAAACTTCCTCCCTTACCAGGCTACATTGGATAATATCCAAATAGCACCGAACAACCACATGCAGATATTTGCACATCCACAAAAGAACCACAACCACAATGATCTATCAGTGCAAGTGAGCATTCCTGCAAGTAGAACCAGCTATTTGTCCTGCCAACATTCATCAGACCAAATCGTCTTTGATGTGTTCTTTGCTCTTGTTGGTTGTCGTCCTGAAATTTAAAACTTGGGTAGGTGCATCGAATTTTGCTAACAAAGCATTGTGTGTGCAAACAATTGGAACTCGATTTGGCTAATTTTGGTTTGTGGCCATACAACAATCCCCAGGATTATTGACAAATCTGTGTCATGTGAATGGAAGATGTACGGAATGCGCCAGCATTTTTTGCCACAGAGGACTATTAGCATCCAATAAGGAGGCACACTTCAGGCTGGCTGGGACCAGCAGTTAGCAGTAATAATTAACCAATAACATGTAGCTATATGCACTGTCAACTGATAAGCCTTCAGCGCAGATGAATTTCCTTTATTGCATAGGATGCCAATGACAATGAGGGTATACCATTACTCGAGAAAACATATAAACGTATAGTTGACTTTTGCACTTCCCTGATCATATGCTGTTTTAAGACTAATTGGTGCGCTAAAGTTTTAACGCACAACACAGCTTGATCGCATATTTACAAATTCTATTTGCAGCCAGTTAAAATTGGAAGCATTAAAAACTCAAAAAAAAAATAAAAAATCTTAATTGATTTCCACACCCCCTTAAGCTGTAAACTGCAGCATCCAGCATGTTTATTGTCATCACACTCATGTTCATATACGGCTCGTAATACGAATGCCGTACTTAAGTCAGCCCTTTTAGATTCATGACCCATAAAGTATGAAACCCAATTCACACGACCTTACTCCGGGCATTTGAGTAGTCATGTATAAACGTAACGAATGGCAGGTCTGCACTCTGTACAACTATCGATTTACAATACCGCCGCGCAACATGTATTCATCCTTTCCAACAGTGAACAGAAAAAGATGTCCTCTTTTACGCAAGTACACATTTTATTATCATTTTTTAACCAACGAAGTGCATGCTGTCAACCGCTTCGTACGGCATGCCATCCAAAATACACGATAAGGCGTGTATAACTGTACACAGCATATAGATCGTAAAATTAAGCGTGGAACAAAAAAACAAAGATAAAGTTACCCCATCAGGATAACGATGCAAATTCGGAGACTGTTTCGGCATTATTCAGCCAAATGTGGTTGGCAATTTGGTTTACGGCCCTCCAATGTATTTTTGTCGTCGACATTTTTTTGCACTTATTTCGACTTGAATATAAAACGCTTAGATTGGCTTTTAGCTGTCGTTTTTGTGGCACCTATGTTGCGCTATATGATGAATTGGTTTACAATTGGGTCAGCAAAGCTTGTCATCGCATAATCCCTCTGACCTCAGATTGTTGGTATCTTGATGTTCATAATGGGAAACTTGATGCAGATGGGAAGGAGTGAAAACCTAATTTGTATCCTGGCACCGGGAGTTAATTTATATTTCTCGCCATCAAAAGTTATGCCCCATAGTGGTGGTGTAATTTTACAATAATGGTTTGTGAGTTGTGCAAGAAGGACAAGTAACGGGCGGTGGCAACGAGAAAGCAAAGGATACACGAAAGGTAATGATAGTGAGTTACCGCATGCGGGTGCAGCTGGCATGCCTGCGGAGACTTGCATTCAATGGCCGTGTAAAGGACTGCACGCTAAGGATGGGTCGTTGGGTTAATGAGCAAGCAATTTGAGTTAATTCACGCTCCGCCGTTTTGTAATTTAGACATCAGACTTAAAAGCTGTAAGGCCATGTCTATGAAGTATGAACGAGGCAAGGGAAATAAAAAACAAAATTGGTCTAGTGGGTTCGGACGGACAAAATCGAAACTAATAAGGTTACGTTTTTTTCCCCTTTGGGTACGGAACCTTAAAAAGACGACGCCTTTGTAGGTAATAATTAAGTAATCAACATTTTTTTCAAACGGAATTTTGTGCGGAATAGTGCGAGGTCGTTTCATTAATTTCGCATTCATTTTTGACTAACTGTGACCAGTGGCGAAGAGTTTGGTATTTTTTTAATGTAACGACGGAAATGAACACATTACAAGCTGGTCGCCTTTAAGATAGGCATTTGTCTTCATCCAAGAGTGCTTAAGTATTCTCCGTATGCAGTCGTGTGTGCACAGAATGACTGCTTTATGTGTGAAGGAGTACAACAACGAATTGTGCTGACTTGATCTGTCTAATGAATCTCCTATAGGAAACCAAAAGGCTTAAAATAGTTTTGGGTAATTTCAATGACAGAATAGGCTCTAGTCAAAACGAAACCACAACCGAATAAAGGCTAATTGACTCCGCGACAGCCCGAAACATCGCGGGAGCAAGTATGCAAGTCCCCTTCCCAAAAATGAGAAAACTGCAAACAATTGCACATTTGTGAGAGGCTAGATCTAGGGTCCTATATACGGGCCTGTCATATTTGCTGTACTTTTAAAAATTGTTACGGAGGCCTTACAAAATAAAGTGCACCGGCTGGGTCGAACGTAACTTTCTCGTTGATCAAAATTGTTGGTGCAAATGAATTGGGAGTTGACTGATTGTGTAAATTTCAAGTTGTTGGATTTATTTTTACAGTAATATGATTGAAAAAAAAGAAGTTGTTTATAATAATTCTAAAAATACTTATCTCTAATATGTATTTGGTTCAAAATCGTTAGAGCGGTTTTTGTTAAATTTAACAGAAGAAACACTACCAAATATTGGAATGTTTAGTTTGAAAAATATAATTATTTAGCTGAAAACCGAGTTCGGGATGTAAGCATTACTTATTTATTAAAGTTGTATCAAAATCGAAAATAGGGTTTTCAAAATATGAGCAGTTTTTAAAATTAGCGTTTTCGGTGATTCGAATCGAAAATCAATGATGCAATAATTTTGAAACCAACAACTTTACTCTAAGTTTGCATTTAGTTCAAAATCGTTATTGCCGTTTTCAGGTAAACTAATGAACATTCAATTTTTAAAAAAATACTTTTCTCAAAAATCCATTTTACGATAAAACAGAGAAAAACTGAGCTTGCTATTAAGTTAGAAATGACCATATTACCTTAGAAATCACCTTTTTTTCAATCATATGGACCGTTTTCGAGATATGTCCAAATTTCCAAAGTACCGTTATTCGATTTTTTTAGTGGGAAACTGAGTATGCAGTCATGTTAACCGCTCCAACTTAAGCTTAAATATTCATTTTGGTTGAAATCGTTGGAGCCGTTGTCGAACAAATCAAACTGGTATGAACATTAATATTAATTAATATTGAGGTAACCATGCAAAAAAAAACGGCCCCGAACTGTAAGCCCCCAAACTCCAAATCTGAAGTTTGAACGAAATCCGGTCAGCCGTTTGGGCTGTAGGCCTTGGGACATACGGACAGACAGACAGACGGACAGCATTTTGCGACTCACTTTTTTGATTTCCTCTATCATTGTAATGTCAGAATTGATTAACATCTCGAGTTCGAAATTTTTTACGAATACAATATCTCTCTCTCACTACGTAATGGAGAAAGTTAAAAACTAAGTGCACTAACAGGAAAAACCATATGCACTACTGGATATTGGATAACTCGAAACGTTCTCGTTTATTGCAAGTGTATCTTAAGATTGGAGAGACAAATTTGTGAGACCCACTTTTTCGAGTTCCTCTTCCTCTATTGTCGCAGTAACTCATACGGATAAGTAGATAAGTTTTGTACCAAGACGCAGCCCATGTTTCGATGTCAAATAATTATGCCGGCTAGCCCATGTAGCCCAACAAGGAGCGTGAGTGCCTATCCCCATCAGCCAGTCAAGAAAATACATTTTCAATATTGATCCAAGATCCTCTTCGGAATAATCAACAGGATCCCACTGTCTTTTTGAATACTTCTTAAATATTGGTCACTTGCAGCTCCTTTTTCTCAAGCCTGTCCTAAAATGAAACTGACTTTCGACGATGACAATGACCTGCTATACCCAAATCGCCGTCAATGATCAAGACTACACTCTTGAAGTCATTGATTACATCGAAGTTAATTCAAACATCTCAAGTCGATTAAGCGAACTTCAGGCAATTTATAAACGCGGCGCAGATATACGCTATACATGTATCAGGTTCATACTATCCACCTAAACTGTTGGAGTTATCTTAATTTAGAAATTCAATATACCTACCCAGAAAGGAGCAGATTGAATGTGTAGTCATGTCATGCATTCGTGTAATCCTATACGATATCGAAGTCGATAATAATCTCTGATGAAGATAGCTGGTATTATTTACACTATGCCTGGTAGCTCCAATCGATAGCCGGTTTCATTTCCATCGACTTATCCTGGGTATATAGGTCAGTGATAACTAATACAAATGTTCTGTCCGTCTACGACCGGAAATGACGGCAATATCTATCCGTTGGGACTTATTCGTTTAGTAGCAAAGGGAAAAGATACGTGCGGAAGATTCAATGATAAACGTTATTTCGTATTCTGCGGACAGAAAGATCCATGTAGGAGAATGCCGTAATAGTTCTATAATGTGATGCTAGTAATTTTGTTGCATTGCTTTCAATAAAGGTAAACAAGACGTGATAAGGATTATTTTCGGGTTCCCATATCTGGGTGATGGTTGCTGCATCACAGCTCAAATACTAGCTGGCTAGATTTTAAACTTTTCTATAGTCAAATAAGATAATTTGTTTTAATGTATATTATATGTATATTTTTACTTCTATTTACTTTTATTTTATAGCAAAATTAAGTCGAAGCCCCTTCCCCCAAAAAAAATATCCTGCTTACGCTAATGTGCAAGTGCGTTTGTGAGGGGTAATCAATCAACCACTCATCAATATAGTTAGGTACCAAACCAATTAAATAGAAAAAAAATAAAAGAAAAAACATTTGAAACCCTGTTCCGCCCATAATAGTACAATGACTCCCAAACGACCAGACATTGTTGACTTTCAATATCGTCGAGGGGTTGCAAGACAAACAAAGTGTAGTCAATAAGAGTATCGGTTGACACGCTCTCAGTTCCAAGTGTGTTCCTAGACGACAGTACTACAAATGCCGTAATTATCCTTATTAACAATTTCCTGGAAATCGCAGCTCATATCGAAGAACGAATCGAGGCGTCATGCGTGTAGGTATGC
This sequence comes from Cheilosia variabilis, assembly GCA_951230905.1. Classification (NCBI taxonomy): domain Eukaryota; kingdom Metazoa; phylum Arthropoda; class Insecta; order Diptera; family Syrphidae; genus Cheilosia; species Cheilosia variabilis. Next base: position 48,444,600 of record OX579677.1, read on the forward strand.
TACAAAAAAATAACTTAAATCAATTAAAGTTAATTGGCAGTAATTACCCTCTCTGTAGGGTTGGCAAATGTTGCCACCGTGCACGTGAGGACTTTAATAAATGGTATGGGTTCTTCCAACAAAATGTTGGAAATTACTCCTTTGTGGAGTTTTTTTTTCCGGGAAGTAAGTTGCCTTATAATTTTGTGAAGATACATTTTAACAACTCGGGCGTTGATAACAGCGGTTGATAATTCCGCGTGCGTGGTTGTATATTGCCATTAAATATCCGCCTTTCCTTTTTATGCTTACGTGTGTAAAATGGTTATTACAATACAGTATATCCCTGGTAGAACTAGAAAAAGCCGGAACTTCTGCAAAGGAATTATAATGAATGCAAATAAGAATAGTTTTCAATAGAAGATCTAAAAAGAAAATCGGCAACGGCACGTATATTTTGAGCTACACAGCTCAAAGGCTACTAGCTGTTGGAAATCAATTTGTGTCAACTTAGCTGAATTATTATTTACAGGTTCTAATATTTTAAAAAAGCAGAAGGTGAATCCATGCTTTAAAAAAATGATCACTTAGAAAAGTCGCCTGACAAACATATGAGAGCTCAACTGACGCAAAATAGCCTTTCGGACTCGGAATGAAATTGTAGACCTAGGGATCAACAGGGTTTTTTTTAAATGAATAGAATTTCAGAAAAAATCAAAAAGAACGATGCAAAGAATGACCTGCAAACCCTCTTCCTTGCACATCCTATAATATTGTTTTCAAGAGCTTCTTGTTTTGTGGTTAAGGCAATAATTACCTATACAAAAATGTACTCTTGTTCTTACGGCTAAAATTTATTAAAAAAAAAATTAATAAATGAAGAGCAAACTGCTTTTAAGAAAAAAAAGTTGATGTATAGTCCATATAAAGGGCCCTAGGTCAAATAAAATTGAACAGCAATTTATGTCGAATCCAAAAGGCTGGATTCAGAAGCTTGAGAGTTACACTAATGGGTACAGGAATTTAACAGAGAGATATCTTAAAATTATTGCATTTCTTCTAGCCTCACTAGCATTATTCGGTTTAAATTTTTTTTTTCACTTTTTCTTGACTGTTACGCAACAAGAGGCACAAGTCTAAAGAGAAAACATCTGTATGACGGTGTTTTGTGCTCAAAATTTCGCCACAAGTTAGCATTTTGCATTTGCCCTTGCTTCTTACCATTCGTAGACTTGTCGGAACAATAAAAATTAAATAACCATCCTATAAAATTTGGTTCCGATGGCGACAACATGCCAAATAATACAACAAAAACAAGGAATCATGCAAATGTCGATGTCTGTGGGTTTTTCTATGATTAATGGTTTTTACCCAATATGCCTGAGGAGGTACACAGCTGTTACGCCTTATGCGATGTCCAAAGTAGTTCAGTCCACTGCGCTCGGATGATCAACGTTTTTCCGACTGATCCGCTTCAAGGGGGTCAAAGTTCTGGAAGGGTCAAATTCTGCTTTCTTGAATGTGCTTTTTGAAAACGCGCGCCTTGGAACATTTTCCAAGCATTTTTTAATTGTTTGGAGAGTTTTGTAAAGCAAAGGCTTAGAGAAAATTGTAGTTTTCTCTTTTCAATTTTTATTTTTATTTAAGTCATATTTGTTTTTTTTTTTAAATTTCTTCTTTTTTAATTTTAAACTTCTCTTTTTGTAATTGCAATTTAATTTTGAATTTAAATTTCCTTTTCGCTTAAATAAAATTAAAAATAGATAGATATTCGGCCTTACTAACAACCAAATTTAGACTCGACTTCAGGGCAATAGTCGAAATTAAAATAAACTGTGTACCAATAATCAAGTTATCTTTGACTTTAAGATAATCGAGACTGTAACTTTCGATTCGAAGAAAGTCGAGTCTAACCCAATATTTAAGTTTAAACGTCAGTCTGAAGAAAAGTCAATTGGCCGTTTTGAATTAAATAAGGAAAGATAAATTGTTTAGTTATCTTAATAACTTCAGATCCGTATGTCCAATGAAATTTTAAATAATGGACAGCATGTAAAGAGAAGCCGCAGCTTAAATTGTAAACAGGGAATGCGAGAACTATTAGTTGACAGTGTCAAACCGTTGGCTGATATCATTGACAGCAAAAAACCAAGGAAACCAAACCAAATAGTTGCTTCACTCAAAATACAACCAACTGCCAATTTCAGCAAATTACTTGAAAGCTCAAAAAATAATTGTATCGCATTTGAGTTATACAGTAACAGCCTTATTTATAAACGTATTATAAAGAGTGTATAAAGTTATGCACCCTTTATAATGCCTCTATACGCAAAAACCGTATTTATAAAAATTTGTCGACGTTGTATAGAGCTTGTAAAGGGTGATTTTTTAAGAGGTTTAGAACTTTTTTTAAAAAAAAAACACAAAAAATTCGAAAAAATGAATGAAATATTTATTTGAATCGATAGTTTGAACCTTGCAATTTAATGTTTAAAGATAATTTCATGCAAATGTTGACCGCGGCTGCGTCTCAGGTAGCCCATCCGCTGAGTCCAATTTTGGCATACTCTTTCACATATATCGGCCGGTATCTCACGAATGAATGCATGGATGTTGGCTTCCAGTGCGTCAATCGAAGCGGGCTTGTCCCTATACACATTAGCCTTGGCATACCCCCACAAAAAATAATCTAATGGTGTCAAATCGCACGATCTAGGCGGCCAATTGACCGGCCCGAAACGTGAAATTAACTGTTCACCAAACTCGCCTCGCCATTGCGCCATTGTTTCGCGTGCTGTGTGGCATGTGGCACCGTCTTGTTGAAACCACATATCATGGAAGTCAAGAACTTCCATTTCGGGCAAAAAAAAGTTTTCTATCATCGCTCGGTAGCGTTCACCATTGACAGTAACGCTGCATCATCTTTGAAGAAATATGGCCCAATAATGCCGCCGGCCCATAAACCGCACCAAACAGTGGCTTTTTCGGGATGCATTGGTAGCTGTTGCAATGCTTCTGGCTGATCTTCACTCCAAATGCGGCAATTTTGCTTATTTACGTACCCATTCAACCAAAAATGAGCCTCATCGCTGAACACAATTTTTCGATAAAAAAGCGGATCCTCGGCCAGCTTTCCAAGAGCCCATTCACCAAAAATTCGGCGTTGTGGTAGGTCGGCTGGCTTTAGTTCTTGCACCAGCTGTATCTTAAAAGGCTTTACGCCCAAATCCTTCCGCAAAATTTTCCACGTAGTGCTGTAACAAAGGCCTAACTGCTGGGAACGGCGCCGAATCGACATTTCGCGGTCTTCTGTCACACTAGCTGATACGGCCGCAATATTTTCTTCACTACGCACAGTACGTAAACGTGTTGGTAGTTTAATGTCCAACAAAGTAAATTTGGTGCGAAATTTGGTCACAATCTTCCGAATAGACTGCTCAGAAGGTCGAGAATGCCGATCATAAAATGGAAGCAGCGCGCAATGAACATTTCGAACCGAGCACGAATTTTGATAGTAAAATTCAATAATTTGCAAGCGTTGTTCATTTGTAAGACGATCCATGGTTAAATTGCAAACCAAACTGAAGCTGTTTGACAGTGACACAAGGTACTAAACACACGTCAGCTGTCAAAACCAGTGTTGCCAAAACCAAACCAGCTAAAAAATCACCCTTTATAAGCTTAAGTTTGGACGTTGTTTAGAGCTTGTATAGAGGTGGAATAGTATCGAAATGTAATTTTGACTTAAAAAATCTGTCACATTTTATTTTAAATAAAATCAAAAATAAATTGGATAGATTGTATCGACATTTTTATTTTCAATTTTCAAGATTCAGCAAGTGTCCTCGATAACAAATGTGTGCAGAAATGAGATATTTCAAAATGTTTTAAAAATTCGTTTTAATTTGTATAAGACTACCGTTTCTTAGGAGTCCCAAATCATTCTTTTTCTTTTTACTTTTCAATTTTGTAATTTCTTTCCCTATTTGTATTTGAATTTTGCATTTCTTACAAGCTGCTTAGTTTCTTTTTTTATCTTTTCGGACAGATAAATGTAATAGATTTCTCTTTTTCAGTACCTTTTTGACGCAAGCCCTGTATAACTAGTATGCATGGAAAAATGTTTTATAAATAAGAATTTTTGGAAGGGTGTATAAAGGCTGTATAAATACTTATACACTGCATAACTATACAGGAGTTTAGGCGTGTTTAGCAAATTCTAATAAATAAGGCTGTAATAATTTTGCTATAAAGTCAGATGTAGTTAAAGTTCCAATTACTTTGATTGTTGGTACCTAGAAATTAAAAGTCGGAACTATAGTTAGTTTCGAAATTAGTTAAACTCGAGTTTACGGTTTGGTTGTTGGTAAGGCCCATTACAAAGCAATTATAAATCTATAAAAAAAAGTAAATAGAATAAGCTGAGTTTTATTGCTTTAATTTGAAAAGCAGAACTAACAAAAAACTAAATTTTGGAACGCAGCATTTTTGTCTGAGAAGACATAATTTTGCAAAGTAGCATTTTGACCCGCTCCCGTATTTAGCATATGATTAATTTAATTGTGGTTCTTAAACTTATGAAAATAAAAATAAATCTATTTCACAATTCTGGATAAAGTACTTCTGTTTCTGTTTATTCCACAGCTTTTAGACTTATTTATAGATACTTAATAACGACTGGCTTGTCCGAAGGTCGACAATCGATTCAAAGGACAAGTCTGTATCCTTCAGCTATAGTTGATCGAATCCCATCGATGAGAGTTCCGCAGGGTAGCGCACGATCGGTCGATCATACACCGATAAATGTTTAGAAATGTGTGCGCGGCCAATGTCTCGCTTAGACATCTCTTTCGTTGCGTTTAGATAGACGCACGCGAGTTATCCATATTTAAAGGAATATTGAACTAATAACCTTAAATACCTAAGTGTTTTGTAGCTGTCTGAAGAACGATCCTGTTTTGCATTTCCGCTAAAACAAAAAACTAATACAAAGAACTAACGGTGGCCAAATAACCAAAGTTTGGCGAATCCAAGGAGCTCGTATAATCTTCTGTCATTTCTTTGGCAAACTGAAACTCTTAATCGTATTGAACTTTTGAAAGTACGCCACTTATATTAATGACTAAACTTGTGTTAGTGAATGCACTGTTAAACGACCAACAACCTCATTTCAACGAGCAATAGAATTACTAATTTGCATCTGCATTATTCACGAATACTCCCAGCACCAAGAGCAACTAAACTGCTTCTATCCCCAGCACCATGACATAACAATAGCTTGACAAAAAAAAAAAAACAGTTCTGCCTCCACCTAGGGCACTCTATAAAACTTATCAATTATTCCAACTGTTAGCGTCAGTGTATTCTCTCTCCTCTCTTCCTTACAAAATCCCCAACTAAGTCGTAGCTCGTAGTCCTGTGTCAACAAACTGTAAATGCATATAAAAATATCCTGTTTCTATTATTTTCCGATTTCATTCGTTGTTAATTCATTCGTAGTCATGTATATATACGGAAAGGATATTTTTCGCCCTGAAACAATGATAAGGAGAACAGAAAACAAAGTACAAAATATCCGGACCAACTGCATGGAGTTCGTGATTGTTTTAATGGGATTTTTCTATGCTACAGGACAAATAGTGCAACGTTGGGGGCATCGGGCAACCCCAGCAACTGAAAGTGGCCGCATGAAATTCCATTCTTTCCATGGTCATGTTATTTGTCTCTGATTTTGTTTTGTTCCTATTTTCATTGCTGCGCTGCAATCACAAAGAACTTCGAAGGATAACGACAAGAAGCCAAACACCAGCAAACGTAAAGAGTCTGAGAATGCTGTGAATGGTATGGACCTGAGAATATAGAATCGCTTGTCAAGTCGAAGTCATACTCGTACCTCTAAGTGCGGAGATGTGTTGGAATTTCCTGGAAGTTGCGACCCGAAGGTGGGCGCTATAACGACAACGTTGATTTTCGTTAAAGCAGTAAGAGGATTTTTTGTGCTCTTTTTTTTTGTTTCCACTTGTGGATATTGTTATTAGAGATACTGGTATAAGTATATAATGGGAGCGATGACAAAGACTATAATAAGAACGATGATGAAGGAATGAATTGAATCCGAACAAGGGCTATAGATGGCACGAGTATTGTTGGCTTTGCTTATTGTCATTTTGTGTCAACATAGATTCCATTGAGTTATTTTTGGTAAAGTCTAAGATGTCTCAAGCTCCCAGGATTTGACAATTCGCTTCAATAATTGGTACAGTAAGGTGTGGTAAGGATACTATTCGTAAATAAAGGGCTGACTTGGGTGGCACATTCCTTAGAGATTTCCGCCGAGAATCCAAAACCACCCTTTTAGTAATAGGAACCAGTTCCTCGAATTCACATTGAATGAAGACTTAGCGAAACACAATTCTGGGAAAGAAATGGCAACACAATTTCCACTAACCCATGAGCTGGAAAATAAAAACACAACCGAGTGGTTGATGTCCTGTTGCGACAACTATTTATTTATTAGTACTGGACACTTTTGTTTAGGTTACTAAAAGCATTTATTTATGTTTTATTTAAAGCGTTCTCTAAAGCGTATCAACAGCGTTTTTTCAACAATATTTGATGCTTTTTTAGCAGTTTTTTGTATGATATAGATAGTTGATGCTTTCGCTTAAAATGACATTTTTAGCATGCTTTCGAGTGGTTTTTGGATACATTTTTGATAGGTTTTTTTTAATTTAAATTTTTCGTTTTTCAGCGCATTTTGTAATTGTAAAGCTTTTTCAATGAGTTTTTTTTAAATATTATTAGATTGTAGTGTTGTGTTATAGCCCACTATGGCGTTTTGTCATTCGCTTTTCTGGATATAAAATGAATGATCCGCTTTAAGTTATCGTTATTCGATCTTGTACGAGTATCTATGGATCAACGATCATTGAATTTTTGTTTAGGACTTAACTGGAATTATGTGAGGGGATTATGGATTAAGGTGTGTGGCACAGACTATAGAAATAGCAATAGGCCGAGATGTTGCTGCAGTTCCATTTCAACTTTGAGATGGTTGATCTTGCGGTTTAAGATAACTAGACTTGCCATGATATTCCCGAAGTGACCTCTAGAAGGTCCATGAACTCCTTCCGATGGATGGTTTGAATACACATTTTTGGCTGTTACTGTCGATACATTTGCCTCTGTTAAGGTTAATTTGCTGTATCCTCTGTGCAATAAAAATTACCAAGATTTGTTTTCCCCACTTCCAAATTGTATCCAGATCTTTACTGCGAGTATTTTTGTTTGCTTACATTTTTGACTGTGTGATGTAGTTCCAATTATAGGGACACTTTTTGTCAAGGGGGATATATAAATATTTCTGTCCGTTAACCCAGATAGACCATTGATATGAAGAAAAATAAGGTTACAAAAAGATCCACAGAGACCCGCACAGGTGTTAATTTGGGTGCAGTTTACTTAGTTCGGCTGTATGCAAGACCAGATCAAAAGTCTTTAAGACGTCCAGCGCTACGGCTCTCTATTTACCTTATTGTTCGATTACCTGCGTCCATAACTGGGTTAACAAGTCTCCAGTAAAACGAAGGTGGCCTTTATATAATTTTTTCGCAATGTATTGTACTTCCGCAGTAGCTAAGTGGTTAGTGGGTTGGACTACTAAGCGAGCCGTCCCAGGTTCGATTTCCGAAAGAACCCAAATTCCATCTTAAGGTTTTTTCCCACTGCGCCACCTCTCGCGAACGTATGACAAACGCCCGAGAGTAGAACTGTCATGGAAGAGCTTCTCAATTAGCCGTTTGGACTCGGCATAAAATTGTAGTTCCTTCCATTCGTCCCAAAAATGAAAAACTCACACAAAACGAATGGTTCTGAGAAGCTAGGGCTAGGACCTGTTGCGCCAAATATTTATTTATTTATTTATTTATTAAGTGCATTTCCAATAGCCGTAAAGTAAAGCTTTAAGACGATAGCTTAGCGGCAAAATTTCCTTGTCTTTATCTCATCCGATGAGAGCGGTTCTCCAACAGGAAAGAAAAGTATTATGGAATCACGACTTGTTGAACATAAAATATATGCAAGTTGTGGTACACACTTTTTAACTGCTTTACTATCCTTGTAAAATTTCCATTAACAAATCGAGGTTATAAGTTGCTTAAGCTACGAGAAAAAGAAACAACAAAAGCTCAAACGATGAGCGGTTTTATAAAACATCCATCATAAGTCGGAGTCCTGTAAGAGTTCCAGTCAAAACCAGAAATGTGAACCTGGACGAAGAAAATAAAAGAATGTTGAAAACATTAACGGGAGAGCAAATCATCCAGACGGTCTAAGTGTGGGTTGGGAGTTAAATGTCATGGTTTTGTGTCGTTTTTTTGATGAAAATGAGTATGCTCAGCAGACGCTACTTGACAGCAAAAATGAGGTAACCCCCAACTCTCACAATTGGTGTTGTTCAAAGTCTTTGTAAGCAGCACTAATGGGGTAGATTTCTGGCATCTGTTTAATTACTAGAGAAGCTCAGGGCAAATGGAACGCAGAACGATGAGATTTCTGTTTTTTTGCTCGATTTTTCTTTTGTTGTTGTTGTCCGTTCACTCAACTGCACTCTGCACTCGGTACCTACTCCAGGATTTTCGCTTAATGGCATCAAACCGCACAAAATGCAGACATAGAAGTGTGTTTGCTATTCACCATTCTTCAGTATAGTGTCCAGTCCATGACCAAAATAGGTTTGTTATTAGATGCAGGAAACAGGTAAGGGAATTTCCGAAAGGATGTAGTTAACATATTTGTTGGGGTTGTTATCGGTCAGTAAGGTATAGTTATACATACCTATACCTACCTATAGTTTGAGTTAATTTGTGTAAATAACTCCAGGGATGTGGATATATGGGACACCTTTAAGAATTTATTTCCGGCACCTTGTTGTGTGAAAAAGGTGTGTGTATGCGGTTTCAAATAAGGTTTAAACTTCCGAGAGTACTTGCTTGATGGTCCGTTAACGAAGGGCACACAAAATTTCAACTCCCCTAGCCCAGGGGTGGCCTTACAAACTTAGTTTTGTAGCAATATTTTAGCTCCAATCCGGAAACGTTTGTTAGGGGTATGTCAGGAGAGTTTTTACTGAGCTATACAAGCCATAGCCGCCTAAGTTTGTTTTTCATACTTTTCAGGAGAGCAGATTAAAGTTTCAAATCGTCACTTCAAATCAGGAATATTTGTTTCTAAGCTTATTTTTTTCGTTGGGAAAACTTATGTTTAAAAAAAGATTATGGTCATAAAAAAATAAGTGGAAGTGGATTTAAATGCTCAACACGCTGGTGCCTATAACTTAATTTTGTCCTAACTCGAGTTAAGCGGCTATGGTTTGTGGACACTGAGTTTGCCGTATAGAAGCGGCAATTGATTTGTGTTTGTTGTTAATAGTTTGTACCTTGGTTGGTTGGTTGGTTTAAGTTTGAGAACACAACCAAATGAATCTGTAGATAAACGTGGAAAAGGACATCAAGGGAGCTCACAACCACCCTGAGGAGTTGGGAAATTTGATGATCATCTTAAAATGGATACTTTGGATGGCCGAGAGGTCATCATTAAAGGGATGACCTAGTGTACTATGTCTGGTTTTGGCTAGGGCCGGGAACTCACAAAGAAGATAAAACACTGTTTCACTCTTGTTTGTGTCAGCGCAGCTGCCTCAATGGGTGTTATGGGGGATGCCAAGCTTGGCTGCGTGTGTCCCTAAAGGCCAATGGTCTGTACTAATTGCCGTAAGTCTGGCGACATCTACACGCGTTCTGGCCAAGAGGTTGTTTGTTCTGGCATCATCGTAGGTTGGCCAGATCTTCCTTGAAATGATACAGCTCGTCAGATTCAACCATCTAGTTTCCGCCCTTGAGATGCAGTACAGGAGTATTTTTCTCTTAAGTTAACCCAGCGGGGTAAATACTTCCTCCGCTTGAGACACGCACAGAGCAAAGCCACGTCTGGCACGTTCATCGGCTTTTTCTTTCCCGTCTATGTTCCTATGGCCGGGAACCCAGACGAGAGTGATTTCAAACCGATGACAAGTCCTGGTCAATATCTCCCTGCAATCCACAACAAGCTTGGATGTTGATTTAGCTGAACCGACAGCCTTCATCGCAGCCTGGCTGTCGACGAAGATGCCTTTTTTTTTCTGGGTGTAGTTATGTTAAGGAGCAGTCTACACGCCTCCTTGATTGGAAGTACTTCTGCTTGAAAGACGCTGGCTGCGTTGGGGAGGCGGAAAGATTTGGAGATGTCTAATTCTGTTGAAAAAATTCCCGCTCCCACCACAGTTCATTTTGGAACCCTCTGAGAAGATAGGTATGTCGAATTCGTTTACGACAGCATTCTCCTTCCATTCTGATCTAGAGGAAGAGAGAAGTTTTTATGGAAGCTGAGTATGGGTATAATGTAGTCCGTAGATATACGACCTATGGCATCAGGAAGGGAAAGTAGGATGCTGGTGTGGCCGTAGGGCCTTTCGGACCAACATTTTGATTCCTTCAATCTAACTGCGCAATGTTTTTTATGTGCAGATAATCTGGCAGAAAATTTAGAATCACATTGAGCGCCTTGGTCCGACTTGATCTTAGGGCTCCTGTGATTCCAATTCCAGCTGTTCTTTGGACTCTGCTTAGTTTGATAATGTTATAGGCTTTGCTTAATGTGGGCCACCATACCAGTGATCCGTATTATGTAGTTTGTACCTTTGGTGCCAATTTTGTCGGTCTTTATAGGTATGCGGTCCGGGAGTTAATTTCTGATGTAGCACGGTTCAGCCGAATGAGTCCTCACGGACGAGTCTGCTTCCGAGATGCCATTGAAGGATTTTTTTGCAATCGTTGGGGCAGAACTTGTTGTAATTTGTTCTTCATGCGTCGGGGGCGGTGACGTGAAATAAATTCAAACGAAGGCAAAACTCTTAATATTTGGCATTAGTTCGTTTTTACAAGGCGAAGTTAACCATATTTTTAATTCGGCTTTATTTCGTTACGAAATAAGACCAATTTGGTTTTCGTTTTGGGAACTTTGTTTTATTTCGTTTGGCCTTATTTCACGTCACCGGAAACAACATATAGGTTAAGGTTGTGGACTACTGAGCGAGGGGTTGAGGCTCGATCTCCAGAAAAGCACAGATTACATCGAATATGGTTTTTGTGCGGGGCGATATAATTGTCATCTTATATGTGCTGTTCGGTCTGTTTTAACAAAATCTTGGTCTTTTTATGCGAGTTACAGTCGAGTCCTTTTCGCTGATAAGTCAAGCAACTGCAACTACTATCAGTGTTATCCTTAACATATTTTTCAAAGTCTTTGGCGTTGTAAGTCACGTTGGTTTTTCTTTTTGATCATTGAACAGAGCTGGAACACGTCGAGGGTGCTCTGAAACAAAGGTGTTCAGAGGGATCTGAGTTATTTATGAAACACATTTGAGCACTGGCTATCAAAAGCCTGGTACACTTTTCCTTACAAACCAGCATTCCTGGTTTTCTTACATTTCCAGCATTCCTGATCTGATCAGCAATCGTATGGTTAATCGTATATGTAACTAAAAATGCCCAGTAAATTCATTTCCATTTACCATCAGAAATGGTATAATAAAACTCGCTGCAGTTTTAAGCCCTGTGATACTGGACACTCCAAATCTGAAAATGCACATTTCTATAAGGAAAAATAGCAACACAACCTGCCCGGCAGCACGTCGATGTAAGGCCGAATGTGACATTGCCTCCACATAGTTTCGATTTTAGAAATTAGGATGGGAGAACCCCTAGGATGCCCCATTTACGTAACTGTGGTAGGTGTTGATGCTCCCCACTGCACCAACTTTCAAATCATCCGACAACACTCGTTGCTTTTCGAAAGAGCGATTGCACAAACGAAAATGCTTTCCGCAATTTCGTCCCAAATTTGGCTCACTCACCTAAAGCGCTTTGTTCGTTTCTATGCTTTCCAAAAAAATAAAAAAAACAGCAGAGAGCTCGCCATTTGACTGCAAACAAATTCAAACGCCCACACCGACACCACACACACACATACGCGAGAGGAAAATATTTTCCGACTTCCGTCTCAAGGACTCTCAACCCAGTCATTAGTCATACGACTAACGGATATACTGCAAAACAAATCTTTTCATCAGTTCTTCCTGAAAACTGTGCAAGGACCCACGGCGCAATTCACTGCGACTGCAACGAGTGAGATACATGAAATGAATAGCGCACTTGAATGTGTTACAAGCCAGCGAAATGCTTAAGCCGAAAGGATCACATGGAGAGCACATTTCTTTGCCAACACTTTGCTGGTGCTTTTTCCAACACCTTTCCGCCTCGGCGTAGATTCAGCTTTAGAACTCTGGTGGGTTGGAATACCATTCGCATCATCTGAACCAAGCTATTATCGCCTTCGCCATAGTGTTCGTTATCCTTTCAACAGCAAATGTAATGGGATATTTCAATAGTTTTTCACCTCCTTCATGTCTCCGCGATGTTGGCGACATCCTTATCCCTGCTCATGGCGAGTTTGTCGAGTTTCTCTTCTTAAAGATTTATTCCCCTTTTCGCTTCCTTGTTTTTGAAAGGATTTCCATTTGTAATGGTATAGAAACGTTCACCGCATATAATCCAGGACCAAGCTTAAGTTAGTCGTTGTTTTTTTGTCGGGTCTCCTTCTCTAGCAAGAGAGGGTGCGAGCAAAAAAAGACGCTCCCATCAGTCGTATTTCCTGTTGCAATTTTTTGTGTCACCCTCATCGTTTAGTGTCACTTAAGGACATTAACAGAATCAGATTCCAGCAGAATCCTTTTCAGTTTCCATTTTCCTTGATATTTTGGATTTATGTTGAGTGAAATCTGATCCTGCCACCCATCTTCTTCGTCTTTTCAGCGGCAGACACGCGAGATTAACTTATTGTGATGGAATGTGATTACGGAAATTCACGCAGACAGGATGACAAGGATGTAGCGTGCGGGATGGGGTTAACTGCTACTTGTATCAATTCAAGTTTTCACCTTATATTAAGCGGCGAATTGACACATCCCCCTCTATATAGATACAGCTATACATTTTTGAGCCAAAATTAGGAGCGCACGCAGCCTTGATGTTCCGCATCCTAATAATGGTCTCCTCTGCTGAAAGGATTCCTCTTATATTTTTCCTGATTTTGTTTTCCCCTTCACCGATGAATGGCAAGAAGTTTATCCTTTCGCAGGAGGCGAGAATGGAACACAATGTAATGGACATATATTAAGCCCAATTACGTTTTGTTGGGTAAAACCCAAGGACTAACTGGAATCAACATCAGCGCTGTACAACAACAAGAACTATGCGCTGCTGAATCTATGGGCCTTAAAATGAACGCTCGCCCTGACTGGAACAATGATAATAATTATCTACGGGCGTAATTATAAAGTTTTCACACTGCGGATAAATTTGAATCTGGACGCCCTGCTGGAAGGATAATAGTGTGTCGAGGAGTGAAGGATCGCCAGCAGCTACCATATAATGGTAGAGGTATTTAATTCGAGCGCGCCCAATACCGGAAACCCATGGACGATGTTGTTTTTGTCTTGTAATAGAACTGAACATAATTTAACATTAATTTGCACCCCCTATTATTGAAACACCGTGTAGCGTATACGTATAGGAGAACTTCTAGTTCGAGGACAAAACAGTATTTCACGCTGAAAGAAATAAAGTGGGTGCTAAATAGTTTTGGCTATCGCGAAGAAAGTTTACAACTTTAATGAGTTATTGTGCGCCAGTTGTAAGTTAAGATGTTTGGTTGAGTGGAAAAATTGCAACTTGTTTGGGGATGTGCCTCGAATACCTGCAGTGGGAAAAAAAATTGTGTATATTGTGATGGTGGACTGTCAGTTTTTCACTTGATAAAACAAAAACTAAGGCTCGAGTTTAGTGAAGATTTTTACACAAAAGACGTCGGTTTTTCGGGAAAAAGTTTTTGTCACGGAATGAGTTTGCGTTCGCAATAAGGACGAACAAAAGATGAAAATGGTTCTGGCCCGTCAAGCACAATGTCTTTGGCAACTAAGTTTACCTAGTGAATTAATTTTGTTTGGAATGAGGCGTGATTGAAGTTGGTTAATTAACATTGGTAATCTGATAGAGTAATTCTGCTGTAGGGCAGTTTTTTATGAACAGTGAGAAATATTTTTGACAACTCGTACCTGCGTTTTATAATAAAAAATATTTGTCAGTCTAGACCGTGATTGAAATCAATGAATATCGATAAAAAGTTAAAATGAAGATGTTCACCTGACATCACAAGTGTTTAAAAAAAAAGATCAAAGCTCATTTTTAATAATTGAGGCATTTTTTCAGAAACATGTCGCCTTTTCGTTCTTTTTATCCATATCCCGTTCATGCCTTGCCCCTTTTCTGTTGCTTTTTCGTTTCATCGAAGTTTGGAAACTATGGCCAAGGAACCAGAAGAGGTTTTACTTCAAAAACTGTGTGAGATATAATTATCTGAAAATTCTATTTCAATACTTTAGGAGACAAAACAAAACCATTTTTGCTAAGGTTTGTCCAGTGTTTGACTAAAAGTCGCTAGGAAGGCCTTCGAAATCAAGTCAAAAAACGCAACTAAAGCGCTTAAGAACTCAAGCAAGAACACGTCGAAAAATAGCCCAAATTATATTTAAAAAACGCTTCAGAAAATGTGTCGAATAAAACGTCCAAGAGCAGACCAAAAATGCATCAAAAACAAGTTCAAAAACGCGTTGAAAAAGCGATCGAATTGTTTTGGAAAACGCATCGACAAACACAACCAAAAGGCGTCCAAAAAGAGCTAAAAAATTTCTTGTAAAACAAGTTCAAAAATACGTCGAAAATTAATCAAAAACGCTCTGAGCAAGCGACGAAAACTGCGTTCAAAAATGTATCCAAGAACGCGCCCAAAACCAAGTCGGAAATCGCGTCAGAAACGAGCTACAAAAAATCAGAAACGTTCACAAAACCCATCGAGAAGCGTGTCAACAAAAAAAAAAAACATCATAAACATAAAAAATTCGTCCGAAATCGACGCGTCTTCAAAAATTGGGTCAAAAACCACTCCGTTTTATCTAGTCGTGCCAGAACAAGTTCTTAGTTTTATTAGTATCTAGTTCGAAACAGATTTTGAGTATATTACAGTCGAAATGTACTATTATTATGTACCACGGGCACCAGATACGGACATTCACAGGTATCTTATTTTCTTTTTAAAAACTAACTTACACTCATGCAACGTCGCCCCTTAAGCGTGGTGGAAACTTCAGTATCAATTAGTACAGGCATTACTATTCGCTGAAACTGAATCTTGCTCGGTTGCAGTTCACAGTGTAATAATTTTCTCTTTTGTGGGCCATTTGTTTTATCAAAATAACCACGCCATTCGCAAACGAATAGGCTATATACTATGCAGTTACCACAACAACATGAGTACCGTTCTTCTCGAGTTGTTCAACGTCAACCGCAACGCTTTTATGCGCGTCGTATACTCTTCAAAAATCTCAACTACTGTACTCCGTGATGTGTAGGATAGCTTGCACCATGATATACCACTCCTGGAATAATGCGCTCACAACACTGGCGATATTTTCTCGGTTTGGTCATATCGAATTGCAGGAAACTTGCTAAATCCATTTCAATTGAAATGTTTGTCATATCGTGCACCGCGGAGTTAATGGACTGACTTTCAGGGCGAACACTTCGATGCTCGAGGCGAAATTTTTTTATTTTCCTGTTTTTACTCTCTTTTTGATTGCGGGTGATGCAGTTACTTTGAGCGTGGACAGTGGTTCGTATGTGGCAGTTGAAGCTACTGTGTACATAAAAGTCGTCTTCGTCATTGGGTTTTATCCAACATCAAACTTCGAACCTATACCTGGATTAGCTCCACGAGAAAGCTCTAGCTTCTACAGACTTTGTTTTCTTGTCGAAAGTCGAAAGAAGTCACTCGAGAATAGTTCTACCATACCAGCCAGTCACCCCCAGTTTATTTTTAAGCACAATTTTCTCTAAGCTTATATTTTGAATGGATTTTGTTGGTTTTCCTTAAAAGACTCCAGGACTAGAATGACTTTGTCGAAACAGGTAAGGTAGGCGAAATATTTCAATCAGCTCCTGTTCAAGCCGAAATTGAAATATTGAAATCCGTGAGAAGGCTAAATTTACGGGGTTTTTATACAGAGGTTCATCTGAGAGCTTATGTGACTTAACAGTGAGATGTTTGGATCAAGTTCGATATCTCTTTCCTGTCGCTAATGAAATGGAATCAGTGATTAAACTTGTTCGACTTACCCTGTCAACCCTGGTAAAAGATGGACGTGACATCGAAAATTGCAACGTTTTGACAACTAGGTACAAATAGAAGTTCTCTCTGCGAAATTAAACTCAGCAGAATCTAAGCAGAGTCGTGACAACTAACTGCCACAACATTTTTAAATTACTATCGAACTTCAGCAAAATTAGCCCCGCTAGTCCTTCTCCGAAAAAAAAAGTATCCAAGGGCCGAATTGCTGAGCTTACCGAACTAAAAGGAACGCCACGAAGTAAAATGAAGAATTATTATCCGAGAAACACCCATTATCAGATCGACTGAGACAATCTTACCAAGTCCTGTTAGGTTCCTAATGTGATTCGAAATATCGAGCGAAGCAGGCGCATCCAAGGATCGATCATCTTAAAAACACCAGCAAACTGCAAACTACTCCTTGTTCAATCGAAAGACACAATACTTCAAGGTATCATATTCCTCATGGAAAACCATAGAGTAACGTGCCGACACTCAGAGACACTTGTATCGCTTTTACAACGCCCCACTGAACAAGTCCGCTCCGGGTAACCCTAAATTACACGTGAATAAATTTGCCTAATGCCACCGAAACCGATAACGAATGTGTTAACATAAATATAATCAAATGACATTTCAATAAATATACGCCACCTCCCGCAACAATGCGTCTGCTTCTATATGGCTATACCACTCCCAGACCAATAACTTTTCCATTTCTTTTTTCTTTCATCTGTTGACTGTTACCCAGATAAGCGTGGAAACAAAATTTGTTCGCTCTGTATAAAATAACATTGATGAGAGTTCCCCATCGTACGCTTTCACAATGACGCGTACAATTGCGTGCGTGAAATAAAAATAAATTCAATTTCGGATTGGTCCCCAAGGGGTATTTTCTTTCACTGACTGATATGAGTGAATTAAAGTTTCTATAGCTAAAGGTCCGTCTGATATCTGGGGTAAGTGCTTCTATTATTTGTATGAAATGCCTTCGAGGACATCGCGCGTTTGTGTTTGCGTGTCAATATTTACTGAAGCGTGTTTCTGTGAAAAATTGCTCGCGCTTTACCGCTTATCGCGTAAAATTGCTCACAGATTAGGAATGTCTAGTAAAATTTAACGCTAATGGTGGCAGTTAGAGGCGTGCGAAGGTGATATTGAGGTGTGGATGGAGAATCATTAAGATTTTTGGATTGATTACCTGCTACTTCGGCGGCATATCTACTCCTGCTTTTCAGCGTTGCCACTTTGCTGCAATTGCAATTTAAATCTACTGCCAAAAATTAGACCTACCTACTGCATTTTTGTAGTACGCTCGTATCTAGATCGGGAAAATATATCCCTCTTAGCAGGAAACGTAATAACAAATCTTTTCGCAAAATTTCAATTTCTTATCTGAACGCAGTCAGTTTTTTTTTTATATAAATTTAGTTTTCTGTTTTGTAGTATTCGTTATTATTAACTTTTTATTGTTAATGCTATTTTTTGTTATTAACCTTGGTTTTGTTAAAAAAAAAAATATACAACAAATAAGTTCAATCTACTGTGGCAAAATAGTCCTAGAGTGGCAACGCGGCTTCTTTTGTGGAATTCAGTGCTGGTAAGATCTCGTTACGTTCTCCTCAGCATTCGACGTTTATTCGGGTTTGTTTCTTTGAGAAAAATTATCATTTATCATAGTTTTGGGTTGTGGCAACAGTTGTTTTCAAAACAAGCTAACCCAACTGTGTTGAACAATTTTCATATTACCAGCTGACATTTCGGAGTAAAGTCTTATGGCGTTTTCGATTGAACAAAAGTATTGATTGAAGTGTTTGTTGTGTTATTAGAAACAAATTTTTCGCTGTGTAATCCGCAAATATACAATTATGCGTGCAAAATGTAAACGTAAATTGAAATATATTGATTTGGCTGTATTTATTATTGCAGAAAACAAAAAAAAAGGAGCAACAGAAAACCAAATCTCTCACATGGTGTCTACTACTATTACAAAAGTGCTCCAATGAATTTCATTGAAAAGAGCAATTCTGAATTTCGGGGCAATTCTCTCGGATCTTCAATCGAAAACGCCATTAGTTGTGATGGTTCCAGTGTTGCCGAAAGTACTCCCATAGGAGTATTGTACTACTTTCACCAACTGCGTACTCCCGTACTCCTCCTTTCACATTCGTACTCCTATTTTTTTTAAAAACATTAAATATCGTACACTTGCAGCAAAGTGTAATCAACCTTAATAATTTTAATTCACTTCAAATTTAATGCAAATTTGGCAGTACTTTTATCTTCCAAACTGTCGTCAAAAAGGAAATTTCCCTCTTTCTAGTTTGTTTTTGTTTTTTGCTGGCTTCATGCAATTTTCATCTGTTCGGTATTTATTTTATTGTTATCTGAGAAATGAGTCTGCTGCTGTTTCTATACATTTAGCACCAAAATCACCTGCTGCAAGAGCCAACGATATTAAGTTTTCAAATGCTGAAAAAGTATTTGCTATTGAAGTAGGTACACCGACTAAATCTAAATCGGTTAAGGCAAAATGACAGACGATGTTGAGTTTTTTAATCCTGATACACCTACATCTTAAAAAAAAAAAGAAGCAAATAAACAAGCACGGAAATGTTTCGTCAAGGATGGTTGAGTGATTTTGCCTTTCTTAAGGAATCGTCAAAAAGCCATTAACCGATTTTTTTTATGATTTTTTTTTTAAATAGCTACCTAAAGTTAAAAAATAAATTTTGTATGTGTGTACTACTATTTTTTCCAAAATACTCCCCTTTTTTGGCTGCAGTACTACCTTATAATATTTCTCTCCGGCAACACTGGATGGTTCTACATTGCGTTGTGCTGCATCATTGCCATTCTTCAAAAAAAAAAAGAAGGAACAAATTTCACGGAAATGTTTCGTCAAGGATGGTTGAGTGATTTTGCCTTTCTTAAGGAAATCGTCAAAAAGCCCTTAACCGAATTTTTTTTATGATTTTTTTTTAAATAGCTACCTAAAGTTAAAAAATAAATTTTGTATGCGTGTACTACTATTTTTTCCAAAATACTCCCCTTTTTTGGCTGCAGTACTACCTTATAATATTTCTCTCCGGCAACACTGGATGGTTCTACATTGCGTTGTGCTGCATCATTGCCATTCGAGTAAAACTTCCCTTGAAATTTGAACTTCCACCTGTAATCTTTATGGCGTCCTTAATTTTGGTGTTTATTCTCTGCCCAGTTTGAAAATTTCACCAAACTCAAAATCATTTATTGGGCGGAAAAGTAACTCAAAAACAGGTGAATAATCTTCGAGGCAGTTGAATCGGTGATTGTTAAAACAACATAAGTAACCGATTTTTCGAAATCAGTTTTACTACGTTTTTACACACATTATGTGTAGAAACTGCGTTGTGAACAAAAGCAACATAATTCGATACCTAAAACATACAGAAATTCGATCGCAAAATCGGCATTTTGTACTAAGAGAACCTGACTCTTCTACCATTTTTTGTTTCTCCTGTAAAAAAATAAAAATGTCACTTATGTTGTTTTATCAATCACCGATTCAGTTACAGTCGCTGTCAACTGATTGCACAACAGTTACTTATCGTACTTATTCGTTTCATTATTTAAAGTGTCAGCGCTTTATTAATCTGGTCGCCTTACGAGTCTACAGGAGAACTTTGATACTTTCTTGGAAAACTCACCTTGGTGAGGGTTTACACGTGATCCATATAATCGTGCCCCTATGAGCGTCCTGAATGTCAATGTCAGTGACTGCTCCCATGCCGATAAAAATCAGTTCACCCAATTAAACATTCCCACAAATTAGCATAGCCCTAAAATGTATTAATCTTCTGAGGAGGCTCAAACTCAAACTCTTCAAAAACCCATTCGTATACATATTAGCACTCATTCAACTGCTCTTCAATACAAAATGAAGTGGCTAAGCCATTCAAAGGCCATCACTCTGCAGCTACTCTGACCAATTTTCGACACTATTCCGCTTCAGACCTGCCATCTATCTGCCATTCAAATATTTTTCATGACCCATTGAATAGCATTTTACGCAAGACCAGTTCATCGTTTTTCTAGCATTTCTATGCCAGGGCGGACAAAGCATAGACGGAAAAAAAAGTCCCAAACAAGAAGTGTCTGCAGGACTGACATACAAAAATTAATGCTCCGCTCATTCGTTTCAATGACCCCGCCGAACATCTACACCCTGCAAAGTGTGATTTTCCTTTTGGGTCAGTGGTTTCATCCGTTAGCTCAGTAATTGACACTGACACGTGTTTTGTTTTGTGTTGTGCGCTGTGCTCTGGCTGTGTTGTGTGTTCGATTATAATGGTTTTATTGCACTCATCATGCATGAACAAAGGATGTGCGCACTATTCATGGAACACATTTGTCACACAATTGGCACTATCGCATTGAAAACTTTTATTGTTCGTTGGGCTTCTGTGTTTTTTTTTCTCTTGTTTTCTGTTGGCTGCTATTGTATTTGCGCATTCATAATGTTACGGTAGGCTTGCTGACAGTTGAAACAAAAAGGGCCTAATTGTTCCCTCGGGGAATGGAAACCTAAATGAACGGTTTCTTGTTTTAGAATTAAATGAACTTTAACACACAATGCTGAAGGACAGAAAATATGCTCCTAGCCGTTGTAGGGCTGCTCATTTTTTTATTCTGTTGGGTGTTTTGGTATAACAAGGATTTGGCGTTGGCAACTACTGAAATATTAAGCTACCTTCGTGTACCAGGATATGTTTGAACATTTACAACAGTTTAATTTTTGGCACCACTTGACTTGTTTGAATAATTTATAACCCTTGAAATATTCAATGCCGGACTGCTAGCATTGAAATTTATTGGTGGAGTGTATTGACTACGAAAATGACTACCAAGTCTCAAGCCAAGGACCAATGACTTGTCCTCAAATTAGACAAGTGCCAATATGAAACATACTTCTTTACAAAAGCACTGCAACATCCCGCCCATAACCAAAAAACATGCAACAATTTCAAATTTATGAAATCGCAGCCAGCAGTAAACTCCGGTGTTTGGTTCGAAGAACTTACCTACCAAGTCATGTTTGTATGTATTATCTGAATCTATACAAAAACCCAAAGCCGTCTTCAGTTTTCAGTACCATCTTAAGTGTGAATACCAGAATGAAGCCCTAAAATCGTTGAAAATTTTTCCAATTCCTTAAGTACTTTTTTTTTTGTTGTATTTTTCCCACTACCTTATGCAACTGGCCTTTGTGGCTTGTGTGCTTGTGTCAAATCAAAAGGCCTGCAAAAGAAATTTTTGTGCCTGCAAATTAAACGAATGTTTGATGTCACTTGACTGCAAAAGTGCTGCCAAGTTTTAAGTTTTGTGAAGAAATAAAACAAACAAAATTTACACAAAACTTGTTAAACGATAAGTAGCCCAAATTTGTGTAGGGCGCTCATTGAATGAAATTCCATCGTTTTTTAAGAAAAAAGATAGCCCAAAATACGACAAAGCGCACAATCTGGCAACACTGGGGCCAGCTGCGAGTTGGGGCTTGGGGGTCTCAGTATGGTTTGTGCGTGATAGTAACTTTTGCAGCGGATATGAAGTGGCTATGTTTGTTTTAAAGAGACACTCAGAAATCTCTATTTTTGTAAGTCGCAAATGATAAATTCAGCAATAGCCCAAAAGCGTAGCAAACACATCATCAATTTGAAAAAAAAATTTCAAATAAATTTACAACACATTCAAAAAATATGTTGCAATTTCGTTTCTAACAAAGTAAAAAGGCCATTTTATATGGACTATTACAAAAAGACTTATGTCAATTTAGCAAATTCTTTTTAGGAGCCTGCAAGTTATCAAAGAAAATCTAAAAGGCGGGCCTTATTTGGGGCACCTACCTTAGTATATTAGGCCTTTTTTATTATGCTCACATGATCTATATAGATCATTGATTTCCACGGTTTACAGCAATAGTACGAGATCCAACTTTTGTTGTAAACCATGGAAATCAATGATCTATATAGATCATGTGAGAATAATAAAAAAGGCCTATTATAAGCATTGGCATGATCCCTTCAGTCTTCAGTTTGCGCCCTTACAGGTAGTTAAGTGTATCTAAGCTATCTCTTTATCCATGCACAGGTTAAAAAAAAAAATACGCAACATTTGCGTGCCCTAAAAGCATCGCATGCTTCCTATATTTTAATGAACGTCAACTTAATTAATTTAACAAAATTACACAAAAGGGCTGTAAACAAACCGACCCCTTAACTCGAAGGTTAGTGAAACGTTAATTCTTACACTCTCATTGCTCCTATGGTAATTGCCGTACTAAGTATTCTTCCATTCTGATTCTGATGATAATCAGATAGCGTGAGTGATTGTTTCATTCGGTTTTACCGCCCGTCCTCCCAGTCCCAATTAACCTCGTTAAGTCGCAATAAGTCCTTGTTCGCGCGACGATAACAAGTGCAATTGAGTTTCGCATTCATTGACTTTCCAAGAACGTTCGAGTTGTGACGAACGAGGAACGAGTCCTTGCCACAACGGAAAGCAATTGAATATAGGTACCTTTTGGTGAAAGTTTAATTTTAATTTATTGCACGTTAATCGGTAATTAGCCCTTCAGGGGGCGTTTAATCGCTGTTATCCGCCACAAAGACTACGCGAGTGGTACCCTTGCATAATGAATGTTTTTGGACGTGAAATGTAATTGTAAGGCGCGCCCGATTGCAATGTAAATTCACCCATCAGGAAGTGCATCGGAAATGGCTTAATCAGCCTTTAATCAAGCTTATTACCGACGGTTTCATTCTGTATTCTTATCGCACGTTTTGTGTGAATACATATATGCAAGGGTCTACAACTACATCTACAATGAGTATGGCTCTCAGTGCGCAATAACGTACGGTGGCCATCCGTTCATTTTAATAATGAAAAGTTCTTTATTTGAAGACGATGTTCATTATGAATTATTTTGTTATTAAAAAACACTTAAATGTTCTGCATTTTAGGAGTTGTTCAAAATCTGTTCTGTATATCATTTAAATTTTTAAGAACAATAACGAAAGCATTAAGAAAACCAGAATTTAATGAACAGAATAATAATGCTAATGTGCCCCAACTTGTTGCACGAGCAAATAAGTAATCTTCTACTAAAAAATTTGTTTTATTTAAGTTTTTGTTTTAAAGGTTAACTTACTATAAGGAATCTACTTATTTATAAAATAAAATAAAGAATTGAATTATTGCAAATTGATTCCTTTTCTAATGTTCATTATTCGAAAGCTTTAAATATGTGAAATATGTGAAACAAGTCAAAATTTTATTACGAGAAAACAGATTTTTTATAAATACTTAAGTAATACATTCACCTCCACCAACCAACATGAACATCAGAGAAAATGGCAGTTGTTGTTGAATATTTGAAATTAAATTATATTTTTGATATCCATTCTTTGTTTCTTATTCATTTCATGAATAACATGGAAGGAGTGATAAAAAATTTTCAATTTGGCAAAATAATTATTTTTGTCGTCTTTCATTCTACATTAATCACTATATTCTTAATATTATTATGTATCATCCTCATGCAAAGCCGTTGCGTTGTAACCTCATTCACCGCCTTATACCAACGCAAAAAAGACCTGCTGACACATCAATGATAGATACCTATTATGAAACTCTAACCCACAGACACCCACTGCACTCACCTTTCAATTCCTTCCGGGGGATTAAATTGAAATTAGTGGTAACACTGCGCAGTGGCCTAGTGGTTAATGTGTTTGACTAATTAGCGAGGGGTCCCCGTCCCAGTTTCGATTCCCTAGATTTTTGCCAGACTTTTGTACTTTCTAGATTTTGCCCCATTCGAGATTTTTGCAATCGAGATTTATGAAATTTATTTCCCAGATTTTGTCCATTCTAGACTTTAGTCATTGTAGTTAAGGGCCTTACCAATAAACATTTTTAGTTTCAACTCTAAATTTTAGTAGTTCACAGTCTCTATGTTTTCCATACAAATTTCGCAATTGTGAGCAATTTGTTATTTCTATCGCGCAATATCATGAACCCTGGACAAATTTTTGAGCGCGTTTTTAAGATAGTTTTTGAAATATTTTTGGACGCTTTTTTCAAAGCGTTTCGTTCGCGTTTTAGGGCGTGCTTTTGCAAACTTTTTTGGAAACATTTGTAAATATGCACGCATAGGGAACTCCGTCTCGAAATTATGCCTTCAGCATTTAAGCGACATTAGAAACGGGAAATCGAATATGCCAGAGTATACACCAAAAATAAAATAGCAATAAAAGGTTAAATTAATTAACGAACTTAATGCAATTGACGTCTGTTAGCTGCAATTAAATGTCGAGGCAACTGATACAATAATTCAACCAATTCTGTATTTATGCATTCTGCATCCCATTTGCCATAAATATGCATACCGTTTTGCTACAACACCGATAAATTTTATTAAAACAAAAATGACCAACCCATCGCCGTGCAATCAAATATTTATTTCATATAGGTAATTTTATATTTAGAACTCAAATGCCAATAATTAAACACTGCTTACAGATAATAATTGTTTGCACAGCGTAAACGCATACGATACTCACATAACTGTCCCGAACTTTTCGATTTTGTTATAATTTAAAAAGTATTTACCTTTTCTGTTGTTCAAAATCAATTTGTTACTAAAAGGGTGAGTTTTTTTCATCCACCTGTTCAGCGTGTATTTTAATGGAATTTTAATTTATTTCTTTGAAAAAATAAAATTAAGTAAATAAATCAGAAACCTTTTGATGCATCAAGAACAGTTAACCATAAATAATGGTCACCGCTGTGTTGTGTGTGGTAATACCGCTGGCGGGAATAAAGCTGTGCCGCATGTACCTGCTGCCACTTTATTTAATGAATAGGTATGGGAAACTCTCTGTTGGAACAACGAAGAAACGTCGCATACTCGGGGGGCATATGTGACAGCACCCAGCAAACATTTGCCTTCAAAAATTAATCATAAATAATTCATTTAAATGAAGAACGCCTTCAGATATGAATTCATTTATGATTCAATTTCAATCGAATTTCCTGAAAAATGGGCCTTCATTTATGAATCTTTTAAATGATTGATAAATGATTGGAGAAATGTTCACTTAAATGCCTACTTATATTAATGTTAGTGATAAATAAATGCATTTATTGATAGATATCATTTATGAATCCTTATGATGATTTAAAAATGATTCAGTCAATATTTACTTAAGTGAAGAAATAAGTAAATAAATTTGGAGACAACTAGCTCATAATCATTTTTGCGCATTTATGTGAATGAAAATCCAAATTGGTTCACATAAATTAATGTTAAATGATAGTATGTTCTTCATTTTTGCTGAATAAAATGTTTGCTGGGCATAATGTCTTTTGTGGGCTATCCCAGTTCTAGACAGTTCGATTAAGGCTTCCCAATTCACCCATTTGGATATGGAATCAAATTTAAGATGCCATCGGCAGTTTAACAACTTGCGAAGCACAAACAAATCATGGAACATGATCACACATTTAATATTCAATTAGTACATGCAATTCTGAAATGATGGACCTCGGATGCTACCTCACATTCAAAAGCAGCCAATGTAGGAATATGTTACATCAGGCATTAAGTTCACCTATTTGAAGTGCATTTTCTCACAATGTACCAAGTATAAGTACAAGTACCAAAGTACGAGTTGGTTCTGTTGCTGATAGGTTGTAGTTATAGGCGAACTGAGAAAGCTATTATTTTGTCTGAATGATTTTAAAAGAGGAAATGTAATCACAGTCGAGTTGCGTTACAAGGACCATTTTAGGTCCAATGAGATAAATATGTTCCTCTTTGGATATATTTTCATAAATGCAAAAGCCTTAAATGGTTTGAAATATTTTGTTTTGCGAGTTCATAAAGCCGTATATTGTTTTTGGGGTTCTAATGGTCTGGATATGGCATATAGTTTTAGAATAAATAATATTCTAAGAAATAAGTTGAGCACTTTAATAGGTGCCAAAGTTTAAAACCTTTGATGATAGCGCAGCGAGCACCCACTCAAATTTGACTCTTAAACATCTTTTACTTCGTCCCTACATTAAATGGAGTAGCTTGCTATCCAATGACTGCTTAAATAACGGCAGTGTTTAGTGATTATACACACACTATTTTAACAAATGTTATAATCTTTAATTATGGGTGAATAAATTAAATAAATAGGTGGCACATCAGGTCCCTAAAGAACCCGAGGCATAACTTCTCAAAAGCATTTGTTTTGTGTGAGCTTTTAATTTTGTTGGACGAATGGATGGGACCTACAATTTTATGCCGACTCCGACCGAATTGAAACAAACTTTTCCAAGACAAAAATACTCTCGGAAGTTTGTCAGACAATGCGCGTTCATCCAATATGCTGATTCTAAATAACATTTGTTTCTTGTATCAATCGTTTTCTTGCGCACCCTATTTCAAATGTGTCTACCAACGTCAAGCGTTATAAACACTTTTTACACAACTGGACACATGGAGGGTTATGTGTTTCGCGCGTATCCTTTGTACGTTCCTACGGGACGCCCTGTAGCCTAAACGGCTTGACCGATTTTGAAGAGTGAGGTAGCATAATATTCGTATTCTTCCCCGGATAAAAATAAAAAAGTTAATTTAAAAAATCAAAAAACCCGACTGACTGTAAAAAAAAAAATGAAAAATATATGAACAAGACGCATTTAAGTACCTATATAACTAACTATTTGGCAGTCGGAGGTTACTCAATACTCATGCATAATATTTGTTACACTGTGTATATAGTCTCCGATTGTCAATTAGTTAGGTATAGGGACTTAAATGCGTATTGTTACAGTCAGTCGGGTTTTTCGGTTTTTTAAATTAACTTTTTTTAATATTTTTTTAGTTTAATAATCAAACTGAAGAAAATTATAAAAAAAACATAAGGGTGGACATCAATATCCCACAGTCTTAATAAGTTGTCAACTTATAGTATTCATATTGGGTGTCACATCATTGGTGGGATTTGTCATTTGTCACTATTTTTCATCTCTTTTCTATTATTTATCATGCGATTCTGGTTATATGTCATTTATCATTTGTTACTTTTGTGATCTGTCATAGGTGTCATATTATTACAAAAATAAACAAACATAAAAACATTAAAAAACATTAAATGCCAGATGACAAATAGTTATTGCAATAATTGTAGAGATTTTCTGACGGTCAATATAGTGTGTCACAATTTCTATTTCTTATTTATTTTCCTATGTCGGGGCAGTGGTAAGTGAGTTAGACTAGTGAGCGAGGTATTTTAAGTTCAGATTACACTGTGTAGTATTTTTTTTTTTGAATCTGACAAACATCTGGGAGTACACCTGCACTAGGAAGACTCAACTTAACTTTGCCGATTCATTCCAGCAAAAATTATAGGACCCTTGTGTATGATATCTCAAAAAAAAAAAAAAAAAAAGTAATAATTATTCTGTTCAAATCCGCCTCCAAAAGTGAACGTGGTAAAATCAATGCATGGGTGTGTTGTTAGCACGGGCATGTTCTTACGTATTCGGTAAATTTAATAATGATCTTTTTACTAAAATTAGGTTTAATTAGTTTACCAATGTTTTGAATATGTTCGTCAAGGCAATCAATTAGATTTACAAGATAATTTTTCTAAAAACAGCTAGATTATCCCCGTATTCCCCGTAGTTGGAAATTTTCTACCAGTAAAGGCAAATATTCACTCACATCTCACAGTGGCATGCAGCGTCCAAGTATGTTATCAGCCTGAAAACACAACGAAAAAGACAAAAGAGAAAATTCCATGGAAGCCTGTTTTGCCCGCGACTTTATTTCCTGGAATTTCACTGAAAAACTATTTCACGAGAATAATTTTATTGTGCTATAATAGCCTATGGGTATGGATATCATTCAAAAAAAAATTAAATGATTTTCTCAATTTCACTTGATGGAATATTATTTACGTTGCGATCGAATTGGAATTCACTAAGCTGTAGGTGGCAGAATAATTAAATATAATATTGGTTAGAGGAGGCTCCATTCTGCAATAAACGTATTCGCATCAAACCACACTAAATTATGAGCTGGGTATTGTACATTTATTTATGTATTTATTTGGATGCCTAAAAGGTAAACAATTGGCTGAGCACTATTATTTGCGCAATTATACGCATTTCAACGTATTGACGTTGATATCTGCAACGTATTTCGATTAATAGTAGGAATGAGTGCCAGTTTAGAATTACCAATAGCTGGGTCAACGAAAATAAAAATTCAAATGAACACATCCAACTTTAATTATCCACCTAAGCGAGTGAATTCATCAGTGGATTTAATTTGGAATAGATTTTTCCTATTGTTTTTTGTCCATGTAGTTGCATTTCTTTTTTATATAATATGCTAACGGCTCACTTGATGTGAAGAAATAAATATAATCCAGGAATAATGAAGAAAGAGAACGCAATTATTTGAAATCACACTGGATGGCATCCATTCCTTCCAGACATGTGAATTGTGAGGGTGTATGGTATACATTACAATCGTAAATGATAATACCAAGCGAAAAAGTAACTTGTACGGCAGACCAAGGCGACAGCAGATATTTTCTCTTCATTAACAAGCGGTAGTCAAGCAGTTTATTCAAAAGATTTCAAATCGTTGCGATTCCTTGGGGATTTATCGTTGTGGTAACTCGCTTGTCCAACGGGGATAATTTCGACTTTCACTACCAACTAGAGAAAGTGGCACTTTATAGATGGCTCAATCCCATTTGACTTGTATGTAAACAAAACCGAAAAAAAATAAAAGGTCCTATAAGGCGGAGCTCGAGCATTATGAGTGTGCTCAGATTGTTCTGAGGCATTTATTAAACACACTTGAGCACATAGCTGTCATTTGTTGTAAATATATGTATAGATTGAGTATTTATTAATTTTTATTTATTAAATTGGTTAACATTCAGTTCCAGAACAACAAGGTTCGTCCGCCATTTCAACTATTGTGTTTATCCTGTTTCTTTTTTTTCCTGTCAAATGTGACTGGAAGTGTGTAATCAGCTTTTCACTCAGGATGCTCAGGCAATTTATTCTGAACTCATAGAGCACGCTCTGATCGTGCTCTGAACGAAAAAGAAACACAAATTCTGAGCTCTGATGTAGGTATCTGAGCTAAAAAAGAAACACGGACTTTTTGTATAACAGTTCAGGTTGTGCTCTGAACTGAAAAAGAAAAACGCCTTTAGTAACAGTTTGAAACCATACCCGGACGAATGATGTGAGATCTGACATCTGAGAACCTTTTTCCAGTACAGTCGTGCTTTCAGAGGTTGTTCACTTAGTCGATCTGACCCGGCATAATATACACATATGTATCAATAATTAAAAATGTAACAAATGGTTATTAAAATCAAAGATCTATTCATTTACTTTTTATCCACGTGGACCTATAAGGAGGGCAATGTGTTTCGCGCCTATGCACGAGTATGTCAGTTTCGTGACCCCTGTAGACTAAACGACTTGAGCGATTTTAAGGAGCGAGGTGTCATTAGATTCGTATTCTTCCCCGGGTTAGGGGAAAATCTAAAAGTAAAAAAGCTATTTAAAAAAAAAACCCGACTGACTGTAAAACAGAACTAAAATTATGTAAAGAAGACACATTCAAGTATAATTATTTGGCAACCAGAGGCTACGCATATTTTAGTTAGTCTGTGTACGTAGTCAGTTAGACATTTAGTTCTACTTTGATGTGTCTTCCTTACGTCTTTTTAGTTATTTTAACAGTCATCAGTCAGGTTTTTCTTTTAAATTAGGTAACTTATTTATTAAGGAAGGTGTTTTGTCTAATCGATATCATGTTAATAAGGTGTTTCTTTGAAGAACATACAACCATCTCCTGAACGAAATATTAATCTTTGACTAAAAATTAAAGCTTTCAAAACTGTAGTCATGTAGTCAAATCCCATTAGATATTTATGTCCCTCGTCGGTCTACTTAAAAATGTCCTCAGGTATCTTATAGGATTGTTGCTTAAGTGGGTATCCCTAGAAGATGACCATTATCACGTTGAGCACGTGCAATATCAGGAGCGTAACTAATATAAATCATCCAAGTGAGAAGGCAATTACTGTTTTATCTTTGTGGACGGCTAATGGAATGCACTGTGTTCATTTGAAGTTGATTTTTCGCAGGCAAGAGTTGGGTTATCCATGTAGTTACACCATTTTAAGCTCGAGGGCTGTGAAACTTTTGAAAGTTAAAAGAATTTGACTCAATCCCCTTTTGACATCTTCGGGAGGAGAGTATATCTCGCTCCAAATGGAAAACTTTGCAGTGGCAATTAGTTGACTTAATCTTAATCGTTGCAAGAAATCTCAGCACTCGTGTTGACAATGCCCCAACAACAGTAGATATTTATTATTACCAAGGACAATCTGGGCGCCAGATATACATCTTTTAAGATTTCAGAACTCGCCCGGTCTGGTATTTTATGACAGCTCAGGTGCCCAAATGATTTATGCGAGTTATGGTTTGTTAAATTAACCCCAGTAACAAGGCAATAAACTTCAATGTAAAATGTAACACAGTTGCAACATCCAATTATCTCACAAGTAGAATTTTTTTTTTTTTTTTGAAACATAATTTCACACCCACAGGATATGTCCGAATACATTTAAACCAAGTACCATAATTGTGTCATATACAATTAAAGTGAACCTTAGTCAGTGGCATTGTTAAAATAAAACAATCAATAGAATAAAAATAATTATAAATATCTGATGCACAGCATGGAGCTACTCACCACATAATTATGTCATAAATCACAACTATAATTTGGCGGGTAGGTAATTAATTATTTTTTTTGTTATGTAATCCGACCATCAGTCGACAAACTACATAATATTAATTTGACACTAAACACGACCGATAATAAGCCGGAAAAATTCAATTAATACCGAGATCGATTTAGTGTTGTGCAGGCAGAAGAGGCCATTTCAATTGAATAAAATTTACTGGTCAATGCGACACAAATGTACACAGATACACTATACACACGACTATTCTGCATCAATGCACATTCATTGACTGGGATATGGTAGAGCCCTTTTTGTGTATTACAGATGTGTATTGTATATTGTGCGCATTCAAATTCAAACAAATTATGTTCTCCAACGTATGACTTTATTCATTTATTTGACATGGAAACGTATGAATTAGTCCCGGGGAGTAAATGTCTAAAGGTGAATCAGTTCTCGTATTACAGCCTCAAAGTATTCTCAAAGGGGTAGTGTCTACAAAAATATTTAGCACTTAGTCGGCTTAGTCAACAGGCCGCCCAAAAATCATTTCTCTAATTACGACTGACAAATTTAAAACCAAAAGTCATTAGTCATAGTCAAAATTTAAAATAATATAGGGTAGGGTCGCCTAATTCCGAACACTCCCAGTAGTCGAACACTTTTTGTAAAAAGCTACACAGCTGTATATTTTTAGGATTTTTAACTCCTACTAACGCAAAATGCTACATTGTGGTATTACCTTTAATCGTTTTTGCAATTAACTATCATAGTTAACGTTTCAAAATTGTATTTTAAATTGAGTCCTTAGGGAATGCGTTTCAGTGGGTTCAGCAGAAAAAAGCAACTGTTACGAATTTCGGAGGAAAGTGGGTTTTTTTGTTTGAAAATTCAGGTAAATGTTTATTTTCAATGCTTGTTTTATTAGTTTATATATATTTTATGTCTTTTTAGTAAAGTTTTTATCTGAAAACATAGTAATTTTATTATTCCGTTTCCTATTCGAACACTAGGGTGTTCAAGACTGAATTAATGTACAAATTTTATTTTGAATTGCTTGTGAATTCAATTTTTTTATTTCCTTTTAAGTTGTTTTGTTACTGTTTTTTTATGTTTTATATAAAAACAAAAATATAGATTCTTCACATTTTCTTAATTGAAAATATACACTAAACCGAGCGTTTGAAGAAAGGTAACTTTATGTTTAGGAAGCTAGTGTTCGACTACTGGGGAATAATGCTTTTTTTTCGTTTTTATTATTTTTATTACAGGGAAAACTTAAACTTAACTTTATTTTAAAATATATGAGTTATGGCAGCTCATTAATTTTTCGTGGCATATTAAATTGAACGGTTCTCTCACAGTTAGTGATTATTATTATATTTACTACTGGAGACATGACCCTAGTCGTGAATTTAGTCATCGTGAATAATTTTGAGTTGCGTCTGCCAACTGTTTGACCAATTTTCAAAATTCATTATTGCAATGGTACGACCATCGTTGGAACTTCGAGCTGAATCCGCATCTTATGGAATAGCACATCCGTCAAATGACATCCACGAAGCCATCAACGGGAAAATGAGCTCCGGTTGATTTTTCTGGAAAAATCAGCTCAACAGTTTTGATGTTCAATAATCCATTCACCGAAATCTCTTCGCTGTGCATCGTCTTTGGGCTTTAGTTCTTGTATCAGTTAGACTTTGCAGGCATGGAGGCACAGATGGTTAGTGAGTGTTATGCTTTGTAAAGAACTTCTTACAATTTGCAATTCTTATCCACTACGCGTAATCCAATTGTGGCTGCTTAACTTTAATTATTTTTGAAATATTGTTCAACAATGAAAATACGTTGTTTTTCGCGACGTGCTCCATTTTTACTAACCTTTGCTGTCAACTGTCAAACTTTTTGTTGAAGTGCTAACGTTTTGAACTTTATACCATGTTCCCACCAACGTGATTTAGCCGAAGTGATTTATAAATCACGCAAGGTGTCTCCACCGAACTTTTCGTGATTTAGTGTGACTTTTTTGTCAACTTTGGCATTAGGTGTCCAACTTTCAATATTGTGAGATGGATGGGTTGTTGTTTCTGTTTTCTTACCATACCTGGCAAGAATAAAACAATTTTTGATTGTATGTAATTATTAAAAATATCAAAAACTCACCGAAACACGAACAAAATTTTTTTTTTGTTTTTTTTGTTTGCTGAATAAAATGCTGAAGTAAA
Organism: Cheilosia variabilis; assembly: GCA_951230905.1. Classification (NCBI taxonomy): domain Eukaryota; kingdom Metazoa; phylum Arthropoda; class Insecta; order Diptera; family Syrphidae; genus Cheilosia; species Cheilosia variabilis. The sequence continues at coordinate 48,477,946 of OX579677.1, forward strand.
TAACAGGTATGTTTGATTTTATTTTGTGTGTATTTGCGATGACAGATACGTAATTAAAATTTAAACACGTATAAATCACGAAAATGTATGAATATGATTTAGCTGAATCAAGTTGATTTCTCTAAATCACGTTGGTGGGAACATGGTATTAAGTTCGGTTTATTGAACACCTATCTTAGCAGGGCAAAACAAGGTAAGGTAGACGAATATTCAATAAAACAATTCAGGGTGACATATATGTTATAAAGTGACATGAACTGTTATACTTGCTGTGTGCCCTCACTTTTAGTTTGATTCTAGTGGTTTCAGCTAGCAGAAAGTGAATAGCGCTGACAGAAGTTTTTGGGCAATAAACTTCCACAAGGTATTTTGTTTTAAGCGTGAATCTCAGGGGTGTAAAGTTGTTTGATTGCATGCTGAGGATTTCACTTTTCTTATTGTAAGCTGGCAGTCCAGTAGTAGATCTGGGCCTCAATCAATATGTTCAACAATTTTTGACAAACTACCTTCAGTGTTGCTTAATCGAAGATATTTGTGGTTTATTCCATTTGTAGGTGCGCGCTACCTTGGGTGAGATTATTTCGTCCTTTTTCATTAATTATACTAATAATCATTTTTAACCTTCACCTTATATATTTGTTAGGTTACAATATGCAATTTTGTATGGAAAATTTCGCCATTATGAGTTTAAAAAATTAAGCCTGGACACTAAAAATTATTATGTCTACCCTAAAGATAGTGCACGAAATGTTGTTTGAATTGAAACAAGTCTCAAATTATGAGGTTCTTTACTCCATGAGTCGAAAAGGGTCCTCACATCCCAGAGACCATTTTTAATAGGTATACGTGACGATCTTTTGTGTCAAGTAAAATAGAGATCAAAATCTGATCTCACAGACATTATTAGGCTTTCTTTTTACCCCCATGATCTATAAAGATCATTGATTTCCATATGGTTTACAACAGTTGGATCTCGTTTTATTGTTGGAAACCTTGGAAATCAGTAATCTATTGACTATCGATCATGTGGGCAAAATAAAAATAAAACACCTATTTTTAAAACACAGCCCGGCAGCTTAGTATTTTTCCAACCCTGGAATGGGTCGCACTATTCGAAAACCGCGGTGTGGAACCGTTGACCTTTTATCTTACTTTAGTTTACATTCCATTTTTAGACTCGACCTCGCATTCTGTAGAGCCGTGTTGGGAACATTCAAATTTTATATCGCACTCTCCATCCAGAACCAATAATCCACCTAAGGGACTTCCATTCCATTTAATTATAACCGTTCATTTCCACCTTAGAGTATGCACTCCTCTTGGACTGATTTCCAGAGTCATTGTTGTCCATATAGCTTCCTAAGAACTGATATCTAACTGTCACTTTACTGAAGCATATTTCCACGTGGGATTTGTTTTTTTGATGTGCTTTCTTTCATTCTTCGTATCCCATTACCAAAACGTTCCTTAAGCTTTTCGGAGTTTTCAGGGGAAACAATAAACACTGCCAGTGGACACCTGCTCCATACCAGCACTTGCTCTTGCAGTTATCTCGGAATCGAAACCACGCAAGACCCGACTTGAAGCTTTTTCACAACTGGAATGAGTATATCGTTTCCAGGCAGTGTCATACCAAACGTTCAAGAAATAAAAACAAAAAGGGTTTTCCTTGGGTCAATTCGAAAACATGCGTCCCATATATACACTTGGGCAATGTTGTTCTAGTTTAACCCCAAAACAAGCAGTGGCAAAAAAGAAGCAATAAACGATGGAAGACCTGTTTATGCTCATGTTCTGGTTGTACCTATGTCATTACCATTCTGTTTGTGGAGCATTTTAAGAACTAGTTTGCTTTAATTTCCTCTATAGTGGCAAGGGGAATAACTGTGAGGACGTATTTCGAGGGTGTGATTATTATCTGAGACGTAGATTTTTGTTTTTCGTGTATGAGGGGGGGGGGTGCTGCGGATGGGTTGTGGGTAAAGTGTGTATACATATTGATTTGTCGGATATGTGCGAAGTTGTAGAGGAATTGTGGTTAAGTTAAATAATTTACTAGAATTTAAAATACTGCGTGAGCCTTATTAACAAATTCGTGCATTGTGTGCTAAAACGAGCCAGTTTTAGAAGACCTATTTTGACTCGCGCAATGCAATTCTGCCAGATTGTGGGAAATTTACCTTTCGCACAGAATCTGTATTCGCATTGAACTAAAGAGAAAGAAGGATACTTTTACTTTCCAGTACAAGGAAAGGAAACTTTGGCTCTTAAATACTTTACTTTAATTGTCTTCTTGCTTTAAGTGGCAACCCTTTTTTTTACCCAGCAATAGGTATATTTTATTTTATACACCTTATTTATTTTTTCTTCCATGAACAACCGGTTGTTGACAAGTTTCGGGAAGTGTTAAATGTCAAATTATTCAAAACTTAACTACCGAGTTTTCGTCGCTTCGTCGTATCGTTATCTTTCTTAAAATGATTAATTGTTATATTGTACTTCACAAATTACAAGAAGTTATCTTAATGTGAAACAATTTTTTTGATATTGTATAAATAAAAATAAAAAAGTGCTAACATTTTTTTTTCGTATGATTGTGGAATTTTTTAAGGCCGGTAGAATCTTGCACTAGGTTTTAATTGTTATTAGTGCAATGTTTAGTTTTGCACACGTCTACGCCGGCAAGGAGTTCGCCGCTTGGTTAAGACCAGCAGCAGATAGTGATTCTCGGTTTTCTTTCTGTAAAATATGTGTGGTAAAATCTGAGGTACTTTTTTGGCCCAGCCGAGGAAAAAACGGGAATTTCTTGGCACTGACGTGGGAGTTCTATGACAAAGCAATGGCAGCACTGGGCCGCAATGTGCCAATAGAGGTCTATACGGTTGGCAAATTCTATGATTTGTTCTTATGTTTTATATTTTCTCATCTTATTTAGGTATCTTAATTCTATCAGCAAGAGTAAGTAGATAACTTGCGAATGCATGCAGTTTCAGCTTTACCAAATGCCTCCTAAAAGTTATTAGGTTAAAAAGTTATTATTATTAAAGTGGTTAAATCAAAATTAGCGGTACGAAATGTCGACAATGATTCTTAAAAAATAGGACGATTGACATAACATTTTTATTTTGTAATGGGTGCAGAATTCATTTTATTCTAAACATAAAATTTTCAAAATCCTTTTCACTTACAGCTATTTTCCACGGTTCTTGGCTCTGACAATCCAATCCTCCTGTCAGAAAAAAAATAGTGTTAGGCCTAGGAAGCTGAAATTTGAAACCATTCGTATGAAGATTTTTTAGAATATAGGCGCAGGAATATATTACGGCTTTCACTTAATTTCCTAAGTAGGTACAGTTGCTAAAAGAATGAAATACTGCGGTTTATACTTTTGGGCAGAATAGGTTGAGGTTTTTGCTCCATCAGGCACCGAACTATTATATTGCACAAAAACATTGAACAATTTTAATACTCTCCTAGAGGACAAACACGAACGAGAGCGTTTTTTTAAAAACAGCAAATATTTTATGCGAAGTTAATAACCACACTCAAATAAACTCCTAAGTATGCCGGTAAAAAACTAGCAATTGGATAAAATGAGGATAAGCTTTTTGAAAGGATTTTATGAAACGCCTGCCAGCAATTCATTGAATTCATAAATTCGTCCATGCTGTACATTTCCTCCCAACCATAATTGGTGGCTTATTAGGAACACAATTGACAGTTGCCAGAATCGACGTTTCTAGATGTCGAAAGATGTTGTTAAGTTATTATGCACACAGACACGAAGTTCTTTGCTATTGCAATGAACTAGAAGTAGGCGCTGTAGCCGAAACTCGTTTGTAGCAAAAAGGTAGCGTAGGTATACTTTAAAAATAAAATTTAACATAGAAGGGGATGGGGTGCATACAATTTTAAATTAATGGCCATTGACCGAACAATTTTCTTGGAATAAAACACGCCAAGTTAATTGTCAAATTTCAAGTTCTTCGCACAGTCTTGATGGGCCCACTTGATGACGATTCGTTTGTTCACATTATTTCCACCAAATTCAGGGTTACCTACATTTCTTAGAACTAAACAATTTCCTAGTTAGCTAATATATTCCACTGAACTTAAGTGTGCTGTAAACACAGAGACTGCGGCTTATGATATTTATTGAAAACATATCAGTGATGTCAGTGCCAGGAATGCACCAAATAAAAGTGTCAATCAGTGCTGTCACTGTCCATTTCAAAAATGTGGCCAATTAAAGGGAAAATCGAAAATAAGTGGTAGATTTAAAGTTGGTCTATATCTCCTTTTAAAAATACATAAACAATTAAAATCACAATCGTTGCACAAATAATATTTTGTGAATATTTTGTAGGTCACAATGGATAATTTGATATGAAAAATTTCGCCATTGTAAGCTCGTAAAATCTAGCCTGATTATGTATACATTTATTTCTCAGTTCGCCTGTCTTTTTTAATAAGGCTACAATTGTTGGATGCAATGTTGGATATGTTAAATTGGAAAAATTACAAATTGTGGTAGATCTAAGGGTCCTATAACCCAATGCAGTACAGAAAATGGTGTCTAATAGCTACGGTGACCATCCGTTCATTATAATAATGAACAGTTCTGTATTTGAAGACGAAGTTCATTATGAATTATTTATACAAAAACATATAAATGTCCTATATTTTAGAAGTTGTTCATTATTTTCTGTGTACATATTTCATTTAAATTCTTAAAAGCAATATCGTTAACAATTAAACAAACAAAATCCAATGAAGAAATAATGCTAACGTATACCTACTCTGAAAGAAAGCTGAAAGAGCAAACAAGTAATCTAGTATAAAAAAAGTACATATTTATCAAATGGAAAAAATAATTAAATGACTGAAAATTGTGTGGAAATAAGTTTCTTTTTCTTGTGTTATTTGGAATTTTTAAATATGGTCACCTTATACATAGTGCGAAAAATTGAGCGGTCTTATTTTTCTCATCTAAACGTTGCTGAGTTTTTGTTCATCTGGCCTGGCATACTTCCCTCAAATCAAATCAAGGAAAACTGTTGGTGTACGATCTCACCAGTCTGAAATAGGTTGGCATTTACTTTGTTCATTATCTGTTCCGAATTTCACTTAAATTCTTAAAAACAATAGGAAAACAAATATTTAAATGCCAAAGTGGTAATGCTTACGTGCCCGAACTTGTTCAACTACCAAACAAGCATCAATCTATTACTAATAATTATGCTCTATTTAGGATTTTTATTAAATTATATCAATACGTGAACATCCAAAGTTTCCGTATATTTTTTAAGGTATGTATTTATCATTAAATAGGAGAATGAAACTTATATCATTCGAAAGGTACTGTACAATGGATGTGCACAAACAAATAAGTGTTGGATAATGTCGCCGTTTGCTTACCAGAAATGAAACATTTTGGTGACATGTCGGCGCCATATATACATAGTAACGTATTCATCTTAGATTGGAACCTTTCTTTCGAAGGATGGCAATTTATCTTCCCCTAAAAGTAGGCAACTCTATACTTTAGTTTTAATGATAGCTGTTTTTTATTATCAGCTATGATCCATATAGATCATCGATTTACATGCACTTACAACAACAGCACATGATCCTGCTTCTCATCGAGATCACGAATCATGATCTGAAAATGTATTCCACTATTTCCGGCTGCGTTGTTTCTTTTATTCTTGAATGTTGGTGTGCCTGTAACACAATCAATGTACACACAATCGCACTGCCAGACTAAAAAATGGAACACTAAATGATTTTTTTCGCATTCGAATAAAGTCCCTGTCCGTATTCCGAGTTATTTAGTTTTTTCTCTTTCTATAAAGGTATGTCCAGACCAGCCAATCATTTGATAAACAATTAAAAACCTTCATGTTCCATATTTATTTGTAAAACACTTATTAAACAAAACAATTCTTATAAAATGCTTAGAAATGTTTTGCTGGTTTGGATCTGGACACCAGAAAATCGCGTGTCGCGTGATTGCCAAGACCAAAAATACAAAAATAAAAACTTTACTCGCTGCTAATAATCCCACCACATTATTTTCTTCTCGTCCAAAACAGGATAAAGGTGAAACATTTAACAAACATTTACCCCCGTATTAATAAACAAATATGCAAAATGTAAGTTAGCTAGTAGACGTCAGATAGCATAAAAAAATTTGACGTAACTGCTGAGTAACGAGTTGATAACTTTTACGCAGTGCTTATTAATACAGGTTTAATAAATAAATTTCAGAAATCTTTTATAAATGTTTATAAAATCTGTCCGATTTTCTTCAGAAACATTTCATAAACATTTCTGAAATATTTTATATGCCAAGATAAACTCAAGCGTTAGCACCAAAATATTGTACATGTGGTTCATATTTGAACATAAAATACTAAATTTGTTTCACAAAAAATATATTTGAAAAGAAAAGTTATGCAAATTTGATTCAAATATGGTAACACCCCCGACTTTGCAAGTGAAATGACATGTGCCTTCTGTGACGTCACGCTGAGAAGAATATTTGCAAGATGGCTGGTAGCAATATGAAGTTTGAAATACCCTGTATTATCTGTTTTACTTTTGAAAGCAACTGTTGCCACAATTCCAAAATTAAACTTTTCAATGATCCGTTGTGTTTTATTTTCATGATCTGATCCGAATCAGATCACGCTGATAATAAAAAACAGCTGATGTTACTATGGAAACTAGCGACATCAACTCTTTGCGCTAAAGTATTAAGGGCCGTTTGCTCATACGACTCTTAACGATTTAAGTTCTACTTAAATACTTGCAGGCTACTTTTTTTAGGGCATAAACTGTCACATAAGAGCTTATGTGGCCCTTAATTAGCTATGAGTCGTATCAGCAAACAGCCGTAAATAATGGGTCGTATGAATAAAAACTAGCATTTGCTTTGAGTAAAAGGCTTTAGCAAAGTAAAAGCCCTTAGCAAATGCTTTGAGTAGGTATGAATAAAAACCTAGTTTGGTAAAGTAAGTTCGAAAATTCGAACATAGCATTTACTTCGCTGTACATGCCTTGCCTTGCAATTGCTGTCAAACATGGCAAGTGACAACTGTGTCCGGTGGTTTCTTTATTTTGAATTCTTTTTCAAATTTTTGTGGGAAAATTATCGTAATCTATAGCTCCAATTGCACCTGGAAACATCCATTTCATTTGCCAAAACGCTTGGTGATGTTTGATTTCTTCCTCAGTTGTCGGAAAATGTATCCAATCATCGGCTTGTTGAACTATTTTTTGACACACATACCTACCAATTAGTTAACGAAACGGTTTACTGATGAACACCAAGATCGATGGCTTAGGAAAGATTTAATTTTCTGGATATTTGAAAGAGCACAACCACGCGTCTCAAAATTATCATTTAAAAAAGTATTAGGTAGCCAGTAAAAGTATTTTCACGCGCGAAACGAAACAATTGCTTGAAGTTATTATCGTCACCAATTCTTATTTGTTTATACTGTTTTAAGCAGAGACAATACTGAGACCACCAACTCCGGCCGATTTCCCGTTACTTAGCCTACAAGCTATATTTTTTATGGAGTGTACATATCTGGCGCGCTAGTATTGTTACATAGAAAATCGTATTGACAAATGTCACGAAACTTCAAAAATTCCGGCTCACCAACACACTCCCAGCAGATATGAGACACTTCCGCTTGGGCAAAGTTGCTGGCAGAGTACATAGAATGTTATCCGTTTAATTTGAAATTGCTCGTTACGTGTGGATAATATTTTTTTTTAGGAATAAGTGCACATTTGCTTAAAATGTTCATGAAAAATTAACAATGTATATTGCTGTAGGGAAAATGAAAACATTTTGAGCAAATTTTCTTCATTATTTAAGAAAAATTTACACACGAAATCGAAGTTACTGATATCCAAAAGCGGAATATACACAACCATGTTTGTCCCAATATGTTTCTATTATATAGAACATCAACTTTAGATAGTTTTACTAACCAAACAAATCAAATTATTCGCCTTTTAACAATTTATAATAACTAACCAATGGCGTTCAGTAATGAAAAAATGTGGTATTTTCGAACTATTTCACATTTCCCCACGGTTGCCGAGGTTGGCAGCATTTATTTTTGAATTTTTTGTATGTTTTTGCATGTCACACGGATTCATTTTTGACATAACACCGATAGGAAAACAAAATGGCGAATTTGAAAAAAAACTGAGGGGGCCAGCGGCAAGAGGATTGTGAGTTGGGGGTGGCAAAAGAGGTATAATGTGAAAACTTATCGCATCCAAGTTTTGTTTGGTTTTCCTGCACGGACAAAACTTAATTTAATTATTTATAAATAAATTATTATCGAAAATTCACAATGCTAATATTGTTTTATGTAAAAAATGTGCGTAAAAAATATTTAGCAAAAGGTCTGAGTCAACTAAATAGCAGACTCAGAATTTGCATAGCATGTGCTTTGTCTGATTAGTTTTATTCATACCAATCTGAGTAAAAGGTCAGTGCCGCCGCTTTTCGAACATTTCAAAAGTTGGAACTAACTCAAATTGGTTTTTATTCATACGAAATGTAGCAAATGCTTCGATATTGACATTTCTCTTGAGTAAAAGCAATTGCTACGTTTTATTCATGAGTACCTACTTAGGTAAAATTTATTTTCAATGGGGTGTATTTTTTTGATATCCAGATGTCGCTTTTCGTTTATAAAAAAAGAGCAAATTGTATTCCATACTTATAAGAGGTAGGGTCGATTTTCGACCACAAGCGACACTAGTTTTTGTTAAAGTGGAATAATTTAAAATTGCAATAAAATTTTCTATTGTTTACTCATCTTCGCCACATACCAGTCTGTAAAGAATGTTTTTGATTTGACAGGATATGTTTGACATTTTGTGAAATTTCGATACATTATTCCCTTTCGAATGCAACCATAAACAATTTAAATACTATGCGCCTTATGTATCCAATCATCGCATTTTTCTCATTCTTTACACTAAATATTTTTAAGTCACAAAGGGTTATTTTGTATAGAATATATTCCAATTGTGACAGTCGTTTTTTCGTGTCAAATATATAGACTTTCTAGACAGCTTTATTTGAAAAAAAATATTTTTGTCCCCAAATGGCAAGAGATTTCAAAATTAACTCCAACAGCACCATTTCGGTCTTTATGTGATATATTAAATCTGAAAATCGCAGGCTTTAAAGCTAAATAACCCCATCGATTTATGCCTAAAGTTCCACGACACCCTTAGTGCACCACGAAATTGTCGCAATTATTGAATTCAAATAAGGTGAGTCACAGAATTCTAGTTTACATAAATGTGTGCCATATTCGCTCTGGAATAATTTATAAAAAAATCACCTCAATTATATATTATACAATACGTTACCACTTGACACCAATTTTCCCACAGTCCTCCATTGAAGGATACTTTTTGCACATATTTCCTTGGATAAACCATTCAATTTTGTGTCACTGTTGTTGGATATTCCCGATTCGTATTAAATTCAACGGACGCGTATGTGTGGCCCTAGTATCTAACAGCACAAAATAGAAGCTAGGGTGCGCCATTAATATTGTTACTTATACCCGATGTACAAGTACATACATAAAATATGCCAAAGTATTCACTTGAACGCGCACTGCTCGCACCGTACAGCGTACACACCTTCGCGGTAGGTGAAGGTGATCATGATGAGTGACGATGAGAGATGCTGTTGCTCGTGAAAAATATTCCAATTCATGCGCCACCAGTATGGGGTAGTATTGTACTAAAGCCAGATTTCACTACAATATAGGATGCCCTGCTGAGTGTAGGTTGAGAAAGGAGGTGGCAGAGATGGAAAATACTCCCCGTTGATGTATAGGTACCCTTAATGCTGTAGGAAGGTGCGTTTCTGCTTTAAATTTTCATTTAAAGGTGAAACTCCCCTGGGCAAGAAACCTCAAGGCAGAGCGGAAGAAGAATCACACTGCGGATGTAACACTTTGCTCAGTAGGGGTTGGGAAACAAATACAAACGAGAATACGGAATTTAAGTTTCCTTTCTTTTATTTGCAGTGGTAATTACAGGGCTTTTATGAAAGCAAAGGTGTTTTATAAAGCGCTGCTCGGTCTCAATAAGACGGCTTAAAAGGTAATAACTTTTTATGTGAATAATGATTTTCAGGTCTGACGAAGTCTTTGTGTCAATTTATAAAGAACGATGGCCCTTCTCTGAAACACTGATATCGTCGTGGAGCTCAATATTTCAGCTACTTTTGCTTTTTCTTCGATAAAAATTCAGATCCTTCTCATATTTGCCCTAGGTACACTAATGCCCTTCTTTTATTTCAAGAACTACTGTTACTAACAATAATGTTACTTACCTATCATCAGTAGGGTTGTATAGGGTTTCTAATGGAACGTAAATCTACCATTGCGGCCGGGAATAATGAAAATTTTTCTGTTGCCACTCCAACAAAGTTGGATTAAGAGTGTCGCTAGGGGGTGGTAGACTGATTACAGAAAACAACAGGCAACACTGAAATAATGTAGACGAAATTTAAATAAAAGGAAACTTTTAAGTTAGTTTTCCCGCTGTGAGAATCGCAAGGGTATACCGTTTACTGTTTGTTTAAGCACAAAAAGGAAGAAAACAAATTTAATGCTTGATGCACTTTGCTTATGCTTATAAGAGCTGTTAGGTACATTATTTTTGTTTGCAAAAGTCCATGCTAAGGTAGATGCAAACAATCACGAACTGATAACGCAACTGAAGAGGAAAGCAAACGAGTCGAGTATCCTGCTTGGATGAATCTGCTTTCTAACACACACATGATGGTGCTTTGAAAGTAAAAATAGTGCATACATTTTATCTCGGAGTCCTAATTTTTGGAAGCCAATGCGAAGTACTAAAAATCAGTAGTAGCCATTTAAATCTTGTACGAGCTTGCATTTTACTTTAAAAATTATCTAGTGTGACCAAATATTTAAGATGGTTTACATATGTTGGTCCTATCCAATAACCCTAATATTTAAATTAAATATTTTTTAGCTCACAATAGGTAATTTTATATGGAAATGTTCGAAATTATGAGTTCATACAATTGAGCCTGGACATTCAAAATGATGTTAGTGCTTTATAAATTTTTCATTTCTGAGATCATAAAATTTACGGCTTGATCGTCGAAACGAGCTCTGGTTCGTGTGGGTATCGGGTTGATTTCCACAAGAAATGTGTAATGTTGGAGTGCGCATGAGATTATTTATTATATGAGAACACGAAGTCTCCTGGTTTTAAGAAAAATATCCAAAAATGAATATTCTTGCTCTTACTCCACGATACTAATAATCTTTTTTAGTGTCCAATCTAAATTGTTCGAACTCCCAATGGGGAAATTTTCCATAAAAAATTGCATATTGTGACCTACGAAATATTTAGTGTGAAGGTTACCTACATTCAACTATTTTTCAAAGCCCACCCAGGGATGCCAGATTAAGGTATTTTTCCTGTTTTTCGGGATTTCTTGCCCCAAAAGGGAAAACTAACCCAGAAAACGGGAAAAATAGTCACCCCAAAAACTTTCACGTTTCAATACCAAAACTACTTTTCACAACGTTCAGAAACCAGACACATCATGATAAATGAGTGGAAATAAATAAATAAAAAATATTTCCTGTTTCCAGTCAAGTTGCCTTTGAGTTTGACAGATTTGTCATACCTAGATACCTATTTATTTTTGATACAAATTTATTGAGGCTAGTCTAATATAATTTGAAATAAAAGTGATTTGTATAGCGTTCTTAGATATTTTTGTTTTGATGCGTACAATTCCTTATTTTTATTTTTTAAAATTGTTTTTTTTTCTTTTTGAGAACTAAAAAAAAAGGGAATAAAAACGGGAAAAACAGGCATTAAAAAAGGGAAAAAATATAATTTTGGATGAAAAAGGGAAACCACATGCCAAAAGTCTGGCAACGCTGAGCCCACCTCCCAAGACCTTTTTTTTAGCAAGGAACAAAAATAATTCTTATTATTGGGGGATATGCCGCAAACCAATAGGTAAAAGCATACCCTACTGCAGGGATGCCGAACATATTTAGAGCTTCATGCCATTTTAAAAAAAATAAATAATTTCAAATGTGCCATCGGATTTCTCAGATTAGTGACGTGCCAGTAATATTTCATGGGTTCGAGAAAGAAAAATACTTCATTGAAGTCGTGCTATTCACAGTCGCACAGCACTTTCTTAACATTTTAACTACAAAAATAAATAAATATTATCCATTTCCATGTGCATTTCGAAATATAACGCAGCTGATCCTTGTTTCTTTTAGACCGCCAGCTGGAGACGGTGCCTTTGCTTGTCCAAGGATTCCTGAGAAATGGCAAAGCAATTCTGTTCAATCACACTGATCGTATTCAACACTTTGATGTCCCTCATAGTATGGTATGCATAGTATTGACTTGTGGTCCTTGAAGCAGCTGGCTAAACACAAAAATAAAGTAATGGGAGGCATGTGCTTGTGCGTCTTGTGACAGTGACATGATTGGCATATTTTCAATAAACGTGATATGCTTCGTCCTTATTCTCTCTCATAATTTAATACAGTTATGGTTGTTAAGGGAAATCATGCAAGAAAGTGGTGTGGTGTGTACGCGCCTTGTATCCTTTGAAACGTGGCATATAAAATTGAAAAATAAATTAACAAACATAAGTTTTGTTTCCCGTAAAAAAAAAAAAATTGCGTCACAATGACACAATTTTCAATCTAAAATTAACTATTGTGAACTGCTTTTTATTGATGTTGAATCGTGAAGGACCTTGGGCCTTTAACCTGAACTTCAACTGGAAATATTTTGTGGGTCACAATAGACAATTTTTTATGCAAAATGTCCCAATTGTGAGTGCTTAAAATTTATCGTGGATCTGGACACTAAAATTGAGTAGCACTTTTCTCTCGAAATGACGATCATTTTAAGCGCTAATTTTAAAGTTTTTCTAAATCGAAATTGTGAACTGTTTTTGTGCAAAATTATCCATTGTGACATACCACAAGATTGCAAATTTTTACATTGAGATCCACTGTTTTTGATCAGGATATCAATCCAATCTGATGTTACTTTCACAGAAAAATGTGGATATCTACTGCTGGAGTGCAGGCTTAATCAACAACTTAAGCAAAGCGGGATTAAATTCTGGTTCTTGTGGATTGGTGAACACCCTTCATGTGCAGAGTAGCATTTGAGGCGAGAGTGGGTGTATTTATAGGACCCAGGTTGGCTGGCAAATATTTAAGAGCGTTGCGATCAACTGCATCGGCAGTGCACTGCTTTCTAAGGTTTCCAAAGTGGATGCCGAGTATGAATATAGAAATTTGCACTTCAGGTTTCTGAACATTTCCACTGATTGTAGAAGAAGAATACATTCAAGCGGCTGGTGAGCGCCAGGACTTCAAGGACCATCAGAGATAAAAAGCAGACCATAAAGGTTTGGATCTACCTGGGTGTCTTCGACTTTTCGAAAGCTGTGCACGGGCTCACAAAAAAGTGCAAACTGACTTTTAAATACTTTCGAAAGAAGTTTAGCAAACAAGGTATTCAGACGGACCATCTGCGGTGTTAGAGGAATATCAACGATGGACTAAAGTCATTCGGAAGAAAAGGATATTTAACGCAGGTATAGCGAGTTCTTATTTAAGTCACCGATAAAGCTAGATTCATGGCTTTAAATATGGCGAAAGTAGTTCCAAGCTGGGGGTAGTAATTTGGCGATCCATTCACTTAAAATTGGTTAATCTGCGGCGAAGTTAATGATATACTGCAAGTAGAGAGTCTGTCAGTATGTCAGTCATCTGAAACAGCAACGTGTATATTTGGAACTACGGATCCGTTTGACTAGCCATTGCATTTCCCTCATCCATTCGTCATTAATTAATTACATTATACAAGGTGGCGCAAAAATAACCTTCCGATGTTTTTTGGCTGTAATTTAAAAAAAAATGAAAAACTTGTATTCTTCTTGTGGATTATTTTTATTTGGTCTTTTAATTTTTTTTACATCAAGTCGAGAATATGATGCCATGCAAATGGCCGCCGCCACAGTTGATTGTCATTTGAGCCCTTTGTATGGCATTTTCCATCACTTTGGCCAAAACTTCCGGCGATAGGTCCTCACATTCTTGACGGATATTGTCTTTAAGAGCTGCAAGAGTCTGAGGCTTGTTGACATAAACCCGCGACTTCAAAAAGCCCCACAAAAAGAAGTCTGGAGCGGTCAAATCAGGCGATCTTGCTGGCCAGTGCAAATCGCCAAAACGGGAGATTAGGCGCCCGGGAAATGCATCCTTCAGCATATCGGTTGTGGCACGTGCAGTGTGTGCCGTTGCACCGTCCTGTTGGAACCACATGTTTTCCAATCCCAATTCATCAAGTTGCGGCAAAAAGAACTCGTTGATCATTGCTCTGTAGCGCTCACCATTCCCAGTAACCGTTTGGGCCGCGACGTCTTCGAAGAAAAAAGGTCCGATGGCTACAGCAGCAATATTCTCTGCAGAACGGCTACTCCGGGGTCTGCCACGCCTGGCAGCATCTCGTGTTGTGCCAGTCTCTTCGAGGCGAGCGGCTAAACGTCGCAGTGTTTCACCAGTAGGCGTTGGACGGCTAGGAAATCTGCGACGAAATTCACGTTGTGCCAAAGTCACCGACCGATTATTGCGTAACATTGTTTATTAACGTGTATTTCGCATGTGTTTACTACAAAAATGTCAAAACAGAACTGACATTAGGGGCCAATCGCAAAATTTATAGCATTTTCTGATAGGAGGATTACTTTTGCGCCACCTTGTATAACCAAAAACCTCCAAGGACCCAGTCCTTTGACAGCTCATAAGGACGATACTTTTTCGAAGGAGAAAGTATCTGTTGAGAGTACGCTTACTCGTCCCAGAGTCCCAAATCGATACAGGTATACCTACAGTCTTATTAAAATATCCACGAAATAGAGTGAACCCACAGCGGCTGACTTTATTTTAAGGAGCGTCCTAAATGGCAGCTTTGAAAATGTTCTGCTCAAATTTTACTTCACTACGGTTGATTTTATTACCATCGACATTATCGCCTTCATTGTTCCGGTTTTATTTGGCCTTATGAAAACCTTCTTTGTTGGAAATTTTCTTCTATGGCATTTTAGAGGGAGAATATTTCCTGCTTCACCCAGTTCGGCAAAATTTATATCAGGCTATATATATATATAGTATACCATACTACTTGTTGTAAGTTTCAGTTTCCATCCACACACAAACGGCCGTCTCATTTCAATCTGAGGTACACAACTTTATTATTTATTATTATTTGCGCAATACAACTTTCTATATACGAATTCGCTGACACGAATTCAAAAACTACCTGAAGGTGCGCCGAGATGCAGAAGCGGTGGTTTGACGGAAGTTTTCTTTTTTATTTAATTTTGTTTGTTCCTTCTCATGAATAATAAACACACCGGCAAAGATTTTGAAATTAATTTCGGCTCTTGTTTTGAGGTGGTTGTGTAGTGTTCAAAATGGCACACAGCACACTTAACAAGGATTACAACAGCAAAAGTGCTCTGTGTCGTTAAGATGTCTGTGTTTTAGTTCTACAAAGCTGGTGGCGACAGCTTATCCTGTCGATGAGCCTTATGATTAATTGAAAAGTTTGTGGTCGTTATGGTGATTGTGCTTGTTTGAGAGTAATTTTACTTTGTTTTACTTTCAGATTACAGTGATAAGGGATGGTGCGGTGGATATGGGAATTGGTGATTAATGAGATTTGGAATTATTACAGGCGCTTAAATCATCAGGAGTGTCCTTCGATAGATTGCCAAGATGAACACGAATTTGTTTCCAACAAGTGATTGATATTGGTGCTTTTTCGGAGAATAATTTTGAATATGAATTAAATTAGTGTTGGAAGATACTAACTCAGTTGAGCCGTGTGACCTATTAATAGGGAATCGTAAAAGGTGCTAAAAATCGATAGAATTCAATTACAAGCGAAACAAAGCAAACAGAAGGTGAATTCTTGTTGGACACATCTGTACCCAACAGTTTCTTCTATTTTTGTCAGAGATATTAGGAACTGGATTAGGGGGATCACAATCCTTTAGTGTGTTGCTATTGTTGTTGCAATTATTTCGGTTTGAGGCGACCCCGTCTCTATTTGTATAAACGAACGTTGACTTGTATCAAATCAATAAAACAAACGGTTCCCTGAGTTCTCATAGGACCCTAGAACAAGTGGTAAGAAAAGGATCGATCTGCCTGTGCACTTTAAAAATTGCTTCGTAACAGAAATCGAGCCACGCCACAGAACTACCTGAGCAATCGATGTTTCTTTGTCTATTGAGAAGATCCTTAGAAAAAATGTAAGGGGATTCCGTCTAAGACCTTTACTAGTCAATTCCAGATCTATAATAATAATAATAATGGAGAAACATGCATGTAAGCGAAGGCGGATGATAATATCATTGATCGTTTTGAACGCTTAATTCTTCGAGCTAATTTCTCTCCCATTTGCACTGTGCAGCAGGGATGGAAAAGTCGATACAATTGTATCGAATTCGATACAAATGAGTTTGCTCGAGGAAGAAGTTTGCCTTTGGAAGACATAAACAAAAAAATTAATATTCAAAATCCCTTCATAAATTTGCTGGAGTATTTTACACCAGAAGCAGTTGTATCAGGAAAATTTAATACTACATTGAAATTTGTTTTTGAATTTGTTCCTAATGAAAAAAAGAATATTCAACAAATTAACAATGAATATACCTAGAGCACTTGCCGATTGCTAAATATTACTCAATTTCAGAATTTTGGGTTGAAGCAAATACAATTAAAAACGAGTCTTATGAGCTAATGTTTGAAAATTGCTCAAGCCGTTCTCGCTATTCCTCACTCATCAGCAAATTTCGAAAGGATTTTTTCTTGGCAGACATTAATAAAGTCCAAATGTCGACAAGTTGCTGGCCTTTGATTGAAACAAATTATTTGATTAGACACTCATCCTGTTCTGAGTTTCAAGTTCAGGGCAATATTTTCAAGATGAATGACAAATTGAGAATATAAAGCCTGAAGAGCTCATAGATTAAAAATATAAACTATTTTTTTGTAGGTATGTATAGTTTTGCTATGAAGTCATTAATGTTTCTCTATGTTAATGTTTTGTTAATTTATTTTTGTTTATGTTTTTGAAAATTAAATATTTTGAATTCACTTCTGTATACGAAAAAATGTTTTCAATACAACTGGCTCCATTTCAGTACGATCTTACAACATTAATCTCTTCAAAGAAACACAAATCAGCCGTCTAAAATGACGTGAATATGTAAACCCAACTTTCCGTCCCGAAAACGTTTGACTCCAACTCAAAGGGACTGAAGTCTTCAGCCAAATACCAAGTAGAACAGAGAAGTGTATGCGTTAAGGCGCAGGTTCACCCAGATATTAAGCTATAGCTCCAATTAGATAGGTATGTAAATGTAAGTATCCTTAACTTTAATATTGCCTTTTTGACTAAACCTCTTTGACATGGGACTTGTAATAATATGTCTCCTTTGAATGAAAGACCACCAATTTAAAAGGTATCCATATTTAATTTGATACTAAGGCGTCGATTTTTTATCTTGCGGTGATGACAGATACGCCATCTATCGGTCATGTGTCGACATCAATTATAATAGCCTTTCCTGTTATTTTTTGATTTACTTACGTCTTTCACGGTGTAAATTTATCTGCGTATTTGATTTTATCGAGTTTTTGCCGCCATGGGAAGCCCATTGTTTAACTGGCGTTTATTTATTTATGAATTTATGAGCTTATGAGCGATGGACGCCTGTCCAAAGCCTTCCTAATAGTTTAGATGAAATTTTAAATTTGCATGTAACGTGGCCGTGACCCATAAGAACTTTCTCAAGCCTGCGTTGACTTGCCGGTGATCGATACCGTGCCAACTCTACTGAATTCTTCGACTATATTAAAGAAGAACATGGCTCTGGATTCCAAGAGAGTTTATATGTTTTGAGTCCAATTTTCTGTCATATGCAAGCCTCCTGGCCCTATTTCATTAAAACCTTTTGAAAGAAACAGCGATGAAACTCATACGTTATGGTGATCGCAAGCTATCAGTCTTACACATCCATGTTGCCTGGCGACATCTTTATATACAGTCCGAGAACTCGCAATGTATGTTCCGATTTTTTATAAATTCGCTTCGCCAAAAATGGTTTTAAAAGGTTTGTTGAGCACGGAGTCAATGAAAGGTGGACTGATTTCCCGCATGTAATATTTTGTCACAAAAATTAAATAAATTATACCTACACTGGGTTTTACCCATGTTATTCTGATCCACCTGAAAGCTGAACCACTGAACGTTGCATCGCCTCTGTCGAAAGATGAATCAAACCTGACTCTAACGGCATCAACATGCAGACCATCCACAAAAAAGATTCGATTATATTTTTCCTACTTACATAATACATAACAATCATCACAAAAGTTTAAAATCTATCAAAACCTGTAGCCTATAATAATACCTAGTTGGTAGCGTAAACAAATTTGCAAGGAAAGAGCAACGCGAGCAAGTTTCCGACACTAAGAGCGTCAATAAATACCCCCGAGGAGCCCGAAGCCGTAGCCGAACCCGAACCCGAACCCGAACCCGAAGTTATTGCTTCTTCTCGTTGCGCTACATCGTCGTGCTTTACGGCGATTATCCTTTGAATAGCTGCTCAGTCGTTTCAAGGAGTTCCATATAAATATATGCGGAATGAACTTTTGCGGCACAAGAACCGGTATTTCTTCATTCACGGATAATTGATTAGGGGAAATTTATGGTTTTGGAAGGGCTCATAAAAGTTTAAACACAGTCTTTCGCAAGAATTACTCCTGCGTTCACCCCTTTTGTTACATGTCCCGCGGTTTGAGTGTGACGATGATGTTTCTTTATAGGCGTGTGCAAACATGTGTGAGCGTCTGTGGGCTTGAAGTTGATGTAGTGTAACGTACCGTTTTTTTGTCTTTTTAATAGGATTTTGTGCGATTAATTTTCTTACGGTATTTTTCAAGCCCCGTCGTGGAATTATTTTATTTTGCCATATGTTCCGTGGGTTAAGTTGTTGTGATGGTGGATGCTCGTAAATTGATTGGTATGATAAACATCTTGCACACGAAAGAATTTCCCTTGTTAACAACTTTTTTAAGCATCCGGACAGGGAGCGGTTAAGTTGAATCTCTTTTTGACGCTCCTAGGCTATATGTGTGTGTTTTGGAACTCTTTTGATGAAAGGCGATGAGTTAAATTGATTTATTTTGCACACGCTTACTTAGATAGGAAGCATATCACATGTTGGATGGGGTTTTGATGAATAGGCATTGTAGCGAGATCAAGTGCTAAATCAAAGATGCAGCAATGGGAATTGTTTATTCAAGACATTCTGCTAGGTGTAGAGTCATGAGTCATTGCTTGTGGCCAGCAAGAGATGCAGAACAGTAATTTCCCGACTGTAGATCGATGTTATACCAAAGCTTCTCCACCACTACAACAGGAAAGAAAGAATACATATATAATTATGGTAACCTGGACTTGGTATCTCTACAAAAAATTATCTGATTGTGGGATGCTGCGCCTAAGTTGACACCTGCAGCGTCCGCGACCTTTCTTAATCCACTTGTAAGTCGTAACGTCGATGAGAAGGACGCAACAATCCAATGCAAACAACGCAACGAGCAATTTAATAACTGAACATGCACAAAATTGTAGAGTTACAGTGACGATCAACAATCGACTCTTAAAAAAAAAAAAAAAAAACTAATGCTATTCTTACCAGTGCTGCCAGCATTTATAAGAGGTATGGAGGCAAATTGAAAAATCTTGAAGCCAAAAATAGCCAAACTGAAATATGAAGATACAAATATATTTTTTGCATTTTTTCTGCTTTTAAAATTAAACTAGAGCAGTACGAAAAATAAGAACGAAAATTCCCGATAGGAGTGGACACTTTTTATTGAAAAAAAAATGTATTAAAAATAGCTGTCAGCTTTTTTTACATTTTAAGATTATTTGATAACAAATTCGTTTGAAAATTTGTGGTAGTTTTGCAACAATTGCTACCCCTATTGTAATACACTTTCAGTCCATTTTACACACCGCAGACTTTTCAACATAATAAAAATTAAGAAAAAAATGTGGTGTCATACGGGCTTAACTGAGAGGCATTTTTGCTGGAAAAAAAAAAACATTTTGCTGGAAGGGGCAAACCTGCACACGTGAAAAGTGTGTTTTCATATTCATGCATATCTTGTGAAATGATTTTATTGCTGAGGTGTGAGAACTGTATAGAAATGGAGTTCGCTCATTTGCAATTAGCTGTATAGAAAGTTTTAGTCAGATGGTTTTTTTTTATAAATTCCGAAGGAACTTTTTAATCGTCAAAGTTTAAAGTGAATAGCTTAGAATAGATAAATCCCAAATAACAATTTTAATGACTCAGTGTTAAGTTCGAGTAGCGAACTTAGCATGAAAAATATATCCGTAAAAATATAAACATCTAGCGGACCTACTAAAAGGTATCATTTATTATGTGAGAGGGTTGTTGTACTGCAATCTTTTCGCCAATTGTGCCCCTACATGATCCCGGCATATGTTCTAGGATTTCACTGGTTTCGTCGCAGAAATCTTCAGATATATCCAGCTTCCAGACGTGTTTCTTGAGTCTGCCCCGTTAGAAAGCCCGAGTTCCTTTCTTCTTCAGATCCCAGGTCTTGTGCTTCCTCTTATTGGATACTCTTTGCACATTTTCCTTCTGAAAAAAGTTTCTTATTAGTTCTCCTTAAAAGCTTGTCCAACTTCAATTACACATAGTAGGTTGCAATAGTTAACTTGAAAGAAGGATCCTTCAAGTGATATCTGCTCCCCAAACAACTTCCAGAAACTTTTGCTTATAATTGGATAAACAGTTTGCTACGCCACTTCAGAACAGGTACCTAGACAATCAAACAGATACCACCCTACCATTATAGATACGTGTCCAGCAATTAGCATAAATCTAATTAATTTTTAATAATATCACAAGCTCACACACCACATGCGGCGAGCTTGAAAATTATTATTACCTCTACCTGGAAGGCTTGTTTAAATTTACATGTAGCGAGCATGAAGAGAATCGCAACGCAGATCCCCTTTTGTAATGCCAACCGCCAGGATATGTTTGCGTTGGATTGTTTTCGTTGTTTATTCGAGAGCAAAAAAAAAATAATGAAAAAGCATAAGGCAAGCAAGCAGGCAGACGCAGGCAGAGCGAAAGAACAACATTTCATTTGGCGAGGACATCTGCTGGTTAGTAAGTAATTAGGTAATTTTCGTTTTTTGGATAAAGTTTTAATTGAATTTATATGAAAGCTTTGGGTATAATCAGAGGAGTGTACCTTTAGTCGGATGGCAGTGCTTAAAAGTGCGTTAAAATATTTTGAATTCCGTTTGTGCGGACAGTGAATAATTTAATGGCTATAATTAGAGTGTTGCTTCGGTGCAGCTTTGAAAATGGGTTGAGCTAACAAAATCCTTATAAATAAGTAATAATATAATTACCTCGATATGAGATGTTCCTCATTTAGCCTCGATGATCTAGCTGGACTTAATGTTAATATAGTTACCTTTTATAGGATTAACATGTTTCTAAGTTCTGATTAAAAGGTAAAGGTTGATTTATGTTCTTTAATGAGCCTGATGATATGTACTGCTCTGAATATTCTACGAGAGGTACTCGTATGTTATTCCAAAACGAGATTGTTTTAACCCTCAGAAAATAAGTTCAGCTTCTTGTATTCCATGCGATCCTAACTTAAGTTAAAGAGCATAGAAAGTGTACAAACTTTGGGTAATGGTGAAGGCAGGCAAAATGAGTTTGATTTTTGCCAACAGGCTAAATCTGTTTGAAAATAACGAGATCAGTCTGTTTCGACAATTTAACATTTGTCATTAAGGTAAAGTCCACCCTTTACGCATCCTAGCTTCCTCTGTAGATGATTTGCGATTTTATGTTCCAAAACCCCAGTGGGATTTTTTTTTTTTTTTTTTTGTTGGGAATTCGCTGGAAGTAAAAAATCATCGAAAGACATTGCAGAGCTATACGCGAGGGATGCTTCTGCAATAGTGATGGACTTTAACTCATCTAAAAAAACTCCCGGGGGACTGACATTCGCCATCCCGAATAGGATTGCACCTAGTCGTACGACTAATCAGCAATTTATTTTTGAATTATTCAATGAATTTAAAGAGATAAATCCGCCGTTTGTCGGATTTTTAAATTTGTTTTGTTTGAAATCAATACCTAATTTCTTAGCCCTAGCCAAATCTTACAGATCAAGAGGTTTTATCCGTCTCAATCTCCTGATTACATTGTCATTATTTAAAAGTTCTGTTATTTCTGTGTTTACGTGGTTGAGAAGCCGATTTCTATGCCTCCGAGCAACCTTCTTAACCTCATCTTCAACCATTTCAACATTTAGATCTCTATGCAGATCGGCGTTGCGTATGTACCAAGGTGCATTAACTATGTTCCTTAGTACTTTACTTTGGTAAACCTGAATTTTTTGTAAGTTTGTTTGGCATGTGCATGCCCACAATTGGAGCCCGTAGGTCCATACTGGTTTTAGAACTTGCTTGTATAGCAATAACTTATTGTAGTTGGACAGGGATGAGTATCGCCCAATAAGCCAATACATTTTACTGTATCGCATGTTCAACTCATCTTTTTTTTTCTTAACGTGCGCTTTCCAACGCAGTTTAGCGTCTAGAGTCATGCCTAGATATTTAGCTGTGTTAGAAAATTCTACTACATTGTTGTTAATGTAGACTGGAATGTGTGGTACGTTTTTATACGTAAAATTAATATGGACTGACTTAAGGTCATTTAATCTAATCTGCCATTTCTCAGTCCATTCTGAAATATTGTTTATTGCCGTCTGGAGCTTTTTTGTTGCTATTTCGACATTTGCTCCCACAGCAAGGACGGCTGTGTCATCTGCAAAAGTAGCTATGGTGGTTTCTTCACTTTCAGGCAAATCGCTAGTGAAGAGTAGGTATAAAACTGGACCTAGCACACTGATTTGCGGTACACCAGCTTTAATCTCTCTTAATGTTGAGCATTCTGTATCTTGCTTAATTCTGAAGAATCGATCTGATATATAAGACTCCAGAATGGTTGAATACTGCTTCGGCAGTTGCTTTTGTAGTTTGTGTATCAGTCCTTTGTGCCAGACTTTATCGAAAGCTTGTGCTATATCAAGAAATACTGTAGAGCACACATTTTTCTCTTCAAATGCTTTTTCGATCTTATCTGTGATTCTATGCACCTGATCAATTGTAGAGTGCTTGTTTCTAAACCCAAATTGATGATTTGGAAGTAGCGATTTTTCATCAATAAATTTTTGCAGACGTTTTGCCAGCATTTTTTCGAATAGCTTGGACAACATTGGTAGTATCGATATTGGGCGATATGAGGTGGGATAGTGATTTTGAAACGAAGACAGGTATAATATGTATAATGATAAAATATAATGATCTAGGCCTGATCCAAAAGGCTCTTGCGTAGTACTAATGCCAAATTGTCCACCAAATCCTACAATGTTCCCGCCAGTTCTTTAAATTAATATAAGAAAAACAGCTTTGACCGTATGTCAAACTTTAGTAGGCGCATGTGAAATATTTGACCGATTTCACCGTGAAAAACTACTGAATTGATTACTGAAAGCGGTCTTCAATTAGCGACGCTTACCTATTGACGAGTGGAAAAGTGTTCCTGCGACACCTGGTGGATAAAAAAAGGAATATGTAGAGACCTATAGAATTTTGACGTCTGTTTGTTTTGCAAAGGACTTGCGTTTAAGAAAATTAGTTGTTTATCTATTAAAAAGTTAACCAAATAATTGAAAACAAACTTATTTTGCAAGTGTAAGTACTACTTGTCCGAAATTTGTGTAGTGTGAGTCAATTCTTCTTGTAAAACTAGCACAAAAGTCTGTTCAAAGTAATGTTGAATGTAATGTAAACAGATAATAAATTTGCTTTTGTTTATATATTTTGGTTGCTTTTTATCTTATGAAAAGTGTGCTAATTATGATATTTACAGACTTGCTCGCTGTGATGAAGGGGATCCAGCCAGCTTAGAAGTTTCTAAGGTTATCACAATATCGCTCTGTGAACTAATTGACTATTTTAGTGGGACAATTATGCAACCCAGTCATGATTTTTAATTTTTTGTCAGCATGCCTGCACCCCTATGCTACGAACACTCTCAGTACAATGGTTGGATGGTTCTTGGGTATCAGTAGGATTATCCGCCAAACTTGTGGATTGATGTGTCTTATATTCTTGAGTAGATGTAGAGGATTAATTAAAAGTATGCCAGCAACTTGTAGAACTTCTTTTTGTTGTATATGTAGTATAACAGACAAAGCATGGCTGGTGAACACTCTCTCCTGAGAGTATTTAGTATTAAGTATATAGAACATGAACTATGTATTAGGTTAAGCTTGCTATGAAATTGAATA
Organism: Cheilosia variabilis; assembly: GCA_951230905.1. Taxonomy (NCBI): domain Eukaryota; kingdom Metazoa; phylum Arthropoda; class Insecta; order Diptera; family Syrphidae; genus Cheilosia; species Cheilosia variabilis. The sequence goes on from OX579677.1 coordinate 48,502,536, forward strand.
AAAAGTCACTTTGCCTAAAACGTGCTTTCACACAACACCACATGGCGCAGTCGGTCAATCGGAATAAAGTGAACAGTTGAATAAAAATTCAATGAGATACAGGCTTTAGTTCTTTATAAAGTTTATAAAAGAAATAAAATCAACTGAGACGACTTAACAATAAACTGAAAATAAACATGGATTTTACAAGACCAGAACCATTAAATTTGGACGGAAACTTAAAAGAAAACTGGAAGAGGTTTAAAACACAATTCGACATATACTCAACAGCAACGAAAACGAATAAGGAAGCAGAAGAAATTCAAGTAGCGAGATTACTCAGCTGTGCTGGACGAGAAGCAATTGAATTATTTCAAACATTTAATCTAAGTGGTGATGAAAAAACAGTGCTAGCAAAGGTGGTAGAACAATTTGAAAAGTACTGTAACCCACGTACCAATGTCGTATATGAACGGTACTTGTTCTATAAAAGGTCACAAAAGGAAGGTGAACCATTTGATCACTTCCTAAAAGACATCGCAACATTGGTAGAAAATTGTGACTTTGGACAACAGAAATATAACATGCTGCGCGATAGAATCGTTATTGGAATCAATAGCCAGAATACACAGACTCAGCTACTTCGAATTGATAATCTTACACTGGAGAAGTCGATTGAAACATGCCGAATCGCGGAGACAACTATGGAGCAAAGCAAGGTTATGCAAACAGCGGTGGGGGAATCGAAGTCGGAGGTCTACGCAATCAGCAATTCAAACGGAAGTTTTATAAAACAAAATAAATTTAAACATGTTAATGAGAATAATTTTAAGCATTTTCAGAGTTCGCATTCAAATCAATTTGTACAGAGACGTGTGCAGCAGCCAGGAAATAGTCGAGTTAGCGTTGGACCAGTTGGAGGCATATGCAAGTTTTGTAACTTTAGTCACGTGAGAGGTAAATGTCCGGCCTATGGAAAAAAATGTAATTGCTGCGGGAAACATAACCACTTTGCATCGGCATGTAAAAATAAGAATCGCCAGGTAAATGATATTGCTTGCGAGATTGTTGAAGAGAGTGATGACTCATTATACATAGATCACGTGGTAAAATCAATCGATACAAATAAATTAGAGAGTTGGACAGAAGTGTTGAAAATAGAAAATGAGCCTATTGAATTTAAATTAGATAGTGGCTCACAAGTTAACATTCTTCCCAAGAATATTTTTACAAAATTTCAAAATTTAGTTGACTTGAAAGCATATAATCAGAAATTGGAGGCATATGGTGGGTTTAAATTGTGTGCTCTAGGACTGGCAACTTTTAAAACGGTTTTTAGAAAAAAACATTTTGATCTTGAATTTGTTATTGTTGATTGCAGGTCAAAACCATTGTTGGGTCTTGCATCTTGCATAAAGTTAGGGTTAATAGATCGCGTAAATGCAATTGGGGTAAAAAGTTCAGAGTTGGGAAATTTTATTGAGAAAAATAAGGACGTTTTCGTTGGTCAGGGAAGGTTTCCCGATAAGTGTTCTTTGGAACTAGATAGTTCAACATGTCCAGTTAGTAAACCACCTCGTAGAATTCCACTTAGCATTAGAGGAAAAGTTTATAATACTCTTTTAAATATGGAAGAAAAAAATATTATTACGAAAGTAGATACTCCTTCAGATTGGTCGCATAATATGGTTATAGTGGAAAAGCGTGATAAATCGATTCGTATCTGCTTAGATCCGAGAGATTTGAATGTAGGACTAAAGCAAGAACATCATTTGATACCTAAATTAGAGGATTTCATATTTAAAATGCATGGCATGAAGTTCTTTACTATATTAGATTTTAAAGAGGGGTTTTGGCAATTGGAACTAAACGAAGAATCCAAGAAACTTACTGTTTTTAGTACACCCTTCGGAACTTACCGATATGAAGTTCTACCCTTTGGTATAAAAACAGCCCCCGAAAAATTCCAAAAAATGAATGATAAGTATTTTGGAAACTTGCCAGGTGTGTTTGGATACATTGATGACTTGATAATTGGTGGGAAGACTTTAGTAGAGCATGATGAGAATGTTGAAAGAGTGCTGCAAAGGGCAAGAGAAATCAATATAAAATTTAATGAGAAGAAAGTGCAATATAGAGTTGAGAAAGTTAGATACTTAGGGCATATATTTTCTTCAGATGGGCTTTCCCCAGATCCAAATCGAGTTGAGACTATAAAGCATATCCAAACACCTACAAATAGAAATGAGCTTCAAAAAATATTAGGAACTATAAACTATTTACGGTCTTTTATCGCGAATTTAGCTGAGTTATCAGCTCCGATGAGAGAATTATTGAAGAAAGAAAGTGTTTTCTGCTGGTCACCAGTACATGAGAAGGCACTCACAGAAATTAAAAATTCAATCGTTAACGCTAGCACTCTACGTTGTTTTGAGCCCAATTTACCCATAACGATTCAAACGGACGCTTCAAAGAATGGCTTAGGTTGTTGCTTGCTACAAGAAAGAAAACCAGTCTGTTTTGGTTCCAAAAGTTTGACTGCAACTGAAACTAACTATGCACAAATCGAAAAGGAACTTTTAGCGATTGTGTATGCATGTCATAAGTTTCATGACTACATTTATGGTCGACACGTTATAGTTCACACGGATCACAAGCCGCTTGTGTCCATAATAACGCGACCTTTAGAAAAAACGTATTCAGTCAGAATGCAACGCATGAAAGTAAAACTTTTCAAGTATGATCTTGAAATAAAATATGTTCCGGGTAAGGACCTTCACATTGCTGATTTACTTTCTCGAAATTCATACCCTGATTCGGAAATTAATTTAGAACATATTGTAACAGATGTTGTTCATAGCGTTAGCATGAGTGACCTTAAGAAAAAAAGGTATCAAGAACATACAACCCAGGATGAAATTTTAACGAATTTAGTAGCTCTGTTTAGAGAGGGGTGGCCGAATTCTAAACACAAATTACCTGATCATATGAAATTTTTTTGGAATGTGAAAGACAAATTATTTTGTGAGGATGGACTAGTTTTTTACGAAAATCGAATATTTGTTCCTAAGACCTTGAAAAGTGAAACATTAAAAGCTTTGCATGAAAATCATTTTGGTATCACCAAAACAATTTCAAGAGCCAAGACTCTATTTTATTGGCCAACGATGACTCAAGATGTAGAAAATATGATTTACAGGTGTTCAATTTGTGAAAAATTCCGCAGTTCAAATATTAAACAAAGTTTACGTCCACATGAAATCCCAGAATATCCTTATCAAAAAGTTGGGTGCGACATTTTGGAATTTGAAGGAAAATCCTTTTTAGTCGTAATAGACTATTTTTCGCGTTGGTTTGATTTGAAAAAACTACCGAACAAATCAGCTAAAAGTGTTGTTGGAACATTAAAAGGAATTTTTGCTGATCATGGCATACCGGAAATAGTGGTATGTGATAATCAGCCATTTAATTCGTTTGAGTGTCACTGTTTTGAAAAAGATTGGGGTCTAAAATTCGTTTATTCGAGTCCATACTATCCTCGATCCAATGGACTCGCAGAAAAGGCTGTTCATATAGCTAAGACTATGATGAGGAAATCGAAAGAGAGTAAAACAGACATTAACATATTTTTACTAATATCGAACAACAGCTATCCCAAGTCTAGGTTACACTCCATCTCAGTTACTAAATAGTAAATTGCTTAGAACAAAACATCCTGTTCAGAAAGCTCTGCTAATATCTAGGGCTGTGCCCTCTGACGTAAGGGATAAGATGAGTAAGATTAAAGAAAAACAACAAAACTGGTATGACAAAAACTGTCGGCAATATGAATTAAAGCTTGAGAGAGGCAACAATGTTGTTTATCGAAGAGAGGGTAGATGGGAGCCAGCAAAGATTGAAGGAGCAGCGGAAACACCTAGGTCTTATTTTATCCGCAACGAAAATAATCAAGTTCTACGCAGAAATAGTTTTCACCTTCGCAAATCGTTTAATGAGCCACATTTTAAGCCTCCTGAAGATCCAATTTCTGAAAATCAGAATGCAATTCCAATAGAGCCTACACCACCAAAACCAACTGAATTATTAATGAGCTCTTCAACAATTAAGCACAAGCAAGATCATTACGTAACCAGGTACGGACGTCAAAGTGTAAAACCCAATTTTTATCAAGCGTCAAAGTAAAATAAATTTGCATATGTCTCATCTGTATCCAATTGTTGAGGGAGATGTTGTATATGTAGTATAACAGACAAAGCATGGCTGGTGAACACTCTCTCCTGAGAGTATTTAGTATTAAGTATATAGAACATGAACTATGTATTAGGTTAAGCTTGCTATGAAATTGAATAAAAAGTCACTTTGCCTAAAACGTGCTTTCACACAACACCACACTTTTGGAAGATGGTACAAAGTAATTCCCTCTTTACGATATGAATTGCATTGAGGAATACCACAATGCTGAGCTCCCACTGTTTTCAGCATTTTCTACAAAAATAACAACTTAGTACTCACTTTTATATCAACACTTATCGCACTCACTTTTAAGATATTAGTTTTCTGTTATAAAATTAGTTTTTTTCTTATATTAAATGTATATTTTTAAATAAATACACAATTTCTCATAATAACTTCTTGAATTTTCATAGAAATACATATTAGCTGTCAAAATCTATAGCAACCTACCGATGCAAAAATTTACCGCCAGCGGTTAACCTCCATTCGTCAATAACTATTGCTCTGATTCATGTCGTTAACATGTTATTTCTTCACGCCTACCTTAATCCAAAATCATCAACTACGGCAACTTCAGACCGCAACTCTCGACATTGCCGAATTAAATTCTGAGCTAAGCAATACCTATTATCTACAGTATCTATACCTTGCCATCGACAAAAAAACGGTCTGAAACCCAAACAATTATAATCTATAACAGATATAGCCTTTTGTAAAAATAGATAACGACCAAAAATCGTTGTCCTAACTATGCATCCCAAACTGTACCAATTGCAGTGCAAACAAAATTAATTCAAAACTCTCCACCTCGTACTAACGGCTCATTAAAATCAAACCCTCAGCCAAACTTTTCCCCTAAAACTTCAACCATCTTCCAGCTTGCCTGTGAAAACAATAGAAAACTACTACTCTATGAACATGAACATGGGTTGTTAATTTATTTAAAATTCAAAATTATTGTCAAGTTTGGCTCTAAATATGCATCCGTATAGTTGTACGTCACCCAGTCAATTGTTCTAGTTAACGACAATCAATTGTCAGTCTGCATATATGATGAGACTGCGAACTTTTTGTTACTCCGGCGCATAGGACGAGAAAGTTGCCATCCTACAGTAAACTATACGATTGTGACCAATTATCCAATGTGGGTAGTCCGAAAATCCCAAAACCTGAATGGCTTTTGTCACAAGTTAGCTAAAATATATTTAAGGAATTTCTACTTCTGTGAAAAACTTTTTTAATTGTATTGTATGTATTGGCAAACGGGAAAATTGCATGCTAATGAGAATGTGCCATTCAGAAGTCGCATGCAACAAATATATCCCTGATCCCAATTCTTTTGTAAACAAAAAATTTGGACTGGTTTCGCAGAGATTCAGTTCAAAGGAATTCACATTTGGGATAATTGAAAAGTTACATTTTATGCACTCTTAAGTTAGATGGTCCTTGTAGAGATAGAGTTTTTGTGAAATAAAAACATTCAACTACTACGAAACAAAAATGGTTTTTGAATGAAATGTTGTTTTCAATATTTTTACATGAATAATTGGTATATTCTTATTTTATATAGACGCATATCACTTGCACGGGTTGAAGGAAGCTTTTGGAAAGTTCTTTGAGATGAATGAGTTTGTTTTCATACCTACAAAGAAGCTCAAAGTAAATATTAAATTTAACCAGGTGTTTTTTTCGTTTTTAAATAAATTACTTAGAATTTTTTTTACTGCCTCTGCTCAAATAATAAGGAGCAGCTTCTCTTGTAGGCGCAGTGGCTTAGTGGTTAGTGCGACTACTAAGCGACGGGTCCCACGTTCGAATCCCGAGAAAACCCAAATTCCAACTTATGGTTTTTTTCCGCTGCGCCACCTCTCGCGAACGTCTGAAAAAAATCTGAAGTATAACTGTCATGAAGGAGCTTCTCAATTAGCCGTTTGGAACCGGCATAAAATTGTAGATCCCTTCCTTCGTCCCAAAAATGAAAAACTCCCACAAACGAATGGTTGTGAGAAGCTAGGCCTAGGGTCCCTACAGCCTCTCCTACAGCCATGGATTGTCGAAATTTCTTGCATTTTTTTCTTGGAGCTGGGCCTTTTTAAAATTCCAAATGTTCGCAAACGCAGCTTTGCTGCTTCAAGGCTGTGTTCCGTTTAGCTGTTGACAACTCGTAGGTAGACTGACTGTCGTTGATCGCAATGTTATCAATTTCGGTGCTCGTGACGTTTCCTTTTAAAATGGAGACATCTACATTTCTTCGTATACCTACCTCAGTAAGTGGTGCAGTGCAGCAGCGTTGCTAGATGATCAAAATATGGCCCCCCAGATTTGACTACTTTTTATTAAAAAAAAAAAAAAACAATTTTCTGTCATTATTTTTTTAACAAGTACGACTTAAAAGTAGTAATTTCAAATTTGAAACTAGAACATGTTCGGTCTTCCGAATGCAAAAGTGTGCGGCAAATACATATACACTCGATGAAAAGCATGTTGCTCTTTCAAACCATCGTGTAGGAGTTTAAACAGCCCCAACGCAAGTTTGATGAAAACGTTGTCTATAAAATGTACAGATAAGGTTGGTACTTCGGTGCAGAAAAATATTTATAATATATTATATTTATAATATATTTATAATATTTTCTTCAGACTTCAGACCTACATATTAGGGCAAATGTTGAAATGATCTTCGACAGAATACGAAAACTCACCTATACATTCAAAATAAAATGTGATCTTCCGGATAATCATCTGATAAATGAACTAAATGCGGTATACCATGTGCTAAACTAATTCATTGTTATTTATTTTTTAAGCTCTAAAGAGCGTCTCTTTATCTTTTATATATATGTATATATCTTTTGTTTTTTTTTTTTTTTTTGTGAATTTGAGGTTTTTTTTTTTCGTTGTTTCCTCAAAATAAGATATTTATTTTCCAAAAATTAATATCTCAATATATGTACGCTTAAATTAATTGTTCAGTAGTAAGATTATTTATATCTTATCTCTGTGATTGTAAATTGTGGCGGCAACAACCAAATGTAATATTAAACGTAATAAATTAAACTTCAAATATTGCTTTCGAAAATCAATCGATTATGTTACAGCACTTTAAAAAAAAACGCACGCATTTACTTCATCCTCGATTGTCATGTTTAATTCTGAATCATTTGGTAGTGGACAAAACAGAAAGACGAATATCCACGGTACCTCATTCTTAAGTTTGAGTTACTCAGCATTTCTGACCTTGGAAGTACCTACATTTTAAGGTTTACAAAAAGAATATAATAACAAAATATGGATAGAATAGAATTAAAAGAAAAATCTCTGATTTCCCCTAAACAATGCTCTCGCAAGATTTTCGCCCGTCGACCAAGAAAAAAAACCAAAATCTGGTTGAAATCCCCCAAACTGGCAACTCTGAGTGCATGCTATTCATCCCTGTTTCCTTTCTTTTTTTCATTTAAATCGCCTAGCTTAGGATGGCCCTTATCCTCTCCAACAGATCATAAAAAAATGATCTTTTGACACTTTTGTCCATAGCCTTTAGTGAATTTAGCCCTTATTCGGATTTTTATAAAGTGCTGAATCGCATTAGATATCTCTAAAGCTTAAAGTTTTTTTTGCTGAAGTCTGCTTCAAACGACTACTCCACATCCATATAGACACTGCTTCTGCTTTCAGTTGTAAGCTTGGTAGTAGGTAAATGTAGCAGCTTTTCATATGGGTTTAAACGGGTCCTTCAGCACGCGTGGCCGTGGCGTGTCTGCTGATTAATTGTCCATTTGTAATACAATCATGAATGCATTTACGCCAGTAAAGAAGAAGATTCTCAATTTGCATCTCTTTTGCAGATACTTAACCAATATTTACCCACTTTCTTAAAAAGTTCGGCCCACTCTACGTAACCACACTTTATTGCCTACATATGCGCATCAGAACTTTCGCCACATGTGTTTTGTGTATATACCTACAACAAGAAAACTTTTTCGTTCACCATGTGAAGAAAATTGAAAATTGATAAGAAAGTAACTGCGAAGTAAAATAGAAAAAGCCGTATATAGCGGCAGAAATGCCGCCATCACCGTATTACAGTTAAACACGTTATTTAGTACGAGTGACAAACAAAAATTCATCTTAGATAAGCCCAGCAGGTTATAAAACGTAAACGAGCCGAATCCCGTACAAACCACAACGCAATACTTTGTCTCATCATCGCCATCAACGCGCCTGGCATTACATATATTCACAGTCACAGTATATACACCACCGACATGTCATGTGACGAAAATAAGCAAACAACGAGCCCAGGAGTTCACCCAGTTCCGCCATGCTGTATACATACAAAAGAGGTGAGTTGAACAACACTGACAAAAATCATCAAAGTAGACTATTGTTCTGAATTTTAAAACAAACTGCAGAAAGGTGATGGCACCCACGAAACCTCTACCTATGTCGCGTGAGGATGAAAGTTATTCTTTCAATCTGACGTTACATCGACGGATAAGATTAGAAGGGTTTTCTTCTCTCTCAAAAAGCATTTTTATTGACTTGATCCTGTGTGCGGTGTGTAGATGGTGGCAGACAGATGATGTGGTAAAAGGCATTCTCATTCTCGGTTCGGGCGACTAAGCCCTCCCCGCACCCATTGCCCCACGTTTTTGATGACTTCTGTTGAGGTAATAACACAGATCGTAGAGAGAGAATTACATTAGATAAACATCGTCGTGTGTATCTGAATTCGATTATTTGTTCTTTGCTTTAGTTTATTACTTGAAAGGTTTCCGACGTCAATCATTTGTGGGTCGTGTGTGACTTTAATATTTATTGAAGCCTTTTCTGCCCGGTTACTATGGAAGATGGATGGCGGGCAATAACAATATTGGCATTGCAATTATTTGCCTAACTGATTTTGCCGAGGAAATAGAAGAAGAATAAAAAAAGACCGCTGGGTGAAATTGCATGGAATTGGAATTCAAGGTCGATGTGCAATCAGTAAAAGGACAACATTGTAAGGTGATGTTTGGCGGCCATTAAATTGAAATAATTGAAAACAGCCAGGGATCAAAAGAAATTAGATCATTATTATCTTTGTTGATTGGAGTGTGCTGTTACCCATTCTATATAATTATTATTGGGCAGTGGGGCCGAGTACAGAGGGGCTCAGGGGTTCAAGCGTACACTCGCCTTAAAATGAGCACTCATATACAAAGATGACTTCTAGACCGGAACTTTTCAAGCCATACCAGTCTAAAAAAAACAGTGATTATTTATTTGCTTCCTATCTTGAGTAGAACATTCAAGCGAAATGGCTGGAGATGACAAAAATCGGTGATTTAATTTTTTGCAGAAGCAGAAAAAAGGCGAACAAAATAATCACGAAAAGTCCTAACTTGCAGTAGGTACGAAACAAATTTGACGGAGGTGGTTGTGCTATCCGCAAACGATCCCGGATGATATCAGATTTTAGTTGGAACAGCGCAGAATGCTTAAGGCGCGCAAGGACCAGACGCCAGAAATGCAAACTGCATCTTTGCGATATTCTAAAAGAGCTGGGCTTGTGAAACTAGTTTTTTTTTCGGTAATCTTGAAACAAAGAAAAATTAAGTTTTACCACAATCGTATATTTTTTTTAAGGTAGCTTTCATATTTTCGGCAGCCAATCTGAAGGAGAGTTTGTAGCGCATGTTAAGAAAATTATTGCCCGCTATATAAACAAATTTTCCCCCAACTTCAGGCGCGTACAACTACTTCCGTTCTTTCTATAGCGGTTCGAAACTCGTTGATGCTTGAAAAGGCGTCTGTGATTGTAGATTTTTCCTGTAAATTGTTACGATCTTCCTGTCATCATCTATATAAAGGTCAACCACATTCACATTACCGGGAATGGCCTTTTCTTTTCCCTTTATCTCACTCACATCTTGCACTGATAGGATAGTCAATTTTTTGTACATATACAACACCGCCACACTCATAATGATGTCATAAATCTTCTCAGCCGAATCGTTGAAAAATTAAGACATTTTCCATTTTCACAGTTCTATTGTCGACACCAAAAATATACGAGCACGAGTATCGTCTGCCGCAGAAGAGCAAAAAAAAAAACCTCCTGTCAACAGGTAGGACATTTAGTTGCCAAAATGTCTACCTTTATCTTAAGCACCGCGAAAATGTTTAATGTGCCTTAAAATTACCATAATGCGCCCGTTTTTTGTCATTAACAAACAATTCACCCGAAATACTTTGGCCATTAGACGATTGCACGATATCAGGAGGTTTTCTCTTCGTTTTTTATTCTGTTATCCTCAGCCAAAGTCCGCATACAATTTACACAAAGGCCACAAAGCCGCAGACACTGAATAAAAGACGAAGACGACTTCACAACTTCAAAGCGAAAAACCAGGCCAAAGTCATTACACTATACGACCGTCCCTAAAGTATTTGGCAAAACAAAATAAGAGCCAAGAAACGTACCGAGGACCGATGTGTTTTTTTTTTCTTTTTTTTTTTGAATTCATTAGAATATTTTACACGGATCTAGTCTTGAAGGGATGCGGTTTATTTTTTTTCAGTTTTAATTTTTGGATGGACTGATGTTTGGCACTTTTGAGAAAATGCTCTTTATGATTTATATATTTTTTAAAGGGCCGCGTAGATTTTGTTTTGTGTTACAATGACAAGACAACTTTTAACACCCGCATGAGAGAGTGTTTTCCAAGCGCAAACCACGATTCGAAATAAATGTAGGTATGATCCAAGAAATTCTGACGGTTCATGCATGTGTCCCGAGCTCACCCTTCGGTGAAACCATTTCGATGTTTCCAACTCGAACAATTTGCATATCCTTTTAGGTGTACCTACTTATGTACCTGGTTGAAAGTCAACGTCCAAAACAAATCCCTGCTAAGTGCTTGGTGAAATAGAAAATCCCCGCAGTAAGGTTGTCCACCCACAAACTGAATGCTGTCTTCTTTGGCATACAGAAAACAGAACCCTATTGAGCCTTTTCATTTCCTGTCTCTGAATTTGTATAACACATAGTATGATGGCTGATGGTTTTCATTATTTATGTTGGTCCTTGTGTAGATAGGAGCAGATCCCCTTTGGTAGATGTGTCCTAATTTGAATTTAGTGCAAGTCCAATTCGCTATTAATCCCCCCTTAAAGTGTTGTGCCATGACAATGGGGAAGCGATAAGAAGCCGCCTTTCATCAGACCCACAATTTCTTTACATAGCACCATATCTGTGTTTATAATTTGCGCATGGAAGTGGCAAGGCGGAGAGCTCGAGTGTAGCTGTGATATGAATGTGTGGCATCTAATAAAACAAACCCAAGTGCCTGTAAAAGTGATCCCGATTTAAGCTCTTTAATAGAAAGTCAATGAAGGAAGAGATTATGGGATTCTAATAACTAACTATAACACAGCAACAATATGCTGCTTATATATTGTTGGATTTAAATTGCCTTTGATGGGACTTGTGAACCCTAGTGTCTTCGATTTATAATACCAAAGCCCCCACTTCTCTAGCACTTTCAATAAGAACGACTATCAATTACTTAAGGCGGCCGGAAGTTGTCAGGAGTTTAATTTGCAGACTAAAGTAATTACAGTGTTGAACATGATGCAGAGATTACCATTTTTGAATGCTGTCCCATGAAGTTTTCGGTTTTATTTGTTGTTGATTGAGGACATCTTTGGGTACTTTAAAGGTTTGTTGGACCAATTTAAGACGAGGATTTTGTTAAGCTAGCTGCGTGGGAAAGTAAACATTCAAGACAGCAGATTTAAATATTTAAACAAGTCAAGGTACACCAGTGCAGGCGGTATTTTTCAAGCCCTCCTCCAAATTGAAATAGAATTAATTCTACCATAGAATTCATTACACCAACTTGAAAGGTTTTTTTTAAATTTTTATTTCAACTTAAATATCACATATACGGTGGAAGGGGTGCTGAATTATTTGTCTTCAAACCAGGCACTGAAACCTTTTGTCGTCTGTCTTATTAACAACAACGGATGGAGATATGGAAATCCACCATATCCCAGAGAATTCCCTTAAACTCCTATCAGTATAGAAGTCGCTATGCCCAATTACTACAAGGTTAGTTCAAGGCTCACCGAACGATCCATTCAGTAACCATTTGCTTTCGTCGCACTTTGGTCGGCACGAACCGAATACATCTACCATCGAAGGTCACTCTAGCGCAGATACAGTAGTAGCGATCCTCATGCCCACCAAGAAATTGTTTTTATTCATCCTCCCTTTTGGGTTAAAGCCCAATCTCGTGAATGAATTTATTCCTATTTATTTTTTCTTCTACATTCGTCAGTCGAAATTTGGCAAAGACTATGCTATCGTTAGCCTGCCGCACGCATATCGTAGGGGCTCACCCTACCACGACTTTTTGGTCCTCTTTTTGCCAACCCAGCACCCTTAAATCCGCTTACCATAGGATGCCGCTTTACCATACTTTCTGCAACCCAGAGAAAACTGTTTTCAGGAAACCATTCTCTGCAGCCCAAGAACTACGCCTTGTCGTAAGGTGTCGCTGATCGAACCTTTCCGTTGGATCGCTTTTTGCAACCTGGAATCCAAATTTTATCGTTAGGCTTCAACGTCCTTCATTTTATTATACTTCCTAGCTCTAACCCGAAGTAAGTGGTCCTTTTGGAAGACCACGGAACCGCCGATCTAACATACTTCAGCCTAAGACGAAATACTCACCACGAAGCTTAATATGCCCTTGCTAAAAATCCCGAACTAGACCTCATATGTGCGGATAAACTTCCCACATTTCAAAAAGCAAAGTGCTTTAGCGGAATGATTCTCAACAGTTACTCCACAATAATAAGCATGGGTAAGCAAAACCCCCAAACTGTCAAAACGTCCTTAAGTGGTATGCCTGGTGGTCTTAAAATGTTGTTGAAACCTCCCAGTACATGTTTGTTTTAGACCGAAAACAAGGCCATTCAGGGCTGTGCCAAACACATTTTCCACTGGTGTATTCAAGACGTCCATATTCATTTGATGAGGGTAAGTTAGGAGGCTGTAAATAACATAAGCTCAGTTTAAACAGCCTCAACATCAGCCTTGCATTGATTTAACTCAACGCCAGACCTTTTGCTGACCTTTTCTATAACTTTTCTGTCAGCAATTACTTCAGTTCTTGGCAGACCACCCCATTTGAACTAAAGCATGTCAAACGAGCCACTCAGCTCTTCAGAAACGATGGCATGGAAGTTCTGAATAATTTAAGCAGATATAAGACTCTGAGTAGTATAATTGTCAACTGTATTAGGAAGTACTTTCGGACATATATAATGCAGAACAGATATTTTTTTGGTCAAAGTGACCTTCATCAATTAGCGGGCAGCCAAATACCCAAACTTGGAAAAGTTTCCCTCATGTAGAACCATTTTTTATAGGTATAGCTACTGACTCGCAATCCTGAACCTAAGCTTCGACACAGCCTATCAAAAGTCCATCAGAGAAGACCCTAAAGCTTCATCCAAGGCTAAGGAAATTTTATAGATCTAATTTGTCTATCAAATTTTTGAAAATATTGCAATCTGCTCAAGCAAATCTTAAGTGCATGCTGGTCTAATTTTGTATTTTGCTTTTAAACGGTATAAGCTTGACCTTCTAACTCAAAGCTAAGTGTGCTGGACAACTGAGTGAGGGTTCCAATGCTTAATCCCCGGAAAGCATTTTAACCTGTCCGCAGCCTTCTCTTTTACGCGTTCAGTTGAACTGTAGTGCCCCTCCTAAAGGTGCAAAGTACCCAAAATATATGCCGGATTGGACATCCAAATGTGTATGGCACACATATGGGCGACGGATTGCTAAACAAAATCTATTCCGCAATGGCCATTCATGGTAGTCAACAAGCGCAGTGACATGTGTCATAAGTAAACATAAACACCACTAGCGACAACAGTGTATACTAACCCCAAACATAATCCCTAGGTATTGGTTTTATGTATGTTGGTAGCTCCCGGTCATTGTCCCCATCAGTGCTAGTGATAAAGTGCTTCCATCTAAACCTGAGCTGGCAAAACATAGGATAACGGCTGCGGTCTAACGTTTTCTATTTCAATTTATTTTTGTTGTGTCATTTCTCTTGTTTCTTTATCTGCTAAGCGGATGGAGCTCAAGAGCAAAAAAAATATAGTGTCCCCTCTCGTGTTGCGGATAAAGTTTAACAGGTTATCCGAAAGGACAAGGCGCGCAGAATCGGCCAATAGAATTTGTTTTTATTCATCGCAATAAAGTATGTTTTTCACACACACCTGTCGCTCAGCAAGCTACGATGCCATACGATGCTTTAATGAATTATAATATGTTCATTAGGTTTATGCGGCGTCAATGAAATATTTTCGTCCTTGGCCTTAATCGCTTTAAATTCCCCCAGGCAACTGCATTCGCTCAACTTCTAGCACTCAGCATCATTTTTAATGGCACGCAGCCCCTAACAATTTATTGGCTGTCAATGCGATTAATTGATTTATTGTAATCCCAAATGAGCGAATTTACAGCCGTCCCCATGATTCTTGACATTATAGCTTTGCCCGTCGCAGTTCTCGTCTGTAAAAATGTAAATGAAACAACAACAAATACATCGCCGGTCGGGCAGTGCAACCATCATCTGATTAATGTCTGCCGGGAGGGGTTCTGTTTTGTGGACACATTCCACTGGTGTCACTCTCAACCCATTTAAAAATGTTAAGCTTTCTCCGGTATATAAACACCCTAATCCCTGATGGGCGCCTCTACGCCATTATGCAACCGCTTTCCGAATAAAATATGTTTGACTCCTTGCCGGCATGGTATTGCAATAAATTATGGTCTCTCGTGGTATATCCGTTTGAATGGGCTACGTATACAGAGGCATTGTCCGAGCGGGTGGTTTAGTGGTGTCGAAATCTTTTTCACTCATTCTCCGGCGCGTTCAATTTCGAATGCACATTCAGTTGTCACCATTAAAATTGATTTAAATTAATTAACTAACGTGCTGTCGGCTATTTGTCTAATTGTGGCTGACCAACTGAATAGAGGGGCGGTTTTGACATGGAGGATGCAATTAAACTTCTCAGTGACAAACATCGAAGCGTCCTTTTCAAGCAACGTATATGGCTATATGGATTTCTAATTTATTCGCAAGCTCATTTTAATACTACGTGTTGCCAGTGCCGACTCCAGCTAAACTAGCGCCCTCTGCAAGATTTGCAGAAAGGTCCCTTTTTTCATATTTGCACACATGCATAAGTCTTTTCCACATCAGCCAGAAGGTAGACTTTCAATGAGTTTTTTTTATTGCGGCATTTTTTGTTTTGACATGTTTGAGCTAGATTCTCTTGTAAAATGTAAGTGGATGTGCAAGGAAATATCTACATGAACAGGGTGAATATTTTGAGGTTATGTGGGTAAGAAGTGAACTTGCATAGGTCTAGTGGGATTTTGTATTTTGCGATATTTTGAGTTAAATTCCCCTTGAAGTTGCAACATTGCAAGTGATGTTAATGTGAAAGAAATAATTCAGCACAGGTGTGATGAATATTGTTATTTTGGGCTTATTTGAACAAGCTTTTTGTTTAAAGTGCAAATGGCAGTATTTGTTCGCGCAAGATAAAATTAATTTTTCTTTCCTAGCAATGCGCCCCCAGAAGTTGGCGCCCTGTGCATTTGAGCATCTTGCACATATGGTTGGTCCGGCCTTGGGTGTTGCCCCCTCGGCTCTATCGGCGGAGGATGTTGAAGATTGATGGCTGGCTATATGTATGAATGTAGCTTTATCTCAACTTTGTTTTCAGAAGAATATGTCGACACTTCATTGAAAGATAAGTGCCATTGATTGGTAGATGAAGGACAATCTGAAGTCAGTCCCATTGCCAGGAGCGTAACCAGTTAAACCAATTTTGCGGGGCTATGCAGTTAGATATTTTAACGCGGTGAATGGAAAAAAATAAAAACAATTTTGTCTTTGGGAATACTATCCAAAAAGAACTGACTTAATTTATGCTTCACAAATTAGATTGCATTTAGATAGCGCAAATTTCGGCCTAACTTTTTGGAGTAATAAAAATGTCCGATGGGCAATTCCACACTGAACCAAAAAGGTACATCATAGTAATGAAAAAGTTGATCAATATGATGAAAAAATCATCAATTTTAGTCCAGTGAATTTTTTCATTGATATGATGAAACCGATTTCCTCAATATGATGAACTTCGAAAATTATAAAATGCGTTCATCATTCATCAACTTTGTTCATCATTGTTATGAAAAATTCGTCAATACGATGAACCGAAATTCCCCTCCAATTTCATCAATGAGATGAATAAAAAAAAATTTTTTGTACCAAACTTTTTTTTTGGCGTTTTTTACCCACTTTTCGACACTTTTGTTGAAAGTTAATAATTTATTTAGTAATCGCATTAATGTAAAAATTATTTAAAACTGGTTTTAAGGTGATTTGAAGAAAAAAAATTGTTTGTACCAAACTTCTTTTTTTTGCGTTTTTTACCCACTTTCGACACTTTTGTTGAAAGTTATTAATTTATTTAGTAATCGCATTAATGTAAAAATTATTTAAAACTGGTTTTAAGGCGATTTGAAGAAAAAAATGTTTGTACCAAACTTTTTTTTTTGCGTTTTTTTTTCCCACTTTTCGACACTTTTGTTGAAAGTTATTAATTTATTTAGTAATCGCATTAATGTAAAAATTATTTAAAGCTGGTTTTAAGGCGATTTGAAGAAAAAAAATTGTTTGTACCAAACTTTTTTTTTCCGTTTTTTACCCACTTTTCGACACTTTTGTTGAAAGTTATTAATTTATTTAGTAATCGCATTATTGCAAAAATTATTTATAACTGGTTTAAAGGCGATTTGAAGAAAAAAAATTGTTTGTACCAAACTTTTTTTTTTGCGTTTTTTACCCACTTTTCGACACTTTTGTTGAAAGTTATTAATTTATTTAGTAATCGCATTATTGTAAAAATTATTTATAACTGGTTTTAAGGCGATTTGAAGAAAACAAATTTTTTCTACCAAACTTTTTTTTTTGCGTTTTTTACCCACTTTTTGACACTTTTGTTGAAAGTTATTAATTTATTCAGTAATCGCATTATTGTAAAAATTATTTAAAACTGGCTTAAAGGCGATTTGAAGAAAAAAAAATGTTTGTGCCAAACTTTTTTTTTTGCGTTTTTTACACACTTTTCGACAATTTTGTTGAAAGTTATTAATTTATTTAGTAATCGCATTAATGTAAAAATTATTTAAAACTGGTTTTAAGGCGATTTAAAGAAAAAAAATGTTTGTACCAAACTTTTTTTTGCGTTTTTTACCCACTTTTTGACACTTTTGTTGAAAGTTATTAATTTATTTAGTAATCGCATTAATGTAAAATTTATGTAAAGCTGGTTTTAAGGCGATTTGAAGAGAAAAAAATGTTTGTACCAAACTTTTTTTTTTGCGTTTTTTACCCACTTTTCGACACTTTTGTTGAAAGTTATTTATTTATTTAGTAATCGCATTAATGTAAAAATTATTTAAAGCCGGTTTTAAGGCGATTTGAAGAAAAAAAAAATTTGTACCAAACTTTTTTTTTTTTGCGTTTTTTACCCACTTTTGTTGAAAGTTATTAATTTATTTAGTAATCGCATTAATGTAAAAATTATTTAAGACTGGTTTTAAGGCGATTTGAAGAAAAAAAAAATTTGTACCAAACTTTTTTTTTTTGCGTTTTTTACCCACTTTTGTTGAAAGTTATTAATTTATTTAGTAATCGCATTAATGTAAAAATTATTTAAAGTTGGTTTAAGGCGATTTGAAGAAAAAAAATTGTTTGTACCAAACTTTTTTTTTTGCGTTTTTACCCACTTTTTGACATTTTTGTTGAAAGTTATTAATTTATTTAGTAATCGCGTTAGTGCAAAAATTATTTAAAACTGGTTTTAAGGCGATTTGAAGAAAAGAAATTTTTTGTACCAAACTTTTTTTTTTGCGTTTTTTACCCACTTTTTGACACTTTTGTTGAAAGTTATTAATTTATTTAGTAATCGCATTAATGTAAAAATTATTTAAAACTGGTTTTAAGGCGATTTGAAGAAAAGAAATTTTTTGTACCAAACTTTTTTTTTTGCGTTTTTTACCCACTTTTCGACACTTTTGTTGAAAGTTATTAATTTATTTAGTAATCGCATTAATGTAAAAATTATTTAAAACTGGTTTTAAGGCGATTTGAAGAAAAGAAATTTTTTGTACCAAACTTTTTTTTTGCGTTCTTTACCCACTTTTTGACACTTTTGTTGAAAGTTATTAATTTATTTAGTAATCGCATTAATGTACAAATTATTTAAAACTGGTTTTAAGGCGATTTGAAGAAAAGAAATTTTTTGTGGCAAACTTTTTTTTTTGCGTTTTTTACCCACTTTTCGACACTTTTGTTGAAAGTTATTAATTTATTTAGTAATCGCATTAATGTAAAAATTATTTAAAGTTGGTTTAAGGCGATTTGAAGAAAAAAAATTGTTTGTACCAAACTTTTTTTTTTGCGTTTTTACCCACTTTTTGACATTTTTGTTGAAAGTTATTAATTTATTTAGTAATCGCGTTAGTGCAAAAATTATTTAAAACTGGTTTTAAGGCGATTTGAAGAAAAGAAATTTTTTGTACCAAACTTTTTTTTTTGCGTTTTTTACCCACTTTTTGACACCTTTGTTGAAAGTTATTAATTTATTTAGTAATCGCATTAATGTAAAAATTATTTAAGACTGGTTTTAAGGCGATTTGAAGAAAAAAAAAATTTGTACCAAACTTTTTTTTTTTGCGTTTTTTACCCACTTTTTGACATTTTTGTTGAAAGTTATTAATTTATTTAGTAATCGCGTTAGTGCAAAAATTATTTAAAACTGGTTCTAAGGCGATTTGAAGAAAAGAAATTTTTTGTACCAAACTTTTTTTTTTGCGTTTTTTACCCACTTTTTGACACTTTTGTTGAAAGTTATTAATTTATTTAGTAATCGCATTATTGTAAAAAATTATTAAAACTGGTTTAATGGCTTTGTACCTACCAAACTTTTTTTTTGTGCGTTTTTTACCCACTTTTCGACACTTGTGTTTAAAGTTATTAATTTATTTAGTAA
The DNA here is from genome assembly GCA_951230905.1 of Cheilosia variabilis. Taxonomy (NCBI): domain Eukaryota; kingdom Metazoa; phylum Arthropoda; class Insecta; order Diptera; family Syrphidae; genus Cheilosia; species Cheilosia variabilis. The sequence continues at coordinate 48,521,889 of OX579677.1, forward strand.
TCGCATTAATGTAAATGTAATGTTATTTAAAACTGGTTTTAAGGCGATTTGAAGGAAAAAAATTGTTTGTACCAAACTTTTTTTTTTGCGATTTCATTCATCAATGAGAAAAATAAATCATCAACTGGATGAAAAAATAACTAAGTTCATTAAAATAAGTGTTTTCATCATATTGACGAAATGTTTTGATGAAATTATGAACCTATTACATGAGAAAATTTGCCAAAATCTTCTAAGAATCCTGCCAAAAAAATTGATGAATGCACTTTCTTCATATTGAAAAACGGTTCGTCAATTGTCAAAAAGTTTTCATGAATTTGTTGATCATATTGATGAAAAATACGTCATATCAATGAATATCAAGTTGAAAACCGCCATTCGTCAATATGACGACGACTTTTTTTTCAGTGCATAACTATATTTAAACAGCATATTATGGTAAAAAAAAGTCTGGACCAGGATCTTCCATCGATTGTCGTCGGTTTATGGACATTTTGATTATCAACAAACCCATCAAGTTAAAAAAAATTATTTTGGCATTGGAATTATTGAACAAATTTTATGATTTCTCTCTCATATTTTGTTTACCGTCAGGGTTTATTTTTCTAATTTTTTGATTTATTGACAATATAAGCGACTTTGGGTATATCAAAGCCACGGGTGACTCGAATGAAGCGCAATCTTGAATTCTTCGAGGAAAATATATAAGTTTACAAATGGGTAGTCGCGAAGAAAAACATAAAACAAAATGCTGGCAGTTCGAAAAACCTATATATAGATACGTGTTTTTTTTACACACACATATGGAGCTATAATTAGCATATTGAATTTAAATTATTTATAAGGCGAACTTGGCTGTACGACAACTGCTGATAGTCAGACGAAAATGGGGTAATTTATATAAGCTCCTTCAGTAGGGGTGACCGTTTTAATCGATATATAGGTATATCCTTGTTTATTTATGTGCTTTCAGGTGTCAAAATATTTAGTGTAGTTGCTGTTTCATCATGCAATGTCAAACATTGCGAGACAGTTTAGAAATCATTAGAAAAAAATTCCAAAGTTCGAGCTCGATTGTGGGTGCATAACGCTTTTTCAATGTAAACATTTGGACATTGTTGACATTGACATTTATTTTCGAACATTATGCTTCAAAATAATTGATATTAATCAAGGTTGTAATGAAATTTGGCCAAATCAGTATCTGAAACGCTTTAAAAGTTTGATCTCACTCGACATTAGATAGGTAGTGCTTTTCGGCTCTTCAATAGGCAATTTCTTATATTGGACCGTTTGCAACAAGACTGAGTGCAGATATATATTGAAACGATTTTCGAGAGGAAGAAAACTTATACCTCTGTGCAACTACTAAAATAAAATTTATTAAAAAAGAAAATTTAATTTATTGTATCTTGTGTATCAGAGTATATTAAATAAAAAATAATTAATTATTTTTCTCGATTTTAAAAGATTTAATAAATTATAAAAGTTAATGTAATAAAATAAAATCTCTGCCATAAAACATTACTTCAGAGCAAATCAAAATATCCAAAAAGTTGTCAAATACTTACTTTCCCCAGCTGTGAAAACTACCTAAAAAGGATGCAATTTAAGCCACTCTACTTACTAAATGTGTGTGCATTGGAAAACGACAGGAGTTATTTTTTGAAGTAAATTTCAACTCCCGCATGATTTATTTTGTTTTTTAAATAGTGGACTAGCGGCGACCTCTATCGACCTTTTATTTTGCACAATAGTTTTGCAAAATAATATGCTGGTCAATTTTTACTGAGCAGAGAAAGTTCCAGGCTAAGCCCAAAAAATATTCCATAAGGTGTTTTACAGACTTTCTTCTTTCTGAAAAAACGCCTCGGAAAACGCCTCGAAAGACGCCTGAAAAAACGCATCGGAAAACGACTGAAAAAACGCTTCAAAAAACGAATCAAAAAACGCCTCAGAAAACGCCTGAAAAAACGCCTCAAAAAACGCCTGAAAAAACGCCTCAAAAAACGCCTGAAAAAACGCCTAAAAAAACGCCTCGGAAAACGTATCAAAAAACGCCAGAAAAAACGCCTCGAAAAACACCTGAAAAAACGCCTGAAAAAACGCCTCGAAAAACGCCTGAAAAAACGACTCGAAAAACGCCTCAGAAAACGCCTCCGAAAACGCCTGAAAAAACGCATCAGAAAACGCCCCAAAAAATGCCTGAAAAAACGCCTCAAAAAACGCCTAAAAAAACGCCTGCAAAAACACCTCGGAAAAAGCCTGAAAAAACGCCTCGAAAAACGCCTGAAAAAACGACTCAAAAACGACTGAAACAAGGTGTCGAAAAACGCCCCGAAAAACGCCTGAAAAAACGCCTCATAAAATGCCCCAAAAAATCACCCTTATTCCGCTTGTCGTTTATATTAAACGACAATTGGGGTTTTTTGAAATCGGTATTACATGTGGCGTGTTTCTAGGCGTTTTATGTCGTTTAACGACTTGTGGCGTTTAAGTAGTGTGGAACACAAGTTCTACAAACGTCAAAACAGTTTTTCGCATTCTGAAAGTCGTTTTTGTTGCGCAAAATGACTCAAAAAACGTCGGTTATTGTCGTCTACAAATTCTTGAACGACTAGGAGGCAAATTTAAATAAAAACATGTGAGTTTTGGTAATTGTTTATATTTTATGCATTGATTTCATAATTTTCTTATGATTAAGGGTGAAAGTAACAAACCGCGATCAAATGAAACGTTTGGTGGAAATGATGGAGCAAGATATGTCGTTGGCAACAAATTTTAAAAGAGGTGTTCCACAGAGCGATGTTGTGAAAAATGGGTGGGAGTCGGCAGCTGCTACACTCAACTATTTAGGACCACCTGTAAGAACGGAAAAAGAGTGGCAAAAGGTAAGCATATGATCAAAATTGAAATGATATGATTTATAACTTTTTATTTAACAGGTTTGGTTTGATGCTAAATTTAAAGTTAAACAGAAACTGCTGTACAACAAAAAACAGTTGGATGCCACTGGAGGAGGGCCATTTAAACAAAAATATTTGAATGAAACAGATACTGTGATTGCACAAATACTCGACCTTAACAGTTTAGTTAATCCGAATGGAAAAGTGTTCGGAGATACACTAACGCCAAAGTCTGCAGCTACCAGTGTGTGTCATCCAGTACCAACAGTTCCTGCATCGAGTTCCGTACTTTCAGGGCCATCCACATCATGCTATCAACCGACAATCCCCAATGAATGTTGTAATTGATGAATCCCAAAATGAACATAATCTTCAAGTATTTAGTCGGAATCTTATAGCCGACTCAAGCATTTCTTGCTTCTTGCTCGTTTTGTAAAAAATCGTGGAAATCTTTATGAATTCAAAGTATGGTATTAGAGACATTTTGAGACTGTGCTGCAATCCGTAGAGCCGCTGTAATTTATACAATTACGGAAGTTGTGCTGGGTGCTGAATAAGTGTGCGTTAAGTGGTCTCATTTAAGGAGTAAATTATTCATCACAGCTGCTTGCGGCTCCGGGTCACTAAATTCACTAAAATTGCTCTTAAGCTTTAGCTCTTTAGACTTAGGGACACAAAAGGTTTTTTTTTTGTAATATGGAAAGGTTTTAAATTTTTTTTAACTAAAGTTTGAATTTAAGCTGTCGAATCGATTAAAAGTCTTTGAACTTTCATGTCCCTTTTTCATACCCATCTTGATGCCCTTCGGTAGTCATCCTGTCTTATAAATTACATTATCGGTGTGGGAAAATGAACTTTTTCCTTTAAGTTTTATCTTCATCCCTTCTTGAACAAATAACCAAAAAAGAGGACAAAAAAAAAACACGTATAAACTCAAGGGTCCGCCAAATAACTTTTTTTTTTTTGAAAATGCTATAAAAAAAAACTACTGAATATTTTCTCAAATTTCTTTTTTTATTTGAAAGTACAATCCTTCCGGTTAATAATGGAAAATAATTTCATTCAAATGGCTGCCTCGGCTGGCCAAGCAGTAGCCTACACGAAGATGCCGATTTTGCCAAAAAAATCATCTTTTCTTTGGAGCTCATTTTCATCTTGGCGGGTATGTAAACAAGCAAAATTGTCGCCGATATACCCAAAACGAGTCACTGTTTGGTGCGGAATTTTGTCCAGATTGGCATAATTGGGCCATTTTTCTTCGAAAATGAGCAAGGAGTGGCCGTTACAGTCAATGGCGATCGTTATCGGGCCATGTTGAACGAATTTTTGTTCACAAAAATTGAAGAGGAGGATATTGGGAACATTTGGTTTCAACAGGACGGCGCTACGCGCCACACAGCCGAAGCTACACTCGATGTTTTGCGCCCTGTTTTTGAAGATCGCATTATCAGCCGCAGAGCTGATGTCGTTTGGCCACCTCGGAGCTGCGATTTGACACCGTTGGACTATTATTTGTGGGGTGCCGTAAAAGGTAAGTGTTACGCCGACAAGCCAGAGACAATTGACGCTTTAAATGACAATATTCGTGAAGCCATTGGTGAAATACAGCTGCACACAATCGATAATGTGCTTAAAAATTGGACCGATCGTGTAGGCTACTGCATGGCCAGCCGAGGCAGCCATTTGAATGAAATTATTTTCCATTATTAACCGGAAGGATTGTACTTTCAAATAAAAAAGAAATTTGAGAAAATATTCAGTATTTTTTTTTTATAGCATTTTCAAAAAAAAAAGAAGTTATTTGGCGGACCCTATATTCATTCTCGCCAAAATTGCGAGTTTTAAGGATGGCATACAGCAGCAAGTTGCGTGCGACAAAGTCGTGCACATTTTTCTTACCGCGCGTTAGCTACAAATAAAATAAAAGTTGGCGCAACAGGTCTGTAGAGACCCAAGGCCTAGCTTCTCACAACCATTCGTTTGTGCGCGTTTTTCATTTTTGGGACGAATGGAAGGGATCTACAATTTTATGCCGGGTCCAAACGGCTAATTGAGAAGCTCCTTCATGACAGTTATACTCTCGGATGTTTGTCAGACGTTCGCGAGAGGTGGCGCAGCGGAAAAAAACCATTAGTTGGAATTTGGGTTTTTTCGGGATTCGAACCTGGGGCCCCTCGCTTAGTAGTCCAACACACTAACCACTAAGCCACTGCGCCTACATTAGCTACAATTAGTTCAATTAATATTAGCCGCATGAGTTACATTACTCATAGAAGAACAATCAATTAAAGAAGTTTGAAACTTCAACTTTAACGAGTTCCTGATTAATGGGACAATGTCACCAGTTTCATTGTAATGGAATTCATCAGCAGTATGTAATTGACTATAAGGAGTAAGAAATGAGGAACCTAGTAAACAATTTAACAAACTTGCAACGTGCCAACGTTGGTACGGTCACGTATCCTTAACATCGTGTGCCAGGATTAAAAGAAGACTTTAAAAACTAATTTCGTTGTTCTTTGGCATTAGGAATTTGGGGAAACATTTTGACAGCAGTAAATAAATAAATAATGGCGTTTTCGTTTGAAGAAAAGAATTGCCCTTTCTATGTTTCATTGAAGAAGAAAGTACACTTCCTGGTCTTTAGACTTAGACTGCCTTAACACGGCAGCAGAGTTCGGAATACATAATTTATAAAGAATTACCTTACAGTGTTACCAGACTTTTGAAGACTGTTATCTCTTTTTTTTATCAGCAAAACCATTATTTTCCCATTAAATTCGAAAATATTCCCATATTTTTCTCATAAGCCAATAAGTAGGTACCTATTCATTTATTTTCATATAAAAAAATATGTTTGCAACATAAAAATATACACAGGTATTATACAAGGATTACTTATCTACCTAAATCACATAAAAAGTGAAAACGAGTGAATGAATTCAGAAAAGTACACAAAAATTCTTACATAGACGGTAGATGGGCCGTTTTCTTCAATGTTTAGTACGAAGATTTCATTATTTGAAATTTGTACGTAATTAAAATATGTTTAAATCTAACTTTCAAGAAATATTGGTTTCGCAGAGGTTTTTAATTTTTTCCAAATGTTTAAGCTTGTCCCTCGTTTTGCTCTCTTTAATTGATCTGCGATCACTGCCCTAAACTCACGCTTTGTGTTCCCTAAATATAAAAAAAAATCCTGCAAAATGTAAACACCATTTGAACTATGTATTTTGATTTGGGAAACAAAAATCTTCATTTTTAGTCTAGAAAACAAACAAGAAGTAGTTACAAAACCCCAAATAAAACATAAATTTGCACGGTGCTTACCACTATTGCAAATTTGCCCTAATGAATTTCATTTAATAAAGTAATTTAGAATTTTTGGGCCAAATCTTTCGGATATTAATGAAAAACTATGTTAATTATTTTTCCATGCTTAAGTAAAGTTGCGTTACTAGAAGAGGATTTTTGGATATAATAAATAAATTGCAGAGAACTATTCACATTATTGAAATTCATTTATAAAATATACCTATACAAGATGGATTGAGGACGAAAGTTAATGAAGTTTGAGTGTAGGTACACGGAAAGAATTTTAGGATCAAATCAAGACAAATAAGCGCAGAATCACGAAAAGTTTGTCTAGTTTTAGAGCTTAGCAAGGATTTAATAATTCACGACTTTTTATTCGCAATTCTAGAAATTGAGCGAAGTGAAGATATTGACCCTCAAAAGTCGTGAATCAACACTTTTCATTATCAATAATGCGATCAATCGAGAAAAACATTTTGCCATAACCCATCGCAAATTGAACAAATAGTTATCAATTTGATATTACATGGATTGTAAATTGCAAAAACAATTCGTTAATTACCACTTCTCTGTTGTAAATTACGATTTCCTCCCTTAACAAATTACAACCATTTAGTCTTGAATTGCAACTCCATAGTGTTGATTTGCGAACTAACAGGGGTAGATTTACTACTTCAGAAGTTGCAATTTACAAATTTTCAATCGTAAATTGCAACTTATTTTTATCATTTTGCAATTCATATTTTGCAATTTACTATTTTCGAGTGGTGATTTGAGGAATCACCGTATTAAATTGAAAATGTTTTGTCGTGAATTTAGAAAACTTTATTCTCAATTTGCAACTTATATCTTGTGATTTACAAACCAAAATGCATAGTTTTATTAATTAGGTTCTTTTCGAATACATATTTAGAGTCAAATTTTATAGTTCTTTTTCTTCCTGATATCCATAAGAGTCATACGACGCCACATCGTCCGGATACAACGGGATTTGTCTGGGGTGGTTTTTCAGTCTATGCTGAAATTTAAAATGCACACAAATTGTTTAGAAGAACTTGCCATTGATACGAACCTTAAAAATCCATTTCGATTGTAAATTTGTATATCTTACTATCCATTCCAATTTCTTTCTTTCGAGTAGCCAGAAGTACACACCTAATGTCATGAAAAAAATAGGTACCTATTTATATGCTTAAGCTTTTTTTGAATATTCAGTACTTACAAAATATTTTCCAGAATGCTTTATTTTATAATCCACTATTAAGTATACCTACTCAATATCCCCACGAACAAGTTACATTTAAGCAACTTTAATCCATCAAGAACTGCTCTTAGCAAAGACAGAATACCGACTGTCTGACTCTAAAAACCGACACGCAATGCGCACAACGAAGAACGAAGGCAAATGCACATGATTCCAGCATGCAGCATCATCATAAATACATATATCCGTATATATAAAAAAAAGAATTTCAATACAAGGACTGTGGACATGTTTTGACGTGTCGTTACTCTCCGTATCAAAAAGTTCCACACCGTTAGTTAGTTTCATGAGAAATTACAAAAAATATTTTGCAATTTACGACTTCTCTACGTCAATATACGTTTTCAATTTCATGTGTTAAATTATTACAAGATTTTATTGATTCATCAGTCAGTGTTGGTAAATCACCAAATATTTTTTGCAATTATAGATTGTGAAGTGGTGTTTGAGAAATTGACCTATTGGAGTGGTAAATTGCGCCAAACAATCAATAAATATAATAAATTTCAACAAACAGTATTTGGTATTCTCCGCCGTTTTCAATGTCAAATTACCAATTTTTGTATCAATCCATGAAAACTTTGTTGTGATTTGCGAGAAATAATTGGTAAATTGCAACTCAAAATTTTGCAATTTGGTGATTTTCAATTCTTTCCGTGTAAAATATCTTATTCGTACTCTAGGCAGATCTTATTTTAGAAGCAAGATATAGCGTCGCGCTGAAAAGTACTGAAAATCTTGTAAGAATGAGTCCGTATTTTTCGTTGTGCGCACCAGCCTACCCAATTTCTCCAGTAGCTAATTTTGGGATATATTCCTCTATCGAAAATTCTAAACTCTCAATGGGCGGAGTAGAAAATTTCCACGCGGTATTCGTGTTCACAACAACTTGTGGAGGAATTTCTGAATGAGAACTCATTTGACATTTCGATTATAGGTATACCTGACGTAGTAAAAGTGACGTTAATGACCAATCTAGTTTTTGCGTTCAGGGAAAATCTAGCTCATATAAATACATCGAGTCAAGATGAATTACAGAGCTTTGAATCTTCCCAGTTTCTTTAACAGGGAATAAATGCTGTTTAAACTTTTACCGAATTCGTGTAAGCAGTGCTCACAAAAAGTAACTCCCAGCTCCCACACACTGGAAATAACAATAAGTTTATTATTTTTTTTATTTATTATTTTTATTAACAAAAACTGTAAGAAGCCGCAAGCTTTTTTCCCTCTAACTCTAGAATGTTTCTACAAATGAATGTGCTCCATCTATAAATTTGTAAACACTCACAGTGGAACCAACGGACAAAAGGGTTTAATTTAGAGCATAAGAAAATAAATGTCGGCTAAGCATTATTTGAAAGTATGCGCAGTTTATGTCCGGGTCCCCTTCTATTGTGAACATCGCGATTCAAGCTATACTAGCCGCCCTATTGGCAATTGACATTAATATACAAAGTTTCAAAAAATTAAAACAATCGATGAGCAGTCGTGTGTACAATGTTCTTATAATGCTCAAACACTTGGGGGGGCAAACAAACTTGAACTTAAAGCGTGTATTCATCCCAGATCATATTAAATGCCACACACCCTGGAATACCATCAGAAGGGTACGCCGTGGTGTATACCCCACTGTCCCTAACTGCAATTACCATAAATGGAGTCATTTACAAGGTGAATAATTTATTAAAACAGCTTGTGTTGCAGGGGTAGAACTTAGCAAGTTGATGTGCATCAGAAGGTAATTGATTGGGTTTGAATTGCAGGTGGTTCGAGACATTTTTTAATAAAGTTTGCAAATTTAAATATTCAAATACTTAACATTACTATTAATTATAAGTGAAAAACACAGCGGCGAAATATGAGCTGTTTATGGGGTTTTATGCCAACTGAACATTATTTCATCTTTTGTTTAGATCTGAACTGCCGAAATTCACCTTTTATTTGGTCCTAATTTCTTAAATTTCGATTTTGAAATAAGATATTAAGAATAGTCGGTGCGACAAAATGATTTATGATTTCTGACTTTTACTGCAGCACTCCCTCCAACTGGTCTCTGCAAAAATATGTATTTTAATTGCTCCTAAAGGCGAAATATTTCGGTTTGAAGCTTTAATCAGAGATGACATTTCGATGATAGTTTACACAGATGAGCCCCTACTTTATACACATAATTGCAGCGTAAACGTAAAAACGTAACCACACCCAAAAAAAAATTTTTGTTGAAATGTTCGAGTGCATTATTTGTCATAATCGACCCGACATCCAAAGCTGTCAATTTAACAGAGACATTAGAGCATTTTTTATAGTTTTTACGACTACAAAATTTGTGAATACAACAGCATTCGTTGTTGAATGTACAGCACAATTTGTTAAATACGCAATATTTATGTTTAGGTATAAGCTACAAATTTTGGTTGTATAGTAATACACAAAACTTTGAGGCCACAATGCAAATTCTATAGTCAAATCTGCAACAGCATTTCGGTTGCAAATTTGACAAATTCGTATTCGTACACTCAACAACAAAAATTGCTGTCAACTTTACAACAAGAAATTGCAATAATTTGTACAGTTCTATTGCTAAAATGAAAGCAAACTCTGCAAAATTTACAAATTTTACTACACAATTATACAATTTAATGTAAATTTGTCTGCCACATATTGTAAAATTTGATGGTATCGATTCACTGGAAAAATATCTTAAAATCTTCCCACGAGGGGACCATACAATTGGTATAGGTACTTGCTAACATTTAGACAACTGGCATATTGAAAAACATTGCAACATCCACCATTATACGACCGCCAATCTGCGCAACTGTTCGAAATTCAAGTATGTAATGTAATGTCAAATTAATTTCCATCTAGGGCCGGACGCCTCAAGGACACCAAGAGGACCATTAAAATGAAAATTTGTTGATTCTTCGTCAAGTTTATCCATCTTCTTCCTGGGTAGCCTTAATCTACCCCCCAAAGTCATTAATCTAAGTAAATTTGCCCTTCTCAAGCCATCGGAATCCTGGGCAAAAATAATGCACACACAAGTGCAAGACCAATTGCCCATGTAAGAACAAAACTTTTCGTCCGACAGGGAGATTTATATCTCTCCTTTCATGTGGCAATAATTTTCTTAGAGGCAAACAAGAGAACGCAACTCGCTCTGGCTGAGATGAGAAGCCAGTGCAGCGCGCAGTAATCGATGTCCTGGGAAATCCAGAAAATTATCATACGCTTCCGTAGCCCAGCGATAATTTTCTCAAAAGATTTTCAAGTCTATATGGGCAGGATGTGGAGTATCCTCGAGGTAGTGTTTTTTTTTTCGTGTTAAGCTGTTTTTTTCCCTATCTCCTTGCTAGGGAAGAAGAAATTGAATTTTTTTTTTCCTACTTGTTATGCACTCTGCAGGATATCCTCTCGTTAGTATGTAAGCATCGGTTGCATACGTTGGCATAGGTTCAAGGAATTTTCATTTTCCTGTTGTATGAATCGATTATGGGCAAATTCGGACGGGGTGACTGAGACTGGATGAACTTGGGGTTGAGTTCTTTTCTTCGTGTATAAGGGACGATAACACCACTCATGAATGGTGAATAATAATTTATGGGAATTTTGATGTGAACTTAAGAATGTTGCAGGATTGCATTTTTCACAGTACGGCCGGGGATGTGGAGCAACTTAAAAGGGCTTAGGTTTTGAATAGTCCTACAAAGTGTCTGCGCTGCCCTTTTTCGTGTTCTTCCATATGGGTAAAGAGTGAGGAGCATTTTCGGTTAAGGACTCGCAACCCTATTGAGTTATTGACCTTAATGTTCATGTGCGCTGCGATCTAAAGCGTAATGTAGGCCGTTTAGATTTAGGGTTGGGAAATGGGGTTTTTGTGGGCGCAGGGGCTCGGGTGTTGTTTTTGTGAGCGAGCGGCCAAATATTGTTCCGGTCGTTAGTCAATTTTCGAATTTGACACGGAATGGCTGCTTATAGGAGTACCGATACCGAGTACTGGAGAATTGACGGCGAAAATGTCGATACAAGTTGGAGAGTTTGGTAAGAGTGTAGTTACTACAAAGTTCAGAGAAGTCCCTTGGGTTCATCTTAAAGACATCTTCAGCAAATTGTATTTCACCAGGGAGCAGGATATTTAAGAAGTCGAATTTTCTTCCTGCTTTCTGTTTCACAGCCAACCAGATTTTCTTTTCCACATTCACCTCCGTTACAAAATATGCATCCTTTTAAGCCACAGTAACTGTAACAGCAAGAAAGTCCCTGCTTCTGATTAATACCTTTCGCAGGACAAAAGGTGCATTTTTGTGCAATTTATTTATGGAAATTTAAAAACTCACAACTTCACTCACAATTCGCATCGCAATGGAAATGGAAAACCAACCCCCTTGACGAAGAAAAAGAAAGGGTTCACGTGTGCGCCATTTTTCTTTTATTAGAAATTCAAGTGCAGCAACGGAAATGGTGTCAGTGCATTTTCGTCCTTGCTGCTTAGTGTTTGAATTCTAAATACAGAGCAGGAGTCCTTTTCGTGCAAGTAGTAGAAAATGACTCTTCAATATATGCATCCCTGTTAAAGTGCTACACATCACAGTCGCGGAAAATGTAATGTTTATCAGGTGTCAAGTCAAAGTCACAGAGTGCATTATGCCCCGTCGATGGAGTACGAAATTCTGATGTGCGTCATCAGGGGATTAGCTCCGAAATGGAATAAGAGTGCTTCAAGTTGGTAGGTGCACATGCACACACAAACTGAGGGATATTTTTATTATAAAAGGTTTCTTGTAGGTCCTTTACAGAAGTCATCATAATGGAGAGCAGTCGCCTCCATTATCGCATTAAATTTATTATATCCAAGTGGATGATTTATGTACAACCGCTCCCACTCTCGATATTTTCAGTTCAATACATACAAATAGTATTCAAAAAATCACAACTTCATTCCGCAGTTTAATTTACCCCCATTTTGGTTAAGTGTGCATAAAATGTAAATAGCATCATCACGCGAACCGCTCCAAGCCAAACCGAAACGCTCTTTGGGCACCCACGCACATCGACCACTGGAACATTGGATCCATTCAGTCGAGCAACCTGCTGAATGAACCCAAATGACATTTGGGTTTCTGCTATCAGTCGCCAAAGTTTTTAAGCTGACCATTGCGTTTTTTCAGTCTCTTGGTTGCAGTCGGTATTATTTTCATGTCGTATTTTGTTGCACTTAATCATATCGGACGTTATGTTCGGGTTGAATAATTATAGGTATGACAAGGCAAGGCCCTTTAAATGAATTCAATTTCAGTTCGAGTTCGAGTTCGAGTTGGTATTTTACTATATATGCGAGAAAAGTGCCCGTGGACATTTCATGATTTTCCGCTGCAACGAATTGTGATTGCCTGCCAAGTAGTGACCATTAAGTGCATTCTTTGAAGTTGGGGAGATTGCAAATGTCAAATAAAATAAATTACACCGACAGAAGTTCAGTCGTTTGGGGTGGCCGCAGTGGAACTCTTTAAATTCCGCCACGGGGCTGACATCACTTATGTCAGCATTTAATTTATTTTTATTTCTACGAGAACTTATTTTGACGACTGATGACAGCGGAATCCTGATGACTGTTGGACTGTGGCTGTGGAGTTCTTCAATTTATGCTCAACGATTTAACGAAGTTGACTTGTTGGTACCTTGGATTTTTTGATCGATGTTTGTAGATATGGAGGACTGAAGTTGCAAATAGCTCAGCAAATGAAAATTTTATCCACATGAAAATGGAAAAGTTCGTTTTATAAAGCCATTCCAAGGACTGTGAAATGAGCGAAAAATATTCGGCAGCAAATGGGAGTGAAATCGCATTTCATACACTGGCTATATACAGCTGTAGTTCATAAAATGTGACTATGAGATCCGCTACAGCAATAGACGTAAATGTCCCGCCTTGATAGACCATATCACTATCAGGCCTAGGAAGTCTGGACTGGTTAGCATATAACTAACTTCTACGTGCATGTCAGCATTGAAGAGGCTTCGAAAGAAGTAATAGTCGCTTACCTTCCACTTTCCCCTTTAAAAGGACTACTACTACAATTCCTAATGCAACTTTCCAAGTTTATAAGGCTAAAGTGGTCATAAATGTCAAGACGTAAGTGTCACAAATATGACTTCGTTGAATAGGATATGCCACGGACCATTGTCAAGTCCCAGTCACAAGAGCTTTGTGTAGACAATACCCACAGAATAAATCCAAATTTTAAAAGTTCTTATAGCTCTATAAAGCCGAGTTATAGAAGCGAAGGAAAGGATAAGTTCTGAGAACAATGTGAAAGGAGTGTTAAGCAAAATAGGTATATATAGCTCAAAGTTGAGGACGCCGATTTTGCTAAATTTGATATACTACTCCTGCCATATTCTTCCCGAATTGACTGTTACTTCAAGAGGGGGAATGAGTTCCTTGGGATCGATCGGTTGGATTACATCATAAAATGATTGCAATAGAGATTACTACAAAGTGCCCATCAAAGTCAAAAGTGTAGTCAAAAGGAATTTCACATCAGCCAGCGGTGAGCATAAGTTATGTCAATATAATCGGATCCTTCACTTCCTGGCGTGAATGTACCTTAAATTTGTATAAGGGGGCGGATATGGACTTTCAAATATTTACGCTATCGCACTATGGAGGACACACGGATTCCACAGCATGGCCTGATACTGACAAAGACATAGAGTTATTGACATGCGAAATGGATCAGTCAATTTCCCATCCGGATACCCCGACGTGACGTTATTGAATTATTTTTATGTGAGAATATGGGTAAGTAGCCCCCCCACAATCCCATTACACGGAAAAGTCTCTCTCTCAAACATACAACGCTATATAGTCTCCCAATCCATGTAATGTAAGTACCTACCGAAGACAATTTTCAAACAAATTGATTGCTTGTCATGCAAGGTGCAGTTTAGATTGTTGCTCCAGCAATTCGTTTCTCTAAACACAGAACAGCTGTGTCCATAATACACTTCGACCACAAAATTAATTTGGTTTGCCTAGCTGTCAATTAAATAATTTATGTTTGCATTCCATCTACCGCCGTCGATAATCAATCATTCTCAGAGTTATGCTCTTGGCGCAAGAATCCTTCCAACACTCGAAACTTACGGGCCCAATCGTACGAATCACGATACTATTTAGTCAGGTGTTTGGTAGTTATGTGTCTGTGTATATACAAGTCGTGGAAACTGTTGGGGGGTTTTTAACTTGACATTTGGATGTGAGTTGTAGGTTGGGGTGGGTTTGAACAAAATAGAACATTATTCTCCGCATTATATGTCATCTTGTCCGAGTGTCATCTATAAATCTTGAAGCTGTCAATGTACAAGATGAGGGTGTTATCCCATGAAAAAATAAAAATCAACTTTGCGTGTCTTGAAATTGAAAAATAAGTTGAGTACACGAGTGGGTATGTAAGCAAGTGCTTTACGTCTGTCGGTAGTATAATTACCTTGTTTTCGTCCCACCTATACTCAGTCTTTATGTCAAATTCAACTCAAAATTGGGTTTCAAACTTATAGTTGGGATGAAACCGAAAAGGGGTGTACCTCATACTCCTGCCCATGTGACACGATTTCGCGCCTAAATTCGTCCTGCATTACAATTTATTGTAAATGTCCTTCCATGGCAAATATTCTAAAGCGTCACTATGTATTTTTTGCTTTTTATATCTGACTCATGAATCCATATCTACTCAGTCTGTCCATACAATAGGTGCAAACTTACACACTGCACAAAATCAGAAACACTACCTGGCATTGACGTAGAGCATGTCGAAAACTATATAAAAGTATAAAAAAAAAAATATTCATTTCGACCTAAAGGCTGTCATAATTTTCCCGGAACTTTTACGGAACTGTGATATTTAAGACGCACATAAGCATGGAAAGCAAACAATGACAATACTCAAGGATACACACATACATTACCATTCAAACTGAACAACAAAAATCTATTCGCACTGATGGAAACTGTTGTCTGACCCAAAGTGCTTATAATTCTGAGAACTGCACTGGCAGTTCTGAGAGGGCACTAGGACGGAGAATTTCGGATCAGGCATGAACAGTTATATGCATTTGTTTTGATGATGACATGTTCGGGGGAACGCGATTCTGAAATACACATAGCGCGCATTACGATGAAACCAGAACTTCAAACTTCGACGTATTGAATGTTTAGGAGGTTAGCAGGTAATTCTGAGGAAAGCGTGGAAGCTTTCATTGTGTTGCTTTACGGCTTTGGAATATACAGGGATATGCGTTACTGAGAAGTGTTAACAAGCGTTTCTCGAAACATTGAGCGGTTAATACTTTCACATGAACGGGGAGTTTGTTTTAACGAGGAAATTCCAATTCCCAGAGTAGTCTGTGACCAAATAGGTCCTCCGTCGAAGTACCAAGTAGAAATTTATTTTCTTTATAGTGTTGAAGGAATTTTAACCCTAGAAGACTAAGGAAGACTGCCCCTAATAAGCTAGTCATTCGTCGGTTCAGCGAACAATACTTTAAAATTTGTTTTTTTTAAAGCTTTTTTTTAATGCATATAGTTCTACTTTTTTTCGTGACACACTTGAAAAGTATGCCAAATGAAACTCGATTTTTACCAAAAAAATACTTCTGTTTTTATTATTGAACAATCTTTACAGTCAGAATGCGACGTCGTCGAATCGATGGACATTAGTCTTTTAGGGTTAAGGTTATTCGTTCGCGCCATATTTAGCTTTGCACCTACGTCGACCGGTTCACAAGTGGCCATTTTTACCACTAGACCTTAACTGCATAAAAACTACACAAAAATGTGGAAATATATATTTATCTATACGGATCTTAGTCAAGTGCGAACTGATTAATTGGTTTGATTATCCAAGGAACAATACCACGGTATGATAGACGATCGACTTTCGCGTATAAAATCGCCTCCGAAAAGCCCCCAAAGAGCTGTAGAGAAAAACGTTTAAAAACTCGTTGAGAATCTGTTCGAAAATGAGCCCAAGAACGAGTTCAAAAACGAGTCCATAAAACTGTTGTGAAATGCGTCGGTAAATCCGTCTAAAAGTGCTAAACAAGCTAGAAAAGCGTCCGACAACGATGCCAGAATCACGTCCAAAAAAGCGTCCGAGAAAATTTCGAAAATCGCATTTAAAATCTCTCTCAAAAACGTGTCTACAAATACGTCCAACAACGAGTCTACAACGTTCGAAAACGCTTCAAAAAACTGATCAAAAACGCCCCCAAAAGGGCGTCCAAACACTAGTCAAAAACTGGTCCGCAAATGCATCGAAAAACGCGAGAAAAGCATTCAAAAGCTTGTCGCAAAATACGTATAAAATCCAATTAAAAGATTTGTCAAAAAAGGAAAAAAAACTCTAAAAACAGTTCGAAAAAGCTATCCACAAAGTTTCCAGAAATGCGTCGACAAATCTGCCCAAAAATGAAATCAATTAGAGTCCGAAAACCTATCGAGAAACAAGTATAAAATCCCGTTCAAAAATTTGCAAAAAACAAACGCAAAAACACTTTCAAATGCGTCCGAAAACCAGTCGAAAGTGCGTTCAAAACTGCATCAAAAAACCAAATAAAAGCCGTATAAAAAACATTTTTGATCGACAGAGTGAAAAAAAACTCGCTGTGCCGTACTAATAACAAATTTTAATCTCGACTTTAAATTTACTTACGCTCACAAGTGAAACTAAAAATGGTTATTGGTAAATGCCACTGAGGATAACAATCTTTGAAAAAGTATTTCGTAAAAATTCGTCGTTACACGTAACGTTCTGTTAAGTCGGCAGAATGGTCAGATAACTCTAATATTCAGCAGCCAAATTATTTGTAGGTATCTTGTTTACATTTTTGATGTAGCGTTTAGTGTAAAAAAAACGTGTACCAAGCTACTTAGGGGGGTATGGGAATTACAATCCCAGTGAACAACCAATGCACTATGTTCAGTAAGCTCCCGTTTTTCCTACGTGGATCAAAGTTAATCCTTGTGAATTTTCAGCTTTTTTGCCTTTTTTTTTTTTTTGGGTTTACGGCGAGTTTTGGTGATGTTTTCGGTGGCGGTGGGTGGTTTATTTTCTTTTATTTTCACAGAGATGTTAGATCATCATCATTTGTTTGTTTTAAAATATTCTACAGCAAGCTCATTGAACTTTCTGGACGAGTCATGCAACCTTACAATTAGGAGCATAAACAACAGTAAACAAAATTGATGTTGCTGCGACTAACCTAATTTGTTGTCCAATGATGGTGCGTCCCAAGAGGAGTAACGCAAAGTAAGTTTAATCTGCTCTGGCTCTCAAAGTTTATACATATTACAATGTTGCCCGGCCACTCCTGCTGCAAATTGAAATTCATCAGACTTATTCACTTGCAAAATGATATGCTGAAACAATTCACACATATGCATTCCATCCGCACAGCCTATTAACTAATTACTGTGTCATCTCTCTATCTCCCATTATACGAACCTTTATATCGCAAAACAGAAATTCTCTCAATAGCAATGGCTACATTGGAGTTTATAGAAGCAGCTCTCAGCTCCGCACTTCGTAAAGTGGGTACCATTTAACATTTTTCATTATTTTTTAAGTAAATATATGTTTAAAATGCGATGCGGATATTAACATATTAACATGTATTCCTGTGTGTAAAAAATGAGATGTTGTTTCATAATTAAATGAATTTTCGAAAGGGAAACAAATTCCCCATTCTTATTGAAAGTCCTCTATGGAATATGTGTTTTTTGGGTGGAAAACTCATTGAAATCCGCTGAAAAATTACTACAACGCCATAGTGGAAAAATAATTGCACTTTCTGTCCGGCGAAAAAGTTGGCATTTTGCCCCTGTAATGGAATTTAAAATCGCGAATATTTTCAGTAGGTAGGGAACGTTTAATAAAATGACTTCTCAAATATCAGCATAAGTCCATGAGAGAGTTTCATGTACCTATGCGCACTTGTACATTATTCACTGTGTAGTGTATAGTATGGAAAAAAAAACACTAGGTACATGGGAATTTTAATTTGTAAACATTTTGCAAAATTAATTAAAAAGCAAACATAGCTCTTTTGGATATGAATTTACTTACAAATTGAAAAAAACAATAATCATGGACCATGGCATTCTTGCGGACCGAATACCGATGAGATGTATATTTAAATAAACGATCATCGTTTGCAAGCCACTTTATACGGCAGTGATGAATTCCATTTAGAAAGAGTTAAACTCTGTCTGCAATAATAAATTACCACTGTGCGATCAGCGTTCCCTCCCTTGTCGTTTGCCAGAGTTCTCATTGCGGTCGAAAATTGTACTCAAATGGGTCTGAAGGTAGTACGCAATAATGTACCTAAAACGGCCTTATGGTATTTTTCAATTAGAATCGGAAATTTTTATATACAAAATTGACATTTAGGTATACTGTACATTTTAAAAATGTTTCTTTTATTTGAACACTAGCTGACCCGGCGAACTTCGTACCGCCTAAAATTTATTAAATTATTAACATCCCTACTACTACAACTAAATATTAGTTGAACCTCTCTATTGAACGAATGAAACGCCCTTAGAATTAAATTGAGTTAGATGCATAGAAACGACTTCATAGATTTCCGGGTCGGCTTCTTGATAGTTTTTCCCGCGCTAATGATTGAATCGATTGTCCAAAAACATTGTGCTTAACGATGAAGGCCATGATCGCTTTTAGCTTTTCTTGGAAAATTCGTGCGCTGATGTCATGTTGGTCGCTCGAATAAGCCCGGGAAGTAAGTATCACCTTTCGGATAATTGTTTTTACTTCACTTTCGATATAGGTGCTATAGAACAATAAATATCAGTAGTTGCGACTTGTGAACACGGTGTTTTAGTGGTTAGTATCCTGGACTTAAATGCTTGCGATTTGCGCCCACCACCCCAAAGCAGAGCAAGAACGGAACAATCGGGTTAACCATACCCATCCGCAAAATTTTACTGACATTGGTTGAGCGGTTTTGGAGATCGACAATCTGAGTCAGGTCCAAAACTATCGTATCTTTCAAGAAGCAACCAACCATATACTAAATCCACAAAATTTACTTGAAATCAGTTTAGTGGCTTCAGAGATGGACAACAGCGCCACCTATCGGGTCCAAAACTATCTTGTCCTTTAAGCTGCAACCAACCATACATATCCAAAAAAGTTAATTTAAAGTGCTTGAGGGCTTTCTGAGGTCGACAACACATGTATGTTCACTAAAATGCCTATAACTCGTATAACCAATACACATACAAAGGCCTTATATCTATATACAAACCTTGGTATTGACGTCACCTTTCATTTGAAGTTTCCAGAAACAAAATCGGTTCACGGATTAAGAGAACATCAATTCAAACACAATCTGACATATTTTGATATACCTATATACAGAATGAGATGGATGGAACACGAGACGTTTCCCGAGGCGTTTTTTGAGGCGTTTTCCGAGGCGTTTTTTCAGGCGTTTTCTGAGGCGCTTTTTGATTCGTTTTCCGAGGCGTTTTTTCAGGCGTTTTTCGAAGCGTTTTTTCAGGCGTTTTTCGAGGCGTTTTTTCAGGTGTTTTTCAGGCGTTTTCTGAGGCGCTTTTTGATTCGTTTTCCGAGGCGTTTTTTCAGGGGTTTTCCGAGGCGTTTTTTGAGGCGTTTTTCGAGGCGTTTTTTCAGGCGTTTTTTCAGGCGTTTTTCGAAGCGTTTTTTCAGGCGTTTTCTGAGGCGCTTTTTGATTCGTTTTTCCGAGGCGCTTTTTCTGGCGTCTATTCAGGCGTTTTTCGAAGCGTTTTTCAGGCGTTTTTCGAGGCGTTTTTTCAGGCGTTTTTCGAGACCTTTTTTCAGTCGTTTTTGAGGCGTTTTTTCAGGCGTTTTTTTCAGGCGTTTTTCCAGGCGTTTTTCGAGGGTTTTTTTCAGGCGGTTTTTGGGGCGTTTTCTGATGCGTTTTTACAGGCGTTTTTTCAGGCGTTTTTCGAGACGTTTTTTTAGTCGTTTTTGAGGCGTTTTTTTAGGCGTTTTTTGAGGCGTTTTTCGAGGCGTTTTTTCAGGCGTTTTTCGAAGCGTTTTTTCAGGCGTTTTCTGAGGCGCTTTTTGATTCGTTTTCCGAGGCGCTTTTTCTGGCGTCTATTCAGGCGTTTTTCGAAGCGTTTTTCAGGCGTTTTTCGAGGCGTTTTTTGAGGCGTTTTCCGAGGCGTTTTTTCAGGCGTTTTCTGAGGCGCTTTTTGATTCGTTTTCCGAGGCGTTTTTTCAGGCGTTTTTCGAAGCGTTTTTTCAGGCGTTTTTCGAGGCGTTTTTTCAGGTGTTTTTCAGGCGTTTTCTGAGGCGCTTTTTGATTCGTTTTCCGAGGCGTTTTTGCAGGGGTTTTCCGAGGCGTTTTTTGAGGCGTTTTTTCAGGCGTTTTTTCAGGCGTTTTTCGAAGCGTTTTTTCAGGCGTTTTCTGAGGCGCTTTTTGATTCGTTTTCCGAGGCGCTTTTTCTGGCGTCTATTCAGGCGTTTTTCGAAGCGTTTTTCGAGGCGTTTTTTCAGGCGTTTTTCGAGGCGTTTTTTCAGGTGTTTTTCAGGCGCTTTTTGATTTGTTTTCCGAGGCGTTTTTTCAGGAGTTTTTTCAGGGGTTTTCCGAGGCGTTTTTTGAGGCGTTTTCTGATGCGTTTTTACAGGCGTTTTTTCAGGCGTTTTTTTCAGGCGTTTTTTCAGGCATTTTTTGGGGCGTTTTCTGAGGCGTTTTTCGAGACGTTTTTTCAGTCGTTTTTGAGGCGTTTTTTTAGGCGTTTTTTGAGGCGTTTTTTGAGGCGTTTTTTCAGGCGATTTTCGGGGCGTTTTTCGAAGCGTTTTTTTGAGGCGTTTTCTGAGGCGTTTTTTCAGACATTCACCCTTATTCCGCGTGTCGTTTATATTAAACGACAGCTGGTGTTTTTTGTGTCGAGTCGCTTTAGTGTCGTTTTAGTATCGGTATTCTATTCCATGAACGCCTCCACTTTCATTCAATTTACATTCCACATGAGTTCCACACAAACTAATGACAGTTAAGTGTTTGCGCATTCACGGGAATCGCAGTGCTGACGGCGGACTTGCTCTTGGTCACAATTCGACTATTATATCGAGGAGATTGGAGCAGTATATTCCGAAGTCCAGGAAGAAGGATCACGAGTTTCTGAGTGGAATTGTTCGTCTCCATATCAAGTGTTTGGAGTAAGTAAAATGAGAAGTTAAGATGAATTTATTTAATCTCGGATTGTATCTTTCAGACTGACTGAATCCATTGATGAAGTGTTCAGTTTGTCCTTGCTGCTGAATATTCTTACCTCATCTGGCACGATTTGCTTTGTGAGCTTCGAAGTGATAGCTATGTATCTTCTGAGGAACTGATGCGGTATATTATGCTTCTTGTGACGTCTTTGGCACAGGTCATGATTACATAAGTTGTCAATTGAAAAGTTGTTGTTTGAATAGTATTTTTCCAGAGCAAATCAGTGGGTGCGGCGGCATATAATCATCCTTGGTACAATGCCGACTTGGCCTACAGGAAAATTATTCAACTAGTCATATGCCGAAGTCAAAGGACTGCAGCAATTCATGCACCAACATTTCCGCCGCTTTCCCTGCAACCTTTTATGAGGGTGGGTCCATTTTGTATTTGAACCAATATATTGATTATTGTGTTTCAACTTTTCCAGGTTGTAACCATGTCTTACCAATTCTTCGCAGTGCTGCAGACCACAAATGCTAACGTAAAGAACATTGGCCGTTCGCGCTTACTTGATGAAAAAATACTCAGTCACTTCATTTAAAGGTACTTGTAGCTTTTTAGTCAAATCAAATAAAATCGTTTGAAGTTGTGCTTTGTAGACATTTGTGGCACATTCGCATTAGAGGTAAGTACTAGATCGTCCGGTGAGATGTACAAGTTCAATAAATGCAACCTGATATTTTACAACTTTTATTTTTCATTTAATTTGGGGGTTGGGTGTTGCATAAATAGGCATGGGCTCTGATTGACATCAACTTGGTGGTCTCTAGTTGTCCCATTTATGACATCAGCCTTTACTGGCATTGGATACCATTATGTACACCTCTTCACATGGATGATTCTTCCCATCGGATTGCGGACATACACCCATTTGCATTTCTTAGCGCTCCTCCGTTGCCTTGCTGGAGCCGCATCGCGAAGTTTCTGCAGTGGAAAGGATCAAATTATTTGAAGCATCAAAAGCTTACCTAATCGAATTTGCAACCTACCTCCGCTATTGAAACATGATCCAGCTCGCCTATGTGAAAGCTGACTTCATCTTCAGCAAGGGCGGCCATTGAGTGCAGATCCTTGTTCTCAGTGGGGTCAAATACAGATGCAGGTAGACCACAGGCTAATGCAATCAATGCGAATACAAACACTAGCTTTGCCAACATATTGAGTTGATGTAGCGGTTGAATAGATAATAAAATGTTTTCAAGTTGCGAGCTGCTTTTATATACCTGCTTTCAAATGAGAGACTAACCACTGAAACTGAATGTCGTATTCTATGTCTGTATGGTTTGGAAATTCCCATTACAATTGCAATGAAATGGTGAAATACAAAACTGAGTTCTGAGTACAACTATGAAGCAGAGAAATGTGCTTATATTCCTACTTCGGTTGTCTGTATAAGACTAACTAAGATTTTAAGAAATTCATATTTCAAATAATCAAGGTAATTTAATAATGCCCTGCAGAAATATGTGGACTCAGTGGTTAATGTGATGCCCAAATCAAGTCTTCTGCAAGAACATTTTTTCCGTAACGAAATCCAACAGAAATACTTTTTCTGAAAGCTGGTTTTTCTGATGAAACATTTTTCAGTGGAACGATGTGAATTTAATTTTAATTCAATTGAATTTTCGTGGAATTATCCGTCAAAGAAAAAACTTTTTAGATTGAGCAAAACAATCTTTTTTTACTAGGAGCTAAGTTAAACTTATTCCTAAATTTAAAAGTTATAATAAAATATGTTTCTGAGCTTTCATTGAATTACAGTGGAATCCGTTTAATACGACTTCGTTTATAACGACTAACTGCTTTTAGCGACGTTGACACGGCACCTTGTTAGGTTTGCATACTAATTGCTATGAACGAACAGTTTTTACGCGACAGAGCTACTCGACGGTGTGAGTTTTTTGTGAGTGAAAATGATTTCAGTAAAAAAGAAAAGTTTCTCGATTGAAGAAAAAAGCGTTGTTAATAATATTAAAATATTGTTGTAATACATACATACATTGACATCTACTAATAGCTATGCTGAGTGAAATTAAAAGAAAAATGTTTCTGGTTTAAAAGTTTATTTGGATTTTGTTGACATTACTTCTTTACCTACAGATAATGTTAATACATTCACATACATAATGTACTTGCAAAAGACACAATCGTAACAATGAAACAAAACAGATAACATCTTCAGTTCCCTTGACCATAGACAAACCATACAGTATTGTCTCTGCCCTTGACCGTCGCTATATCCGGATTCTACTGTATATTGTTATTGTACAAAAAGATATGTACGATTTGCTAAAGTTTGCTGCAATATTCTCGTTTTAAGTTCGTCGAAAATGTGAGCAAATTTGTACGTGGTCGCTTTTTTATTTGCCGTCCTGTTTTTAAAAATCTGCATATATCTTCTTTTAGACTCTTAGTGAATGGACAATCCTCTCTGCTTATCTGCTTAATACGAAGATCGCAGTTTAAAGGAAAGCGCAGGGAATATTGGGTGTGCAGTGTGCTACCATTTGGAAACTCGTGTGACATGAACCTTAGGCCTCGTCCTCGTTTACATGACAGTTGTTGTATCGAATACGGGACATTGCACTTTTTCTGACGTTTTTATTAAGTCACTTTCGTGTCTTTGTGTTTGTGTGTTCGGTACAAAATTTGAACTGGATGACAATGAAATCTTATTAACTTGTTTAGAAAAAAAAAACATTTGACATTTGGGGTGTTGCACCTCCAATACAAACCAAAATAAAAGAAAAACTTTTTTTTACACTCATGGGATTGGTTTGAACAACGTATATCGAGAACTGTTAGCCCAGTTAAACAGGGAGGAGTGGCACATCCCATTCAAAAAACCCATCCCCAAAGATAATGGAATGCAGAGATATATAACTTTGCAGTGGAAATGCGGCTGCCTACAAACTGTTTCCCCGAAAAATTCATGAAGTCACGCACCCATGCTCATTTCTTTTCCAGGATATGTGAGTTCATGAATTGAAATTTAATGCAAGAATTCGGTATTTTCTAATGTGTATTTTACTTTTTTTTTTTTAATTTAATCGAAACCTCCACAAAAACTCAACAAGTTCAATACGAAACACATAACAATTAAACACCGCGATGCCCATTAAAGCAAGACGATTGGCGGCCGGCCATTAGCAACATGTTTTTTTTTAGCTCACACGTATTTACAGACGTTCGGTTGTAAGCTATTGGTTGTAATTACAAAAACAACAATGTAGACAAATGGGTTTTGGGGAGGTAGACGAACGAAAGATATCCATCTCTTTTATTCTTTCATCTCTGTCCATACCTGAAGATTTTCCACAACTTTTTTAATTGTAAATTTGTAATAGATTAGAACAAAGAATAATGAATAATGAGATATGAAGAAGCTTGTAAAATTTAAAACGAAACACTTTGGATGGCTGCAATGATGAATATTTTTATGAGTTGTTATGTGGGTTGTGTCGACGACAGTTACTCTTCACACTCCTTATCTACTATTTATGAATCAGAATGCGCCCCACGGTTCTCGTTTTAAAACTTAAAAGAATTGTTATATCTGATGGATATGTCCAAATAAAGCAGTTTGAGAAAAGTGTGTGGGACTTAAATAAAAGGCACGGGCAAAACCGGGTACGTACAGCTATAGGTACCTATATATAAAAGAAACTGACGTCCGTACGTGCACTCATTACTCGGGAACGGATAGTTCTATTTTTACAATTTTGGGCTTGGTGTATTCGTATTGGCCCAAGGAAGGACATACGCGCTTCTTTTTGTCGTGAATACAAAACAGTTTTTGGTTGCATGGAGAACCGCACTTTAAAAAAAATATACTTGTTAGAAAAACGGGTGGTGTCACTTCCAATACAAAAAAAAAATATTTAAAATTTTTAACTTTTGAATTCTTTGGATGCTCCGGGATTAATGCTACACAATTTGAAATTGAATGTGGGCTCAGTTATAATTTTATTGCTCAACCTGAATGCACCGAAACGCTTTTGATTTGTTTGTAAAAATCTCAAATAAAATGTCATTCAGAATGAATTGCCATTCGTATTTAAACGTCTTCAATTTCTCGTGAGTTTCGCTTTCGCTATGACAAATAATAAGTCGCAAGGTCAATCACTGGATATTTGTGGCATTAATCTTGAACTCCCATGTGTTTCACAGGTCAATTTTATGTGGCGTGGTCACGTGTGGGCAAACCGTCTGCTTTGTATGTCGTGTACTGTAAAGCACTTTAGTGAAAAAGCAGAATGTTGGCCGACACTGCAGCTTGATTGATAAGCTTCGACATTGCTTACATCAGTTATTACTGTATTTAACATTACTTTTGAATAAAGAATTTGAATTGACCAAATTACTAAGGCAGCATGTGCATGGAATTATTATTTTCATTACATTAACGAATTTGGGCGGAACGAATTTCGCCGGGTCAGCTAGTTTTTGATATTTTTTGAATACCTATCTGCAGTATGTTAATATTATTTAGCGGGAACAACACATTGGGCTTTCCAGTAAACATTTTTTTTAGTTTCAACTTTAAATTCATGCTAAAAAAATTCGCAATTGTGAATGTTGTTAATTTAAAATCGAGATTTATTATAAATTTAGTATAAGTGCGACGCATTGTGTCAACGTAACCTCGAGTTAGACAACATTGAAAACGCTATTTCTCGACACTAATGGCAGCTTAAATTCAGCACTGTCCAAACAGAGCACTTTGCGATATGTGAGTGGGTCCTTAGACAAGAACATATTTAGCAACAAAGGTCCTTAGCCGGTCGGGTATAGCTTTAAGTCGGTTTTAAAAACGTGGTTCAATAATGAATATACGAGGCTTATTTTTGTTTGTTGTCATTTTCATCCGAGTAGTTTTGAGTTGCTTTGTGCAGTTAAAGGTGAAAATAAATTAACTTAATCTCAACTTATACACGTAAAAGTGTATCAAGTGATGGCAAGATTTTTATAACAGATTCGCAGTGCGCTGTACCTCAGCTTAAAGCTTGCTTGTAAGCAGCTTTCAGCGGCATTCACTTTCAACGAACGAGACTTATTATACATCAATGAATCAAACTTAAAGTCACGACACACAACTATTTCACATTTTCAAAAATGTCACACAAAATTGACCGTTAACAGTTTTATTGCGCATTGGTCTACTCGTACTACTGCTACTTTACTATACATACGTACTTTGATAACAAAAATTATCAATTTAACACGTTTGGCTTCCGCTTCGTTGATTGCTTGCAGAATTGAGTTATGAGTGTGCGCCAAGCTCGCAGTCTTGTTTCGTTAGTTGGGAGCAGAATAAGCTAATTTTAGTTTTGAACCAAAAGTTTTTTAACCAAAAATCAGCAGCCTGTAAGAAGAATGAAACACGTTATAAAAAGGCTTCGATCACATATCAAGTTACCTGAAAAGCATTTGTAGATGAAGTTTATATAAGTATCTCAAGTATTGCGGACTTGCGAGAAAGACGCGTAAAAAAACATTTTAATAAACAAGGAACCTTCGTATCGTTATGGAATCATAATTTTTGCTACCTCGTCAAGATAGTTATTATTTGCAACAGCCAAGGTTTACCAGCACAAATTAATTTTTTGTTTGTGTTATCAGACAGTGGAATGCCTTACCCATAGACAAACAAAGACATTGCGCCTCCAAATATTTCGAAAGCTAGCTGTGGGTCTGCCTTCCCCTGCTGGGAAGACAGGGATGGTTTCGAACAACAACATGTATGTTTATACCCACAAAATATATACGAGTTTAGAGATCGACCATAATTTATAATCAATTCTCTCATTAATCAATCATCAGTTATAAACTATATCCACAACCCCAAGCCCCAACCCTTGCGAATAAATGATTCAGCCGTTGAACGCTTCGATAAGTGGAGTCACGAAATGTGTGTACAACCACGCATGCCATCATGGTCGACGGAAAGCCCTTTTGTTTATAAAGAGTAGTGCATCTAATGATAGGTATACAGTATCGCAATGACTCTGATACCACTTGTAGAGTTTATCAATATTCCGGTGATGTGTTACAAAGCGTTGGGGCAGGAAATATTCGAGCCCGATGGTGTCGCCAACCGTTCGTGGTCTAAATACTTGAAGATTCTCTTCATTTTGGGCTTATTCAACTACAACCTGCAGTGGGGCTTACAACTCATATTTTTCATCATGTCCCTTCAAAACGCATCAATGCTTGAAGTGACCGCTGTAGCACCATGTCTCGGTTTCGGTTTTGTCGGCAATTTCAAGCAGATGACACTGCACTCAAACAAAATGACCATCCAAAGGATTCTTAAGGATTTGGAGTATCTCCACCCGAAAACAGAACAACTTCAAGCGGATTATAACGTTTCTGACCGTGTCTCAGCCGTTAACATTGTGATGAAATTTTTTGCTGGCCTTTGCCTGTTCAATACGGCTTACTTTGGATTCTTTCCGCTGGCTGTATCAATCACAGCGGTAGTGCGAAATGGCGCGCAATTTGATTATCCCCTAGGATTTCCAATGTGGCATCCCTTTGAAACGTCTCGAAGTTGGTTGCTTTATGCGCTAACCTACTGCCTGCAGATATGGGCAGGCACAATGGCAGCACTTGCCGTTTTGACGGCGGATTTGTTCCTAGTATCGATGGTTACTCAGTTGTGTATGCAGTTCGATTATATTTCAAAAAGCTTGGAGCGATATAATCCCCGGGCTAAGCAGGAGGATCTCGAGTTCTTAAATAGAACCATCACGCGTCACACAAAGTGTTTGGAGTGAGTAAGCCTTAGAAAAGTCCTTGTGTCTGCTATGCTTAGAGTCCTTTTATTTTCAGATTAACTGAATCAATTGATGTTGTATTTAAATTCTCCTTGCTCCTGAATGTTCTTACCTCTTCGAGCACGATTTGCTTTGTGTGCTTTGAGGTCATAACTGCATCGACTGAAGAAGTGCTGCGGTTTTCCATGCTTTTTGTTACGTCTATGGTGCAGATTTTGATTATCTGCATCTATGGCGATAAGTTGATAGACGCCGTAAGTCACGGATTTATTGTCTCGTGAGAAGTTGTCATATATTTTTTTTCCCATGTTATTCTAGAGTATGTCAGTAGGTGAAGCGGCATATGGTCATCACTGGTACAATGCCGACCTGACCTATCAGAAAATGGTTATGATTTTGATATGTCGAAGTCAGAGGTTTGCAGCTATTCATGCGCCAACTTTTCCGCCGATTTCCTTGCAAACTTTTATGAAGGTATGTTAGCTTTGGTAGTATCACAAAGATTTGTTTTGCCCAAACCATTATTCCTATTCTTTTTTACAGGTTATGAGTATGTCTTACCAGTTCTTTGCTGTGCTACAGACGACCTATGCTAAGCAGTAGGCCTTTGACGTTCAGATTGTTGTTATATATTGCTGTCGCTTCACCCATAGATGAAGTTTTAAAAGTTCTTAAGAGTTTTTTCCAAAAAGTTACTATTCACTGTTTCCTTAGGGACTTACGTCAAATGACAAGCAAATTGCACAACGGAGTTTTACCCGCACCGCATTTTGAAGTAAAATTACATATTTAAAAAAAATAAATAAATAAAAAATAGTTGGCAACAGGTCCGTATGGACCCTTTTCTGCAAATAATTTTAAGCTTTCCTAAGATTTCCTACTGAGGACCAAAACAATTTCAAGACTAATTGGTCTTGAGACTGTGTTTGCCCACAATTCCCAAATCTTAATTTGAAAATAAATGCTATCGCTTTATACATAAACGTCAATGACCACTTACATAACCTTTTCTTACCTCGTTTAGTCTTTTGCAGTGGAATTTTACCTATAGCTATGCTATAAGCACAAGGAAATTTTACCTCATGCGGTCAGGCAGACAAAATTCCTTCGAGAAATTTTTTACAGTCTGGTGATTTTATTTTCATTTAAGTGCCGGACTAATAGGGTTATTGGAAGTTCACTACATGATGAAACAACCGCTTTCAACGAATGATGATGAAAGTAATTTTCAGTTGAACGGGTATTGTAGTAAAAGTGACAAAACGCGGCAGTATTCCTATGGGTATTTACGGGTACGGGTAGGTATATTTGCACAAAGTCTACACGAAATTTGATGGATATTAACTGGAGCAGTTTTTTACTGTCAGGGCTAACTCAGTATTGTATTGAACGCAGTATACCTCGATTGCCCACTTCAAACAGTTCCATTGTTCATCGCAAGCCGTTCACATCGCGCCTACAGTATGTTGTACATGGTATAGCTATATATTTCCCCACCTTTTATGCCATACATACGAATATATGTACTTTATACCTACCACAACTGGTATTTCCGTAATTTTCCTCCTGGGGTTCACACATGCCGACATGCCAAACATTTACAAACCATAGTTCGTTTTTTTTTTTTCGTTACTTTACATGATTCACAGCTCCAGCGAGGTTGCCATAAACCATATACACATTCCCATGTTGACTGGCAGATTTAAATTTCCGCTGCGAGTTTACAAGTGGAACTGCATAAAATTGAATTCGTCGCAGAGTTCATACAGCATAAATTTGCGGCGCATTACCGATTACATAATAAGGTACGAGGTAGCCTATGAAAAGAGTATGGATCGTCACTCGTCAGTGAGCAAAATAATACGCTAGATTGCGTTTTGACGTTGTGCATTGGCCGGCTACTACATTGCGATGTGTGAATAGACATTTTTTCTTCTACTACGCTTTGCAGAAGTGTTCTCTAGACTACTCCGGTCAAACAATTTTCTGGCCATTAATGTTCGATGTGATTTAACATGTTCCCGATGTAATTATTTTTCCTGTGTTGTATATCAAGCAAAAGTTTGGTGTTTCTTGGGGCTTCAGAGAGCATCAGGCTAGCTTAGTTCATCCCCTGAGCCCACCCACGACGTAGTAAGATAACTATATTATTATCAGTCAGAAGTTAAAGCTTGATAACATATTTGTCAATTCTGGCAATATTAGGGGGAATCAAAAAAGTTGGTCTAGCGATTTTATCCGTTTGACTGTGTGTATGTGCCTATGACCATGGGCCAAAACGCTATATAGAACCGATCGCAATAAAGTGACGTGTAGAGCCCTATATTATGTGATAGCAGTTGTCAAAGACAGACAAGGCTCAGTGGTGACTACCTCTTGACAAGACTAAAATGATTGTATCCGCATTTGCACTTGTAAAGCTACTCTAAGTCATTTTTACAAAAACCTACCAAAATGAGAAGTAATTCAGTCAATAATTTTGCAATCGTTTCTTTCTTGGGAAACAATTATTATTTTTAAAACGGAAATTACATTTTTACTGGGAAATTTCATCAGAATAGGAACTATCGAATTGACATTTGCGTCTTTCATTTTGTAGGAGACATCACTTGATTGTTTGGAGACTATTTATAATTATTGAATATTTTTCTCTTAAAAACCTTTCTAGTACCTTTGTGTCGCATAAATCTATTCGATTCTCATCTTTTTGGCAGCACTGCCAGCATACGGCATACCACATTAGGGACGTTAAAAATTCTGTCTGACTTGAAATTTTTCAGTGGAGACTTTCAAGAAATTAATTTAGAAAGTCTGTCAGATGACTTGATTTGATGTTCTTCAGTTTTGATGCTTTTTAGTTTGTATGTTTGTGTTTGGGGATCCGGTCGAAATTCTGCTTTAAAAATTCAGCTTTGCGGAATTCTGCAGATATAAAAAAAAAACAATTCTAAATTTATAAAACATTAAAAATTATTTACTTTTAATTATTAAATAAAAATAAAATTGAAATTAAAAAAATAGATTAAAAATTGACAAAAAATTTAAATAAAAATAATAATAATGCGAAATTTAATTAAAAAAAGATATGAAGCAGTCAGAAATTACAACTTTTATTTATTAAAATTTCATTTGCTTTGTTTTTATACTCTATTTGCAGTATACGCCGAAATGACGTTTAATCAAAATTCCTTCGACTTATGACTCGGTATGATCTTCGAATACTCTAAGACCATTTTCCTAGGAGGTTCGTTGCAATTACTGTTACGCTGCGATTGATGGTTTAGTGGACAGACAAAGACTTTTCCTCAGTCTTCCTAAAAAATATCAACAGCAGTGTCGCTTCTTTTGTTTACTTTCGTATTTCTATAATAATAATAAAATGAAATCGTTTTTTTTCAAAAATACCCAGGAAATTTTTTATTTTCTTCCAGGAGGAAATAAAAGGCTACAAATAAAAATTAAGAAAAGAGGAGTTCAAATTAGAAAAAAAATGTTCTCTCCATCTCTGCTTTACAACATTTTGCGAACTATAAAAAAAGGTTTGGAAAATGTTAAAAAGCCAGCGCTTTTGAAAAGCAGAATTTAGAAAAGCAAAATTGTGAAAACAGAATTTAGAAAGCAGAATTTTGTGCAAAGAATTTCGACCCATCCAGAATTTTGACCCCAACCCTTTTGTTTGTTGACGTTTATGAAGGGAAAGCCGACCAGTGCAGAATTTTGCTACAGACTATCAATTTGGCATTTCGTATTTGTACCTGACGTAGAAAATATGAACAAGGTTGATTTAATTTAGTATCTACATGATCATTCAGATGCCAAAGGATTTACATGCTATTTAGTTCGGTTTAGATCTACGACATCAGTTAAAGTGTATCCAATTTATTCACTATTTGCACACATGCATTTTAAGGCGATGTAAAAAAAAAAAACCAAAACGATTTCATTGAACGAAAATATCCTCAAGATGAGGAGAATTCTCCTTGATGAGCGATTAAGAAGTCCCCACATAATTTGTCTTTAAAAAGAAAAATCCATTCAACCACAAAACGAAAGGCAAAACGTCTCTTTATTATTAACATCCGACTACTCCCACATGCATACACGACAAGGACAAACAATCTATAATCATCCACTTCACCTATTCATCCATCTTGGATGCTTTTGTCTACGTTAAAGGACAATTCTGAATTGAATCGACTGTAGTAGATGGAGATTTACGATCTACTGCGCTCGAGGATAGTCTCCTTCGCTACGCTAGGACCCATTCAACTGGCATGTCACCGAGTGACCAAGGAAGCTCTTTGAAATAGCACATTCACGTTATTTATCGCAGAAAGAGAGAGAGAGAGAGAGGGAGACACAGATAGGGAGTAAGGTCTTCCTCTGAATACCTAATATTGATGTCATGGTCAGAAAGCACCAGCGTCAGCAGTAGATATGCCGTCTCTGCATGGCGCCCCTTTAACTCGATGGAAGGGTATATGGATGTTGTTTATGCATAAGAATAACAATGCACTTGCCTTTGAAAGTTCGAACTCATTCAAGTTCGATTCGGTATTGTCAAGCTGTCGAGGTTGGGAGGAGCATAGCCAAGCCAACTGCTGTAAATAAGAAATGATGAATTATTGTTTAGTCCTGTGGGGAGCTATTTGTCTTTGGTGCTTCCGGTTCAACTGGGGCGATGGTGCGGCGTCTGTCCTTATCAACTGCAAAGTCGGTGCGGCGTGTGGGATAGCGACAACGCAGATGGACGGGTGGACTTGAACTTCTTTATTTTGTTTCAATATTCAGTATATGCGCCTATATCCTTCTCCGAAATTTGCACTTTGACCTTCACCTCAAGTCTGAGCTGAAATGTTTCAAGTCTGTCTTTAGGAGGGTATCTTTTCTGAGCTTTCGAAGTGCCGAAGTCCATTCTGACTGCCGTAGATAAAGGGGAGACCAAAAGAAAATGCTCCAATAAGTAAACGATTGCAGGAAGCTTTGCCGGAGGTCCCTGATTTGAACCCTTAGCTCCAAAATTATTTTTTGTGAGCGGTCCTGCTGCTTAGAATATCCTAGCAAGTCCCATATTTAATGTAGAAACAGAAGATTACATAGACTGACACAAAACAATCGGTATGTACAAAATCATGCACTTCATCCCAAAATAATCCGGACAATCCAACTCTCTTCCATATCCAATGTATAACCACAGGTAGGTCATCGGCATGAACAACATGCTATCTTAGGTTTTCCTGGAAAGCCACAAATTTTACAACTGATTAAATGGTAACCGAAGAAATCTCCTCTTTGGTTTGCTCTTAAAAACGAGTCCTCTTTCGTATTCGTAATAGAACAGCTTTAATGTTTGAACACCCACCTATTCATTCAGTAAATATGTTGCCATTGGAAATTTGTTTTCGGTACTCTATACCTGGCAAAGGTGCGCCGAAGGGAACTCAGAGTCATCCCTCATCGTTAAAGGAGAAACCTCAGGAAAAGATGTTCTGCATGACCACTTTATGCTTACAGTAATTAAACAGATTCCATTTGCTCCGGGGGAGAATTTATGTGTGCACTATGAATATAGGATCAAGCTAAGTGGAGATGTAAGAAAACCAAAGAATCCTACGAAATACCTTTCTGCTTCGGTTTCTCTTATTTGTGTATATCTTGTCTGATGCTTAGGGATCTGTTTTATACATGCAACTAGCAACATGCATTTTAGAAATAATTTCGGTTTCTTTAAAGTGCCTTGTTTCAGTATGGTAGAGAGCTATTAGTATTTGCATTAATGGAGATTGAAGCGTTACCTCAGAGCAAACCGAACTGGGAGAACATCTTATTTTATTTACCCAATAAAAGGATTCCATATGAGTGGGAATGGGGACACCCCGAAACTAGTTAAAGGAAGAGTAGCAGCAAATCGTGTATGGAGTGCAGCGAGAAGTCCTTGTGCAAATCAATAATAAAACAAGTAAAAGTGTTATCATCGGCCTGGCCGATGCTTTGATACCACACCCAAAAAAAAAATTCGTTATATGCACGAAATAGTTGTTACATTTTACGAAACCGTTTGTAATTTTCAGCAGACGAACGCCTTTGTACAAATTACATGTGGCTGTTTGTACAATGTACGAACGAACAAAAGTATCTTTTACAAACACATTCTACAAACATTATTTAATACGACGAATGCATTCGTAAATTGTAAAAATTCGTTCGTGAAATATTTACGAATCTATTTATTAATTGGGCAAATATATTTGTACTATGTACGAATAAATATTTGTAAATATTACGAATGTATTCGTAAAATGTAAAAATTCGTTCGTAAAATATTTACGAATCCATTCGTTTATTGGACAAATATATTTGTACTATTTACGAATAAATATTTGTAAATATTACGAATGCATTCGTAAAATGTAAAAATTCGTTCGTAAAATATTTACGAATCCATTCGTTTATTGGACAAATATATTTGTACTATTTACGAATAAATATTTGTAAATATTACGAATGCATTCGTAAAATGTAAAAATTCGTTCGTAAAATATTTACGAATCCATTCGTTTATTGGACAAATATATTTGTACTATTTACGAATAAATATTTGTAAATATTACGAATGTATTCGTAAAATGTAAAAATTCGTTCGTAAAATATTTACGAATCCATTCGTTTATTGGACAAATATATTTGTACTATGTACGAATAAATATTTGTAAATATTACGAATGTATTCGTAAAATGTAAAAATTCATTCCTGAATTTTGTACGAATCTATTTATTTATATTGAACAAATATATTTGTGCTTTTACGAATAAATGTATTTTTACATTTAACAAATGCAATTGTAAAATATTACGATTTTTCATTCGATCGAATAATACATGAAACTTGTACAAAGGTGTTCGTATGCTGAAAAGAAAAGAAAATGATTTAGTGGAATGCAATAATTGTTTTGTATATAATACGAATTTTTTTGATAGACAAATGTTTATGTAAAATATTTATTATTATTATTCTACAAATGAGGCTAAAAGTAAAAGAGATTTTATAGAACGTAAGAATTATGTCGTACAAAGTACGAATTTATTAGTGAATGGAAAGTTTTGGTACAATATTATAATACATAATTTGTTTGTTCGTGCAATGTACAAACGGTCCCATCAGGCATACGTCGGCTGAAAGTAAAAACAATTTTGTAGAATGTAATAATAAGTTATACGAATGAACATTTTGTGCATGAGAAGTTTATGTAGAATGTAGGTACAGTTTTTTTAACAAATTTGTTCGTTTGTTTATTATTATGCAAATGCTACAGTTTTGCTGGGGCTGTTTGCAGTCGATCTATTATATGGATGCGCTGTAAATAAATTCATGCTATAAGCCTTCGTACCTCACCAGTCAGATAACTGACCTCGGCTTACCGGCAACCATTGAGGTATAATGTTATTCAGCAGGGGAACTATGCCATTAGCGTGAAACATTTTTAGTCCTCTGGAGCCGGCGCCAATTTATGAGTACCGAATCACCGAAATGAATTACAGCAAGCTGAATAAATTTCACGCAAAAACAAATATGAAATGACTACCTACAACGCGAGCAAAACTGAAAAACCACGTATTTTTTCACAAAATTTTTTTTAATACGATTGTCGTTTGTAAATGAAAACACAGTTTTCCTCACACAAAACGTTAAGAAAAATTATTTATCACTTCGCACACACAATATTAACTAATAAATTAAAACACTTACCTGCGGAATCGACCTACAATTCCATTTGAATCCCAAATAATTTTTTTTTATTTTTTTTTCTTCTGGCTCTAATTACGTCTACGTCTTTCCTCTCTGAAATATTTGATCGAACTGAAGCAGAACAATCTAGTAGCTGCACACTTGATTGAAGTTTTAAAAGAATGTTCGTGTACATATTTCGACAATATTTTGTAAATCACAAACCACGTTTGTACTATGTATTAAACATTTGTACATTCTACGAATACTTCGTTTACATTTCAGCCGCCATTTTGTTTACGAATGACACTCGTACTATATAGCAATCATTTGTATATACTACGAAATTTATTTGTTATTAATTCGGCTGCCATTTTGTATACGAATGACATTCGTAGAATGTACAAAGGCTTCGTAAATTCTACGAATGGCGAAGTTTCGTATTTTTACCAATATTTCATTTCTGTTTCTAAATTTTTCACGAACGGCGTTCGTAGAATGTACAAAGGCTTCGTAAATTCTACGAATGGCGAAGTTTCGTATTTTTACGAATATTTCATTTCTGTTCTTAAACTTTCCATCTTACCAATTTTGCCGCCATATAAAAAAAGTACGAACGGCGTTCGTAGAATTTACGAAACCTTTGTTCATTCTACGAACGGCTGTAGTTTCGTATTTCTACAAAGGCATCATTTGTAGTTTTATATAACTGTTTAAACCATTTTTCCGCCATTTGTGTATGTACGAACGGCATTCGTACTATATACGAATCATTTGTACATTATACGAACGATGTTCGTACCCTCATCCATTGCGGCTGCAGAAAGTATTCGTACAATATTACAAAGGTGAATTCGTTCTATGTACAAAGTCTACAAATCCAATAATTTTTAGAATACGACCAAAACAACGAAGGTTCTTATTGTATTTACAAATAATTTGTGCATATTACGAATATTCACTGTTCGTAATCCTACAAAGATTTCATTCGTATTTTTATACTAACTATTTTTTGAGTGCATCCACTGCATATAAGTCATGAAAAGTTTTAGGCTTGTGAGGTAGTACGTAATTACATTGAACAACGGACAGAGAGACACATGGGCCTAATAGTGGTTTTGTATGGGAGGTACCCGAACTACTTGACCGACATAGCCCATTTTCAATACCAACCTGACGACGATAAAAATAAGTCCTTTCACGAACTTTCATTCGCCTATGTCAATTCCTTTGGGCGCTATAGTGCTTTCAACAGGAGACAGACGGACAGATGGACAGACAGACAGACAGACATGGCTAGATCGATTCAGAATGTGATCCTGCTTCAGAATATATACACTTTATGAGGTCTCCAGTGACTCCTTCTTGGCGTTACAAAATTGTATTGACAAAGTGAATATATACCTTCCTGTGGAGGGTATAAAAAAGAAGTAATCGTTTACTATACTCTGTCCAACAAAAATTGTCAGTACAGGGAAGATAGGATGTTTGTCTCTCAGTCTGGTTGCAATGACTTGCATAAATCGGCCTGTCTTTAAAGCTCTCACGGGGTTACCGTAGTTTGTATGATAATTCGCCATAACTCAGAGAGCAATACTATGAGGGTTACCATCTTCCAATTTAAAATAAAAATATTGCCGAACGAAATTAATTCCGTTTATCCTTTTCCTTTTCCGATAACATAATAGGCGCTTTTTTAAGGGCCCCAGTAGGCCTATTCGCTTTAGTTTGTTTACCAACAAAAAATAAAAATTTCATTAGGTACACAAAAAAAAATCAAAACGAAAAATATATCAGCGTAATCCAATTTATTCATTATAAATATTGTAAAACATAAAGTACTAATTTCTAATATTACGGGAGAGAGAGACCTTCGACTTTGTGTACCTTTGAACAGCACTAATAAACTAAAAATTTTATCCTGACAATATTGTTTTCTTGAAACGTCAACGGCTTTCGGTAATTTTTTCAGTGGTCGCTTGAAACTAGCCCGTGTTGTATGTTTTTATGTACAATTTGTATGTGTGAATTCTAGTTTGTGTACCTAATTTAAGTTTTTTCTTTTGTTTATGGTAAAATGTGCTTACCTTATTAAAGCGATTTATGATTTCTATTTTATTTATGTTAAGTTTTTATATTTCTAATTTAAGAAACAAAACTAATTTATAATTTAAATAAAGTGTAAAGTCTTATTTCCAAACATAAGGACCCGCTTCATTCATAAAACGGACAGAACTATGCGTTTAAACTAAAGCTGAGATCCATTTCTAAAAGAAAAAAGAAGTCACAGATCAATAATTCGAAAACATAGGTTTCTATGAGACTTGGAAGCAAAAAGTGTACAAGGGTGCCCCACTCTCCCCTACTTATCAAAATATCAACTAATCCGATAAGTAATTACTGATACTGCTCTCGTTATTTAGGTCTATTCTTAACCTATCAACTGCTTCCTCGGCGAAAACGTCCATTTCCCACATATTTGGCTCAACAACCTGTTCAACGTGTTGGACACATCGATGCCATTATTCATTTTCAACCCTTGTAAGTGCTGTCGTTAATAAATCTCTTATTTCAGACATTTTAAATGGCTTGTTTTGGCTTGCTACAAACCCTTTCACTTGAGCCCCAACCAATTCTATTGGATAAAGGTCACAGTGATAAGGCGACGTATGTTTCATACTTGGCTTTATAACGTTTAACGATTTCAATCAACTCTGCTTTAACCATATCATCCTCGAAAGTTATCGCGTTAGACCTCAACCAGTTTTTTATTTCATCTTTTCTCGTGGAAGTGGATGGTGCTTTATTTTGCTTTCTGGAATGATAGGAAGTATTGTCCAAAACTATGACGGAGTTGGGTTGCAAATTTGTAACGTTGAAGAGATTGGTATCTGTATTATCCACGGATTGTTAAAATTTACCATAAGCAAGGCGAGTTCCTTCCTCTACACCTGAAGATAGCTGTAGTTATGGGAAACATGAAATTCGCAAACAGACGGCGCCACGATGACGCCAAAAAGGCACTTCCAAGTGGCCACTAGAAGCGACCGAAAAACGCCACAAAAAGAAAAGAAATTACACAAACTACAAATCAATATAAGAAATCAGTTTATTCGACTGGCACTTGGTGAGTGTGATGTGTTATGTCTGAAACATGATCTATCGATTGGCGTTTGCCGAATCTTAATAGGTATATCAGTGTCACCATATTTAGTCCTTTAAATGTTTAACGGCATAAAGCGCGGGAGGGAAATGGTTAAACCACGACAACATACCCGCAAACATGGACAAAACAAAACATTGTTATGCAATACAATAGATATCCCACAACATGGTAAACTCACCACCGAACTAATAACACAGCGAGTCGTTTTTAACGTATGCATTCGCGCTAAATGCCCTGTTGCGCATTTACGCCAGTTTCACCCATTTTGTTTTTATTACGAGTAGCTCGTACTTTCAGTTGAATTCCTACCTATAGATTTATATCAGACATCATTGCAATGATGGCTTCCGTTCACGGCTCAAATCGATATGACTTAAAGAGCTTTAGATACGTATCCATTTTGGGGGCTGCGAAAAATGGTTGGTAACAATCAGAAACCATTATAAATATTTCATTATTGTATGTCGCATGTCGGTCGCCCGTGTCTAGACAGCATCCCAATTTGTTGATGCAAACAAGATACAGTTTTTGTTTTTTTATTTCTGTTTGGAAAAGAAACAATATCTTTGATCGAAGGCAGAGGGTATTCTATGGCAACAAATGGTTTAGTACCCGAAAGTAATTAAATGATATCTACTGTTTTTGATTCGGATTCGAATTGTTTGGTTAGGATTGATTTAAGGCTGTCATCCGTATTCTACCTAACCAGTGACACATATTTTGTGAATTTTAAAGTTCTCTTAAAAGAATGTCTGAGAAATTCGTCTTGTTTTGCCTGCCAAGTTTGTATAGCAAAATATTAAAGGTTAAAGCTTAAAATTCGTTTCAACTATTTACTTTATCCTAAATCCAGTTCAGGTATAAGCCTTAGTGAGGCACAAGATTTTGTCGAAAGCAACAAACATGATCAAGAATTTATATTGCAAGCGTGCGAAATGATATCGGGTTTGTTGTTAATTTACATTATTTAGATATAGCAAATCTAGACGATATCTGTTGCCATTTCGACAAAGCATATTAAAAATCAAGTCATTCTTGTCATTTCCATTCTTATAGTGAATATGTTCGACAGGTTTTAATGCTACTTAGACTACAGGGATCGAATCAAAAGCCATCTTCGTGCAGTTTCTTAGCTGCATCCGCTCTAGTTGGGAAATAGTCTCTCACTAGCCCAGTAAACCAGAGGCCGAATGTATACCAAGAGAACTAGATGATTGTAGCAAAATGTCATAATATTCAATTCAAAAATATAGAGAAATGTTAAGCTGTCATCGTTTTAAGTTGAAACTACTTAAGTGAGAAACTTAAATGGATTCCATCGTCCAAACTTAGGTACCATATTTAAGTTTTTAATTTGATTCAAATGCCAGAATTTTCTCGATATCTGTTGGGGAAATCGTCCCCGTCTCCACACATGTCACACATACGTTTCAAAAAACCAAATTAATTACCTAAATTTGTAAAATAGTCATCTAATTACCATGTATCAATATTTCTTCTAATATAATGTATTTGAAATATGAATTAACTATATAATTATACCAATTGTAAAATTCAAATCAGGCGCCACAAAACAAAAGTCGGCCATCTTTTGCATATTTTCTGCTGTACTAAAAAATACTCTTTTGTACTAAACAATGTAACAAGAAAACCAAATCTAGAAAATTAAATCATTATCGTTGTAAACTCCAATCGGAGAAGAGCTTTTCATTAATTTCTCTCGTTGCTTAAGCATTTTTAATCGTCGTCTCGTTTTTCAAGCTAACGTCGCACTTCGCTTACAGTACCTATTCAATCCGCAGAATTTTCATACTTGACTTACGCATTATTCCACGACAGTAGTTTTTTCTACGGAGCATTTGGAAACGGCTCCGATTGAACAATACCTGATCGTGATATAATTGACAAAGTAGTCAGTAAGTGACAAACAAAATAAAGAAGATTCATATTACTCTGATGCCACACTCAATGCATCGAAGCAGCGTTGAAGTTTGGCCCCTTTTTGAGCCTTAAGACCCGTGGTCCTCTATTGTTTTTAAAAATTGATCCAAATGGCCCCTTGTTCAGTTTAAGCAAGATTTTATATTCTTTATTCAACGAAAAAGATTGCAAAGATATGGAAAAAAGTGGTTCGTAATGAATACATTTACTTTTGTTTTTTATAAATAAATGTTTTTGCTACTATCTATATTTTTTACAGTATTAGTATCACTTTTTGACATTTTCCATCTGCAACGTAATAAATAAATAAATGCAAAAATGTTACTAAACGTCTAAATGCTAATTGGACAGAATATGAAATATTGTTTCGGCAATCGATGTAGGTTCAGTATATCTCTACCAAAACCTGTAAGTATAATAAGCCAACATTTTCTGAATAAAGTGTATTTTGTTTTGGTCCTGGGCAACTTCAGTTGTTTGATTTGGCTGTTTTGAATAGTTTTTCCTCAAATAGACGTCCACACCTTGATCTGGCAAGAGACTGCCAGCAAGATTTGAACTTAGAGGCGCAATGGCCCGAGCAAGTGGTCCTCCAACTAAGCTAGCGATACTGGATCACAACCCATTACAATCCCAGCATTCCCACTCAGCCTATCATGGTTAGCAACATTTAAAGTTCTACAGAAAAACATTAATCTGAAGAAATCAGAACCTAGGAGGTGCAAATCAATTGCAAATTTAAATAAACTTTCTCTAGTCGTTCGCATTTTGTTTTTGCGAATCGCCTCAATATGGACCGTAGTAGTGATACTTTGAATGTGAAGGTATATAAATTTTCTATTTAACATAACCTCGTTTGCTGGTAGGTACAGAGAACTGCCTGTGTCGGTATTACTGAAGCTATGCGCAGCTGACCAGTGTTTCCGCTAGACCACTACGTAAAATCCGCTAGAAAAGTTAGTTTTTGGATCGCAAAAATCCGCTAGAATTCGCTAAAATATCAAGCTAAAAGTATAAGTTCAAAAAATACATACAGAATATTTAAAAGTAAATTATTATTGAACAAAATAAAAAAAAAAAACAAAACAATCAACAAATTCAATATAAAAAAAAAACCTTTTGGAAAAAAGACAAAGTTAAAAGTTAGTTACAAATTAATTTCAACTCAAAGATGGATTCATCTATTTCTAAGTTTGAAGTAGAGGCCTCGGTTATAGTCGGTTACTTATGACGTCGTCTGGTGGATCGTAATTATAGCAGCTCTTTTTCATAACTTTAAACATGGTTTGTAGTACCAGGGTTTGGTAGTAAAAAATCGCTAGAATTTACTAGATTTTATTTTAGCGACAACATTTTATTAAAAATCGTCGAGAGTCTTAAAAATACACTAGATTGAGCGACAAAATCGATAGAAAGGCACACTGCACCTGACTGTTGCTCGCTGACAGTGCATAATAATCTCAGCCTCAACAGAACAGTCCTACGTTTGGCTAGGTATGTGCCCATACCAATGTATTTCAGACAATGAACCCAAGAAAGTTATTGCAGGGTCTGTACTCAGGTTGGGTTCAGAAACTCTTTCTGAAGAAAACATCCCTCAGCTTAAGCAATCATCATGAAAAGAAAATTCTCATGTGAATACATTTGAATGGCTGATTTATTAAATATAAATAAATGCAAACTATACTACCAGCCAGCCATTGGACAGCGGCCGCAATTGTCACAGTCGGGTGTTTAATTTAGGAGAAGACGTAAATTGCATTACAATATTGAAGTTCGTTGGAAGTTCCTGCTCCAATTTAATACTCTACAAAACAATGGGCGTAGGAGTAGAAATTTCATCTCGTTTACCTTTGAAGTCATACCCAGTCCTATTCATCTGCCTAAATAATTTCTGCGCCTTGTTATGCAAATCAGATTATCCGAGCACAACAATCTCTCGTTAAAGTCATGAAATAGGTATAGACCTCGTTAAAAGTTTCTTTACAATTTAACATAAAACGATAGCAATATTATATTCCAACAGAAAAGCCATTACCAAAAAATATATACAAATTTATTTTTTACTTGTCTGTGGCACTGTTGTCATCTTGTGTTTAAATTACGATTTTCTTGTCATCATTAAACCATGAAAATGTTAACGGTATAGCCGCCTTAAAATGCATAAATGAATGAACCCCCTTGAAAACAAGTGGTGTTTCCTTTGCAGCCGTAAAAAAAATACCGACATCAAAAAGTTCATGCACCTCGATGTGGCCTTAGATTTGGTGTACTCCCATACATCATAAAGTCTGTCACCCTGAAATCTGCCACATCCCAGTGTCAGAGTCGATCCCTTTTAATTTGATTCTGTTAATGAACTTATCTCTGCAGCTCCTTCATCACAGCGATCAAACTACGTACAGGACGAAC
Organism: Cheilosia variabilis; assembly: GCA_951230905.1. NCBI lineage: Eukaryota > Metazoa > Arthropoda > Insecta > Diptera > Syrphidae > Cheilosia > Cheilosia variabilis. The sequence continues at coordinate 48,565,684 of OX579677.1, forward strand.
AGACTGACCGAAAGTAGATATCGCTGCCCAGTGAATTAATTCTGTCACCGAAGTAGAAAGTCTGAAGGAGAGCGAAATCAAGCTGTCCATTAAGCCGTCTGGCCCCTTTTAATTTCTGCCTAGAGGGTGAACATAAAAAAGGACGTAAATACCGTCAGCTAGAGAGCGCGGGACAAACTTTGACATTGAAGTTCTGCAACAGCAACAGCAACGGTACACAAAATATATGCCATTATGTAGAGACTGGAGAAGCTGCGAGTCAAAATGGCCTGCAGCAACGACACCGCACTCGTGCGCTGCTAACGTTAAATCAATTAAGGATCAGCCATCATGGAAACATGATGTTGTTTTATCATTGTGAGTTGCGGCGATGTAGACTTAAATTGTCGAGTCCCAGTGAGCGCAAAGTACCAAACGACTAAATCGGTACTTTTGACGCATGAAAAGTTTTAATAGCAAGGATATACAGATGTTAGGTTGGTGAAGTGAGTGTAAAGTACTTTAAGCACTAGCTCAAGTTATTGCGTTATTTATTTCGGGAAAGACGACCTCAGATTGCTCGGAATGATTGCGGATGGACATATTTTTTTAAAAATTTCAAGAACTTGTTGGACAAACAAACTGCGAAGCCATTATAAGGGAGACTGTGCGTTTTACCAGGGTAAAATAAAGTGATCTAGGGCAAAAGTAACACGGAAAGTTGAAATTCATATTCGCACCCTCAGTGCAAAAGAGCGATAAGTCAAAAAATGTGATTTTTGAGTTAATGATGAGGAAGTGTTGGTTTCACAGAAACCTTTAATTTAAGAGGCTTGACATTCTACATCTCCAAAAAGTAGCTAAGATATTGCCATAAATAAAAAAATCGCACTATTATAAGTTTCGACGTAGCTCGCATTTTTCACTGCAAAACTGAGCTTACACGAAATGTTACACTATTTTTCACCGCAAAAGTGACATGATTCCAGAGTAATACCGACGCAATCCAAAATGACTCTAATAACCGAGTTTATTTTTATTGTTTTAAATTAAAAACCTGCCTAAAAAAGCGATATTACGAAATATTCCCTTCAAATATTCAAATTTTCCAAGTGCAAAACAGATACAAAACGAAATTTGTTGAATTCTTCGAGTGTAATACAGCGATAAAACAAAATATTTCTCCCTTTCTCCTTAAACTTTCTATGCTAAAGAGCGACAAGAAAACATTTTTTTTCTTCAATCGAAGAAAGCGATATGTCAAAATTTGGCGGGACTTTTTATTATTCCAAGAGTTATTTTCTGAAAGTATTGTGAGTTGGTCGTGATAGCATTATAAAATTAATAAAATAGAAAACTCTCGCGGCTTAGCTATTTTCAGAAGGGTAAGAGAATGTTCAATAAGTCTACAAGGAAATGTTAAAATTTAGAAAGTCCAAGGTTCTTATCACTTTTTTGCTCTAGGTATGGGTTAATTTTTTGAAAACTACAGTGAAATTCAATTTTTTTCCTTATAGGAGTCTGAAAATTGCATTAATCATCGAACTGTACAATAGGAAGAATTAAGTCATTTGGGTGAAGTTATAGACACTTCCAATTTGGCGACTTATTTTTACGTGCGACCAACTTAACTTGTCCCTATCATACAGTTAGCAACAAAATCGAAACCTTTCTATAAAGTTCACCAACTACAAACCAACGAAATATTTGATTTAAAGGACTTATGCGCGAAAACAGGAAAAAAATTCCAAAAAAACTTTGATGGGGAAAAGGTTCTAACGGCTGACACAAGGTTATCATGGTTGAAAAACAAAGTCCAACCATGGTTAAATATAAGACTTTGTTTGCTGATAAAAACTTCAAGGCTTTTAAAGTCGCGACTGAACAGAGGACTATAAGTTTAAATCCAGCTTATCCTAATGGTCCACCAAAAATACGAATAGCAAAGAAAAAAGATTTACTGGACTTATGCGAACAAAATTGAAGTCCTAAATTTAGTGTTATTAGAAAGAGAAGAGCTAGAGCTTAAGATAAAATAAATAATAAATAAAAAAAACTCTAAAAATCCTTATTTTGTTTTTATTTAATAAGGAAAACTTTAAAAATGTAGATATTATTTCGAGTTATATCCGTCTTGCACAAGAATAATTGTTTAAATCAACAAGAGACATTCTGAATTATCGTTTTCTTACACTAAAAGTTTGTATTGATTTTCTAAATTAACTAACAAACTTTAATTATTTATTTGATGCAAGTAAAAAAAATATAAGTTTTTGATAAAAATTAAAAGATTATTTATTTATTTTTGTAATAAGGTTTAAACATTTGAAGAATTTGTTTCTTATGTTAAGTTACAGGCAAAAGTATGTTTTAAATTTTTTTTGGGTCGCGTGTTCTCGAAATGACATTTTTTGACTTATCGCTCTTTTGCACTGGGGGTACGCACCCCCAAATTCATAGAAAGAAAGCTAAAACTAATTAAGCATAACAGAGAAAAGCGCAAGCTTCCTATCTTAAAAATAGAAACGGAAATGACATTAAAATTAATTCGTCAACAGTAGGTAAACTTTCTATAAAAGCTACCTTTTGGTTCAAGGTTAAGTCCTTAGATATCACTGGATGACCAACATCTTTAAACGAAATGTCCTGTGCTGACAAAGAGAAGAAAAACTCATTACATTAGGAAGTTTAACTCGGCTTTTATTATTACTGAGAATCAATCGGATTTCCGTCGGAAAGGCATCAAGCTATCCGCATGATTAAACTTTATCCAACAAATACCATGGGAATAAATGTAATCTTCATCTCATCTGAAACGTTGTTCATTCATAGTTTTAACCCCCTATAACTTTATAAGTCGTTGTACTCGTATTTCCACTATTTGCAGGGGAATAATAAAAGTGTTAGAAAGTCAAGAGCATGACTGACGTGAGTCTGTGATGGCTTCTCCCACCTGACATGAATTGTAATTAGCTAATGAATTAAGTTCATGGTGCGATGTAGCTCAAATGGTTTCTTGGAAGCAATTTCTTTTTATTTCATTTTTTTTTTTGTTCTTCTTCCATTTTCGTCCGGCTTATTTTTCACTAATATATGAGCTTGGAGAAAATTCAAGGACTTTCTGGAACTATTTAAAAATATATTTAATTTACTTACATATATCAATCTCCATCTCTATATCTATCCCTATCTCTATCTCTATCTCTATCCCTATCTTTATCTCTGTCTCCATCTCTATCTCCATCTCTATTTCTAGCTCTACATGTGCTGGGTTCTGTTCTTAAATTTCATTTTAAATTAAAGTAATTTTGAAACTGCCAAAATTATGTTGGCTAGTGGAATGCAAAGAACCGAACGGAACGGTAATGAAAATCCCCAGAATTATCCGCATTAATTACCAATACACACCATTCATGTGGCGCATAATTCCGTAAACGTTGCAGCTATACCAACCACATCAACCTCAATACACAAAAACAATCAATATCCCTTCATTATAATTGGACGTCCGATTTTACGATGAGGTGAGACATTTAAATGAGGTTAAATTCGCACGCTTGATTGGACGCTCATCGATACCTGAAATATCCTTTATGACGTATGAGCTGTTTCCGTTTGCCTACTTCACACGCTGTTAAGTATTTAATCACGCAACTAATTGTTCTAGCGTTACAAAGCCCGTCAGTTACATAATTTCAGGTGGATGCTCCACCGCAAGCTTCATTTCAAGAGGCCGTTAAGTGCTTTGCACCTGAGAAGGTGGCGACAACTTCTCAATCCTTGTCAAGGATAGATCGCTTAATGAAATCTCACACCAAGTAAACCAAGCCGGAGGGAGCGTGTGTGTGAAAATGTCCTTCTCTATAATCGCGTTTTTTCTTTCTGAGTGGCCCATTAAAACTCGGATGTAGCTAATTATGGTGAATAATTTAAATGTTCCTCTTTACGCAGCCCTGCCATGACAGAGAAAAAATGTGAAAAAATGGCCAAGAACCTAAATGAGGGTGTAATTAGACCCTGTGATGAAGTGCACATTTTTTGCTTCCTTGCTTGAGAGAGTTTGCTGACGTTTTGCGCGAATTCGTATTCGTGCTATACGTATGGCGCATCCATTGTTCACATAGTCAGCTAATTTTAATCAAGTTTACAAAGCTGAATAGTACTATTTAAGTGTTCCTGCAAAGGGGTGAAGGTCAGTTGGGAGGATAATTTAACTATAGGTAGTTGGCCCTTCTTCACGCGTAAGCAAAAATATAAATATATACATACAACTCTATGGTTCAAAGGAGTTCTGTTGGTATGGCAGTGTTCAATTTTGGGCTAAACCTTAAAGTAGTGCATTAAGGCAAATGTGCCGTCACTTAGGGCGAACAAATTCCACAGTGTTTGTGATATTTTTTGTTTTCGAAAGCAGTCTATCCCTTTCCTGGCGATTCTGTGTGCAGTCGCTTCAATTGATGGGAAGCTTTATAATGCATCGGAAGCAGCGTTGCCAGACGGTCAAAATATTTCCCCCTTATTTTCGCAAAAAAAACCCAACTTGTTGTTATTAGTTTTTTATTTTAACATGTTCTATGTACGATTTAAAGTCCGACAATTTCTTATTTCTTGTCGTATAGCTAATCCAATAACATTGTTGCTTAGCCATTTGGGAGAGGATATGAACATCCAAACAAGTAACAAAAACAGAAGATAGTTCATTTAGAAAATATGCACGGGAATAATATTTCCGAAGGATTATTGCCTGGGATGTTTTGTTTTGTTTTTTTTCTTTTTACGACTCTAAAATACATAATTATATGTAACAACGTCTGGTTCTATACAAAGTTTCTATCATTTCCCAGAATTCCTCAATATAGACGAATTTAGAAAAAGCCAAGCGAACCTGTAAAGAAAAGACAGACATTTCACTTTCTCCTTCTACTTTCTGGAACAAATGAGTACAGAGAGGTCCATATGACAGATTGAATGATTTCCAAGAATACTAATGCTGTGTCATTGAATTCCTTGAAATGTACCAGTATACGAATTCAAGTGAACACATTACAAAGATTGACAAGTAAAAGTTGAGTTTCCTGAAGTTTGCAGACATCTTAAGAGAAAATCCAACATACGAGCCTTGTTGACTACGAGTACATATTTCAAAAAGTTTATATATTAAAAGTTATCAGGTAGAAGTGAAAAGCAAATCTTGTTCCAGCCAACTTCACTGGCTACGTGCATACTCATATGAACATTTCGTGTTACGTAGTTGTTTCTTAGCAAAGCATTTTCATGGCTATTAAGGAAATATTTAAGTTACTAATGGATGTTCGATATTTTGTTCCTCCGCGTGGGCTTTGGCGAATCGCAGCAAAATTATGTGTATAGCAAAACCTGATACGGAAAGGGGTAATGATTTTGATATGGACGCCGACTGACAGAAATACAATCAAATCGTTTAAAACCGCCTTAAAAGATTCCCAAAAAAAAAGATGAAAATAGATTTCAATCGCAGGAGAATATGTGTCAAAAAGTGGCAATTTTATTGCGACTAAGGAGTTGACCAAGTGTTATGGGCACACAGTTATAGACTAATCATAAAGCTAAATATTGAACAGTTGTTTGTGACAGAAATATCATCGAGGATAAAGGGCTCTTGTATAAAAAGGTTAAATATTGATAAAATAAAAACAAAAAACAATAGTTGAAGGGCAGTTTTGGGATTCGGCTACGAATTTTTTGATATTTCGGCAACATGATCTGATGTTATTAACATACTTACGGCACAATTTTTTTTACAACTTTTTAAGGCTTATTTTAGGGCGATTAAGGTAAGGATTTTCTCGTCTTATTCTTTACCGAATCCTTCTTAAAAATCGATACAAAAATTTTGCTTGAAGGTATTTATTTATTGAATTACAAAATGCGTCCAAATTCGTAAGATTGGTTATTCCAGGACTAGAATTTAAGCGCCCCAGCAAATCCTATCCTAAAAAAATTTGACAGAATTTTTTAAAGTTAATTTTCGGTCAGACCTTTTTCGAAAATTTTTAGTTCATATTTTGAAGCTTTTTTTAGCTACGGTTATTGATGTGTTCTGGCAGTTATTTGTTTGGCCAGATTTCTGTTGTCAAATTTTACGCTTTATGAAGATTGTTGATATGACTTTGTAAGTGAAGTGTGTATTTTGTTTTTTAGGTCAGATTGTGGTGGAAAAACGCGTTCTATAAATCTTTACTCAAAAGGTAAAGTGGATTTCGAGTCGATTTAAGCCAAAAACAGTATTTTTAAATGAGAAAATGAGAAATGAGAAAAAATCACCTTGTTTCTTCCTACTCTGGAAAACAGTTTTTTCTTCTGTTACAGCGACTTAACTCAATAAAAGTAAAAACATTCCATTTGGAATAACGTCTTATATTTAGTTCTGAAGTTGAAATTGCAGCCTTCTACTCAAAGTAGGTTTTTTTACACGAATTTATTTAAAGTTTCAAATTGCTCTCCTGAAAAATGTGAAAAATCGACTCAAGCCATTTTACCCTTTGAGTAAAGAAATTTTTGTGCCATATTTTGAAGACTTTTCAGGTTTTTATCCCTAACTTTTCCATGCTTTTTGGATAGAATTTCAGCTCCATTTCAGATACATTTTTAGTTGTTTTTCAATTTAGATCTCAACAATTTTGACTAATCGACATATGAAGAACATTTTCGAACCGTTCGATGTGTCTCTTTATTTCCACGAACTAAAACTAGTACAGTAACCATCGTAAGAGGACTGTTTTAAAATTTTATTCCATCCAATACCTAAGAAGGCCAACCTCTGAATTTAAATTTCTATCGTCCCTATGATATTGGGATATAATTCTTTCCGTGTCGTTCGGAAAGTTCTTCTCCTTGGTTGATTGCTATGTTGTGCGTAGTTTATTGAAATTTGTCACACGTATTATCTAGTGTCACAATGGACAAAGTTAAAGGATGCCCAACTAAACAATCGAAAACCATTTCTTTTTCCAATCCCTTTCGCTACTTATAAATGTTTGTTGCGTATAAATTTATGGTAAACACACCTGATACCTGTTCACTTTTTCATTGTGTGTTATAGGACTGCTGCGCGCGTACATTGGCCTGGAACTTTTTTCCCCGTCTTTTGATTTACACTTGACGCGGGTATTACACCGTGCCGATCCTTTATAACGTTTTCAAATTAGAGATTGAGTTTGGGGGCCAACAGAACACCAGCCAAGACACCACCGAACTTAAGCGTTAAATTTATATCAAAGGTTTATCAATGACGGAGCATGGGCTCACGTGCGTCTTATAGATTACGTTTCTTTTGTTTGCCAGAGCAAATAGGATAAAACCGAAGCAGAACAAGGGAAATGAGTTTCACTGAGAATTCCATTCTCAATGCGGTATTTTTGTCACCGAGTATAATACTTCAGGATTAAGTGAAGAACAATACGGCAAACAGACTGGAGTAAGCAGCTTAGGACTTGGAATGATCCTTTAAATGACTTCGCAAGAGGACGACCGACGCGACGGCAACGGCGACGATGATGATGATGAAGTAGCTGATGACGACGACAAAAGAAGAAGAAACTTTGAATTGAATTTTGCCAAAGCAGAGGCACGTTCTTGATTTATCTTTATTGGTGCATTCGAGTGCCTTTTAATTTTTTTTTCCTTTCTTGTTTCGTCGCTGTGAATTACATCCTTTTCACGATGCGGTGTTTTATAGATGTTTACGGGAAAATTGAAATACGTGAGGCGTAAAAAAAAGAACAGCTTCTGCGCTTGCAAGCAACTTGCGCGCTTGTATGTTGGTTATACTTGTATGTTGGCTTGTTATATGACTTATCCGTGGCACTTGATGCTTGTTTTATTGTGGGGCGGGGGGTGTGCTGCTTTTTTGCAGACTTATAGGCACTTTCCTAATTGAAGCTGTTTAAGCGGGAAAATCATCAATTAATGGCGTTGCGAGGTAGTGTTCCCAAGCGTTTCTTATGTCGTTGGGGTAGGTATGTTTCGTGGTCTGGAAAGGCTGTTTGTTTTCTGTGCCGCAGTACTGCTACTTTCCCACTGCAAAGGAAGACGAACACTAACAACAAACTGTGTTGATTGCGAACAGATGTAAACTTTCTACAAAAGTGTCAAATCCAGGAAAAAGGAAGCTCTTTGCAAAAGTGATTCCCAAATTGTTACCGATGGTAACAAGGCCTCAAGGTTCCATGACTAGGAAAAGTTTCCGAAAACGCCTTACGAACTCTGTGCAGGTCTCTGATTTTGCCTGCAACTTTAACCATCACTGACTAGCTATTAGTGACGGATTATATCTCTGCGACATAATGAAACATATAAAATTTCGTTTTGGAAAACGTTACAAAACTCAGGGTACCTAACTGCATATGGAGTCCTTGAAGACTTCCCCACTATTAACTTTGTCTGCAAAGTTAGGTAGGCACACTCGTTCACAAGGACGTGATGAAGAAGCAATCTTTGCCATCTCGCCCGCATGCTGTCCATATGCATTGAAAGTTTTCAGTTTTACCCGTAAGGAGATTTTCTTTTCAAACATTTCAATTGGATATATCCCTGGCTGCTTGTTCAACTCATAGTAAACAATATATGTTACCGAATCTTCCCTGGCACTTGCAATAGTTCTTTTTGAATGGGATCAAAGTGCTCCGCATCTTTTGTTCTCCACTCTGCTTACAGGATACACTGATGGCGGCGTTCGCCCTCCCTGGGTGCTGGTCCCCACGTTTTCAAGGATTATGCACAAATTTATGGCACTAATTTTTCGCAGAAAAGTTTAAAGTTTTGTTTGAGTAGGTGCGAGTAGGGACGACATAGAGAAATTGTAAAATTTTATCGATGGGCAACGTAAGCTTGCCCTTCGAAGGGAAAATACTTTTTGACGAGGTATGGGCGATGTGTTGAGTGGATGCATCCCTGTACTCTTCCCTTAGGATCCCATCAGTAAAACATAGGATACATAGCGCAGAAACCTGAGATGAGTTGGTATGAAAAGTTTGGTGATGACCGTACATGGGGGGCTTGCAGTCTTTTTAGAACTTTAAGTGGTGTCATAAATTTGAAAGTTGCCAGGGTTGGAAAGAAAATCATCAGGAAAGGGAGCGGTGAAAATCTGTTGTCCATACAAACAATTAAGTATAAAACCACCTAAGAAAACGAGGAGAAATGGGTGAACTTTAGGGGGGCTGAAGCATTGGATTGGAAGGGCTCGGTTAATTACTATGCAGCTATGTCAATCTGTTATGAGAAGGAAGCACTGAACTGGCTGTCAAAGGTAAGTAGTTGGTCTTCATTTCTCAATTCGGTGTTTTAATGTCGAGCAGTCCACAAAGCCTCCGGGGGCCTGGATAATTCATACGAACAATTAAGTTTAGCCCGCAAAATTTGTGCTTATACTTTTTAAATTAGTTTCACCCCAAGGTGAGATGTGGTTGTTCAAATTTATACGTTCCATTTAATTGCTTACAATAATTTACATGCCATTCTAATTGATTTATTTTACATTCAACTGTCACGAGGTCTGTTAGATGTGAACTTGTTGCAAAGGTCAAATTGAATACGATTTTCAAGCAGAATGTGGTGGTCTGTCCTACCTTATAAAAGTGGCACTCCGGCAAAACCAAGTATCAGTCAGGTAACTACATACAGCAGATCCTGTACAGAATCAGTGAACTTACTTTCATCATGCTTATGAAATACGTGGTTTTCCTGGCACTTTTAGTCCTGGCATTCGGTGCCGATCTACCAAAGTACTACAACACGGATGACGAAGAGTTGCAAGTGGAATACATCATGCCAGATGAACCCATTCAGCTGCATGCTCATTCAAATTCAGCTCGGGAAAATGATGTAAGTTATACCCTGTTATAAGGATTGACAAGTATTATTTTTGTTTTAATAAAATTTATTTTACAAGAACATGTTGATGCACAGGCTTCGGGAAAAACGTGCTGCCAATCCTGGTAAAAAGATGGGACCGGGACGAGACAGAGGAAGGGGGAGAAAAATTTCCTAAGAGCCATCATGAGCTGGTAGCTCAGAAAATGGTGTGCTACAATCCCAATTTGTTTGTTTAATAAAAAACAAAAGTAATGCAGAGTTCTTACGGTTTTTTGTTGTTGTGACCAAATCAGTTTATCTCAGGTTCCAACCACTATTAAATGTTGGCGAATGTATTAGGTCAAAATTGTGTAAAGCGGAAATCGGTCTGGCAATGCTGAGCAGAGTTATTCAAAAGGTTTGGTTATAAGTGCAGGAGAGGTTGCACATTATTGTAACATTCCATAGATCTTAAACTTTATTCTGAGTAAGGGGATGTCTCCTTTCGGAACACCTTACATTGACCCAATACAATGCTTACCTATGCACAATAATTGGAAGCACATTTTTAAGCCCGTTACATAATTCGCACTCGCTTTTGTATGAGATCTCATCAGGCGGCTCTAAATTTCAGCATCCTTGATCTAACAGGCTTCGAGTCAAATTCAATCAGGGATGAGATGGTCATAAAAAAAAAATACGCAGATAATTTGGGCTTGTTGTTGTCAATCCGATAGGATTGTCGATGAAACTGACTGGCGGATCAGAGGTGGAATTTTTTTTTTTAAGCTCAGGCAGGTCTTATACTTCTCTCCATTCCTGAAGCTTCTACAGGAGTCAGTTAAATGCAGCTTTAACCTCAAGCTATGTTGGGCTATGACCTATGAGGGAGTGTTCAGTAATGACACAATTCGATGTGCGGTCTAGTGAGCGAAGTTTAAGCCCTCGATCTGCTGCCATCGACTTGATCCACTGGTTTCGAACCACAGCCAGTGATAGGCGATATCGTTCAATCACTCCTCTCTGGAGTATAAACTGATCTTCAGACTAGAAGTCCAGTCGAATGAACGCAAAAGCTTGTGTTTTTTGACCGGAAGATGCAGATCTATAAAGGGTAAGAAGTGAGATAATAATAATAATAAAATAATTTTAGCACACTCAGAAAAAAAAATTGTAACAATTTTCGTTGGTTAAAATTAACCTAAATATCAAAATCCTTGATTTAAGAATAAAAATGTTGGCAATGATGTAATAAAATACTTATGGAGAGTATATTATTCTTACACTGAATCAGTGTTGTTATATCGTGGGATTTATCCCTTTTTGTGGGAATTTCGATGTCCGGAAAGCCTTCCGTGGGATAAAGGGATAAAGCATTCAAACTATTAATTTCTGGTGAAATTCTGAATGTCCATAAAAATCGACATGTAAATCGACTTTTATCAACATTTTATAGTACCAAAAAATAATCATAGCAGTGTTACAAACTGCGATTCTTATACTCAAGGTTAATTTAACGTGATTTTCTTTCCGTGTAATACAAATTTTACTTTAATAAAATGGATTTTGACGCAAAAAGTATCGTGGGGTTTTAAAAGGTAATTTTAGTACGGTGAAAAGGGAAAAAAGGGAAAAATGATCACGCTTCGTGCACTGAATACCTGATTCTTGAAACTTAAAAACAAGCTCTTGGTAAGAATAATAATATTTGAGCCAATAACTTTTAACTTCAAATATTTTAAGAATCTCAAAATTCAGCGCTTAACAATGTTTTTTTTCTGAGTGAACCAGGTTCGGCATTCTTTAAGGCGAAACGTTCAAATGTTTTCGTGTGCACGAAGAAATTTGCTTGTGACATAGGGCAAATCATTCGTGCGTACGAAAACGTTGGATCGTTTCGCCTTACAGAATCTGACCTCAGATCTTTCCAAATCTATTAGTAACCTGTAAGAAGCTACAACTCACAGAAGAGGACCAATTGCATTGGTCTGCAATTTACGTACGGATCTGCATTCCATTTCAATGACAATCGAATGACCAAATAGTAGGATTTTCCCACGAAGCCATAAATACCAGAGATACTATCCAAATTAACATTTCGCACATCCCGCACACTTGTTAACTGCGCATACCTACCTAATAACGTATACCAATTCTTGGGAATTTCTACTTATTCTGGATGAGAATTCATGCGATTCACAGCGTGAAAACCATACAATTTCCGAGCGTAATCCTTTGACTGGCATCCCCTTTCGAGAGGATTTCCAGATAACCAAAGTTCTGTCATCAATTGCAATCTGTTCATGGGTCTTCCGTATCAAGGTGCGCCTCTATACCTACCAAACATCGCATGTGACGCTCTACACGGTCCATTATCCTAGAACATTTGTCCTTGGTTTCATCTTTTTCGTTTGCGTTGTCGTTGACAGTGCTGACGAAATCATCTGTAACACACACTATACACACGAAGAGGGTTCTCGATGTAGGGATAATATACTCTTAGGATGGCGGTTGTTCCGTCACCATCATCATTGCCGCAGAGCTTAATCCGAGTCATTGAATCTGATATTCAAATGTCGTGCAACTTTTTGGGGAATCATTGCCCGCAGCAAGAATAGTATACTCCTCGCAGTCAACCACATGGATTTCAAGGACTTAGCCCTCTTCATTTGTTGTATTTCAATTGAGCTGTTTTTGTGGTGATTCTTGTGGGTGGATGGAAATCTCGAATTAAGTTCGTGTGAATTTTTTTTTTGTTTAAATATGCGACTTCATTCCTTTGCTATATCTGTCCATCTATTATTCGTAATGGTGATTAATTTGTCTGACTTAGAGGAGGTAACAGCATCACAGGTGAAACGATAAGAGCTCTTTAGTTGAATTCACCGCTCGATGAGTGGATGTATGGAAGCTTTAAGGCTGTTTTTCTCGTTTGAATTAATGCTTCTTGCATTGGAAGTAAGTTTATGTGTTTATTTGGATTGGCCAAAACCAACGAAATGGGGAAAACATTTTTTTAGCAAGACAGTACTTTTGCACCACACTGTGTCTGCCATAATAATCCAATTTAACCACAATCAAATTTAAATCGCCTATTAAAAGTGGCATAATAATAAATATAACCACGAACAAAAGAAGGCTGCCACAAAATTTTTAAATACACATCTGAGGTTATCAAACACAAGCTGACTCTCTGCCACCCAGGTGGGTGTCATCATCATCATAACAAAAGTAACACATGAATAACATTTGCACAGAAGATAAATCTCCATAAAAACATTCACCCCGTCCAACTCGGCACCGAATCCTTGCCATTCAAGAGACTGTTTTCGTTTGCATCAACTCCAGTCTACGTGGAAACTTCAGACGTCTTAACATTGAAAATATTTCCCCACGAATCACTGAACTCGAAGAATATATCCAATTGTAGCCACCCGCACAAGGCCCATTCCGAATGCTTACACAAAAGCATGTGGATTTAAAATTGTGATCCCAATACCCCTACGCCGTGGTTCTTAGAAAAGCTCTTTGTCCTTCAAATCGTTCAATAGAACATTATCGTGCGACAGCAATTCCGTAAATTCAACAGGAGCATATAACAAAATGATGATGATAAGGACTTAGGAAACCACTTTCGGGTTTATTTATTTATTTTTGTTTCTATTTTGATGCACAAGCTCTCGGGCCTGGCTGAAGAAGAAATTGAATTGAAAATTTAAATTGGAAAAGTTTGCATCGATTTAGGAGCACACTTCACCATGCAGTCAGTTAGCGGTCTTTTTTCATAGGAATCTCTCGCCGCAGTTATTCTTCAGCGGGTGTAGGTGTAGTTATAGCTATCTCAACAAATCATCTTGTCATTGCGATTGTATCGCAAAATTTATTGCAGTTCTTAAGCACGAAACGGGTGCATTTGCTGCACTTATGTTGTCTGTCATCAGGTAGAGTGTCAGCGACGAAACTTTCCCAATTGCACAAGTTTTTTGACAGCCACACAATTTAGATGGGCGAACGAATTTTTATACACCAAAGGGGTTCTGCTAAGTTTGGGTATTTTAAAAGACGATTGTCGAAGTTGGACTTAGATGAGTAGCCGAACGTAAGTTGTGGTGAAGAAATTCAAATGTAGGCTAGGAAGAACACAATTCGACTTTAGTGAACCAAATGTTATGTTGTGAAGCAACAAAGCAGAGCAGTCAGTGTTTACTCAACATAATTGAATATTTCATCAGATGAAGAGAAGCGCAAACTCTATTTGTATTAAGAGGATAGGGTTTATGTGGTTCATCGGATAATGGAATCATCAATTAAATACTCGAATTCATCAGAATAGAGCTATCATCCGCTGTTTGTGTATGGACGGATTTTAGAATCAAGTACTCTGGGAAATAAGTAATAACTAAGGCCAAGAAGGATATCTATTTCTGGAAGCTGAAAGTGTATAATTAAACCATTTGCAGTTGAGTATATTTGCGATCCTATCAACAATAGTCTTTCGACAATGCTTTCATGGGTTTCTGTGTTTGTGATACCCTTGAGGAAATGGAGTGAACTACAAATATGGTTAAAATAGAAGTCAAAAGCAAAACACTGTTAGCCCGTATAGTTGAAACTTCTTCACAAAATTCTTGAAAACTTAAAAACAAGTTCTTGTAAAAAAAAAATTATTAAGCAAGAATTTTTAGCTTATAATTTCTTAAAAATCTCAAAATTCTTCGTTTGACAATCTTTCTAAGTATGCATTTAAACTTTAATGATTTAATTCATGAGAAGGATGTCATTTGCAATCATTTTCAGTGTTGTCCAATCATTTACAATGATTTGCAATAATTTTCAATATGTGAATAATTAGAAATACGTAATTAAAAACTGACTAAAAAATAATGCAAACATTTGTATTATATTGAAATTTAAAGTGATTGGAAAATAATGCAAAAATGGTTGTCAATAATTGAAAATAATTTTAAAAGAACGAAAATGATTAGAAATGCTTGTTTTTTAATAATTATTTGCACTCTAAATGATTAAAAACTATTTAAATGATTGCACATAACAATTGTTGATATTTCGAAAGGATTACAAATGACTGCTTATGATTTTTCAATCGGAAAAGAATAAATTTCAATGGTTGAAAATATTTGAAATTAATTCAAAGTGAATGCATATGATTGCATATGACTAGAAGTTACTGGAAAAGGAATACTTATGAACTCAAATGATTCAAAATGAAATGATTGAAATTCATTGAAAAACAATGCAAATGATTGCAGGTGACTGAAAGTGTTTGTAGAAGAATATAAGTGATTGGAAAAGATTGCATTCTTGTGATTTACATCAAGCAAAATCATACGTATGTACGTCTATGATTGTACATACAAATTGCTGAATGTGGTTTCAGAGAATGCATTCTCCGCGGATTTAATTTTTGTCACAACTTGATGGATGTACATTGATTTTGCATTTGCATGTTTTCTGAAATAGTATAGCTCCTTAAACGGATTTTAATTCTTGTATCATTGAAAGTGCAATTGGAAAGTGTTTTTTCTTAACTTAATTGCCGTTCCCGTAGTCTGTCATTCTCTATAATTGGCATTGCCCATTCTGACGCTTTCTCGTCAATGAAGAGTATCCCTTCTGAAATGTACCTATCCTTCATTTGCTGGCATTTCACTGCCACACCTAAATAATTGTTGCTTTAACGCGCAAGAACAAGAACGAGGAATAGATCCGTCACCGTCGAGAAGAAAATATATTCTTATAATTATCTGACATTCGCTTCAGCTTTTTATTAACTGGAAGTGCAACGGAAAATTCGCCTCAAATTTTTAAGCACTCGACCAATTTACAAATGCATATATTTATTAACTATCTTTTACACTTTTTAAAATTAAAAATATTATTCAATCAGAACCACGGGTCAGTACAATTCAATTCTTCCTGTGCATTTATGATCAGCGATATATTTTTTCCTGATATAAGCGAGAATTACATCTCTTCCGCTTTTATACTGAAATTAAACAAAAAAAAAATTATTCGTGCTATTTAAGTTTAAATAAGTATTATATCACATCTCACCATTTCATCAGATTTTGAAGCATTATTTTCTGTTGGGTTAGAGTTATCGATCTCATTGTCCGCAATCCTTGGATCCTTCCTTACTGGTTGGCAATAACTTAAGGCTATCAAACCCAGAATCAAAGCTATTTTCAGTCCCATTTTAACACTTTCAGGTTTGTTTTTCAACTGAAGCTGTACTAGAATTGAGTTTTGTTTTTTTCAAACTATTCATACAATCTTTTCAATTATATGTGTGGAGTATATGAAGTCCGAACCCCGAAAGCGCAGTGAGATTAATTTGTTCACATTTCCTTATGCCATTATCTAAAAGCAATACCAATCATGTAATCGTGAAATATATTTAAGAGTGCATTGTTGCAAAAATAAAGAAAAATGTAAGCTTTTGAAGAAAAATACTGACGCTACCAAGTGAGCAGATTGATTGCTTCAATTAAATGTATTTCAGTCAAGTGTTCACCTCTTTTACAATCCAAACAAACCTACAGTGAATGAGGCAGTTTCTTGGGACTCAGTTATGGGATTGTTTAACATTTCCACCCTTTACGACAGAATACATGTGGGCTTTTACAAGTATCAAAATAAAGTATATGGAACATTTATTTTTTTAAGAGCCCCATTTCGGAAATTACAAATAAGACTCAGCATCGAAATTAGTAAGTGGAAGAATCTACCTATCACATACAATAGACTTGAACTTCATAATTAAAAAAAACAAAAAAAAAGAGGCCGTCATTTGAACCTACTAATGGCGCACACAAATAGAGGTAGGTAATCAGAATTCGAGCGTCTATTACTCGTTCCTAGTTTTATGTGCACTTAAGTCGTGTGTTTTACGGTATATGGATACATGGCTGCTTTTACGACTTGCTTTGTTCTCGGATAGGTGGTTTGTGGTGCTGCAGCTTAGGAAAACTTTGTGTACAAGTCGATCGTCTGTTTACGGAATAGTCAGTCTGTTGCATTAAATTCGAAAGAGGCAGACTCACAGTTAGCTTTTGCAAACTATGATGTAATATTTTCGTAGAAATCTAATCTCCGTTTTTTGATTTTCTCGCAATCCAAATGTTTTTAATTTGTGTAACTTTCTTGAGCCAATAGTAATTGTCTGCTGCGACACGGCTTTTTGATCGATTAAAGTACTAAAATTTAAACAATGCCTTTGCAATTGAACGCAACATCTATTCGGGAAAAAAGTTCAAATTGTAAAAATGTAATTCAAGTTCGGTGTATCTCTACGGCCGGTCGATAAGTGTCAGTGTCACCCTGCAAATCAGGATACAATAGTGCAAGGAAACTGGTTCAAATTGTCAGAGGTCCAGGTCGGTGAAATTTATTTTAGTTCATTAATACGTAAGCTATAAGCTATGCCGTTCAAAGAGTAAGAAAAGCTTTGTAAATCTGAGATTATCACTATCTCTATCATTTCATTGCGGATTTGTAAACTTATCGGGATCACAAAAACTACTGATTGTTAATAAACTGAACCTTATATGTACTCATAATCATCTTTAAAAAAAAAAACAAAGTAAATAAAGACAACAATAATTTATTGCTAAAAGTATAAGTAGTTTTGTTTTATTGCATAACTACAACAAAGCTTCTTTTTGTATAACAATGTGTGCAGTAGAAGCTCATAAAGATTGCTGCCGTACGAAAATCAGTTGACACTGAATTCCACGAGAGACATCTGTTGGCTGACATCTTAAATTGTAAAATTTTCGTGAAAACGAAGTAAGCTTATAATCGCATACCTACAGGAGGTGCCGTGGACAGCGTCAATTACATCTGCCCTCTTTCTAAAAAAAAATGACTTTCTGAATGACTTGGATTATTGCAATGAAATAAATAAATTCTGCTACATATTGAGGTCTAAACTAAAGTTTTTCGTTTTAAGAAATGCATACGGAAAGGGGCCAAGCTTTAACTCGATTCGTGTTGAAAGCCACAATTAATTTACAAACTAGTTTGTTTTTCTACAAGTATATTCGAAGGGAAGATGAAGTGAGCGCAGAAGATAGTTCTAGGCGCAGGTCCAGTCGTGGTCCACTGTCTGGCAGGAAACTTTGTCGTTTGTTGCATGTTCTGAATATGTTTTGTCTTATGTGAAAATTTCATGGCGGAACCCTTGTCAAAAACGCGTCCGTAAAAGCGCAACAAAACGCACGGCGAAAAAAAACAATCAGAAAACGAAACGAAAAACTCGTCCAAAAACCAGGCGAAAAAGCATCAAAAGTCGTCCAAAAATGCATCAAATCCAGTCGACTTATGTAGGTAGGACCTTTTTGTATTTGAATTACTATACCGGGTATTAATAATATTCAGGCTACACACTATGATACAAAAATGAAGGCATGCCAGTAGGTACTATTTAAGTGACATTTGTAAACTATTTTTTAATGTTTAAAAGACTTTTAAGGAAAATATTGTTAATATAAGAACAAATCGCACAACTATTCAACAGTTTCAGATTTTATATGAAATACCCATAAAAACAGTGATTCAAAAAATGTAGTAGGAAGACAAATATCAACTATAGTAAATATTTATTCATATAGGTATTCGCTTGGAATCATAAATAGGTTCAACTGCTAGGTAATGAAATATTACTCTCTGTGTGCAATAATACAGATAATGCAGATAAAAATGATAATTAATTACTAATTAAAAAAAAAAACCTCTCAAGTGGAATCCCCTTATTCCGATTAATATTAAATCACGCTGTTCCACTGAAATCATTCTTGGTTTTATCTTACACAAAGGTGGTCGCCTTAATTATAAAGACATCAGTTGACAACTTCCAGTCAGTATTAAGAAGCCATTGACAGAAGTAAGTGGACCTGAATCAAAATGTATTTGAAGGTAGTATTTGTTTGCACATTGGTCGCTTTGACTGGCGCACTCCCAGCAAGCGAACCCACAGAAGAACTACACTCAAGTGTGCTGCTGTCAGTTTGATTCCAGAAGCGGTTGAAGGTTATATCGAAGGACTCTTTCCTGGGGCGACTGGTGAAGCCAACGTTATCCTCGCGGTTAGTATGCATGATTGCTGTAATACCTTCTGAACTACTATTGATTTCGTAACTTTCTCAACAGTCCTATGATGATGAAGAGAGCGCACCAACGAGATCCAAACGAAGAGCCTGTCGAATTGTTCGAGTTCGTAGCAGATCCGGAAAGATTATTATTATAAAGAAGTGTTAAAATATATAACATATATAAATAAACGTAAAGTTTAAACTTGGCTTGGATATTAGAAGTGGTTACATTTCAATTGTTAAGACTGATGGACAGCTGAGCGGGGGTTCTAAGTTCGATCCCTGGTGAAGCATTAAATAACATTGTAAGTTTTTTTTTTTTCACTGCTCCCCCTCGCGGTCGACTGACCAACATCGACGAGTGGAAAGGAGCTACAATTTTATTCCGAGTTCGAACGGCTGAATCGAGAAGATCTCGTTTGCGAGAGGTGGCCCAGTGGAAAAGCATTAAATTTTAAGTTGACAGTTCGCATTATGTGGCTGAAGGGGAAAAAGTGACGTTCCCCACCAATCTTTTTCTTGCGTTCAGGGGGTCAATTCTGGTTCTGTGAAAGAGTGAATAAATCGTTTTCACATTCTCTTTCACACATTGCTTTAATTTTTTCGATTCACTCGGTACTAAAAAGCGATTCTCGTTCAATAAGTAAATTTAATATCGCACACCGTGTTGTACGACATCAGGTTCACAATTTTCAATCTCTCACTAAAAACATTCATTTGAAAATGAGTACGTGAAAATAAATTATTCGTATGAAAATATTTGATGTTTGGTTTCACATTTTCGTGGAAAGAGAATCGAAATTACGGTGAAAGGGTAAAAACATTTGCATTTCACTTTTTCACGGAACCAGAATTGACCCCCTGGTTAAATCACTTATTCGACTTAGATTCTTGAATTTGCCCATTATCACAAAAACAGCGTGCGGTCATCCAAGCTGGAGGCGGAAATGGATAACAACCCATTCGGAATCAGCACTTCAGCAGAGCAGCACAAGCTGTTTTTAGTACATTTTTTTCGATAACACATGGCGCTACAGATCGACTTTGACATTTGTCAATGATTCGATAAACCGCTGGGTGGCGTGGTTGATCCACTTGCATTATGACAGGTGTCCTTTTCGTTTCGTCATTACAATTGAATGGGACGGACTTGCTATTACGTGCGGTCATATATCTATCAAAAAATTACATTGTGAAATTCGTATAACCAACTGCTTTTAATTTTGTTCCGGAGCAATTGGATTTGGATAATTTGCCACACAATTTGAGATTGAAAGACGGCTCAGTTAAAATTTTGTTGCGCAATGCGTTTGATTGTGAAGAATCTCAAATCAAGTGTCATTCAAGCGACGATTTTGTACGTCTATTCCGATAATAGAACGAAAAATTTACCACAAATTACTTCAATACAAAAGCGCAAAGTTGGCCGACACGTCTATCATTGCGGTTACTTGAGTTATTTCCATTTTATTAAATACAACATTCTTACTCTTTATGTAAAGAATTTTAACTGAACGAATAACATGAAGCAGCGTAATGCAATTATTATATTTACTACATTGACGCTAGTAACAAATAAAAAACAATCCCATGTTCTCTCATAAAAACAAGCGCACTCAAAAATACCCTGCCTTACCTACTGGCATTCACAATAGAAAAACAACCGATCATAAGAAATCACTATTTCTGACGTAGGTATGGCTCGGTTTGCTGATGTTGTATTTCGTTATTCTTCTAATCTAAACTATCATGAAGATGGTTCTGATTATGATCTGAGGGAGGTGAACGGTTCACGCAATAAACATCACATTCCTTCATCTTTTTAATGCATTTATTTTCAAGATCGCATTCGTACAGTCAGTAGAATTTTTCGGCCCAATTTCGAATGTAGAAAAGTTTACTACGTATGTAGTTATTTTTATTGTAGGTATGTGAAATGTTTCTACTATATATCTACTCTAAACAATATCAAACTTGTTTTGCGCACTTTTCAGATAATTATTAAAATATTAAATGTGGTTACTACATGAATCACATGCCTCTAGTTTGTTTAACTTGAACAATGAACATTCCGCTGGGAATCCGTACACAAACTTCCGATTCACAATTTAAAATTGATGTAAATAAACAAATTCCATTGTAAGGGAATGCCTAACTCGAGAACAAGTTTTTATTGAAAAGAAAAACAAATACACAACTTTAGATACTACTAGTACCGCGCGCCATGGCAGCAATAATATAAATGAAAGTCATGTTAGGTAGGTATTTCAATTCGGTATGTATTTTGTAGTTCTGTAGCTAGCCAGCGGCTAACCCTAAAGCTCCCACAAGCAATGCGAAGCTTTCATTCTACGATAGCAGATAAATACGAAATTCGCTGCATTTCAATAAAATGTATTTAAAATAATTTCACCATCAACCTTAACCAGTCTCTGTATGTATTTATCTGTTCTCGCGAATTGGGAAATACCAAGAACCGATACGAGTGCACACATCAATCATCCCTGGGCATAGCAGCATTGATGGTATAAAATACAACTTCCTATGGCGCGAAATAACACTTCTAATCAAGCCATCTATCTATTCGCACAGTAGTTGATAAACATTCCAGATCCGATACCGAGAATGTCTTTTAAGGCTGTGTTACTCATCGTTTTGGTAGCAACAGCGCTGCGAGTCATTTATCTCGGAGGCGTCTGCAGGAATGGCAGCGGCAGGCAATCCGAAATTGCGGCGCACATCTCTTGGTCATACGTATTGCGACTATTGACCAGCTTATTCGGCTGGTGCGTCGTTGAACCGTGCAAGTGCGCAAGTCGCCAATCTAGCCATGGATTCCTACCCAGTTCCACCTTGGATTTGAATAATGAATGTCCAGTTCAAAATGAGAGTAGTGTTTACCTAAAAGATGGAATGATGCTGCATTACATTGTAAGTTGCTATAACAAAAGTTGTTATGACGTAATTTATTTGTACCCTCTTTAGCAGTGAATGGAGCAGCTTCAATGTAATGAAATGGAAGGGAAGTCGCTTAGAAAACAGTTGCGAAAACTATTTCAAAAGAAGCTGTGGATTATCGAGACAATCCGGCATTTTTAGCTAGAAAACAAACCAAAGTTTATTTATTTATTATTATTTACATCAAAATAAAATTTAAAAAATGCTTGCTGATTTAGACTTTAAGTTAGATATACAAAAAAATCTACCTGCCATGCATTCGTGCCAACGAAATAAAATATAAGAAACCTGTTTTGTTAAGTGTAAAGGACAAATTTTCTTGTTTTTCTATAGTTCAGTAAGTAAGGGGCTGCGAAAAAAATGATTTCAAACACAAATGAGTTTTTGTCGACAACAAGCTGCTTGTTTTTTAACGAATTGTCAGTTCTTAACACGATACTTGTCCAAATATCTGCAACTCTATTTTGAAAAAATTACATTCCATATATTCGTGTTTCTTATAAAACTATGTACACGCAGAAAAATCACTTTTTTATAATCAACCCACTTTCGGTTAAAAATTACCAAGTATAATAGTTGATTAAAAATAGCCGCGCTACAGCGTTTACAAAAAATCCGTTAAAAATAACCAATTCCCTTCCAAATTTTGCCGGTCGTAAAAAACAAACTAAGTCTGTAGAATTTAACCAACTTACTTTGTTTGGTTGATATTAATCTAGAAATTTAAAGTGTGTTTTTAAAACAAAATGCACTTAATCTTTTTATCTCGGTAATTTTTAACAACGAATCGCATTCGGTTAGTGGCAATTCTCATCTAAAAGGTAGATCTAGCTCAATTTAAAGTGAAAAAAAAAACGAATTTATTTTTGTTTGGTCTAGATTAGTTTTATTTGAATTTTTTTGAAATCGGAATAAAATTGTAGCTCCCCTCTACTTGTTCCAAAAATAAAAATTCACAAAAACAGAACGGTTGAGGGAATCTAGGTACCTGTTGCCCCCAACTATTTATTTATTTCATAAATAATTTTTCAATTTCTAGAGAATTTTTTTCAGATCTGGATTTATCTTAAAACTTAGTTACATTTATACTTTCATCAATTTCAATATACCATGAGCAGCTGTTATACGTCATTCAGGCGAAAAAAGATTCGAGCTCAAAATTAGCTATCTATGTATGTTTTTCCAGGAAGGTTCTTATCTATGGGAGCAGCTGTCAATTGGCGCACAAATAGAGATTCATCTTGTGATTCATAAAGCAGAAAAAGTCTGAGATCTGAAATGAAAGTCGTATGTCCAATACAAACAAAATTTAGTTGTTAAGTTGAACTGACATACAACTTAAATTAAAATTACTTGTGTTGGTCTGTTTGTCTGGCTTTCTGTCTGAATAGCGCAACCGGTTAAGTTGGGTGCATTTAAATTTGTTTGTATGTCTGTCTGCCTAAATGATTGAAGTATTTATACCAACATAGGATTTTCTCTGTCTTAATGTTGTAAGCCGACTGAACTGATTTTGATGAAATTTTAAAGCGAAGCTGGTACTACCACTTTTTACAACAAATTTGGACAACTTCCTTGTCTGTTTGTCTGCTAGAAATCTGTCTGAATGTCAAAGGCTGGTTAAACTGATATAGATTAAGACAAGGGAGCGCTTCAAATTCAATTGTTTTATTCCAATTAGTGACAGCAATATTTACTAGGTATTTTGAATGTACTCCGATGGTATTAGCGCCTGCCGCTTTTACGGATTGACAGTGATGTGGGTTTTGACTGATAGCCCGTGATCGAGCCCAAGCATTCTTAAAGCATAATGACATTTCACTTCTGCCAACTAATGCCGGGCATTGTGATTTTATAATAAATATTTAATGTGTAATCGGATTTGCTTTTGAAAATACACATCTTCTAGAAGTAATTATCTTAAGATATATTATGTAGGTAGGTAGGTGTGTCATATACGAGTATCGCTGTTTGCTTTATGCCCTAAGCCGCTTCCTTGGAAGAATATTTTTACCGTCAGGGCAGTAAATAGCTCGAGACGATCTGATTCCGCAGCTGATCTCCGCCTGCCATTTTCCTAGAACTGCGCACCAAAGCTGGAGATATCTACCTACGCAAAGCTAAGCTAAGTCCTGGACTGGAATTTAATAGGAGTTTATTTAAGCATTAAGTTTCTGAGAATTTCTTCGCCCATCTATTGAATTCCCCAAGATATTTCTCCTTACGATTTTTCAAAAATTCAGCTGATCTATATTCTTTCGATAAAAAGATCGGTCAATGTCAAGCCAATCGTGGAAACGTGTTGCCTTCAATTGCACCACATTATATCCAAAGAAAAAACTTATCATTTTCATGGCATTCAATGCCCCGGATCTAAATAACGGAAATTTCACGATCGTAATATACATGTTGTAAATATATTTAAATAAACAAAACAGTGGTAGGTAGTATGTTCCCTCCAATTCGCATCGAGTCGATGTAAGCATTTCAAGTGCCAAGTGCGTCGGCGCTGTTTATAAGCTTTCTTTGCGATTTCAGAACTAAACAAAATAACCAAACCACTGGAATTTCACCAAGAATCGTAAACACAGTCGGCATCGGCACCGGCTACCTGCCGGCTACGGCTAGAATTGTATAAAATGCTGCGTTCCAATCAGCAAGTTCATCAGTATTCAGTAGTATTGCAGTCGAAACATCTCGTTCAAACAGAAACAGAATGATTCCAAAATTTGTGTTTTTCTTTGTTTTGTTGTTGGTGTCGTTAGCATCGGTGTACGGATGCTTGCCAAATACGGTATTAGATGTGGAAGACTGTCAAATTGGAAAGGTCGATGATGTTTATTTCGGACATGACATGTTCCTGAATTTTATTGTAAGTTTTACATTGTTATAGCTAAATTTGATTTTAAAATATTGCATTTATAACAAACAGTGAACCACCGGCACTCCAGTAATGGGAACAGTACTAATTAAATTGATATCCATTGTCGACACCTTCTGGGAAAAGTTAGTAATCGAAAGATATTAATAATTCAAGTAAATAGATGATACCTACTCAACTGTGGATGATCATGGGATTATGATTGTTCTAGGTACCTAGGTATGTTCTTGCTTAAATGATTTTGTAGGTAACCGCTTCGGGCCTAGCAAAAGTACTTAAATGTCTTAAAATCTGTTAGAAATATAAGTATTTGCTAATAAAAGTACCTATTACAAATGAAAACATTTTCATTCATGTACCTGCTTTAAATTTGATGGTGGGTGAATCTAGACCTTAGCTATCGTATTCTATAGCTAGCTGCCGCCAGTCTTCTCCATTGTTAATAATAATGGCGTTTTCGATTGAATGAAAAACTAGTCTTTCTATAGAAAGAACAAACATCTAGAAGTGCTCTTACTATGTCTCCAAGTTGCATTGAAAAATAAAGTGTATACTTCCAGGTCAATTCTTTACACGACAGAAGTGTCCGGGATAGGTATTTATAAAGAATTGGCCTGAAATCGCAAAGTATCACATTGAAATGTGTGTTGCGTTGTTAGAAACAACGTTTGCAACATGTAATCAGAAAATTTTGCAAATATACGTGCGAAATGTAAGCTTTAATATAAATATAACGATATGATCTATTGAAACATTATTATGTTTAGATACTTTAAAAACAAAAAAATAAAAATAAAAATACCTAGTAGCAACACAAAATCTTTCAATTTTATGAAAGAAAGTACACGAACGAACCTAATGTAATCTTTTACGAATAAAACTACAACCGCCTCTTCCATAATTATCACATTCCACCACATTTTTATGGTTATGAATTCTTCGTTTCTGAATCATTTGCAGTTTATACAATTCTGAATAATTTATAGCAAGGTACGTTTTGTTATCATTTACACAGAAAATAAACTTCATCCTTATAGCTAATTCTAAAACCATGCACCACATGTTTCTTATCTATTCCCCACCAGATACCAACCAAACGAATTCGCCGCACCAAAAACTGAAACTTGGCATCACCAATCCATCTGACAAATGCCTGACATTTCTCGTGTAATCGTTAGGAAAATAAAACCTGCCAACATTCGCATTGCCGCTGAAAATATCAATTTTTCGCAAATAATTAATAAATTTTCTCCCTTTTAATGAGGCCAGTCATCGCAAGAGTTAAGCTTTTTTTTTAATACTGCAGTACTCTCGTGCATACCTAGTGCTAAATAATGCCGAAAACAAAGAAAAAATCGCGTGCTGAACCTGAATCCGGATCGGAAGAAACGGCTTCTGTGGACTCTGATTCTGATTCCTCCAAAAGTAAGTCATCCTCGTCATCATCATCTTCGTCGTCATCATCCGAAGGTAAAAAGAGCACACGCAAAAAATCAACCAAAGCAAAGAAATCAAAAAAGCAAAGCCACGACAAAAAGAAGAAACGTAAACACGAGAGCTCCGATTCGGAATCAGACGATTCCTCATCTTCATCATCATCGTCAACATCCTCGGCAGGTAATAGGGATGCAATTAAAAAAAAACGCACTCGACACAACGACACTGAACAGAAGAAACCCAATCGAAGAAACTCGGATCCGTTTGATTTAGAAGTGAATCGGGCTGATGGGAGACGTAGCCCACCAGTGGCGAAGAGATCGAGATCTGTTGAGCGAGGGGACGATGGTGGCAATTGTTCGAAATGGGATAGTCCAGGAAGGGAACGACGACGAGGCGGTGGCTATCAGAATAATCAAAACTTTGACCGAAGAGGCGGTGGCGACAATTGGAATCGTGGTTGGAACAACGGTTGGCGGAATAATCGCGATAACGGTTTCCGTGGCAGAGATGGATATGGTGGTGGCTGCAGTGGTCGCGACAGAGACAGGGAAAGAGATAGAAGAGATAGTGGTCCGTCTTTTCGTTGTGGACGGAATCAGGATGAGAGGTGGCGTAACGACGACAGAGGGCGCAACGATGATAGAGGACGTCAGGACGACAGAGGCCGAAGCGATTATAGAGACAGAAGGCCAATCGAACGAGATGGTGATCGAGAAAGGGAGTCTGCCGGAGATCGCCCCGAAAAGGAGCGAGACTCAAACAAAGAACGAGACAATGAAAGGAGGTAAGTAGGTAAGCGGTTTCTTTACAGCTGGTCTTTAATTTATTTTTTACAGACGCAGCCGAAGTCGCAGTCCACGAAGGCCGCGCAACTTTCCACGACGCAACAACGAAGACAATGACAAAGATTATGAGTGGGGAGGGCGCAAAGATGAAACACGCATCAAAAAGGAAGAGGAACAGAGTCCCACTGAAAAGGAGAAACCAAACTTCGGCCTGAGTGGCAAACTCACAGAAGACACCAACACTGTGAATGGTGTCGTAGTCAAATACGCCGAACCTCCAGAGGCGCGCAAGCCCAAACGAAGATGGCGCCTCTACCCATTTAAAGGTGAGAAGGCGCTACCCACTTTGCACATTCACCGTCAGAGCTGTTTTCTTATTGGACGCGATCGCAAGGTATGCGATTTACCTGTTGATCATCCTTCGTGCTCTAAGCAGCACGCAGCGCTGCAGTATCGACTAGTTCCTTTCGAAAGGGAAGACGGCACAGCCGGCCGTCGCGTTCGCCCCTACGTCATCGACTTGGAGTCCGCTAATGGCACTTTCTTGAACAGCAAGAAAATCGACCCCAAGCGATATGTCGAGCTAATTGAAAAGGATGTTCTTAAGTTTGGATTCAGTTCGAGGGAATATGTTCTCCTGCACGAGAACAGCAAAGACGATGAAGATGACGACGATGTGAAGCAAGAGGACGATAGTCTTCAAGTCAAGGAGGAGCCCGAGTAGATGTTAAGCGCTTATACTGTAGTGTATGTCAAAATTCAATTTATTATTATTTGTTTCCCTCAACATAGAGGAAATAAAGAGCTATACTCTCTCCTTTTCGATTTTTGGAAAAGTTATTGGCGTGTTTTTTATTTTATCTGTGTTCTTTGCAGTAATAATTTCAATTTGGCGTCCACAGCTTCCATCAAATTTCCTTAATAAAAACATTAAACATTCCCAGCTGTTGTGTCGGTGCTCATCAGCAGATCTTTCGTCATTTTAATATATGGTTAATCAATCAGAACTTTTAAAGTGCCTCTACTTACAAGCCAGCACAGTATTCTGCAATATTGAACGATATCCTTGTAGTAGCGAAGGCTTAAAGTATAAGTCTTACCTTCTTTGACTGTCCACGCTAAACGAAAAACGCTTGCTACAAGCCTAGCTTCGGACATTACATTTAATTAAAAAAAAAGCTGCAAGGAGTTTCGAACTCGCTCAAGCTTCTTACATACACACATAAAAAACAGAGTCATGGTAAATACTTGTATGTATATGTACAAGTTTGTCTTAAATGGTATTTAAAATTTCGATTGTCCTTCATTAACGTAATGAACTGACTTCCTTTTTGGCTGACTTCCATTCTCTTCCGCATCGGTCGGTGTTGATACCCTGAATGACATAAGTTCACTTCCGCTGCCTTCAGGTTGATTTCTTTGGTTTGTCATCGCTTCCCCCGTGAAGCTGCTCTGCAAGCTCGATGGGTTATTGGCTCGGCTCGAAAATGAAACTGAAATAGGCGACGTAAGAAATAGTTGGGTTGGAACTTAGCTGAAACTACCTTTCGAGTTACCTTCATCATCATCTGACTCTGCGAATGACATATTCGTGATGCCCTCTAAAAGAAACGGGTTAAAAAAAGTCTTATCAGAAAGATACGATCTTATCTACCTTCGTAGTCGCTGGTATGGTTTTTATTAAGGACCGTCAACTTCATCGACATAAGCTCGTTGAGACATTGCTGGAACGTTGGCCTATCCTCAGGCTCATGACTCCAACATTGTATCATCAGTTTGTACCTGCAAGAGGAAGGCTTTACTTTACGGACGTACGATTAGTGTGTAATGATCCTACAATTTGTCAGGGCATGCCTGTGGTTGCTGCAACCGTCCGCCCTCCTTAACGAAGTTGAGTACTTCTAAATTACTCTGCGCCGGGTAAGGTTGCTGACCGAGACTTAAGATCTCCCACAGCAATATCCCAAACGACCAGATATCAGACTGCGATGTGAATACCCCATCGACGAGACACTCTGGAGCCATCCATCGGACCGGGAGTAAACCCTCGCCCTCTTTGCGGTAATAGTCGCTTTTGTATATGTCTCTGGCGAGACCGAAGTCACCGATTTTCACAACACGAAACTGCGGGTCCACCGAGGAGACCAAACAGTTGCGACATGCCAGATCACGATGCAAGAAGTGTAGGTCCTCTAAGTACCGACAACCTGTGCACACATCCAGACACATGCCGACCAGTTCGAGCAGTGATAGACTTCCAAGTTTACTCTGTGAATGATCCGAATGAGGGAACTGATAATGGACGCAGCAAAGACTTACCAAAGTAGGGCGAGCTTGTCGAAGGTATGTCTGTAAATCGCCACCCTCCATCAATTCCATGATGATGCAGATGGAGTCCAAGTCAAAGCACACGCCTATTAGCTTGACAATGTTTTCGTGCTTGAAGTGGCTCATGAGGTGAGCCTCCTGCAGGAGTTCCGTTTTCTCCTGCTCACTGGAGCCCTTGCGTAGGGTCTGCAATCGAGAAAAGCACTTGAAAAACAGCCTTCAAGGTTTTAAAGCAAATGCGTCTACCTTAATAGCAACACGATCCTGCGACCCATCGTCGATATATGTAACCAAACCCTTATACACCTCGCCAAAGGCTCCGCTGCCCAGAAACCTATGCATATCAATCTGACCACGGTTTATTTGCGGCAGCAGAGCTATATCACCATCAGTCAAGGGTTTTCCAGTGTATAGCATGCTACTGGTTTGTGAGAAGTTGCGACTCCTCGCCACCTGTTGCAAGGTGGCAACATCCAGGCCCCAAATACTTGGTCGCGACTCGTATAGGAGCTTCTTCGCATGTTTCCGTCGGCCGTGAACTGCGAATATATGAAACTGAAAGAAACCTATGTGGGCAGTCAAGACCATATACTCACCATATCTGATCAGCATCGCCAAAGTGACACAAGTCAAAACTATGGTTATGGGCGCTATGATGGCAAAGACCAGTGTATCCCGCTTTCGTGGTGATACAAACGGCTCGGCGATCATTTCACTATCCGGACTGTACGGTCCCCAGCCAAAGGAGTTCCTTGCACGCACTCGAAACATCAGAAGTCTCATCGTGTGCAGTTCGGTTATGATGCAGTTGGTATCGGTTCCGTTACAGTAGGGAATCCATTTGTCTTGGACCGGTTCGATTTCCTCAGCCCAAGGAAGCTGGCCGAGTCGCGCCATCGTTTTGTTGCTCACTCGCATATCGTCGTCTTGGGCAAAGTAATGGGACCGCCGAACTCTCTTCACCTGGCTTGACTGTAGAGCTTCCAAACTGTATTCCTGGATTGGAGCCCCATTATTCCGAGCCGGTTCCCAGAAAATGTTGAAAACCTCTCGCTTGATGTGCCTTATCAATGGCTGACCGGGAGCGTCCGGCCGATCAGCGAGAGTTTCAAAAACGAACCGATTGTCTGGGGGCCAGACATAGGGGTGGACCGAATGCGAGTAGAAGAGCTTCAGATGGAAGCTGTACTTCGTCTTCGGCTCGAGAGATTCTATGACTCGCGCATGGGAATCGTTAGTGATATTAACGCTTATGGCGTCGTCCAAGTCCAGGCGAGAATAAAGAAGAAAGGCCGACGTTATGTATGTTGAGGAGTTCCAGTTCACAGTCAAGCTGTAAGCAGTTGAGTCGACAAAAGCCAGGCCTTCTGGCTCGGGAAACGTCTCCAAGCTGTAAGTTGCACTTGTGTTGGATGCCGTTTCGGTTGAGAAGACCTTTATCCAAACCAAGTACATGTGATCCGGTCGCAGGCCGGACAAAAGGAAAGAGTTCCATTTGTCTTCGCCCTCTGGAACTATTTTTTGATGGCGATGGACCACCCCATTGTTGGGATTCTCTGTCTGCCAGTGGATCTCGTACCACACTCTGTCGTTGCTAAGTACCTCCGGGTGCACCCACTCAACCAGGCCATCCCTGGGACTAACCGCTTGGACGGTTACATTCCGCGGTATGGATGGTGTTCCAGGAGCCGTTATAAAGTTAACTGCTGGGCCCAGCACTTTTGGGTATCCGAGTTTATCGGCGTAGTAGCTACTGATCTCCAGCTGTACAGTATACCTAGAGAACGGTGCCAGTTCCGTCACGTTCATTTTTGGCTCAAAGCTGTGTATATCCCTAGCTCCGGCCTCTTCTTTGCCCAATTCCGTTAGGAGTAGGTTGTACTTGAGGCCGGGTATCTTGAAACCACATTCTTGTGGTCGGGAAATTCTCGGAAAGCGTAGTTCCAGGCTGTGTTTGGTGGAGTTCACAAGTTGCGGAACGAGAAGGTTGGTCTCGACAAGCGGCTCCTCCTCAAAATCTGGCAAGAGGCACCTTCTCTCCGGGTACGGCTGAAGGCTCAAGGCTGTGATAACGCTTACATCTTCTATGTTCACCATGTACTCGAGAGATTGCTTCTGTCGCTCGTAGGCTCTTATTGAACTTGGTTTCAAGGCATAGACGAAGCCATTGTCCCACGCTAGATGTTGGTTTTCACTATCCACACCGATTTTTAGGACTTGACACGTTTTTTTCTGAAGACTTAGCACGCAGATATTCCCTTTTTCATCGACCAGAATCACGGACTCTACATCCCGCTCAAAGCAACCAGGATACATGTTTTCGTACGTTGAAATCGTGTCCAGAAGGAGGCTTATCTCACTCAGTTCGCGAACGTTCCATCCGCTCAAGCTTCCATTCCGTTCCAGCCACAGTAAGGTCTGACTAAAGGGAAGAATTACCAAATCCCTTATCGGCTTGGGATTTGAGATCAGTAATTGGCCACTTAGCGGCTCGCCTTCGAAATGGTTTAGATCCAGGCTGTGTATGGTACTTCCACCACCTTGGTCCGCCTGGGACCAGTAGACGATCCGGGCTATCCAATCCACCGTCAGCGCTTGAGCATCAGCCTCTAAGAAACTGAGAATGCTCACGTTTCCTCGGAAGTATGACATTAGTTTTCCAGCCTCGTTTATCCAAATCAAATGATTCTCCTCACGAATGACAACGAGGTGTCGAGTGGAGTCGTTGGTTACGGTGAAGACTTCCGTGGAATTGAGGTCCATATCCAGGAGTCCGATGTGATCAGCAGTTGCGAGGAAGAGCCTCGGAATCGACTGAAACTCTGAGTCTACGCTGATTGATATCATTTGCGAGGATGCCCCCCCGGCGCCAGACGTAAAAGCCTGGGCTTGAAACGAATACGTAGTATTCTCCTCTAAGCCCCAGAAAATCGCCTCGAGATCGGTGGAGTTTTGTATGGCAAACGTTTCGTTTCCCTTCTGGCAGGTGATACTGTAGATGACTATAGGTCCGTTCCGCTCTTCGGGAGACTCCCAGCGTACAACAGCAGAAATGTTTTGGTCTCCCTGAAGGGGGTTATGAATACGATTGACAAAGGCTCTCAGCCGCTGCGGTTCTGACGGAGCAGCTGTTGGAGAAAATACGTCAACCGTCGTTGTATTGCCACTACTCCAAGGCGAGGCGGCTGTGATCCACACCTGAAGAGGAGAATACGGCGGCAAGTTTCTGTGTGGATAATGGACTGACGTTTCGAAACTCTGCCGGAATAGGCTTTCTTCTACCTTTATGAAATAAATCACTTTGTAACCACTGTCAGACTGGACAGGATCCCAGGTTATGTTGAAGTTGTCCCACAGACCAATTACTTTTATGCTGGAAGCATTAACAGCGTCGGGTGTTACACTGCCGGCGGCTTCTAATCGCTGTGATGGCTCTATCACTTGGACTCCATAAGTCGTGACTTCGGACCCGAAGAAAGCTTGGTTCTCGCCCTTCTCATTGCCAAAAACTAGTGTTGTCGCGTTCGTCGACCAAGCAAGCCTGCCGGACAGGTATGCGAACCAACTCTCAACAGGTGGGCCCTCGAAGGGCGTCATCACGGGACTGCCTACATCTTTCATCACATGAGCCATTGGTGCGCTATACAGGTAGCTCTCATCATCAGACTGTGTCGTCCAGAGAACGCGTTTGTTTTGCAAATCCAAGGCGATACCTACGGGGAACTCGTCTGCAAACAGAGACGCCTTGTAATAAGTCACGCATGGGCTACCGCTTAAGCCACATGCCTCGATGCGAAGTCCTGTGGAGTAGTACACATATCCGTTTTCGGAGTCCAATTCCATGTTAGTTATTCCGAAAATCGGCAACAGTTCCCGCCCCGAACCGTCCAAGCTTACCCGCACTAAGGCTCCCTTCGATTCGTCTGTGAAACACAGCTTCTGTCCCTTCCAGTCATATGCAACGCGCCCCACTACCGTGTCTCCCACAACGGTTGTCAGGTTGCTCATATCCCACTGAAAAACATGAGAATCTTTAACAAAGTACAAGTTTCCATCAACCCATGAAAAGCTTTTAACAGATCCGTTCAATATGGTTTCAATACCGTCCCCTGCTTCATTGGACCGCAGCAGGCCATTGCTGGTTGCCCAGAGTAGATAACGCTCGCCTGAAGACTCCCAGGTTTCCGATCGAAACCACTCACTCCAAGGGCCATCAGCTCCATTGAATGCAGTAGCCCTGACCCTAAACCAATACTCTGTATTCGGTTTAAGCTTTTCAACAGTAAAGAACTCGGTCTTGATGTTTCTAATCGCCACGCTGACCTCACCTTCTTTGACTTCCAAGTCAAAGTTCCAGCCGGACCAGGCTGCTGCGCCCTGGAAATACCCCTTTTTTGGCGACCTCCAAGACAACTTCGCCGTATCCGCTGTGAGAAGGGCTTGAACTTTGGTCGGCGCACCAGTTGGGCTCGGTATCAACTGAGTAGATGGCTGGAAAAGCTTTAAAATTGCGCAGCTGTCGAAGAGGACCGTTAATGATTGGTTGCTGTAAATCTGCTTCCCATCGGTCCAATACAGGATTGTATTATATTGCACCAGACCCACTATCATTTCCGAAGAAACCTCTATACCCGCCTCAAAAGCGAACTTCCCGTCATACGAGATTTTCAAAAGCTTTCTGTCATTCTTTGAGAATGTGCTAAGAAGGGTTCTTTCAGGGTCGACAGCAAGTGTGCGAAAGCCTTGAGCTTTAAAAATGTTTTTCCAGCTCAGGTCGGCCAAATCTAAGCGAAATATTCCCGACTCAAGCGTGATCCAAAAGATCAATCCATTCAACGGGTCTGCATAGAGCTCGACAGGCTTTTCCCTCAAGCCTTCTACCATGATCTTCGGCCCGTTCGCAGAGAATCCGGTTCGAGATATCAGCCACGTTCCATCACCTTCCACCTCTCCCACGGTATATAGGTAGGAGTTCAACCAGTCTACGGACATTTTGGACGGCTTAAAATTGGCAGCGGACTTTGGCGACATAATCGCATCACGTTCTCCTTCAATCTGCATGTTGATTCTGTTTGAAGAAAGGCTCATAAGGTAAGTCGAAAAAAAGTACATGCCTGTAGGTACCTGTAAACATGTCCACTGTCGTCCGAAACAAAAAATATCTGCTGATCGATTAGCACGTCGAAACCAAGTATAGGATGATCGCTTTTGTACAGTTCCTTCGCTATCGATCCATCTGCAGAGGTATTCACAAGAACCAACTTGTATTCGCCGACGACAATGAAGGCTGGATTTGTGACTTCCCCTGGAGTGCTATCGGTTGAAATGACTTCCCTCGCAGAGGGGCCCTCGCCAAAGGAGTTTATCATTGATACTTCTACGTCATAACTTTGCTGGGGCTCGAGGTGGTCAAGAATGGTGTAGGTATCTGATGAATTGACAACCTGAAACGATAAATAACGTTTGAGGTAAGACAAGATAAGTGTAAAAGCTGCACGTTAAGGCTTGCGACACAACCGAAAGAGTTGCAACTTGATACAAAGAAGGTACCTAGACCTTAACCTCGTTTAGTGGAGAAGTAAAGAGCTTCAATTTAATCTGGTACCGATAGCAAACAAGCTTCGTCACTTACAGAGCTCATAAACATAAAGATAGCAATAAAAAGTAGGTGTGACAAATTGTAGGCCCGTATCAAGTTTTTTCGACATAAAATCCCCTCTAAAAAATAGTTGACCCTTTCGTTAAAACTTAATTTCTTAAATCTTGATAACGTATAAAGCAAATAGACAAACGCCTGCTGTTTTGCTAAAGTTGTTAGGCACTATACTCTAATGTTCTTTATAAAGGCTTTACCCAGTTCCAGTCCTGTTGATTTTAAAGCTTGAAACGCTATACAAAATTGGGCGCTAAATGTGAACACCAATTTAACATCCGAAAATCTTGAAAACTGTTCGATAAATTTCCACGCATACCTTTCTGCTGTCTACTAGACCTAAGACAGGAAAAAAAACCTGCCTTCGTCACTGCTTAGCACTTTTGAGTAGAAATAAAGCCCTTAAAACATACCCAGGACTTAGAACTTTCTGGATTTTCAATACCTAAAATGTAAAAATTTGTAAACGCCCCGTAATGTTTTCTAAAATTTATTTGCAATCGCATTGAAAGGCGTCATTCTCGGTCCATAAGGACCCAGATAAAAATAAAGTCGGCTCTCCTTCACCAGATACGATTTTTGTCAACGACACCCGGAAATTACGCCAGAGGAAATTACGGCAGAATTTTTTTTGGAAAAAACGCCAGAAAATTGTTATTTAGTCAAAATTGGAAAACGCACCAGAACATTGTTTGGAAAATACGCCAGAAACGTTGGAAATTAGGCCAGACAAGTGTGGAAAAAGAGCCAGAAAAGTAAAATGGAAATTAGGCCAGAAAATAGAAATATTCTGGCCTAATTTCCAAATTCTCTTTTCGAAAAAAGACCAGAAATTGCTCTCCTTCACCACCTATTTACGATTTTTGTCAACAGCTCCCGGAAATTACGCCAGAATTTTTTTTTGGGAAAAAAACGCCAGAAAATTTTTATTTAGTCAAAATTGGAAAAAGCACCAGAACATTGTTTGGAAAATACGCCAGAAATGTTGGAAATTAGGCCAGACAAGTGTGGAAAAAGAGCCAGATAGTAAAATGGAAATTAGGCCAGAAAATAGATATATTCTGGCCTGATTTCCAAATTCTTTTTTGGAAAAAAGACCAGAAATTGCTTTATTTCATTTTTTAACAAAATAGTTTGTGAGTGATAAGGTAATTAAACAAAAAATCTTAGAGGGAATAATCGAGGGGGGGCTGCGCGTAAGTCGGGCGTTTGTTATTTGATTACCTAATTACGTTATTGCTCACAAGCTGTCATGTTTAAAAAAAAAAATTACACTGTTTAAATGTAAAGCCACAAATGTTTTTAATAACCTTCGTAAAGAAAATTTTCCATTTTTTTATATTTTATTTTTACAACGTCACAGTCACTGATGAACACTCGAAAGCAATTGAATGACAACGCAAGCAATCGTTCCGCCAACAATATTACTGTTTGTTACAACAATTGCTAGGTATACATTTTTTTCTGTCATTTTTTCCAAACAGATTTCTTCCAATGGAAACATTTTTTTCAGAAATGGAAAAAAAGCCAGAAAACTTTTTGGAAAAAATGCCTGAAATTGTGGAAAGATTGCCAGAAAAGTTAGGCTTTTTTTCCTAGGATAAAAAAAATTCTGGCGTAATTTCCGGGAGCCTAAATAAACTAACCTCGCAAAATCTGTGTCAGATTTAGGAAATTGAGTATAAATGAAAAAGATGCGCATATTTTCAATGAGCGGCACTGCAAATCCTGTAGCTCAGATTGAAAATCGGTCATGTTAAGCAACTGTAGATATATGTATCAACTTCCGTTTCCCGCTCGATCGCCAGCAAACGTTCTAACCAATGCACGACGGCCAGCCAGCAGGTAGCTTTTTTTAAAACCAAGAGTAAAGAAAGCTGATATCGTCTTAATTGACTTTATCGTTCAGCTCTTCAGATCATTTTTCCAGGAAATCATCATTCAGGTGAAATCTATGTGCTTTTGTATGAATGCTATGATGGATTCCTACTCTTTGTTTGGATAGGGTGGATACCCATGGTCAAAGCAATATACACAATGGATTACTTATCCGAGTGGGTAACTTACCCTGATGCGGAAAGAGTAGGCATTTACAAAACAATTAAAAGAAAAATTCAGTAGATGTCAATGCCATTTAATCAAGTGTATAACAGAGGGCGATATCTTTGCGAAATAAATTTGTAAGCGGAAGCTGATTAAAATGCCTTATTTACTATAGGTAGTAGGTTAGGTTAGGTTGAGTGGTGTTGTGAGATCGTCACAAAAGACCAGACAGCATAGGGGGGCCATCGCCATCTCCTACAGGAGATTCGGAATTTCTTGATAGGGCATTGAAAACTGTTGAAGCACAAATTTTATAAATTATGCGTATCAACAGTTAGGTAGTTTAGGTTTAGGAAGTAGGTGCATCCCAAATTTAATAATATATGTAACTGTAAGGTATTTCGCTGGAATAGATTAAAAAATTGCATTTATTGGAACTCGCATATATCAAGCGGACAAGTGAGCGTGACTAATGGGACGAGTATGTCAAAACTTCAAACTCGAGAAGCTTCAATAAAGCTGCCTGGTAATTATTTTCAACCTCCTCAGAAAAAAAAAACAATTCAATTAACAATCATAAGAAACCTTCTAAATTCAGCATGTCGCACCCGGCACAAATTAGTTAGTATATTCCCTCAGCTTCGGAAACATACAATCTTTCTGAGCTCTTCATTCCTATCTCATCAATTAGAAATACAATTTTCCACCCCAAAAGTATCCAAAGCCCGATTGCATAACATGATTCAGATGCCTACAATTATACAGCAATTGAACCGGCAAAGAACAACTCATTAAGACAAACAAAAAGCTCTCTCTGGATCACAAAGATACAAAAATATCAGCCATTCGATTGACATAAAAAGCGTACACCGATCATGAATAGACCATCATTCGCAGATAAGCTTCAGTGGGCTCTTTTGCAGTCGTTCCTTTTGTATCTATTTCTTTTTAATAACAAAAAATGACATTCAAAGTTACTGTGTTTCTTTGTTTAGTAGCAATTGCTTTTGGAACATTCATTGACCATCGTCGCATTCGCCCTGATGTAATTTCGACTCATCCGCCACTATTACAAGGCATCGATGAATCATGGTATGTAAGTTACAAATAATATACTAGGTATTGTTACATCAAAAAGACGCTAACTTTTTTTATAAATTTATTTAGGAGCCTCGTCCCTTCCCTCCAATTCGTACAATACGATCACCTGAAGCAGCATCAGTCAAAGTAAACGGCAATCGCAATGACAAGACTGTCACTAGGGGTTCTGGCAATGCAGAGAAAAATATCTTGAGTAGCTCCTTCCATGGGTGGTAAAAATATCTAGTATCAACCAACTCCTGTTTGAATATAGATATCCACCAAAAATGTTGGCAATATCTATAATAAAGTTTTTATTCAACAATAATTGTGCTTTAGAATTTCTTTAGTCAAATGAATTAGATAAAAAGTCACTTTAGTAATTAAGGGAATTGAGTTTTATTGGCGGTATCATCAAACGATGAAATATACTCTATTTGATTTTGCTCGAACTATAGCAATACCCACAAGATCTGACATCATCCTGATCGCGGAATGCATAATCGCCTTAAGCCCAGTCTATCACGACAGTTATGTGTGAACTGTAAACATTTATGTTTATGTTTATTTATCTGACGCATGTGCAAGTGCATTTATGTGCACTGGCTACATTAATGTGGTTTTCCATTGGGACAAAAAAATCAATATTTTTTTTATTCGGATCACTTTTTGCAGAACTCGATATTTTTTCAGATTTACACATACTGCCACTAATTCCAATATACATTGCACAGCTGTTTTATGTCACTTTAAGAAGTTTGCTGTCAAAACAAATACGTGAATAATCATGGATATAAGGTCTGTTCCTTTACTTTTAAATCTTACGAATTTTTACGAATACTTACTCAATGCCGTTCCTTAACTCGAAAAATTCGTAAAAGAGAGCGGCGTCGAGAGAGCAAGAAATTACCCCTCCACTAAAAATCTTACGAATTTTTACTCAACAAATTTCTTGGTGTAAGAATTGAAAAAAATGTCAATTAACAGCTGATCCGAAATTTGTTGTCCTATTTGACATTTGTTTTGATTTCTTGATTATTAAAATGGTATCAATAGGCGGAAAAATTAAACTCTTCCATATACTCGGATTCATGAATTCGATTAATTCCGAATCACTTTCATCGCTAGGTAGATAATTCAACTAATGTTGTTCGTAAATTAGCAAATTCTTCGGGTTTGAATTTTTGAATTATATATCTGTCGATTTTCATAGATTTCTACAAAAACCTGCCCTAACTAACTTTTTCGTAAGTGTCTATCTCTGTGAGAGAATTTATCCCCACCACTGCCATTTTGACATTCTTACTACAAATGTAAGGGAACAGACCTATAGTTTTGGAAGAATTATTATATTCATCGTCTTCCCCGTCATCTGAAGACTGCGATGACGGGGAAACCATTTTTTTTTTTTGGAATTTTTCCAATGCAATTTGAACAGCTGATATTGATTATTGCTGTCAAATAGTTTACAATAGCAAATCAATTTCGTTGCCTGTTCCATGAGCCGCGTAAAATCTGATATCTGGAAACAATTTCTGATGGTCCCAATTGAAAACGACATAAGTAGGTATACCATAAAGAAAACAAATTAAACAAAGCCAAACACAACATTTAAATTCCGTCTTTCTTTTTGGTTCAAAAGCATGTATATCCTACGAATCTTTATAGATATACTCGCTGAAGTGTGCAGAACAAATAATAGACTTAGATAAATCGTTTCGTGGCTAATCCTTACTGATTTCACTCTATATGCTTATTGGTTAGTGTGTTGGACTACTAAGCGAGAGATCCCAGGTTCGATCATCGAAAAAGAAATTCCATCTTAAGGTTTTTTTTCCACTGCGCCACTTTTCGCGAACGTCTGACAAACATCCGAGACTATAACTGCAATGAAAGGCCTCTCAATTAACCTTTTGGACTTGACATAAAATTCCATTCGTCACAAAAAGTTAAAGGATGGTTGGAGGAGATAGGCCTCGGGTGCGGTTCCCTACGGACCTGTTTCGCCAACTATTTAATATATTTTTTTTACGTACCCTATGCCTGTTAAAAGTGTTATGAAACAACCGAAGTTCAAAATTTATCTATATATATTCCATCCGTATGGAATATTATCTCAGGTGTAAAGCCGCCAATGTTTGCACGTTGGCCTGTAAACGGATTTAGGTCTAAATACGGAAAGACTGAAAGCATCGGGCTGTTGAAGGAGAATCTTATTATTGATCTCTAATGACTGAAATATCGAAAGCAAATACCAAAGACATAAGTAAAAATACAGTAACCTATACTGCTGGTTTACTTATGAGACGATTTGGCTCGAAATAGAATCTCTACGTTCTCAAATGTATATGGGTGGACTCAAAGCCATTCTATATCACTGTCCCACGCTGGATTTCAACCCTCTTAGATTGATTATTGCTACTTTCAAATAGTAGCACCTATTCTCTATTCATCGAGATCAAAGCAGGTCTGACAGTTACAGCTGGCCCCACTAATGTAGGCCACTCTTAGCTCTGATACATTTAGCAAAGCTTTTCCGTATGGATTTAGATCCAGTTTGCAATTATTCATCTTAAAAACAGGGCAGACCGGCACGCGCTGGTGTGAAACCTCTCATAAATATTTTTTTAAAGTCAGCATTTTATTCGCTTTTTCCGCATTAAGGTCATTTACGAAATCTGGTAAAATATACAAATTTCTTCTCGACGTATACATCCCTGGCGAATTTCTGACACCAGTTCTTCTGTAAACTATAAAAGAGCTAATTTTTCTAAGGCCTATGAATCTAAACAATTTTTTAAAATACTGTCAAAAGTCACGGCTCTCAGTAAGTACTGACAAAGAGTGAAATATGTTAAAAAAATAGTAGTTTTCAGTAGTGAGTAGGCTTCATTTTAAATAATAAGCATCGTTTAAATTTTATGCGCATTTTGTTGGCAAGAGACTAAAACTGCTTAAGTCCTGCACAGCCCTCATGGGTTTTAACCAATTCTTGTGATAGAACAAATTACAACACCAATATGATTCACGTGTGTTTCAATTGAACAAAGGTATATATAAATCATGGAAGGAAAAAAATACTCCCTTTGGGAATCACCTACAGTACTTTCACTATAAGATAAGCAATGTTACAGAATAAACGGCAATATTACAAATCAGCCTGTAGCCTTTCGAATCTGATCAGTATAAAAGCCCACTCTGATCATGAACAGATTATCAATCGTTCAGTAGTCTCTTCGCTGAGTACATATACCTACAAAACTTTTCCTTAATTAACATTTCTTACAGACTTGCTTTAACAAAAATGGCACTCAAAGTCATCATATTCCTTGGTTTAATAGCAATTGCCCTCGGATCAGCCATTGGGCATCATGAGGAGACCACCAAAAGCGCACTACAAGGGAGTGCCCTCCGTGTTGGCAACACAGTGGTAGGCACAAAACACTTTTCGGTTTGTTAAAAACACTTATATTCTTTGTATTACTTTATAGAAACCACTCCATCTACCTTTCATTCCTATTCGTAAAATACGATCACCCGAAGGCGGATCAGTTGCAGTAAATGTAAATCATAACGACAAATCTGGCACCACTGGTTCCGTCAGTGCAAATCAAAACGTTTGGAGTAGTTCTGACGGCAAGACAAGCCTTGATGTCAATGCAGGTGCTTCCAAGAATTTTGATCATGGTAATTCGAATACCAATGCTGGTGTATCACTCAGCCACGAGTGGTGAAAAACAGCATCCATTGATGCAGAATGTACTTAAAATAAAATACATAATAAAATAAACATGCATATATAAAAAATTTGACATTTTTATTTCTACCACAGACCATTAGTCATACCGTATATCTAACGAATTTCCATATACTTTGATTAGAAGAAAATTCTGGAAGTTTTTTATTGACAAAAAAAAGAAGTTATTTCAGGTAAATTTCTAACAGGAAGGATTGTCAAGCTTCGTCCAAACGGAATGCTGGCCAAAAGAAAAACGTCTAAGAAAACATTTTACAATTGACAGATTACTGTCAGATCTATTAAAAATGTCAGTTAGGTAAATATTTTATTCAAATTGTTTTACTTTTCAAGTTTATGTTACACCAACATGGATGAAGTTAACACGGAAACGACAACAGATATATTTCAAAAGAATTGTCTTGAACTCACCGAAAAATATACACAACTGTCAAACATCCAATATGACATCCTTGTTGTTTAGAATAATAATTAAATTAAAACGAAGTTTACAAATGTCTGTTGAGCAATAAAATCATTTTTATTCCGTCGAAAAACAAATTCATACTCACTGTTTGTGAATAACGAGTATGTAGGCTTGTGGGGCAAACAAACGAATTTGTCATGCCCAAGTGTGTCAATTTGTGCATTATTCCATTGAAGGGAATGAATCTGCTGAGGGCACTTTCCTACATTTTCGATTAAAAACGCAAATAGTGTTGGGCTATTGACTATTTACAAAAATAACATATTCATTGTTTTTTCCCATTAAAACACGTAAAGTGATGTAGATTTAGATGGTAGATCAACAGAGAAGTTAAACTTTGAGGTCAAAGGCTATACCACATCTGAGAGAAATGAAACGGGTGCGTTCTTGCAACGAGGTGACTAGCTGATAATAGCTAGATTTAAAAACGCCTTATGTCGAGCGTCAGTGAAGAAATATTTATGGAATGAACTAAGGTCCAGAATTATTGTCAAAAACTGTCAGGCAGCAAAGAGAAGTTGTTGATTTTGTGTGAGGTATTTTGGTTGTTCTTTTGCTTACAGGACGATTCAATTTGTGCATATGTCAAATAAATAAAACAAGAAATGAATCAGTAACAGAAGAAGATATAATATATTATACAAGTAAGTGAAGCCTCCAGACTGTTAAAATGTAAGGGGACAGAGGTTCATTTACAAAAGGTCTTAAGATTCAATTTGGATTTCTAAAATATTGTTTTCAATTTTAGACAAACATTTGCCCAAACTTAGAATAATACAAATTTTGAGTCATTTAAAATCCAAGAAAAAGACCAGGGCACTCATTCCGTAATTTTTCAGACGATTATCGTCGAAACGATAGACCCCCAAAAGTAGCAACTAAGTGCCAAAATTACGAGTTTGAGAACTTAATCTATTTAATTTTCCACAAATGTTATGAAAGATGACGATAGTGAAACAAATTCGGCCAGAATATAACTTTTTATGGTCATCAAAGTCTCAAAAACTATATCGTCCCGACGATTATTGTTTTACGGAACCTGCCCCCAGGACAACAAAGCCTAAACACAATTGAAAGACTTTTTGTTAACTGTTTTGATATATATATAGCCTTTGATAAAAAAAATTCCTGAATTACATCCTGTGGTGCTTAAAGTTGGTATTGAAATTAAAAGAAAACAAATAGTCATCTCAAAAATTATTCTTTCCTAAAATACAAACGCATTGAATCTGAATTTCATAAAAATTTAAATAAGGAAAAGTTTAGGTACAAAAGCAGAACATTGATCAACGCCAAGACTGACTAGACTTTATTTACAAGGACTTCATATACGGCTTTTGAATTTATGTAAACTCACGACAGTAGGTATACCACAAGGAGATATTTCGTGATGACAAAAAATACTCAAAGTAACCCATAATGGGTCGTATGAATATAACGTAGCAATTGCGTTTACCTTACAACTTTTGACATGTTCGAAAAGCGGCGGTATTGACCTTTTACTCAGATCGGTATGAATAAAACTTATCAGACAAAGCAAATGCTATGCAAATTTAGTTGACTCAGACCTTTTGCTAAATATTTTGTACGCACCTTTTTCACATAAAACAATCTAAGCATTGTGAATTTTCGATGTTTTGTTTGTAAATAGTTAAATTAAGTTTTGTTCGTGCAGGAAAACCAAACAAAACATAGATGCGATAAGTTTTCACATCATATACCTGTTTTACCTCTTTTTGTTAACGTTCGTGTTAATAAAAAGCAGTATAGACAAAGAAGAATAACTTCTAACA
Source organism: Cheilosia variabilis (assembly GCA_951230905.1). Taxonomy (NCBI): domain Eukaryota; kingdom Metazoa; phylum Arthropoda; class Insecta; order Diptera; family Syrphidae; genus Cheilosia; species Cheilosia variabilis. The sequence continues at coordinate 48,609,794 of OX579677.1, forward strand.
ATTGTTTCGTGAAAATGTGGACATTTTGGTTAATACTTTTTTAAATGATAATTCTGAGACGCGTGGTGGTGCTCTTTCAAATATCCAGAAAATTAAATCTTTCGTAAGGTATTTAGGAGATCCGGGCTTTCGGGTAAACATTTTAAAATTCATGGCAACAAGTAAAAAAATCATGTCAGGTTGGTATTGGAGAAGATATTGGTGTTCATCAGTCAACCGTTTCGTTAACTAATTGGTATGTGTGTCAAAAAATAGTTCAACAAACGGATGATTGGATACACAACGGAGGAAGAAATCAAACATCACCAAGTTATTTATCAAATACAATTTATGTTTCCAGGTGCAATTGGAGCTATAGATTGCTTTTGATAATTTTCCCACAAAAAAATTGAATAAACAAACCACCGGACAGTTGTCACTTGTCAAGTTTGACAGAAATTGCAAGGCAAGGACAAGTACAGCGAAGTAAATTCTATGTTCGAATTTTCGAACTTACTTTAGCAAACTAGGGGTTTATTCATACCGACTCAAAGCATTTGCTAAGGCCTTTTACTTTGCTAAAGCCTTTTACTCAAAGCAATTGCTAGTTTTTATTTATACGACCCAATATACCCAATCCATGTTGTTATAGATTATTTTGAGTATAGTGTTTCTGAAATATTCGCAATATTTATCAACACAAGGTCAGAAATACTATCGCTATCTATCACAAGTATTCGATATGTTTAAGAACTTTCGTAACTGTGTATGAAATTAAAAGTTCGGTTTGAAAAATAATCTACCTAAAGCTATCTGTTTCTTTTTGTAAAATTTGTAAAATTTAACAGCTTTCCGACACCGAAACATAGGGTCTTATATTGCGACGTATCTGCGCAAGACAAAGCACTTTTAATGATATCTTTAACACAAGGCAACGTCTTGCATTTGTTTTCTCTTTTGACTTTGTCTCTTCGCATGTAGGGTAGGTACAACGAAAGTACTCGTATATGCGATAACTTAACAGATTATCGTAACCTTATATCTTCTTTATTCTTGTGTGCAATATGTCGGGGAATATTTTTGTATTAATCACTTGTGCTTTATACTAATCGTAATCTGAACATTATTATCTGTTTTTTTCGCAGCTGTAAACCCCACGATATGTTGTACTCTTCCTTAAATTAAACTAAGATAAGGCAATCTACAAATGCAATCATTCAAAGATACCCATAAGGCTGTTTCCAAATTGATCGATATAAAAAGCGCAATCTGATCATGAGTTGATCATCAATAGTAATCGTCTTTAGTTGTTTTAATTGCTCTTTTGAGTTCGTATTTTTCAGCGGAATGACAATAAACATCGTAATATACCTTAGCCTGATAACCATTGCCTTTGGATCACTTTGCAGTCACGAACAGAAGTCCACGGTAAATCCAAAACTTACAGAACCATCCAATGGTGTCGAGGTGGAATGGATTGTGAGTACTTACTCTAAAGTCCTGTTAATATTATGCCAATCATTTTTCCAGGACCCACCAGTTCCTCTTGTCCGTAATATGCGATCACATGCACGAGGATCAACTGTAACTAGCATCAATCACAAACATAGTGCAAGACCCATTAGCATTAGTTCCGCTAACGGGAAAAATAAACCAAAATTAACATTAACACAAAATGTTAATCAGGTCAAACCTCCTAGCCATGGAGGATCAGTCAGATCAAAGAACAAGTTGAATGAAAAAAATCCTTCGACTAGCTCTAGTGTAAAATCCGAATTACTTACTATACCCAAAATCAATAATCATATCTTACCACATGTAAGCCCAGGACAGCAAGCGCCAATCAAAGCTAAGAAAAAGCTCAGTGACAGGTCTATACGCACCGGTTTCAATGACGTCGAAAAAAGCTTCACCAACTCTGCTGATGGCAAATCAAAGTTACCTGCGCCTATCAGTGATGCTCATAAGGGATCAGTCGAAGTTAGTGTGAATAAAAATGATAAATCTGACGCTACCGCCAATCTCAAAGTGAATCAAAACATTTATACCAGCCCCGATGGCGCAGTTAATTTAGGCTTCAATGGCGGTGCTTCAAAGAGTTTAAACAATTAGGACTATACTGCCAACGCCGGACTTAATTTGGATCATTCAAAAGGAGGATCACTTGGAATTGGCATCGATCACAATGATAAAGATGGCACCACTGGCAGTGTTGGCTTAAAGCAAAAGATTTATGCCAGTGATGATGGGGCTACAACTTTCAATGTTGATGCTGTTGCATCCAAGAACTTTGACCATGGTACTGCCGACAAACAGCTTTACTTAAATCTAAACCATGAATGGTGAAAGCATGATCACTCTTGAGCATTTAAAATATATGTATTTAGAAATAAACCTATAATAGAAATAAAATTGGAGAATTGGCATCACTTTTTCTTCAACCAGCTGGCAAATGACTGCTTTGATTAACTGCGATTTTGTTGAAAAGGTTTTAGAATAAATATAAGTTAATCGCGAGATCTATCTGAGCAGAAGTCAGACTCCTAGCCCCTGAAATTGTAAGCACTTACCATTTCAATTGAAGAATTTGAATTCAAAACTATCGCCTTGACTTTATATCCTCTCAGAGGAGCATTGATAAAGCGGCCAGGTTTCCAGAAAACAGCGATCTTGTTAGGATCCAATGCAAAAACCTTGGTAATTTCCGGTTCAGACGATGGCACACCCAAGGGGGTAGTTTGAAGAACACCCGATTCAGCCGAGAATACAAAGTTCGAATGATCGGTGGTTACCATCATTGTTATCCTAAACTGAAAACAGAAATGCATTAGTTGATATTTATTTTGTCATACAAAGTGGCTTACCCTATATTTGGTATATGGTTGAAGTTTGTCAACAACACAAGTATGGCTGTCGACCCAATGGAACGTCCAAGAGTACCACCACTTTTCGGGGGCATCCACGTAGCTCCATTGCATTAATAACCTTTCAGTAGAATACACTCTTTGTGGATTGATTGGCCATGATAGAGTCAACGAAGTACCATTGACTGTGTCGTTTAAAAGAACTGGAGCGGTTTGGAAATCCGGAGACTGCTTGAGATGCTCCATAACACTGAAGACGGCTTCTTTGCAACCCGAAATACAGGCAATGTCGCAAGGTGACATGCTATTGTGCCATGTTGTGTCGTCGTGCTACATTGGATTTCGGAATATTGGTTAGGAATATTGAAATGCAGATGTCAGTTTGAATAAAACTTACACAGACATGGTCGCAAGTTGACAATGCCGACAATTTCCATTTGTTGCAGCCGATGGAGCACTGAAAGAATACAAATTAAGGGTCAAGTTTGTATGAATAGAAGCACTATAATACTCTGTCAGAATTAGTATCGAAAGTTCATTTTGGAATTAGATTTTTTCCTTTCGCAATATTTATACCAATGACAACAAATGCGGAAATATTCTTCTTACAGATTGTCATACCATTCCAATTGTTATGCATCTATAATTTATTTGTGATATGTAATATAAAACCATATATAACTCTCAGTACACACGTCATCTTCTCAATTCATGGGCATTGTTGCACATCCGGCTATCGCAAAATCCGTGCAAATAAATGCCAGTTCATATCTGATTTCTGATGTCGCTTTCAGCAACTTTAATGTGAATCCGAGTCAAATACCTCAAAGTGCCCACCGCATTCCCCAAACAATGCATGGGTCTCTGATTACTCTAAAGTATTTTGCATGCCAAATTGTGTTACACAATTTGCACTCGGTGTCGGATGTCGTGAGAAAAAGCAATTCCATTACAAGCACACTCTTCCTTGAAGTTTTTGTCTGCCCCTAAGCTATATAACCGGATAATTCTATCCTTAAACACTAAAAGAGGTTGTAAAGTGATAAAACCACTTACCAAGTCCTTATAGCTTTTACATCCAAGCGTTTGCAGGTTCCCATAGTACTTGTCCTGCAAATAAAGCAAAAATAAAAAAAACTCATCATTTGGAAACACATCCGTATCCTTTAAAAAGTACCTATATGGATAGAGTCAAAAAAAAAGTTACACTCTTCGACCGTGACAGGACTCGAACCTGCAATCTTCGGATTCGAAGTCCGACGCCTTATCCATTAGGCCACACGGTCCTTGTACAGCATCCTTTCTACGTTCTCATATCAACCCTAAATCATCCCTTGCAAAAATCAATAATCATGTCCTTGTAATGAGATCTGTATTCTACAAAAATTGTTTATCCTGCTTTTATTAGGGCGAGTGGAATTATTGTGCAGCTCTTCCCTTCCTCTAAAATGAATCATAATAATACAGATTTCAGCAGAATGCAATGTAAATAAAAAGTTTCCCTTATAACAGAAATTAAAGAAAACGATTTAGTTTTAATGAAGTACAAAACAAATAGCTGTGTGCTGTACATGTTATGTAATATTTTTTCCAAATGAGTTAAGGGAGGCGAAATCGGAAGTTTTAGTACACACGACTACGATAAAGGCTCCATACGAGTAGGTGAAAGTGAAACACGAAAGGAGAAGTGTTGGCCAGGCACTTCTCAATTTTTTATATGATGCATGAAATGCAAAACGAATACGAACTATCATCCAGTTACAATACTAGAAACCCGCAAAACAAAACGCAAGCAGTTTTTTTAATATTTTCTTTTAAATCATTTAGTCAACTAATAACTTCGTACACAAATTAATTTAATTAATACATAAATTAATTTAATATTAATTAATTATAGTTCCTTATTGCTTAATTATTCCTTCAAATAGTAACTGAATATTTGTTTTCCAAATAATGCAATTGCAATACCCTTCTTGGGCGAAATTTTAAATGCTTAGCAATATGAAATCGTCGCACAATACGCGAGCTGTGTTGCTGGAACATGTTGTACGGTACAATTATCGTACATATCGGAATACAGTGAAATACAGTGGAAACATTCAAAAATCTAGTAATTTTAGGTTGACTAGATTGGTCTGTATATGATGTACCTAACCTGAACGCAAAACTAGATTTGTCTGTAATGTCACTTTTCCTAGCAATGGCACATACGCAAACTGTCAACGTAGTACTCAGTCACGAATTCTTGACTAGACTCGTCGGCTCCACCTTTATAAACGTCAACTGAAAGAGCGGTTCATGTGACCGATCTAGGCAAATAAGAACTGAGCAAGTCAACTAGCTCTCAGACTCAGTAAACTAGATACTTGAACGTCCCCAGTACCGATGACGAAAAAGTTGGTTTTCAGACGCAAAAATGTCGTAGTCATGTGCCTTTTGTGTTGCAACGTGTGCGGAAGACCTTAAAGTTCTGATATCTGCAAATATTTTAAAAAACTTCTGCCGATTAAGTTTAGTTTTAATTTCGGGCAAAGGGCTAAACTCAAATGAATAAACTGCGAAAGATTTGATTTGATCCTTAAGCTCCGTTTAATATTAACTTAGCTCAGGAGTTCTTTATATCGTCTACAACGAAAGGTCTGTCAAATAAGGACACATACCTAGTTTTGAAGTTGTGTAAGATTTATAATACTGTATACATTTTTTTTAGTTAGAACGGAATGAATTTTTAACCATTTGCCTGGAAGGTTTTTGAATGTTTTTGCAGAGGATTTGTGTGTTGTTTGATTTTATACACAGTTCGTACAATTTACAACTCAAAAATGTTAGTTTAAGACTGTTTTACAATTTATAGGCGTTACTTAAGTTTTAAAGAAATCGAATATTCTGCGAGCACTGGCTGGAGACTAAGTTAGGTGAATGATATAATATTTATTACTGCAATTTTATTTAAAAACATATGATATGACTTCGATTTATCGTCTTTCGTTGAACGCATGTTCATCTCATCGAAATTTTAATTCCAACAGATGAGATTTCTTCAGAAAAGCAATATTTATTAAGTTAAGTATTATATTTTGCTGAATTTTTTGTTTTTAAAATTTTATTTAAAAACTCATATCAACAAGGAAAATAAGTTTTTTAGCTTTTCAACTTTTTTGATTCTGTCTTAAAAGGTTTAAAGAAGAATTGTTGACAAAAAACGCAAGTTCTTCCCAGAGAGTTACTTGTAAATTTATCACCTTTTCAATATGTTTTTTTTTTTTAAATTAGTAGAATGCTAGCACAACAAAATTTGTTTCGAATCTCTTGTTATATTTGCCTCCTTCAGCTGTATGATTAATGGGAGGTTCATATCAATAATTGATTGAGTACAAAGCTAGGGGAAATTTCTGGTAGATGACTAAGCCCGAAATGCAATTATGTATTTCGTAGATTAGATTTATCTCTCAAAAATAAGTCTGACATTTTACCATGACAAGACCATTCAAGATAGAACTGTCCGTAAGACCGTCGCCACGTGAATGGTTACTCAAATCGTATCACTACAAAATCTATATTTCTTCCATAAACTGAAAACAAATTATTTTATTCTAAATTTTCCTTAAATACCTACTTCGTATTACGTGTTTTTAATCTCCTTGAGAAATTGAACATAAAAATAAGTACATTTTTTTTTTGTAATAAAAAGTTTTTGAAATACTCTTAATGCAATAGAAGGATGAGGTCAGTTAATCAGTTAGTTGCTTTCCGACCTAGGAAATTGCATGAGAAAATGATTGATGCCAAATAACACATCACAAAAAATGTGGAACGATATTCAAATTACGAAAAAGCATGGAGCAGAAAAGTTCTTGCAAATAATTTTTCTGCACTGGGGTAATTTGAGAATTCTACTCTCGCGACTCCTGCGGGTGAATGGAAGGAAGTTTTGTTTATATTTGTAAATTTTTTAAAAGAAATATATTATTGTGATTATCCATATACTGAGATAGGATTTTGTAAGGTAGGTACATTTTTTCTATGTAGAGATAAAACATAAAAAAACTGTTTCACTTTCAATTGCGTGTCAACATTTTTATTTATTATTCACGTTTTAAAGAAATATGTAACTTTTTACTAGAGTTTATCTGACTCATGACTTCCATCAATTTTGGGGGCTTAGCTTATAGGCTAAAACTAAATAATAACCATTATTTTAATTGAATGGAAATACCAGTCGCTCATCTAATGATGGTAATAATAGTGGTGTAATTGGTAACGTTTACGTGAAAATACTTTGAGTGACCTTGCTGAGTTAATGTTTAAGGTTTAGTCGACTTCTGGGTCAGGGTATACATTTTTGTTGTTATATGTAATTTACAAATATACAGCGAACAGTGTTTATTATTTATTTTATTTATTTACATAAGTAGTTGGGGAAGTGGCATTATGGTTAGTGTGTTGGACTACTAAGCGAGGGATCCCAGGTTGGATCCCCGTACAAAAAAAAAAATACATCTTAACGAATTTTAAACTGCGACACCTCTCGCGAACCTCTGACAAACATCCAAGAGTTTGGCTGTCATGAAAGACCTCCTCAAATAGCCGTTTGGAATTGACATACAATTTTCGATTAGTTTCCATTTGTCCCAAAATGAAAGCACAAACTAAACGACTGTTGCGCAAACTATTTATTTTTATTTATTTTACATAAATATCACCCTCTGTATGAGGAAAGCAAAAAAAAAGAAAACTAGTGTTGCCATTTTGAAATTAGCCTTCCAGTCATATTTGACTGAAAAAAAAAACAGTCAATGAAATGCAAACAGAAATTCAGTTAGAGCATCACCCAAAATAAGTCCACAAATAAAAAAAATCATAAATAAACCGTATTTACTGAATTTATTCTCGAGTATTAAAGTTAAGTCTATTAAAATTATTAACAATAATAGTAAATTCATTAAATAAGTTCAACTCAAATTAACTTTACTAGTAATTTCTTTGGGCCCTTCAATTGTCTCCTGATCATTTGCATCTATGTCGGATATTGTATTGCTGCTTTTGAAAGTAATATTAGTACCAACTTTTTTTGTAACTTCGGACGGCATATCAAATAGAACAATTTTATTCTGTGTAAATGGTTTGTACTATTGTAATATAGGAATGTTTTTTTGTACAATAAATTGTTTGCTTTCACTTTCATTTGAATTTCTTGTTGTTTTTAGTATTGTTTTTATTCATTCAATTTGTTTATGTTTGTTTAGTCTACTGTCGATTTGTGGTGGCCATAAACAGTATTTCCACAACCAAATTTGAACATTTATATGAAAAGCAATTGTCTTATAATGAGAGCATGAATTGCATAATATTAATATATAAATATCTTTTGAAAATATCCATCTGTTAGCTCTATTTCTCAGTCTTTATCTGTAGCAGATGAACAATCATACGAGCAAATAAGTTGACGTTGATTTGTGTAAGCAATACCGCCACAATTGATTTACAATCTGCTTAAATATATAACAAAACTACGTCATAACATAAGTACTCATTCATTTCGATGGCGCTATCGGTAAGAAGTACAAATTTTACAAGAAAAGCAAGGAATCTTGCAAATATCATTTCTTTGATTAATGTATAGTTCAAGCTACATGATCTACCATGGAAAGTCCCATTGCGTTTGCCGGAACTACGTTTTTAGGTAAACAACAAAGTTCTTGCTATCAGCTAATTTCGTTCATCAGTTTGAGTAACATTTGTACTGTATCTGGCGAATTTTACTTCTGAAAAACTTTCAGCTGCTAAATGCCGGTAAAATCTATGACTTAACTACTCACATAAGCATGTCAAATACAGATGACTTAATTGTTCTATTGTCATCATTTTGGGAAGCTTTTAAAAATGCAGGGTTTCCAAAAATACTAAGAGGATCTCGCATTCACACAACTTGACCAATGATTTAGCGACATTCCTGGTCGCGGAACCAATTGGTGCTTGAAATTCTAGACATAAAAGGTATTTTCAACTACTCTTCTATATTTAGTCTCACCAAGTCTAATAAATCTTATTGCAGTCAGTAACTAGAGCTCTCTATTCTCAGCCTAGTCAAACCTGTAAATTACGCAGTTCACTCTTCATTCTTCAGTCTTGACGTCAGATCGTTAAATTGGCCGAATTAGTTGATTGCTTCTGTACGATGTATTTGTAGCAAGTATCTTTCTCAGAACGCCACTGTTCTTTACCCAAGCTTTTTGTCACTCCCCGACACACAAACAATAAAATGAAAACGAAAATTCAGCAATTTCATAAACTAATTCCATTCTCATCTGAGTTTTGCCGCTGCCACTCAAACACAGCGTTCACAAGCCGGGACTCTGCATCACATTGTTTAGCCACCGCTCGGATTCCTGTCGTATACCTATAGTCCACATTTATGTCTGTCATTCCGACTAAATGATTTATATTCCGACTATTGTCAAAAAAAAAATGAATTCAATTAAAGCAGCACGACCTGCTACATAATAATAATGCCAACATTCTGTCATGTGTAAAGCTATTTAGAATAAAATCAGCGACAATACAAATCATCAAGTCCAGAAAGTATCTTACGCTCTGGGACTTGTCGCTTTCGTTGGTCGAGTTGCTCCAAATAGCTTTACACTGTCTTGCAAAAAAAATAAACAAAAAATGTAGCTAGAAGGAGAAAACAATTTTATTATTTTACAAGTTAGAAACATTTACTAAGTGATCACACGAGTAGGGTACAATAGCATGCCCGTACATAACGCGTACGTCGGGTCGGTAGCTATGTATAGGAGAGATGATCGAAATGCTGAACTGTGGCACAAAAGTGCAAAGTCATAAAAACTAAAGTGTTGGAATAATAATTAACGATCGTGTTTACAGTGTAGCATTGGAACTACCTACCGATCGAGATAATTAGAAATAAATTGCCACAATTTCTGAATGTTTGCGAGGTGAAATAGATCTGTCTTACAGACTGTGTGACTGACTTGCAGATAAGAAAGATATCTAACTTTCAGCTGAACCATGTCCCTTGGCCTTACCTCGTTTCCGCATTTATCCAAACAGCTGGAAATGATGTCATCGTATTCACTTTCATAGCCGTTAATCCACGATTCGAGTGCTAATGATGTATTTTGGTCCACCCCCGATACGGTACACGAGCATAAATTAACGACAATAAGTGATATTGCCAAGAAATTGCGTGATGATAACACTGACAAATCGCCGCTGCTTTTGATGATCGAGTTGACGACGATCATTAAACCGATCGGACGCATGTTTGCGTTTTGTGTTTTTGTTTTTTGTTTCAAGCCCGGCCTGACTCTCCGATTGACCTCGTTCGCTATTAAGCGAAGTTACTCCGACCGAAACTCAAAATGATTGTTGTCATTGATCCTCGGTGATCTTTTTGGACCACATTTGTATTTGTTTTCCCTTGGAAACATATCACAACGACGGTATCACTGTCCCGGTATCACATCGTATCTATGTCGTTCACAGAAACAATACACGTGTTATATAAGACAGACAGGTGGATATGTATGCTAACAAACCAGTTTCCTCAACGCCCGTGATTGGAAAAACAATAAAAATCTAAACGTGAATAAATCTTTAAACAATTAATTGAGTGAATAATGTTTGCATTTGATTATAGTCAAGTGACGAAAGATGCGAGGCGCCTTGATCTTGCTCGTGTATAGTGTACCGTGGTCGGATCGCAACTGAATTCAATTTGCCATTGCCGGAGCAACTACTTCCCCCCATGGATATAATATGGTAATAATTGTGTTGTGCCTTTGCAAGTCAAGTTTTTGTTTAAATGAAAAGAAACGTTGTGGGTTGTGGCTGCCGTCGTCGACGTCGGTGGAGTGGAACTTGTATGTGGATGTGGAACTGCTTCCACGGATGAGTGAACATAGTTGCACACACGAAATATGAGACATGATATAGGGGGATGATTTTGAATGATGACGTAAAGATCACTGTGACAGACAGCCACCTGTATGAGTGAGACTTACCCGCTTTTGCATCTTCTTTTTGTTTACGTCAACGTTGTCGGATCGAATCGTTACCCCCTTGCTTGGTGCCTTGAGGTCTGAATCGTTTCCAATGAATGACTTTAGTGCTCGTCGAAGCCAGAAGCACGATCATGATCACTTTTGACTGTCTCTTTGAACTTGAGTTCAAACTTTTGCATTTGTAAATATATCTGGATATACAAACATACATACCAAAGTTGTTGTCTTCTCTTATCTGAATACTAAACGCAGTTTGACAATGTTGTTTGACATTTGCTTCTTTTTTTTTGGCTTTATCACTTTGAGGCAATAAGACAGAAAACAGCAAATCAAAGTTTGATTCACTATAGCAGCACGTCTAATGAACGAACGAACACAAATGACCTGTTTTGGTCCTTAAAGATCGACGATATGATAAGTTACATATTCATTATTCTTGTTTGTCCGGTTTTCTTTTTGTTTTATTTTCGGCTGCATAACACTAAAAATAATACCATGATTGAATTATTTAGGTATGTACTCTCCTCCCCACTCTAAAGAATTTGCATGCTTCTTTGCCAGCTAACTTCTTTGATGGCTTTTTCATGACAGTGAATGTCATTCCTGTTTGTGTTTGATGAATGTCTTAAAGTTATTGGACACATTGTGGTTAGAAAAACCGAAAGGTTTAACTGAATGGTAGGGAATGAATATTCTTAGAATTATATTACAGAGAGACCGCGAAGACGATGTGAAGACAACACCGAAACGGCCTTTTAAGATTTCAGTGTGAATGGGGGCGGCCGGCGGGCCAATTAATTTGCGGGGTCATCTTAAGTCGACTAGATTGGTCTGGATGATATGTAACCTGAACGCAAAAACTAGATTGGTCGGGAACGTCACGTTTTCTACGTCAGCCACATATGAGAACTGTCAAATTAGTACTCAGTCACGAATTTCTCGACTAGATTCGTCGGCTACCCCTCCATAAACGTCAACTGAAACATCTGCCCTCACGACCGATTTCCCCCAATCAAAGCCGAGTTTCATCTAGTGAGAGAGCTGTCAGACGTACTAAACTAGATACTTGAACGTCCCCTGTCAGTCAACTTACAATAAACACCCGATTTGAAATTTGTTGTCCTATTTGACATATGATTAAATTTGTTTTGATTTCTTGCGTATATTAAAATGGTATCGACAGGCGGAAAAATAACATTGAATGTTCTCCTTAGATTCTTTTAGAAACTGGCGATGAAATTCTTCCTCACTGTTTCATCGTTAGGTAGATGAATCAACTAATTTTGTTTGTTAATTAGCAAAATCTTCGAGATTATGCTATATTTTAACTTCGTATAACTTTTTCGAATTTTTGAATTATGTATTTGTCATTTTCGTAGATTACTACAAAAGCGTTCCCTAACTTTTTCCTAAGTGTCTCTGCCTGTGAGAGAATTTATCCCCACCACTGCCATTTTGACAGTATTTTCCATTCTTACTACAAAAGTAAAGGAACAGACCTACTGACAACTGTCATAACTGCAATTGCAAATTGATATTTAATTAAAAAATGCTATGAACTTGAGGCTTCTTACAAGAGTGATTTCGTGCGTATAATTAACGTATTTGACTTTAAGAAACCAACAAATTTAAACAACAAAAAATTGACAGTAGTGAAACACCTTGCAGTACCGTATTTAGTTGCCGAGAATTTACTTAAAAATTATACATATTGTTGCGTAATGCAAGAAGCCTTGTGCACACCACAGAATCGATCGCTCTTTTTCATTACCATTTTGCTCTCTCACTGATAGATAGTCTAACCAGTGTTGTAGCACTCTCTCTTCATTTATCCCACGAAGCGTGGTAATTTTTCCCTTTTTTCCCTTTTCACCATACTCAAATTCCCTTTTAGAGTCCCATGATACTTTTTTGCCTCAAAATCCATTTTTAGTGACTAAAATTTGTATTACACGGAAGGAAAATCGCGTTAAATTAACCCTTAGTATGAAAACCGCAGTATGTGTTACAAAGCTGTGATTATTTCTTGGTACTAGAAAATTTTAATAAAAGACGATTTACATGAGCTGTTTTGTATGGACATTCAGTGCGTTGATAATCATGGTGAAATACAGTTGTTTTGATAGAATTTCACCAAAAATTCATAGTTTGAATGTTTTTTGTCAGATTTCTGAAATTCCCACGATTTGGTGCTTTATCCCTTTATCGCACGGAAGGCTTTTCGGACATAGAAATTCCCACAAAAAGGGATAGTAAATCCCACAGTATAATAACACTGAGTGTAACTTAACACAGAGAAAAAGAAAAAAAGAACAGCAATAACTTCGACTGCTGGGCAATCTTTTAAGCTATGAGAAATACTTACGTCGTTTTCGCAATGTTTACTCACCGTCCAACGTTTTCCTGAACTTTACCCTTACGTGTGCGATAAACCATTGTTGGGGGCTTTAACAGCAGCATACTCATTATTACTGATTCACTTCGTTTGCGTTATTTATTTGCAGCTTTGCTGAAAGATGTGATACCTATCGGTAAACTGCAAATCGCCAGCCATGCAATCAATTAATTCATTTAAAAGACTAGGTAGTTAGATTTCGAGGTCATAATTTAATAACACAAATTCACGTTAGGTGCCTACAAGCTTTATAAATAATAATGGAATGGTAATCTTTCTGCTAAATCTATACACTTAAGTCAATCACTTTGGACATCTAATAATAACGACGGTCTTTTTAGTTCTATTGTTCCTAATCGCAGCATATCTGCAGACGACAACTTTTCTCTTCATACGGCTGCCATGTGTCTCGGTGGGATGTAAAAGATGTGCCTTAAAATAAAGTAGGTAATATTCTCAAATAATTGTTTAGATTAATGGAAAAATAAATAACTTACAGCTGCTTCCTGGAGCTCAACTGGAGGCTCTTCCAGCTCTACTACGTTCTCGTCGTCTGGTAAGCCAATAAATTGTTTTTTTAAATACTCTTGAACATTGAAGGATAACGTTTCGGCCTCGATATGCTCCGTACCGATATTTTTTGGAATCAGAAAGGCTGAACTATACGCAACCAGCGACAGAACAACAAAAATTCTTGCACTCATTTTCGCGAGTAGATGAGTTCGGGTTCTGTTGTTTACGAGATAATCAACTGTTGTATTGATGCTGTATTTAAATCAGTTGGCTTTTATAGCGAAAATTTCTTTTTTGTTCTTATCACAATTTCAGAAGATGGGATTCCCAATTCCATTAGTCAGATGTATATACCTAATTTGTCGCAGTAAAAAAAAACATACATTGTTTAGTCTTATTGTCGGTAACAAACTGTATATATCTAGGTATCTTAAGTTAACAATTATTTTGCAATGCGATTCAAAGGAGTTAAACTTATAGATTGTTTACAATATTTTTTAGGACCGAGGAACAGTGACTAAGTAAGTAATCGAATTGATAAGAACATAAGATCAACTCAAACGTTTTGAATATGGGAAAAAACGTGATAAGCCATTGGTATAGGAAAAACCTAGCACGTGCTAAATATTAGGTACTGCACTAAAAATAAAGTCTAGTGTGAATAATAACTAAGTACACTACAACTAACGATCCTATAAACAATGTTCAGATTCGCTTTTGAGGGGTCTGATGGCGAGTATCAAATAAAATGTGAAAAGACAATTTTTTGTTATCTATGCTATTGTCGGCATTCATTATTTTCGAAATTCGATTTGTTGTCGTTAACACTTATTCCAATGTTTTGGGTTCTCTTGTTCATTTTAATATTACGTATATTTGTATATTGCTCCAAACTGGAGCATGAGTTATTCCAAACGACAGCAAAACAAAAATTAAAACTCATTGATAGATTAATAATTATGCTTTTGACGTGTTCGTTGTTATTGCTCATCGAAACGTAAAAGACACGCTGCAGTGCCATGTGTCATCTGACGTCTGATTGATGAATAACATCTTACAAACTCGCTAGGGCGATACTTTCTACATAAAATTACCCGTCAACTTAGGTCAAGATATGTCGTTTTCGATTTGGCAAAAAGATCAATTTTTTTGAGAAAAAATCAGTTTTTTTTTTGATTGAGATTGCTTTTCATGTTCTATTTGCCAAAAAAGTCAATCTTTTTTTCGATCTGACTCTCTTTTGAGAAATCTCGATTTTTTTCTCAGATTTCACAAATACTTTCACTAATACCAATGTGCATGGCACACAGCTGGCTGTTACGAATTGTTTATCGTTAGAAGGATTGCTTTTTTAACTGAATTATTAATTTTTCGAGTATGGAAAGGATTTTTTATATTAAATTTTTTCGAAATGAGTTATTTTAATTGTGTAAAAATCAACTGAAATCGATTTCCAGTGCAAGTGAAAAAAAAACGACATATTTCACTTACTTTTGACAGCTACCCGTGTTATTTTTCTGGAACTCACATTCGTTTTTATTTAACGCACATGATCTATATAGATCATTCATTTCCATGGTTTAGAACAAATAACACGAGATCCAACTGTTGTTGTAAATAAATCATGGAAATCAATTATCTATATAGATCAGGTAGGTAAAATAAAAAACGAACGTGTGTTCCAAACATATTTGACTTTCGTTTCTCCCGCAGTCGTAATCGAAAAGTAGCTCAACATAAATAAAGCTAACTTCTTGACTTGACCCATTGGCACAGTGGCCGCATTCAAGAATCTAGTCATCTTAAGTCGACTAGATTGGTCTGGATAAGATGTAACCTGAACGCAAAAACTAGATTGGTCGGGAACGTCACGTTTTCTACGTCAGCCACATATGAGAACTGTCAACTTAGTACTCAGTCAGGAATTTCTCGACTAGATTCACCGGCTACCCCTCCATAAACGTCAACTGAAACATCTGCTCTCACGACCGATTTCCCCCAATCAGAGTCGAGTTTCATCTAGTGAGAGAGCTGTCAGACTTACTAAACTAGATACTTGAACGTCCCCAGTCAAAGTAGGCCAGCACTTGAGTACCTACCTACAAGATATAAAAGAAAAGGATAGGTACCTACCTCTACCTGCGCCTTGCCAAAGTCAATTAGTAGGGCAGCAAGTCGGCATTCAAGTCGAACAAACCTATTCATTGAAAGCTTACCACTTCGTGTAAAGTTCTGAATAAATTCCCGCTTCTACTAGTTCCCACTAGATGTCATCAATCGAATTCGCTGTCAAATCAAACATGCCTCTCTTTAGCCCCCACCAACAATTGACCAAACTTCGCTGATACTTGACAACACGGTGAAAACATCGCCAATGAAAATGAACTGGCATTACTGATTACTGGCATCACCAGACCATTCGTTCTCTCTCTGGCATTTGATAGCTCTGTCAAAAATCTAACTACAAATCCAATCGAAAAAAAAGTCCACACCTACACACCCCCCTCAAAAATGTGTAAAATCCATAGCCATAGTATAAATTATCAGCAAAAAAAACACGAAATGTAAATCGGACAATTATAATTAATATAATCGAGTGTGTGTAGTAGTATGTAGTATGCAGTATCGCGAAGTAACGACAAGAGAGAGAGCAAGTGTCTAGAGCCTAGAGTGCGCGAGACAACGACGACGACAGGGTTTGTTTTCCTCATAGTCCCAAGTTCACAATAGATTTTCCCAAACGACGTCCACTAAAGAACAAAAAAGAATAATAAAAACACCACATATTCACGCCTGCTGCAAACATTTTTCCACCCCACTGCCATTATTTTACAGTGACACAAACAACAACAATAACTCTGCAGACGTTATTTTTTTTTAGCTCGGTGCGAGTGATTGCGGTAGTGTGTAATAAAAAAAATATCTAATCCAAATTTGTTTTTTGTTTCGGTTGGTTGTTCCAAGATCAGTATTTCGCCTTGAAATAAACGTCAAAGACTACGGCTTACGACTGTAGTGGTGCAGTGCGCTTCGGCGAAAAGTGCAAACGAAAAAAATGCGAATATTGAAGTGATTATGTGAAAAGTCTAGATTGCCGTAGCCCGATTGAGGGCAAAAAAGAAAATTATTAAATAATAGTGCCTGCAGGAAAATTCCTATGAATAACCAAAGCTATAGAGCAAATGTGTGATGATGATTCCGATTCTTGTACCTATCTCTTGATGATGGTGATGGATGATATTTTGACAGCTCGGTGTACGACAAACGTCAAATTGTTTTTTTTTTAGTTTGTTGCCCTGTTTTAATATTTTGTAATTCGTTGGTTTATTTGCCTCCTAAAAGTCAAAGAAGCGCTAGAAAATAGAATAGAACAAGTGAATAGTCAAGTATCGGTATAATAATATTTATGAACTTTGTTTTTTCAAAATTGTTCTCTATATACGTGCTTCTCGTGTGTGTGTGTGAATAAAAATAATTATTGTGTGCGGTTAGGGAGTGTAATCGCGTAAATTTTATAGACGGTGTCAGAGCAAAAACAACAGCACCAGCACCAGCGTGTAATTGTGTAATGGATATATAGAAAAGCGTAGTAGACTAATTTCGAGGAATACGTAGCCAGTCTGACGGTGAAAACAACAATTCAAATTCTAAACTGCCAAGGTTAGTAAAATTTATAACAGAGTGGATATCATACTACCATTGACTATTTGGGACTGTTTTTTTTTATGGAATTAGGAAGAGGAGCAGTGTTTCGGGAATTTCGTTAGCAATCCCTACTTGTTGGAACACTAATTACCTATCTCTTAGTGTGCCCTTTGTCATTGTCACGTAACTGACCTCACCGCTTAGCTTGTTGGCCCCCTACCACACCCCAAGTCGTAAGCATTAGCACGGCAAGTGAATTTGATTTGAGGGCAAAAAATACATAAATTACAGTGACATACCTATCCCTACTACCTATCTGTCTACCTACCTAAATTACTGCCTAAGTAATGGTGATAATAAGCGATATTTTTTATTTTCGACTGAAACTGAAACGATTACAATGGAGAAGAGATACCTATTTCTAATAAGAAATAAACTCAGATGGTGTTACCAGATCGACGTTTACTTTTTCCTTGAACAACGATTTTACGACATTTTAAACGTCAAATGTTTGTGGCGCAAAAACAGGTTCGCAGTACTTGCATTTTCATAATATCATTACTAATTTTTATGAAGAGTACATTTAATTTAGTAGATATGTTTAACAAAATTTGGTTTTAGAATGTATTATGTATTTTATTAAATTGGACGGTTTTCGAAGTAGATATCTTTTGAAAGTGCTGTCAGATTGTACCTATTGTATGAACATATTGGGTGGTAGGTATGAATTACACTTTACTCAAACGAAAATGTCAAAATGGAAGCATTTGCTACGATTTGTATGAATAAAAACTTTTGACATCTTCGAATAGCAGCTCCACCTACCATTTATTCAGATTGGTATGAATGCAACGTACGAAATTCCAAGTCTGCTATTAAACTGACTCAGACCTTTTACCAACATTTTTTATACGCACTTTTTTAATACTTATAAAACAATCTCAGCATTGTCTGATTCCATGTTTCGAAAATACCTATGAAAAAACGGCAATTGTTTCGTTTCACGCGAGGTATGGACATTTTGCTATTTTTATAGAGAATCATTTCTAAGGTACCTATACCAATAGGAGATCCGGGTTTCTTCTTTAACTAATTGGCTATTGTGTCAACAAATATTACCAACAAGCCTATGATCGCATGGGATTTCCGGCACCTAAAGAAGAAATGCAACATCAGCAAATATTTGGCAAGAAAAATTATATTTGGACCTATAGATTGAATTCATATATATTATCTGAATTTAATTTTTTCTATTCAATTTGCACAAAAGTCGTAAGAACCGCAAGGAAAATTCAAAAATTCAAAGACAGCGAAGTAAATGCTATGTTCGGATTTTCGAGCTTAGCAAAGTAGGTTTTTATTCATACCGATTCAAAGCACTTGCTAAGGGCTTTAATTTTGCTGACTGATTTCAATACAACTCAGTTATCAGTACTTTAAGCCATACCTACCTCAAGGATGGTTATAGGTGTGTCCAACCCGTAAATGCTTGACTATCAATTTTTTTTTTCTTAGTTAAATGCCAAATTTGAAAGATCAATCCCAATCAATCACTGAATTATAATTATTAACGATAAATCATAATTCTTATGATGCCGAACTCTTATCACTCCATTTCAAAATTTGACCGATATCTGTTTGTCGTCTTACCTAGCTGCCGCTTTAGGACTTTTTAATTAGAAAGCAATTAGAGTCTATAAGCTTATTCCAATAATTCCAGTTAATTTCAAAGAAGTACAAAATTTTACATTTACACTTTCGTATTGAACATAAGTCCCTATTCCTGTGCCATCACACTTATGTGGGTACGACTAGACGCTGCAGTGGTGTCCGTATTGTATTACAGCATCACAAACTACACAAAAACACTGTCATAAAATGTGTTGTTATTTTTTTTGTAGAATTTGTTACCTCAAGATCGCTTAACAAGGGTAATGAAAAAAAATTGTTGTTCATATTGGCATTAGAAGAACACGCGTGTGCAGCTCTGACAGAGCAATTGTATACATAAGTGATTGACCTAAGTAAATTTACTTGAGTTTTGAAAAATTCCAAACACCTTAAGATTTATTAGACAAAAAAAAGAAAAAGTTTTACGAAAACCCAGGTAGTTATACCCTATATAGCTTTAAAAGCCATTTAGTTCAAATTTAATGTTTTTAACTACTCTTGGATCCTATTAACTAGATCGAATATATTCAACCATTTTAGTTCGATTGTTGTGCTCTTCTATTAAATATCGCGTTTTTTTTTTTTAGTGTGGTAGGTATTTGCAAGCGGTCTTCAATTAAGTTCATGTTGTTGGCTAATTTGTCATATGCTTAAAAGTTAGTCATACTCTGTTTGTAATAGAATATCTTTTAAAATATAAAACCCAAAAACACTAATAATATTAGGTACCTTTCTATTTATAAATGATCCTTCGTCCTTAAACTTAAATGCATGACATTATTTAAAAAAATATGGTTTAATAACCCTCCTTGTGTCCAGTGGGGTAAAAAAAAAACAAAAAAACAAAAAATTCCTGCATAATTACAAACGTTATCTAAAAAAACAAAATGCTATCCATCCGTAGATTAAATTTTCCATTCATAAGTAATAGCTGCTGCCTAATGGTTTCATTGTTAACATGGCAACACCCTGTCCCACATTTTGTGGCTGTCATTGTCTCCATTCTCCAAGTAGTTGTTGCTGCTGCTCCATGGCCTTGGACAACTTTATTTGCTTTATTAATTTTGATTCTCTTTAATTTGGTTGTTTTTTTTCCATTTGTAGTTTTTTTCTGCTTAGAATATTCCCCTCTCGTCAAGTTCCATTCACTTAGTCACGATGAACAACAATAAATTCCGGTTCCAACCCCTCACAGAAACAGAAAGAAACCAAAATATTCGTATACCAATTTAACTTTTGTTTGTGCTGAAACTCATTAAGATATCTGCCAAAATAAAAAAATAAGAATCGTTATCGCTGACAAGTCATCATCAATCTAACCACACACAACCAGATGGGGCGACAAATAAAAAAAACCTGACGAATTTCACTTGATCATCTCGCATATTGTGTCTGTTTTGGGCATCGCAGTTCTTAGCTACGCAGCGTTTCTATGGTAGTGTGTGCCTCATGAAAAAAACATGACGTAGGTCATGAGAAAATACCCGAAAAATAAACGGCGGCAATGTATGCAGATACATATACTCACGCAGGCAACACACACATCATGAGATATTGGGGGCTTCTATTGACCAATGACCACTACCAGTCTGGCGGTGATTGGTCGGAGTGCAAAAATCAATATTTTGAGGTTGTAAATTCGAAAACTAATTCGAATTCCAATTCGGACTTGAGAGATACCCAATGTACCCTATACCACCTAACACAGCTGCCACCTTCTGCCGGCTAAAGACGAATACGAAGCCAATGTAACACGCAGATATACCTACCGTGAAATCTCATTAGTGCCCGTGTTCGGATATCCGTTTCTGACTCGTTCGATTATAATAACATTCGAATCAAGGAGAAATCATAAATCCCGAGAAATACATTTTTATTAAAAGGTTCAGATATGAGTGTATCTGCGGCATTTCCGGGGGTGAGGACTGGTGGTATTTGAAGACACAAACCATAGGCATAGACACAGTAGAGACTGAGAGAACGAGAACTCGAGAACTCGAGAAACAACGAATAATACTCGTAAAAATAATGGTTTTGATTCTGCTTTGGATCTTTGTACTTTATATTGGCTTTGATTGAGCAACTATATTATAAATGTGTGTGATTTTTTATTGTGGATGTAGATTTGATAGTGGAAACGCCAAACACGAACACGAATACTGCGCTTAACAGTTTGACCGAATGGTTTCTTGATAGGGGTAGGTCTGGTTTCGGTTACAGATTCATTTCCTTTTATTAGGCACTATCGCAGGTTGCTCATCGGCATCCAGCGCACCTCTTTTGTTGGTTGTGTTGTTTTATTGTTTTGGTTTTCTTGCCTTGTAATTGATATTTCTCTTTGGTTTGGTAATAAATTGTTTTTCAATTTTCCTGTATGTTTTCCGACTCACTTAGCGTATATAATTATATAACCGATGCGGCAGCAGCAACGGCGGCAAGAGCTCGTAAATTGATTTTGGTTTTATTGGCACCGGTGTTTGTTAGCGTCACTGCTACTGCTGCTGTGTGTTGTTATGTTTTATGGGCATTTAATCGCTTTAGGGTGGCTTGGTTGCTATGGGTGATGTGTACGGGGTCAGGCGTCTTAAAGATCACGATCGCATCATATTGGTCTAACTATAGGTGATTGTGGCATTTGCGCAGTAAAATGTTTGTGAAAACATAAAATGGCTAGGTATAGGTAGGTGGGTACTTATGACAACAAAAACTATCGCTGACAAAAATTATCGCTGTTTCAAGGTAAACTCCAAAGGTTATTAAGATATTCCATTCTCTTGAAAGTGGGTACACCACTAATGTGAGTCATAGTGGATAGAAATGTTTTGGAAAATAGTAGCTAGATAAATGGAAGGCGCAGCAGGTCCACAGGTCCCTAGGACTCTGTTTGTTGTAAGTTGTTGTTGTTGGGACCTTTTACTTTGTCCGAGAGGGTGTATTGAGAAGCTTTTTCAGTACATCGGCCACAGGCACAAATCGTGACGGTTTTCCTACGAGCTTATGGTCTGACAAATCACAGTTTCCTCGATTTTAAAAATAACAAAATTCATCTTCAGTTCTATATGGCTCATCCAGTTATCTAGTTGTGTTGTGCGATGTGGCGCTATGTAAAATGTACTACATTTAACCTAGGATCGTGTAACTTTTTCAAGCTCGTTCTGGGTCAAATATTGGGCGAAGCAGGTGTCAACACGATTTCAGTCAAAAGAAGATATTCAAATTTTTGGTCGCTATCAGCGTGATTTCGGCTTTTATAGCATGTTCAATTCAAGATCAGTCTAAGATCGGTTGGTCTGGCAAATTCGGTATTATTTATTTTATTTATCAGCCTAAAGTTCCCAACGGGCTTCAATTTTAAACCAACACTCGGAGTCATAAAATCGTTGGGTCGCTTCTCGAAAACATATTTGAGTTTTCTAACAAAATGCATACATATACCAACTGTGACACTGTGAATCCAGACTTCAGCCATGCAACACAGCGAACGGAGCTTAACTTTGCATTTTAGAAGCATTGGTTCATTGTAAGACGTTAACGTTCTAACCTTGGATATTTTGCGTGTTGTTTCCTTTAATGATGAAGCAACACTATTATCGGTTCATTGTGATGTAAATTAGGCGAAAAAAATGTGATGCATATATATTTACATATACAGTACAACTTCGACAGTCCGGACATGCGCCATTCCGGACACTCCAATAATTCGGACGCTTCTACATTTCGGACAACTTACAATTTTTACCTCTACGATCCGGACAATTTTTTTTTTATGGAAGAAAATAATTATTTCGGGGGCTTCCCGTTTTTATATTCTTACCTTTGTTTGTTTACATTTCGCACTATCATTACTTCAGTTTCGGTGCATTGTTTCGCAAGCGTGTTTGACTAATTTCATACCAAGCGCCATGTCTTTAAATAATAAACGCAAACATAAAACACTAACTTTAAAGGAAAAGTGTGATATTTTACAAAGTCTTGATAAGGGAAAAACTATTAGGCAGGTTGCCGAAAAATTCCATGTTCCTAAATCAACGATTTGCGACATTAAAAAAAAACAAAGTTAGTCAGCACAAAATAACTTCATTTTTTAATAAACCATAATATGTATGTATTTAATATAATAATGTGATGTAATAATTTAATGTTTTTTAATAAATCATAGTACATACGTACATATATATGTATTTAATTCACTTAGATTATTTTAATAATTTTCACTACTATAGTCCGGACAATATGTGTCCGGATTGTCGAAGTTGCACTGTACATATATATTTTTATGATATTTACTTTGACTGAGTTATTGGAGGCAGATTTTCTTTCCTCCTGTGACAAAATATGACGTTATTATGCATTTGTGTTGAACAACTCAAACTGTTTGAACCGTTACTAGATATATTAGTTATATGAATTCTCAACAGAAATTGGAAATCTCTGATAAGCAAAAATCGTTGTTACTCCTCGCTTTCCAATGAACTCCGTTTTATTATTTATAAAACAATACATTCGAAAAATTACCTACGAAAATTCACCTTTCATTTGGTCCTAAAAATCTGTTTTGGAATAAAGCCGTAAAAAGTCGGTACGACAAAAAAAAATTATAAATGAAGAAAAAATGCTCAAAATGTTTTTATATTTCCTCAACTAATCTACATTGTTAATTTTTCATGAATATTTTAAGCAAATGTACACTTATTCCTAAAAAAAAATATTATTCACACGTAACGAACAATTTCAAATTAAACGGATAAAATTTAATGAACTCTGCCAGCAACTTTGCCCACAGCGGAAGTGTCTCATATTTCCTGGGAGTGTGTTGGTGAGACGGAATTTTTGAAGTTTCGTGATATTTGTCAATACGATTTTCTATGTAACAATACTAGCGCACCAAGTCGTGACCACTCCGTAAGAATATAGCTTGTTGGCTAAGTAACGGGAAATCGGCCAGAGTTGGTGGTCCCAATATTGTCTCTGATCATTACCTGAGTTATAGGTCCAATAAAAAACTGGGTACGTGATGAGAAACACTTTCTTAAATCAGAGAACCATAACGAGCAATTGAGTGGGTGCAACACCAACAGAAATATTTAAATACGAACCGCAGTTTTTCCAAAATAGCCCAATCTCAATATTTGAATTTTCTATTTACATAATTATCACATTTTATTTAATCCAAACATCCGAATGTGTATACTTTTAAGTTCAGCTGCAGTTCGTTTTCCACTCTAGCAATATCCTCAATGAAATTATGCACATGTAAATATTACAAACTTCAAATTATGCGAAAACACATTTTTCAATGCCACTTGAATGTTCAAATTGATTTATTTTAGCACCATTATTTTCGTAGGGGTATTCGGGACAAGCTTAAAATTAGATGCAATTTTCTGAGAAATTAAGAAACAGAAAACAACCTAATGTGTCATAACATTAGATTATATTTTTTCTGTGGAAAACTGCGCTATTTCTACATGCTGCTTTATTTTGTTGTTTGTAATTCATTTCCAGAAATCGCCGCTGACACTGATAGAAATGAACTTTATAGAAATGAAAATGCAACGATTTATGGGATAGGTTAAAAGGCCACATATTATTGGCTGTAGGTAGTTTTTCAGAATTTAATCATTTATTCAATACATTGAAAAGCCGATATACCCAAAACGAGTCACTGTTTGGTGCGGAATTTGGTCCAGAGGCATAATTGGGCCATTTTTCTTCGAAAATGAGCAAGGAGTGGCCGTTACAGTCAATGGCGATCGTTATCGGGCCATGTTGAATGAATTTTTGTTCACAAAAATTGAAGAGGAGGATATTGGCAACATTTGGTTTCAACAGGACGGCGCTACGTGCCACACAGCCGAAGCTACACTCGATGTTTTGCGCCCTGTTTTTGAAGATCGCATTATCAGCCGCAGAGCTGATGTCGTTTGGCCACCTCGGAGCTGCGATTTGACACCGTTGGACTATTATTTGTGGGGTGTCGTAAAAGATAAGTGTTACGCCGACAAGCCAGAGACAATTGACGTTTTAAAGGACAATATTCGTGAAGCCATTGGTGAAATACAGCTGCACACAATCGATAATGTGCTTAAAAATTGGACCGATCGTGTAGGCTACTGCATGGCCAGCCGAGGCAGCTATTTGAATGAAATTATTTTCCATTATTAACCGGAAGGATTGTACTTTCAAATAAAAAACGAAATTTGAGAAAATATTCAGTAGATTTTTTTTATAACATTTTCAAAAAAAAAAAAGTTATTTGGCGGACCCTGTACAAAGCAGATGGCATTTAAACAGAAATTCAAATGCGTTTGGACATCGAGCTTAAAAATCTCGGAGGGATATATTTTGAATTCCATATCTGGAGTGAGTATGCAAGTTGGCATCTCAGATATAAAGAATACCACACAAATGGTGTGAAAATGTGGGTTCGATCCCACGGTTGGTGACTGTAAGCACTGATTCAACAACAAGTCAACAACTAAGAACACTTTCACGCTTTCATATTTTTTCAATCCCAAACACTGGCAAAGTTAAGATTATGAAAAGTCATTTAGTTATTCAGAAGCTAATAACATCTTTTGTGATCGATTTACTTTAAGTACAGAACTCTGCCTATTGGCAACGCCTTTCCAGTTTTACATGCCACTTAAAATTCTTTATCAAGTAGACTTACTATGTTTTTTTTATTATACCTACACCTTTTTATTTGTTTCCTCAGTTTTTATTTTTAAGTCCAGCAGTTAAAAACCCGGAAGCTTTTAGAGTTTAGACGCACATTGCTGGCTGTTGTTCTCACTCTCAACGTTCTCCACAATTGTGATAAGATATTTTTTTTCTTTTTTTTTAATAGAAAATGTCATATAAATAGATATCTACAAATTGGCTGTTTGATTCTAGACATTAAAACGCATGTGTATAAGTATTATGCACTTAATTGCGTCACCAAGTAACATTCTAAGACGAATGTGAAGTGTGAAGCGCCAATCACTCTTCTATATTATAGGCGTGAAGTAAACATTCTTTTCCCCCTGAAAAGAAAAAATATTCTAATATATTATGTAATTTTTGTTTTTTCCATTTTTTATCGCAAAGAGTTTGAAGGGAAGTTTTTACGTTGCAATTCATCCTTTAACTACGCCTCCATTTATCTCAATTCAATTTTTAATTCATTTAGGTAATTCTTTATTCAAATACGTACAAAGTATGAAAAAGGGTATACAGCTTTCAAATTTCCATAGACACTCAGAAAAAAGGAAAAGATTGTTATGCGAAGAATTTTGAGATTTTCAAAAAAAAGTTAGCTTAAAGTTCTTGCTTCAATTTTATTTTTTGATAACAAGAACTCGTCCTTAAGTTTTTGAGAATCAAGTATTCAGCGTAATAATAATATACTCCCAATAATTATTTTCTTACAGCATTACCAAGAATTTCATTCTTAAATCAAAAATTTTGATATTTCGGTTAATTTTGGCCAACAAAAATTTTTGGCATTACAATAGGTTCGTTCGCGTACGCGGTTTGAATCGAACGCAATCGATATAAATTGATCGCAATCGCACAAATTCTTTCACGGAGTCATCATAAAATGACAGAAAAAGAGAAAATTAGCAAAATAACGAGTAACGAGCAGTTCCTCTCTTGGCTCGAAACAGCTCAGACAATTTCATCCGGCAAGTACTGATAAAAATGTCAAATTCGCAAAATTGACAGGGAAATAATTTAAAATCCGTTTTAAAAATCAATAAAAGCAATAAAAAAAATAAAATATCTGAAAATAAAGAAAATTTGGTGGTGGTCGAATGTTCTCCTAGAACGTTTCATATGTTGCAAAATGGTAAGCTATAAATTTATTCGTGATATCGATTAGATTTCAAAGATGTTAAGTGGCTCAAAGTAGCTCGAAGTGTACCCACGTACTTTGGAGTATATTTTCAGCTCTCTGAGAGTGTTTCGCTCAATATTTTGAGTTTGACAGATTCTTAGCACTTGGCTCGTGAAAGTACGCGAATGGACCTAATGTTTTTTTTCTTAAGTGGAGGTATATAAAAGTTTTCAACGAGCAAAACAATTTACCCAACTCGAAAAGAAATGGTGGTTGAAATGTAAATAAGCTGCAGGGGTATATGACTTGTTCTCATAATTTTTTTTTAAATTCTGCGAGTATTTGCACCACGAGACATAGTCGAGAGAGAAAACATGCGCGCATGGCGTTTTTTTGTGTCAACAATTCCGTCACGAGTTCACTGCATCTTTGTTACACTCTGTGCTTCTACGTCACAACAAATATTACATCGCATTGATGGAAATCAGTCTCCATCCAAAGTTTCTTTGGATTACGGAAACTTTTTGGCATGAAACTTCGGCAGCAATGTGAAAATGTGACTGAAGAAAGAGGGGCTGACAACGTTTTTTGCGTTACAGGTGCTCTCAACTCCATCACAGTAGATTCACTGAACTCTCTTGGAAATATATTTCTGTTCTTTCCCTGTCAGGAAGTGAACCACATACCACATCACTGCATATCATTAAAGATTCGAGAGGTGACTTTCAATTGCACAACAACTAAGATGGACTAGTTTATCAAGTTCTATTGATTATGTTGCCCACCCCTGAGTGACAGCTATACACTTGCCAGAGTAATTACCTGTACTGGCAACCTGATGTTTTCTGAAGGACAGATAACATTTGCGCCTCATATCAAACAAAGAGAGGTCACTATTCTCGAAACTATACAAAGTCTCCTTGACAACAAATATGCACAACCGGTCTAACTAGATCCATATCTCGAATGGTACAAGCAACATTGAAACGAAATTATAACGCAATTATCAGCCGACTCTTCCCACACTATCAGCGCAAACGGAAACCAATAAAACAAAAACAAGACTCGGACAATAAAATCAACCTGGATATTTTCGCTGTACAGGTACACAGGCATCACACATAGATAATGTACACTCGCATATGCGGCTCTAAATTCATTGACCTGCGGTAACTTTCTCGTAGGTTTATTGATAAAATAAATTCCCCGAATGATCGGTTATTGGACGCCAAATACAAACACCCACAAACCAGAAAACACAATTAAAACAAGTATTCGGATCGAGAAACAAGAACTCCAAATTAACCTATATTTAACAAGACTCGTTTCAAGTCATGTCCTCCCTCGTTCTTCAATTGGACAAGTTCACAATGCAATGAGCCTAGGGGTCTGCTGCCGCTTAGACCATTTGGCCGTTGGCTGTTTTAAAAGGCTTTTCCTGGAAATATTAAGACGGTTCATAAGACTACTCATTAAAAAAAATTGTTTCCGCACTGTGAATCTGAATCGATGAATCCATGTGATGGTCATAAAAAAAGGAAAGACCCTGGAAGCGAATGGTACCCGATAGGGGCCGCTTTCTTTAGCCTTCTGTAACGCATTTAAACGTGTACATTATTTTGAAACCACTTTCATAGCGTGCCTAAGAGACTTGAAACCACAACATGGTTAAGAAAGATAAAACAAAAAGCTCGTAAAAAACCTCAAAGTTCTACACGTAAGTGCTGCCTAGGGGCAGCTAGCCAAACAGACTACAGTCAAAGCATCTAAGGTTTGCCGCAGTTTTTCGTGTGAAATTTCATGAGACACTCTTGACACACAGTCATCGACACTTGAACGAAGAGCCTTCTTCATCACCATCATCATCATCATCATCATGATCATCATCTTTCGGGCTTTGCTTAATCCGATTTAGTTGAATGAAACGTGAGTCTTTTTGTTTTGTTTTCAATTTTTAGCAATTATTGGACTACTTTGAGATTATTTTCTATTTCGGTTTGAAGTTTTATTTTGTGCGGCTGTCCGTTTTTTTTTTTTTTGCACAGTTTGATGGGGATTATTGGGAAGTCATTACTTAAGCTTGTCTTAAGCGTGGAAAATATACTACTTAGGGTGCTTGATGTTGCGGCATTATAAGATGGACGAATGTGGGTCAGTGAGAAGTCAAGCAGCTCTGGTATTGGCGCATGCTTTGTGGTCTGATGGAAAATTCATGTTCGGCTTAGAGTCCTCTTTTCGATTTCTCATGTTAAGCTATTACACCACGTTGATTGGTTATGAGCTTTTTTTAGGAAATAAGGGGATCTCTTGTTTAAAGAACGGGAACCGCCCTATTAAACAGCTTTCACTATAAACCCAACTTGGAGAAAGGAAAGCCGTCTTCTTAAAAAATGTGTTTTGCTTTTGATTACCATTCTAGAAACAAACATATGCATAGATGTTTCCCCCTGTCAGTCGGCGATGGATAAAATAATTTAGCTAATTTTTCAATTAAATGCAAGTTAAAATACCAGCCCAACAATTAGTTTATTTTACTTCAACTATAGGTGCTAGGGTGTATCATCACGGTGACCATTTTTGTCAATCACATAAAAGAGGACCCTTTTTTTTTTAAGTAAAAAGATAGTCAAAAATGTTGTGAGCACATTTTTATTATATCAAAATTTGTAAGTTTGATAAAGGAACTGACTTGGTTCTTGTAAACCAATATATGTACAATCGAATTCCAGCTTTGTGAAAAATGAGAAGGTACTTTTCAAATCCTGTAAAACTTGCATGTATCGTACCGTGGAAAGATGGTCTTTAAATTTGGAGGTCAGCTTAATAAAAAGAGGACAACGTATTTCTTTCTTTTAGTAAGAATATCAGAGAGGATATACTAGCGAAAAAGAGGATGAATGGTCACCGCATGTATTACTACTCAACCCCCTCGAGTCAAGCTGGCTTCGGCGAAACCCAAACAAAACATGCTCAGCAGACGCCCACGCGTCAACCACTTTTTACCAAAATAACTTAATCACAAGCCTGTGCCCTTTTCTTGGAATGAACAAAAAAAGAAACACACATCCACAGAACTAGAGTGAATCCTTAGCAATTTAACTCATTTAAGCACACACAACACAATAATTGCCCTCGTCACAGAATTCTACTTATTTACAACACAATCCCTTAGCGATCACAAAAAATATGTACCATCAATCAATAACCACCAACCATCACCATTGCGAAACTTGAACCACGGCTAGACGAGTGCAAATATTCCCATTGTTAGCAATTTGTACCTACATCGAATCACCCTCGATCCACCCACCCACCACTCGCAGTCAAGGACTATATCCATAATTTCATGGAAAAAAAAAACACAAAAAAGAAAACAAATTTCCAAGAAGACTCTTGGATCAAAGTATGTCGTCTCTTGTCGCATTACTCCTCCACACAGTTAACCCTCTAAATCAATCCATTTAATTGAAAAAAAAAAAAAAAAAAAACACACATGTTGCCACCTGTTGGGTTAATTCCCATTTCGGGATTTGTGCAACAACATGATACCGCACAACACAATCAACAAGCTCTTGTTATATGAATGGCACAACAATCTTCTGGCACAACAAATGGACGCACACAGTTTGATGCGAAATTAACAATCTATTTTATTTCAATCAGGTCATGGTGTGACCTCTGCGTAGTCACAGATTTGTTCTTAAAAAAAAACAAAAAAAAAAAAAACAGCAACCCAGCAAACCCGGAGAGATAGAGATAAACAAGCGAACGATAATATCAAAGTCATGTGTGTGGACGCATATGTATATTGGCACAGTAATTTATCTTATTAATAATACCGTGGGTTGTGATTGCCGAATCAAAATTCAATTCGTCCTTTTGGTAGTTTGCGAACATTCACGCACCACCAGCCTTGATGTGGATTCAGCTAGTGGTAACAGTTGGTGTCCCAAGACCGTGGGTTGAAATGGTTGGACTATTTTTAAGTATATTTTCCACTAGCAGCTACTCCGGTGGATATCTATAAACAACAATTTCTATTCCGGCACGCGTGGATTGATACAAAATGGAGGAAAATTGATTTCAGTGGATTTCTTATTTTTCTAAGACTTGAGAGCGTGTGTTTGAGATTGTTTCTTGTCCGAGACGAATAACTTATATGAATATGAGTTGATGAAATCTACAATTTATCTTGTGCCGCTGATTTGTTTGAACAGTTCATTGTGAAAAATGGTCGGAAGGATTTAGCAACTAAATGAATAGTGGATGCGAAAAGTTTACATTTGATCCGGGTCTACTTGTCGCAATACTTTTTAACTTTCTCGAATGCGTGGTGAGAGAAAGGTATTGTTTTCGTACAAAATCTCGAACTGGAGATGTTTTTCCATTCTGACATTTACGATGATAGAGGAAAAAGTGGGTCGCGAAATTCTGGCTGTCTGTCTAAGCGGGTACCCGGATTGGGTTCAAACTTCGGATTTGGAGTTTGTGTGCCTACAGTTCGGAGCGTTTCTTTTTTGCAATGTGACCGCAATATTATTCATATATTTATTTATAACAAAGAATGGTTGCACAGTAAGATTACATCTTATAAGTTGTGACGGCTTTGTAGAGATTTAGCAAATTTAACGTTATGAATTGGTGAGGACTGCTTACATGTAATTTAGTTGGAAACGTACATAAGTAAAACGAATTAATAACAATAACAGTAACAATATTATTAAAACTTCCCATTTATGAAATGTTCAAACTAGTTTGATTTTTTCGGAAATGGCTTAAACGATTTCAAACAAAATTAATATTTATGCTTAAGTAGGTGAGGTTACCACTACTCAGTTTTTCGCTACAAAAAAAAAAACGAATAGCGGCATTTTGAAATTTGGACATACATATCTCGAAAACGGTCCATGCAACAAAAATTAATTTCTAAGTTAATAAAGGGTGATTTTTTAGCTGGTTTGGTTTTGGCAACACTGGTTTTGACAGCTGACGTGTGTTTAGTACCTTGTTTCACTGTCAAACAGCTTCAGTTTGGTTTGCAATTTAACCATGGATCGTCTTACAAATGAACAACGCTTGCAAATTATTGAATTTTACTATCAAAATTCGTGCTCGGTTCGAAATGTTCATCGCGCGCTGCTTCCATTTTATGATCGGCATTCTCGACCTTCTGAGCAGTCTATTCGGAAGATTGTGACCAAATTTCGCACCAAATTTACTTTGTTGGACATTAAACCACCAACACGTTTACGTACTGTGCGTAGTGAAGAAAATATTGCGGCCGTATCAGCTAGTGTGACAGAAGACCGCGAAATGTCGATTCGGCGCCGTTCCCAGCAGTTAGGCCTTTGTTACAGCACTACGTGGAAAATTTTGCGGAAGGATTTGGGCGTAAAGCCTTTTAAGATACAGCTGGTGCAAGAACTAAAGCCAGCCGACCTACCACAACGCCGAATTTTTGGTGAATGGGCTCTTGGAAAGCTGGCCGAGGATCCGCTTTTTTATCGAAAAATTGTGTTCAGCGATGAGGCTCATTTTTGGTTGAATGGGTACGTAAATAAGCAAAATTGCCGCATTTGGAGTGAAGATCAGCCAGAAGCATTGCAACAGCTACCAATGCATCCCGAAAAAGCCACTGTTTGGTGCGGTTTATGGGCCGGCGGCATTATTGGGCCATATTTCTTCAAAGATGATGCGAATCGCAGCGTTACTGTCAATGGTGAACGCTACCGAGCGATGATAACAAACTTTTTTTTGCCCGAAATGGAAGTTCTTGACTTGCATGATATGTGGTTTCAACAAGACGGTGCCACATGCCACACAGCACGCGAAACAATGGCGCAATTGCGAGGCGAGTTTGGTGAACAGTTAATTTCACGTTTCGGGCCGGTCAATTGGCCGCCTAGATCGTGCGATTTGACACCATTAGATTATTTTTTGTGGGGGTATGCCAAGGCTAATGTGTATAGGGACAAGCCCGCTTCGATTGACGCACTGGAAGCCAACATCCATGCATTCATTCGTGAGATACCGGCCGATATGTGTGAAAGAGTATGCCAAAATTGGACTCAGCGGATGGGCTACCTGAGACGCAGCCGCGGTCAACATTTGCATGAAATTATCTTTAAACATTAAATTGCAAGGTTCAAACTATCGATTCAAATAAATATTTCATTCATTTTTTCGAATTTTTTGTGTTTTTTTTTTAAAAAAAGTTCTAAACCTCTTAAAAAATCACCCTTTATAATCATTTCTAACTAAATAGCAAACTCAGTTTTCTCTATATTATCGTACAATGGATTTATGGAAAAAGTAATTTTCTAAAAATTTGGATTAGTTTACCTAAAACCGGCACTAGCCATTTTGAATAAAATGCGCACTTGGAGTAAAATTTTTGTTTTTCAAAATTATTGCATCCTTAATTATCAATTCGAATCACCGAAAACTCGAATTTTAGAAAACGATTTTTATAAAACTAAAAAAGAACTTACATTCCGAATAATTTCTAAAACTTAGTTTTGAGCTAAATAGTTAAGAAATAGCGTATTTAACTAAACATGGCAATATTTGTTAATGACTTGTCTGCATACTTTTACACAAACTGCTCTAACGATTTTGATAAAATTAAATATGAAAGATATTATAAGTATTCTAAATAAGATCCCACACTTAGTTTTTCTCAAAAAATTCGAATATCAGTTTTTTATTATTTCTCAAAAATGACTATCCAAAATCCGATCCACAGTATAATTTTGTAATAATCTCAATGCCCCACTCCCAAAAAAATTGCAATAACAGCTGATTGAAACTACTTTTTAGCAAATGTTAAATAATTCATGCCAATTGGAGCCTTACACAATCAGAAACTCTCACTTAATTTGCAGCCCCACACACGTCCATCGGGATATTCAATATATAACTGCTAATGCAAATTCAAAAAAATCTTTGAATTCTTACAAAGATATCGATCTATCCCGAACCCTACTTCCAGTCATATAGACACCTTAAACCGGGGGTCATTTCTGGTTCTGTGAAAGAGTGAATCGAATAAATCGTTTTCACATTCGCTTTCATACACTG
This sequence comes from Cheilosia variabilis, assembly GCA_951230905.1. Lineage (NCBI taxonomy): Eukaryota > Metazoa > Arthropoda > Insecta > Diptera > Syrphidae > Cheilosia > Cheilosia variabilis. Next base: position 48,643,790 of record OX579677.1, read on the forward strand.
CTTTAATTTTTTTTCGATTCACTCAGTACTAAAAAGCGATTCTCGTTCAATAGGTGAAAATATCGTGCTGAATTTAATATCACACACTGTTTTGTACGACATCAGGTTCTCAATTTTCAATCTCTCACTAAAAACATTCATTTGAAAAATGAGTACGTGAAAAAAAATTGTTCATATGAAAATTTTAGATGTTTGGTTTCACATTTTCGTAGAACGAGAATCGAAATTGCGGTGAAAGGGTGAAAACATCTTGTATAGTGTTAAGAGCTTATAAAATATAACAACTATAGTGTGTAGATTCTACTAAGAAAGCTACTCATTAAGTAGTTTAAACGCACACTATACACCAATTGATTCGCAACACGATAAAGGCAACACCGCATAGCGTTGACATTATCAGCTCACTTCATGTCATAGCTTCGATACTCTGTTAAGTGAAATTAAGAATTCGTTTTCTCGTGTAAGACATGAGCTGATATTGCGATAAACTACTTCCAGCACCATTTGGTAGGTAAATATATCATTTTACGTCAAGATATATTTAAATACGAATGGGAATTGTTGCTTTGATAAATTAAAGAACGAAAGACGCCTGTAATAGCTTCAGAAGCTTTAGATTAGATTAGACTAGATTTATTTCATAAATATTTATATATATATAATTCAATAATTCAATATGAACAATAGTTTAAATTAATTTATGAAATTCATTTGACATTCTATATTTAATATACTTTACATAATTAAAAAAGTGTAGAATGCCATTACACTTAAAATTTAAATTTTGACCCTTAAAAAACAAAATTTACATATTTAATTTATCAAACAAGATTAATCAAACAAACAAACAAACAAACAAACAGAAAGCATACAAATCACTAGTTTCCTATTGGAAACTTATAGCCAATCCATCAATTTTTTTTCCTTCTGTAATTTGTAATAAATATTGTCCAACAAGGACTTAGAATCCCATTTTCAATTAAATATGAAAATACCAAACCCACAACAGCTGACTAATTCCCATCTAACCAATGCGTTCTGAAGATATTTAAATCAGAGGGTTCCTACACCAGTGCGAAACAATTTGTATTCTGCAGACACATGCGAGGGATGCACATCATATCGCTTATTCTCTACAGAAAGGTCGGAGTGAATTCTACATTTTTCTAGAAATATATTCATTTACCTATAAATTTCTATCTAAATAGTGTAGAGAAAAAAAAAAACCGTAAATTCATAAACTATTTGTCTTGATATGGAAATTCGTAGATATTTAAAAATGCCGTCTCATTTCCTAGCCTGCCAGATAGCTTGCCTTCAATCCACTATTCTCGTATTAGGTATTAAAATAAATCGCCACTGATTCATTGTTTGTAATTACTTTCCTGCAATCTTTAAATTGCCCCCTAAATCAAACAATATTTTGACATTGCTATCTATAACGGGCCGAGCTGTGTTTTTCAATCAATATTCATTGATTTTTAAACAAAAGTCCCCCCATAACAAAGAATCCAATACCACCGTCCTTTGGAATCTATTAAATACCAGATGATTCACTGTTTCTAATCTTTTGTCGACCACCTATCTACCTACCTACATACCTACGATGGTTTTCTGGTGTTCGTGCGTTCTTCCATAGCGCTAAATACATTATGTGTCATGCGTTTAAAAAATATACCCAAAACAATCAAATTCTTCTCCGCATACAATACCACAAAAGAAAACAGAAAAAGTACGAGCATATTGCTTCTGCTAACAGCAAAGAAATGTATCTGCCACGTACATATACGAGTATCTATGTTCTGCTAGCGATTGTGTATTATTTTTTCTCCAAATGTATTCGCAAAAAATAAAAATAAAAATCAACTTTCAAGGCCTTCTGTTATCAGCCAAAGCTTTTTTTTTTGTCTTTCCTTCTTCTGGTATAGGTAATATTTGTTTGTTCTTTGTTGTGAATAGAGAAAACGGCATAAAAGTGAGGCGACACGCAACTTGTAGTTTAACGCCACGAAAATCTTTGTACTTCGGAGTAAGTATATCGCCCATAGATGGTCGTATTTTATTTATGTGTCGCAACCTAGATTAAGTTCTTGAAATTAGGTCGAGGGTAAAGCAAAGTTGAAATAAAAGAAAAAGCAAAAAAAAGTGTGCGTGCATGTATTCGTTGTGTGGTTGTTTTGGTCTGTTTCAGGATAGAAACTGACATAGATTGATATTAATTGGTATATCTACTACATTTGGGGGATAATTATATTCGTTACGACACGAAAGGGTGTATGGTAGAACATTTTGGGGGCAGCTTTGTGACGGTATTTTTAGAATTATCTACAAATAAAGCTTCTAGGTATGGTATATGATGGAACACGGTACAAGTACAAGGTCGTGCGATGTCGGGAAACAAATAATTTATTTTTTTGTTTCTGATAGACTATGCACATATAATTTTACTGAGCAAATGGGCAAACAACTCATAGATGTGTGTTTCTGTATATAAATGTCTCTTTCTAAAATGCTGTTGCTTCCTTATGTCCTCATGATTATAGTCATCTTTTGAGATCGTTGTAAACTTTATTCGTTTTTTTCACTTTGAGGTGCGAGTTCTTGCTGTGAGTTGCACACATTCTATCACTTATTCTACATGCTTTGCTTACTATACTGTTCAAACGGCGTTGCCAGATCGCTCTGTGGGAAATTTTATCTTTATTATTTTTTTTTGTATCTTACTCAAGTGGGGGGACATTGAGTTCTTGTTGAAAGGCAGTTACACGTTTTAAATGAAGCTGTTTTAGAGCAACAAAAATGTTCGCTGTACCCCTGTATCAAAGATAAATCCGTAGTTTGATCGATAAATTAGTGAAAAATCGATGACGGAATCTAATGCTTCATAATCTTAGCTATCAAAAAGTCGAGGGCAAACAAGTTCCCCCCCAACATGTCAACAAATTTAGCACTGGATATGTCTCTTCGTTTTTCTGTGATCGGAATATTCAGCAACCATAACCGACGTACGTTGAAAGTCCTTTAGTTTCCTTACACCATTTGTACATATAGTATCAACGTTATATGTAACAAAATAACAACTTGCAAATATGTTTTCAAATTCTAAAGGAAGTAACAGAAACCCATATAAACCATTGGCAGATAACAACAACCTTGAGGGGCGCCAGAATTGGTAAAGATTATTATCGATTTTGATTACGACCACTTAGATACGAACGAATTCATTTAATTTTTAAAATGATAACTGGATCAGTAAAAATGTAATCCCTTCACCATACTCTCATTGCAATGGGATGCTAAATTAGCTAATTAAGTTAATGTTAGTTACAGGTGACCCAAGTTACAAATATTTTTGTTTTAAACTAAGTGTTTGGGATTTTCGATGACCAATTTCCTAGTGGACTTTGTAGATATACAGAAAATTAGAATTTCACCAAACGCACCTCTCCGTCCACAAATTGCTGTTAAAATAAAAATTCTAAAGATTTTTGGTACAGTTATCTCTCATCCGACCTTATACAAAAGCCCAACGGTTTATTATTTACAAGTAATTGATCATCATACCCCTAGCTCTTAATTGGCTATAAAAACGTTACTGTATCCCGTGTGATATAAAAAATTATTGGTTAAATTAAGTATCATTTTGACAGAACGTTTCACTTTTTTTTTGTAATTTTAATTGATGTCACGAAGCTGACAGCCAACATTGTATTTAAAAAAAAATAGTTGGCGCAACAGGTCTGTAGGGACCCAAGGCCTAGCTTCTCACAACCATTTGTTTGTGTGCGTTTTTCATTTTTGGGACGAATGGAAGGGATCTACAATTTTATGCCGGGTCCAAACGGCTAATTGAGAAGCTCCTTCATGGCAGTTATACTCTCGGATGTTTGTCAGACGTTCGCGAGAGGTGGCGCAGCGGAAAAAACCATAAGTTGGAATTTGGGTTTTTTCGGGATTCGAACCTGGGACCCCTCGCTTAGTAGTCCAACACACTAACCACTAAGCCACTGCGCCCACATTGTATTTAAAACATTTTAACTATTCAAATTAACGACATGTAAAATACCATTGTACTTAAGACAAATAAATTAAATAAATTATGCTTACTATATCGTTCAGGTAGAACCTAGGAACTTCATCTGTCCATATCTCGATTCTGATGATCCCTTTAGCAGTATAATGAATATTGTAAATAAAAAACAATGCCTTGAGTGGTTACGATGATTATAGAAAAATATTGTTTCATGAAGTAGCTATATGATTAACAAATTATCCAAAATAAAATCTAAATCACATGACCTCGATGATGGATTTATATTTTGATGGTAACACTCCGTCTGATTTTATCATCGCATGATTCATTGTTTTGAATTTCAATTTTGTTTTGCGGTGATGTCAGGTATTTAACTTGTTTTGACTTGTTCACCAAGTTAATGTTTTTTGTACGTTGACTTCATTTTGGACGAATCTAAATTTCGACAAATTGTCCGACTCTGTAGAATGTGGGAAAGAGAGGCGTTTTTTCGGTGTTGCTAAAGAGTATACTTGCAGTAAAAAAGCTGTTCTCCAAATAAATGCGTCGTTCGTGTTTCACTACTCTCGTAAACGGTACCGGGTTCTCGTTCTCTCAGCAATACTTTAAGAAGGGGTTAAGTAACATTTGCATAGTTCCGAGATAATTTCGTTTAGAGTTTCTGAGCTGTAACTTTGATTGTATTAGAAACTTATTTCTGAGAAACAACGTTTGAAAAAAAAATTACTTTTCTAAGAATGTATATTTAATTTCGTCAAAATAACATTTAAATAAATATAAAAAAGTCCGTTTGACCCCTTCTTCACCTTAGCTCTTCAATTATTAAATTTTAATTGTGTTAAACTAAACTCAACTGCAATAAACTGGCGGCGATTAATCCACACCATTTATTTTATTCATATGACCTTTTGTTTGTTCTCTATATTTTGTACGAATACAACCCAAACGAATAGAGTAGAATTAATACAGGCAGAGGAGAATGGAGTTAATTGTATCAATCACTTTTCACAAATTGTTTACTTCACCTACATTTTTCCAACTTACCCCGCCTTAAAGGATGTTGTTTCAGTTACAAAGTAAACCGAAATCGTTTTTGAATTCCAGCTTCTTGATTGTCAAAATTTGCTACCTTGCATTGTTGTTGAGTTATATGTTGCCCGGGCCTTGGAGTTAGTTAAGTTTTCCGACATAGCGGTGAGCAAGAAAAATCCACAGAGATAATAAGCTTAAAGCTCATAAATTCCCGAACAGCTTTGCTTCAAACTTATTCTCTATACAGTCCAACACGGATATAAGAAACATATAAAAAACAACGAGATTTGTTTCTTATATCCGAGTTGTTCTTATATGAAAACGACGTTTATAAGAAACAAAGTTTCTTATACGAAAACTACCGATGTAAGAAACAAAATTTCTTATATAAAAACAACCGATACGAAATATGAACGAACAAAAGCAGAAGTCAACACGATTTGGCGGGTTTTTTCTACTGACAGTAGCACAGCTGTCATTGTCATTGAAACGTGTATTCGCATCATACCGTAATTCGTTTACATGCATAGTTGAGCTGTTTTGCATTTGAACTGAAATCCAGCTCAACAAAGGAAAAAAATTATGTTTCTTTTATGTGTAATGATTTCAATAAAATAACAAATTGTGTGAATAAAAATACGTTTCTTATATCCGAGTGTTTCTTTTAAGCGAGTTTCTTCTTACGCTTATAGCAAAAAAATCTCCGTGTTTTCACATGCGTTTCTTAAAAGCGAGTTGTTCTTATATGAGTGTTTCTTATATCCATGTTGGACTGTACTGCTATAATTTTTGTGGGCACACTAAATCGGTAAATCCTAATTTGAGCGAGTTTTTTTAAGCTGATATTTCAAAATACTTTCAAAAACTGCCTAAACTTAAAAAAATGGCTTAAGTCGATTTTTCACATTTTTCAGGGGAACAATTTTAAACTTCAAAAAATCGTGTAAAAAAACTACTTTGAGTAAAAGGCTGCAATTTACTTCGGAACTATAAGACGTTCTTCCAAATGCAATGTTTTTACTTTCATTGAGTTAAGTCGCTGTAACAGAAGAAAAAAAACAGTTAACTATGTTAGGTAGAAACAAGGTGATTACACCAAACTGTAGCTAAGTTTTTTCTCATTTCAAATATTTAAAAATACTGTTTTTGGCTTAAATTAACTTAAGCCACTTTACCTTTTGAGTAAAGAATTGTTCTTTTATAATATCTGGGAAAAGCAAGAAATGCTAGTGTCTTATTGTCAATCGAATGATTGCGAGTGCTTGAAAAAGCATTTACGACTGAAACCGACCAATTTTTAACTAAAACATTACGATTTTTGCACAGACTCTTTGATCAACCACAATACCTACCTGATTTTTATTTATTGAAGAAAACATATTTATTTTGATATCGGAAGTAAAAACAAATTCCACATGATCTTTGAACTTCATTTCAAGCTACTTTTAGCCTCTTTTTCTGGTCGTTTTTTTTTATTTTTCTTTTTTGTTACCGTAGTTAGTCAAATCTAATCTTATCAAATCCTTGTTTAAGTAATCTTCAAGGTCTAAGTGATAAAAAAAACACACAACACTTTTTCCGGGAAAAAAGTAATCCACACTTTGGTAAAAACCCTCTCTTAAATACTAAACTCAAAAACAATGTCCATTTGCGCGAACCCAAAACCTATCCCCTTTTGACTCATCCATGGCCTTGAAAATGAAAGTTCACTAGCCGTCCAATATCTATTTTTAGCCCCTTCAAATATTGAATGTTAAATAAAGCTAATCATAAGAGATGAACGCAGATATGTAGGTACATACTCGTATAATGAAAAAAAAAAAACGAATAGGAAACAAATACACAAAGAAATTGCTGATTCTAATGAAAACTTCCACAAAATGAAAAGGAAGAAGGAAAGACGAAAAAAGACCCACCCCTCTCTAACTGGCTCCCATTGAACATAATCATTACAAGAGTATCGGTACAGGTGGTACCAGACCGCCATCTCTATCGCTTTGCTATGATGGAATGTGAAGTTTCTTAATTCGATAGGTAATTTTGTCAGCGCGAGAAGACTAAACTTTTATTTGCTCGGAACTGCGTGTTCGCTGTGCTCTTTCATTTCTACATGGACATGGCGAGGCATCGCCTAAACATTTTCGATTACGCATTTCCACTTGTAAATTAACTGCGAGTTTGTATGTGGGGTTCTTATTTTCTACCCTTTCCAACACACTGCCACAGCCATTTTTGCGCGTGTATGCGATCGTAAAAAAGAAAATCAACAAATATAAACACTGCGAAAAAAAGCACAAACACTACAATTTTTCGATTCAAGGACGCGTAAAACATCATCAGCCGTTTTATAGCCTTTTGTCGATTTCCATTTTGTTGTCTGTTTCGTTTACATTCTCTTCTTCACCGTGCTACTGCTCTCTTAAAGCCGAAGCTTCTGCTACCATTGCTCTTTGGTGCGATTGTGTGGTAAGTGTTACACCTTTCTTTCCCATTTTCGTGCTTTATTTTCGCCTTCTTGGCTTCTTATAAGCTGCCCCTGCTCTACGCATTGGCAGAGTGGTTTTTGTTTTGGTGTTCGCTTCTTGCTTGCTTTTCTGATGGACCATTTCATTGGATTGATTTTATTTCTCCGTTTTGATTTCATAATTCTATTCACTTTGGTGGTTTCTTGACAGGTGGATGAAGGTCGGGCGGCTGACAATTTGATTGAATGGATGTTGTGCTGTTTTGCGGTGCCTTTTGGTAAATAATTATAACTGGCCGAGGTTTGTCAGGCATCGGCCAAGACGATTCTGAAACGAAGGTAATTCTGAAAAATTGTTTACAGTCGATAGCGATAGCACCTGTGAACGATGTACTGCCTTGTCAGGCTTTTGGTTTGTTTATCGTCGTATTATTGGTGTTTACTATGCATATCAATAGTAATTCATGGATTTGATCACATGGACTTGCGCTTAGATGGTGAGTGGATTGGCGACATTTATTGCCAGTCGTCGAGTTATTTTTAGAGCATAGAAGGTAGCAAAACAGATGAATTTGCGAAAGGGATCGAAAGAGTACGCAAGCCATACTTGGTTTATTTAAGCAATTAGGTTTTTAGAAGCATGGCATTGGTTTGTATGGATACAGTCGCTAATTTGTGTGAGCATTTAGTTTTGGGATGATTTTGCCGATGTCGAACTGCCTTGTGGCATTTCTTATTTACAAATTCGCTCAAATAAAAATACTCCTTAATCATTATCCTTTATAGTTTTAAAAAGTTGTCTACGAGACTTTGCGCACTGGCTGAGTTGTACGTGTGTCGGGATACTAAGCGAGTTCCGATTCTCGGAAAAACACTGCGCCATCAAATTGTAGATCCCTTCCATTCGTCCCGGAAATGAAAAACTCACACAAATGGTTGTGAGAAGCTAGGTCTGGAGTCCTCTTACTGACCTGTTGCGCCAACTATTTATTTTTATTTACAACGTGATTTAGGACAGCCGTTTTCAAAACTCCAAACACCTAAGTAAAGAGCTGTTGGACCAATTGAATTTTCTGGACAGATCTGAAGAATAGTACCACGCGGTATAGCCACCTTTGTTGAACGTATTTCGTCCTTTTGATGTCTGAGTGATATCTGCAAGCGAAAATGCTAATCCGACCATAATTTCACTCCCAGAATATAAGGCTCTGGAAAACGCTTGCGAGTATGCCTTTTGACAAGTTTCGTAAACTTGGAGAAGTCATCCAGATAAAGAATAGAGAATGAAATCAACACTTCTATTGAACATCTTACTTGATGTAGGTCATCCAAAGTTAATGTGGGCTCTTTACGCTATAACACAAAGCTAACTTTATCTGTAATCCCTAATCACACTTATACTAACCTTCGTTCATGTTGAAGTACATAACGCATTCAAGTCGTTATCCGTCTTAGGTCTGGGGTTTTTTTAATCTATCATTCTTTTTAAATTTGGTAGTGAATGATATCAGAATACGCTTTAATGACTTACGTCTCAATGTTTTTATTTATTCCAACTGACGTCATTCGAAAAGGGCGTGTCTTGCATCACCCAAAATAAATGATTGAGATCGAGGCCTTCTAGATGAAAAATAAAAAATCCAATAGCGACGGTTAAATATTCTTGTTTACTAAACCGTTTAAATATCTATATAGAGTCAACAGAGTAATTAAAAAATATGCATGTAATTGTGGACGAAATGGCGCGTGAATTACAGACAGTCAAGAGAGGGGTTGAACGTGTTACAACGATTGGCAAATCATTGGCGATCGCATTTCGTTCTTCCGCGTGTTTTTCGGTGAATCGTCGGCGATTCTTCAATCGACATTCGTTACGAGCTCAATCATTTCGCACGGTGAACGTATCACCTTGGAATTTCAGACGAGCTCGCCTGCAAAAAAATCGTATTCCGGGAAAATTCAAGCGAACGAAATACGAATCTGAAAGAGAACTCTACCGCAGCACTCCCTCCGTTAAACTCAGCCTCCTTCAGCCCTAGCTTTAATTCCTAGTTATAATACTTAGTTTTTAGTTCTGGTATTGTAAGCTTGTTTTTCTAGCTTGTACTAAGCCTAATAAATAGGGACATTTTGCCCCCACCAAAATTAAAAAAATAAATTAAAATTGTATATTCGACTACTCGAAATTGGGTTAATTTTAGCTTTGTCTTAGTTGTCCAAATGAAAAAAATCACAAAGAATTTATTAAAAACTCAATGACCTTGTATTATTAACGACCGTCAACTGAAGGTAGACGTTTACAATATCCTGACCGAAAAGCATTTATGTCCACCATCATTACATGTGAATAATTTTCGATTGCAATAAGGATACTTTCCTTGAAGATAACTTAAAATTAAAGTTTTACATTTTGTGTGTTTTAAATTTTTTATATAATTTGTTTTTTGTTTTCCTGAAAAAGTTCTGACGTGGGTACCTTCAACTATATCGACAAATTTACATGCACAGTAGCAATTATGTTAATGCATTGCATTTGTTTTTTATATTTTCAGTTAAGACACAACAATAACAACCTAATTGCTGCCATAAATCGAAAAACAAATAACCACAATACGTTACTGGCGTATTAAACATAGTGAATGAATAAAACGCGGTAAAAAAACAACAACATTTTTATACAAACACTGACCAACAAAAAAAAAAAAACTAAACGATACTTATTGCTATTTTATATTTTATAAAATAAAATGACAAGTGGACTTAATAAAAAAAAACTCGCTCTCAGCCATCATATGAATAACTTTATATAGCCATAACAATTAGACATATACACGCACCAAGATGAATCAACACGGTAAAAATCAGAACATAATCATTATCAAACAAATACCCGTAAAGCGAGAACTAATGCCAAATCAAAAAATAACCGCAATAAAATGCGAAACTATTAAATCGGATAGTAACGCAAATCGAGTGATAATAACGCCAACTTCTTCACCGGCGGCCGTATCATCGGGAATATCGCTACTGCCACAACAGTTATTAGCACTGCCAACAACAGTCATACCCACACCTACAACGGGTGCGATAACAATAATTCCACGTATATTGACTGGTGCGACGCCGAGTTCGGTAACAACTCTGGCCGTGCTGACGCCTGCAGCTGGTGCAACAGCAGCTAGTGATACGGCAATATCACCGGTGCTTTCGACAAAGTCATCTTCGACGACATCAACTACATCGGATGCGGAGACATCGACCGCCGACATGCTGGCCAGTGTGTCGGACTATTCGGATAACCAAAGCGATGATAAAATGTTAAAGTGAGTTGTTTTCTTTTTTTCCTATTTACTGATTTACCATAATTCTGGGTTTTTATAAAATGGTAGACTGAGGTTAGAAATGATTTCATTCAGTCAGAAATGTAGCTGATTTGTTATTTGAATTTGCATGCATTATTTGTACTTAGAAAAATATTTTAAATTGTGCCGTTGAAGTTATAAGCCACAATAGATTTGCACTTTGATATTTACGTGTAACTGGGACAATGAAATACACTTTACTATTCACTGCTATTTGGACCTTGGAGCCACGGCTTGGCAACCATTGCTGCGTTAACCGTTGAACCCTCCGAAGGTATTGGAAAAAAATATCTCAAAGTAATAATCGTTTCCAACCTTCCTTATTTTATATATATTTTTAGGCGACGAAAATTAAAATAACATTTCCGATTTTCTCGAAAAATCAAACACATAAATCAATCTGGTTTTCAGTGTTCGATTAAGAATTGATTTGGCCAGTACTAGGTATCTAATAACTAAATATTTAATATAAACAAAAAATCAGAAACAAAAAAAAAAAAACATTTTTTTTTTTCCTTAAATTTTAAGTTTGAAAGTATTTTGCTCAAAATGATTAACAGAAATAACTTGATTGAGAAATATAAAAGAACAGATTTCTGGCCTTCAAAAATGTCATAGTCCTTATTTGTGTTGCGATTGTTGCATAATATTTTCTTTTCAAAATAATTTTTTTCTAAATTATGTGTACCTAAACGGAGCGAGATAGGCCTCCCCTCCTAGGGTAAAAAAAATGCTTGCATTTAACCCCTCTACAAAAACCGTTATCATTTTTCGGCGCCTAAATTATCGTAGTTGTGCCGATTTTTATGAAGTATGGACCCAATGAAACGTGAAGCTTCGTAATGTTTTTTTTCATTAATTTTATCAAAATGAATATGGTTGGCAGCAGTATTTTTCTGTCTCTGGCCTTGTAGAATCAAACAATCGACTTATTGCATTTCCCATTAAACGTTTTTTCATCACCACATAAAAACCGATAGAAGTACCTTTGCATAAGAAAATTTCTGATATCTCCTTTTACTCTACCTACTGGTGTATTGAATTTAAGCATTATGCTTAAGCATATCCAATTTATCACCAGGAACAAGGTTCAACAGGATAGAATAGAATCTCCTATAAATTGACTTGTTTTGACAACCCCCAACGGAGTAGTATTCAATTTGCACTGTAAAGAATACGAATATCATTTTTGGAGTAAAAATCATTACCCATCCGTAACACATAAATAAATCCATATGGAAATGTCCCGTACTATGAGAGGATACCGACCTTCAGCATCAATTATGTACACGAACCAATAATCTCTTGGCATATAATTTGTTTAGGGAAACGCAAACATCTTGGTGAATCCGAATCCACGATAGCAGCGATCTTTCCCAAACAGAGATTAGTCGCATTTCTCTCTGCCTATATTGGGAGTTTACTTCAATCAAAGAAAGAAACGCAAATATATGTTTGTCTCTATGCGCTGCTTAAATATTGACACACTCGATTGTCTAGGGTGTTCAACGTTAGCCTCTTTTGCTCCCCCTATTTTTCCTGAACACAACAATTCTAGCTGTAGAGAAATATCCGCTCGGGAGGTAGGTGACAGTGCGAGTTACACACAAGTGCGTACGATATTCGGAACACAAACAGATAGCTGCCAAACAGGAAACATCAAGGTTGAAGGAACCTCTAAATCTGTCAAGCACATGAGTCTGAGGGACCCCGAACAAAATGTTTGCTAAAGTTGACTTACGTTCAAAATTACACATAAATCTTCAGGTGCAGTCGAACCCGCATATTGTCACATCAAACGAGCAGCAAAATAATGTGACTCAGAGCGCGTTGTGACAAAAGACGAAAAATACAACTGGCTTCGCATTAGTATGACATTAAACGGATTGTGCTGTCAAATTATCCGGGTTCGACTGTAAATCACATCTTTCGGAAAGGGAAAACTATTTAAAAAAAAAAAAAACATTACACTATCCAAGTCCAAGGCCAAGTGTAAGTGATGTATTCTTAAGAGAGGCATTTTAAGAGCACAGTATGTGTTACAAAAAACAAGCAATTGCAAGTAGTGATTTTACTATCGTTTGCTTTTACTAAAGTTGTGACTTGCGATACATGTGGATGTGGATCGTGTACCGTGTTTGCCGCCTGTTTTGTCTGGGCGCCGTTTTTGTTGTTTTAAAGCTTTTCGTCGTTTTGCTTTCGTCTTGTGTTGGTTTGGGCGGTACCAAAAAGCTGTATGCGAGCTTAACATTTCCCCCTTTGAAGTGCGAGCAATGGTGATGATAGATAACATCAAAAGCAAAAGCAAGAGAGACAATGAAAAAAAAAAAAAAACTGGTCGCTGACCTATGCAGAGAGGATTAGAAAAGAGCGTCACAGTCTCTGTCACAGTCGCAATCATAGCTCCGCAACATTACGCATTAAGTAACACTACATCTCTATCAGCGTATAGTTCCGTAAACACGACACGTTTGTGCTTGGTGTAGCAACAGCAAACATATACCTAGTGGGCTTACGATGGTAAAAATAAAGCAAGGTCAGTGTTTTTTTTTGTGAGATATCCCTATATAAAAGGGAGAATGCAAGGTGCTTGAAATTGGCAACTCTCTAACTCAGTCTCGTTCGTCGTAGCTCGTAGGTCGTCGTCGTAGCCTCGTAGCGGTGGCAGTTGAGTTTGAGTGTAACTCTCTTGAGTGGGAAATTGATTGAATTAATATTGAATGGTGGTGTTCCGTTGTGTTCACGCGTAGTCGTATAGCGTGATTGTACGTAGGCACTGTGGCAGATGGTACTTGTACTGTAGTTGGTATCATTTTTGGAGGAGTTGGATTGGAGTCTCCCATTCCTTGTTCTATATTGTTGTTGCGTACATTTTTTGTTCTCAGTTTTTCACTCGCTTAGGTAGGTTAGGTACCTACTATACTAGGAGCTAGGCTCGCTCAAATCTAGCTATATACACATACGGTGTTCCATATATAGAGCATTCGATGAAAAATGTGATAAAGGAACAATGGGAAAAGACTGAAGGCAAACAAGGAAGAAGATTTTAATTTGATTCCAGTGTTTCAAGGACTTTTCGTAATTCTTTTTTCCTCTCTGATTTTCCTTGAATAGGTATATACTGTGAAAACTCCAGTTCGCTGCTGTCTGTGTTTAGTCCTTCCTTTAAATTATATGATTGACAAGGGAAATGGGGGATAGGAAGAATTTTACTTAAGTTTTCTTGTTAATTAGTATTTACTTTGAGTACGGTTGAGTGAATATTCTTCGCTGAAGAAGGCGAGATAATAACTGGCAATGGTTGTTATCTATCCAGTTTTTTTTTCACTTTTCTTATGGAGGTTGTTTGATAGTCCTTGAGTCTATAAAAGTGCGTGATGGGTGACACAATCTAATGGAAATTATTTATTTTTATCGATACTTACGTGTAAACAGTCCCATAGGGTGTAGGTAGGTATAGAGAAGAAAATGTGTGTTATTCTCCTCTCTTGTGCGCAAGGAAAGGATTGGGAATTAATTGTTTGTCCGTTACATTCTAAGGAGTAAACAATAAAATTGTTCCTATGGAAATCATCTTGGTAGCTCATTTGCATAACAGCGAAGGTTTTTCGAGTTGGTTACATCTTTGTTTGCTGTCAGATCACGTCCCCATTATTTGAGGTCATAGTTGTGAGGCTGTGTGAGGCTACACCCTTTATGCTATTCAATGTTATTTGGGCAATGTTAAATGGGCTTACAATATTTCGTGTGAGCGAGGTGTGGTACTGTGTTTTTGTCACTTTTCGAGTGTAAACAGCTGTCAGTGTCAAAATAAAATACAATCTACATCTAAACCAGCCTTTGCAGCAGATAATAAATCCTCAGTAAAATGTGCATACATTTATGTTCCATGGTAAATGGTACATTTTATCATTTTTCAAACTATTCGATTTTCTCAACAGGACGGCAGGGATATCTTATGAGTTCTCGTAAGTTTTTCAAATGTGGGTTGCAGATTATTTCATATCAAGTGTGGTTTTGTTTCGTTTTTTTTTGCCACTTGGAAGTTTGCGTGACCCCTAGTTGTATACACGTGGCTATACATATAGCTTATCAACTCGATGAACACTTTGTCTAGGTACTTGCTTGATGACAATATTTAGGTACATAGTGGATATCAAACCAAGTAATGCACTGTGTGGTACATATACCTAAGTTACCCACTGATTTGAGATATTTAGATGTTAAGTGTTTTTGTTTGCTTATCATCAACAAATTTATACCTAGTCTTATGAATTTTTGAGTTCTCCCTGTTTTTCCGAAAGCAGTTAGCCTGTTTAGTATGAAACAGTAGATTTGTCATTTGGAAAGAAAACAGTTCCTAACTGACTGCCTTGTGATAGTCCAACTTATTATCACTTGCAATATGGAGTACACGTATTCTGGCTTATTCAACTAAAAATATAATCGCTTTACTTGAACAAATAATTAAAAAATAGTTTTACATAAAGAATCAAATTTTTTTTCTGCATTCGAACTTAGTGAATAATGTCAAATTGTGAAGGATTTGTTTCTCGTGATTCCTGCTGCATTAGGAACCAATTTTTGCGCTACAGTTTACCCTCTAGTACGCTTGGAATTTACCGAATGCCTTTAACGTAATTTTCTCAATTTTCTAACAACATTCTGAATTTTCTGATAAATTTAGTAGACGTACTTGATTATTTACAAAAATCGATCCTTGATGAAAGCCCTTGTATGGAGTATAGGCAAAATGTTAATACGCTGATTTTAAATTTACAGTGGTTGATCAAATTATTACGGCCACTAGAAAAAAAAAAGATTTTTGGAAAAGTAACCTAAGTATCATAAGTTATATGTTAACTATTTTTCAATCTTTATTTTTTTGTATATTGGAACGTCTTATAAACTTATAAAAGACATATTGTTATTTAAAATGGGCAATTAAAAAATTAAAAAAATATATTTTGTTACCCCTCCTATTGCAGATAAAGCCGCCTTGATGACTCCTTTGGGCACACATTTAATGAATTTCCTACAATACGTATTTTTAATATTTTCGCTTCTGTGCGCCATACTTCAATTAATTTTTCTTAAATTGTAGCTTATTTGTTAATTCTTCTTTGCATAATTAGCCCCCAAAGATTTTCTATGGGGTAAAGATCTGGGGAGCTTCCGGCCCTTCAAGGACCTCTTTCCACCAAAAAAAAAAAAATTACTCCGTTTGCCTTAAGACAGCGTGCAGAGTCCTGCATAAACAAATAATTGCCGTTTGGAAACCATTCCTCCACTTGTGGCGATATCTTCGTTGCATTAAATCCTCAAAACAAGTATTTTTTTTTTAGGTGGCCGTAATAATTTGATCACCCACTGTATTTATTTTTATTTTTAACTAACTGGCTAAGGAATTTTGCTGCTGAAATATCTTGTCTAAGGTTCCGCTCACATTTAGCAAAGTGCTTTGTTTTGACAGTGCAGAATTTAAGCTTTCAATTTTCTGAAACTCGAGGTTGGGTACTTTGAAACAATGGGTTATTGCCGTTAATAATATTTGCTCCTGGAGATATCAAAAATAAATAATCAACGTTTTACAAATTACCAAAAATTCAATTTCAAACTAGCATAATGATTAATTTAGTTGTATGATGTTTATATGTAGCTGGCTAGTGGACTGTAAACTTATGGAAATAAAAATAAATCCGTTTCACAAATCTGGACGAAACACGTACGTTTATTTCACTTTTCATTCAAATTATTTTCAGCTGTTAAAATGTCTGTCTTGCTCGAAAGTCGACAATTGATTCAAAGGACACGTCTGTATCTTTCTGCTGTTGATCGAGTCCAATCGATGAGAGGTCCGAAGGGTAGCGCAAGATCGGTTGCTCATACCCCGATCTGTGTTTTGAAATGTGTGCTCGCCCAATGTCGCACTTCGACATCTGTTTCGTTGCGCTTAGATAGAAGCACACGAGTTATTCGTATTCAAAGAAATATTGAACACATAAGAAAATTAAAAAAAACTAAATAAAATGTATGGAAAATCAATTTTCGATTCCCCTTTAAAATTTTCCAATTTTTTCGCCGTAGGTAGAAAAGATAGCTCAAATCGGAGAACCCGTTCTCGAGTTATAGGCGGTCTTGTTGCAACTTTGTTTTAAATATGTAAATAAATTTATAGCGAAAAAACAATATTTTTATTTAAATCTCCCCATAACATAAGCGAACTTCATATTTGCCATTGTATATGTAAAGTGGGTGTGTTGACGGAATCGATAAGTCGGTTATATACATTGCGGGCTCCGTGGTTAGTGTGGCGAACTTCTGAGCGAGGGGTCCCAGGTTCGATCCCAGCGAAAACACAAACTACATCCTAAGTTTTTTCCACTCCGCCACATCTGAAAAACATCCGAGAGTAAAACTGTCATGCAAGAGCTTCTCAATTCAGCCTTTCAGATTCGGCATAAAATTGTATGTAAAAAAAATCATAAATAGTTAATGGTTTTGAGAAGCTAAGCTTCTTTACTTTACAAAGTAAACTTCAAATATCTCATTAACCTTTTGTGTACTTAATCGCTACAAAATAACGTAAAAAGCACTTGTAATATTATTCCTTAGAAAATCAAAAAAAAAGAAGATACATATATATACATAAACTACATCATGTTTTCGATTTTGTTTTCTGTTTTGACACGAGCCAGTTGGTCTACTAGTATGGAGCACCACCTGTGAGAACTTGTTGAATTTTTATTTTAATTTGCTTATCAATTTAATCATTCCAAATAGAAGTGTCTTTTCTTAGTTGAATGTTTGTAAGACGCTATTCCTGAAATGTATACATATACGTGCCTGTTGGTCCAACTACTTTTTTTTTAATTTATTATTTCTGGAACCATTTTAATTTCTAAAAACTCGGTATTGTTGCATTTCAATATTTGGTACCTAGATGTTTGTAAGCAAAACCAGTGCTTGCCCTTTACACATCAAGTTAATAAAATTTCGTACCACAAACCCAATACCCCAATGAATTATTCAAAATGTATATTGCCACGGCACTTAGTGTAGCACATCACATCTCGCCCAACAAAAGAAAAAAGTGTTCATTCAATTAATGTACCTTACGGTAAATGTTATTCAGTTGAATTTAAAATTCCATTGCCCGAGTGCGAATAAAGATAACACATACAACAAAAAACAAAAAAACATTAAGAAAAGAAAAAAAGCATTCGAAACCAGCCAAATGCTACTGCATAAAATAATGGCATAGCGATGACTTGGTGAAAGGTTGGCGGTCTACCCATATAGGACACAAGAATTCCTGAAAACATTTTTCCTTATTTGGGCGATAACATTACATTGTTTCAAACCACTTGAATTTTTCGGGTTGCGCAAAACGCACATTTTATGAAAGCGGATGTCGTGAGGAGCTTTAAGCAGATTTGAATTTTCCACCCAAAGCTTTATAGTCGGAAAGAAAAGCAAGGAAACCTCGCAGCTCCCCGTCCCAACCGTAAAACACTTGTGGATTGTACTCGAACGTACGGTGGTGCTTTGCTACCACCATCACCAGCACGTCAAAAGAGCGAGAGAATCACTTCCACAGAGACAGGGACTGTCACAGAGAGTTAGTTGAGCTGATATAAATTAATTAACATTTATTATTCCCGCTCATACAAAGTATCTTTTCTTTTAAACCAACCACGGCCCACTCTCAGATAGGTACTTTGTAACTTGTGTTGTATGTTGTGTCTGCTTTTTTTCTGACTTTTGGTTTTGATATCTCTAAGTCAGTGCTCTACTGGGGCTGGTTCTGGTGGGCTCTGGTCTCTCCCGGCGGTGACTCTCTGAGAAAGAGAAAAGTGGAAATCAGCTTTTTAGTTGTATTCTTGTTTCTTGATAAATGATAACCTGGTAAACTTAACCAAAAAAAAATATACAAGACCATGCCAGAGAGTCGCAAAGAGCGCAAAGTGTGCTGTGCACTGTACTACACACCGAGCCGAGAGTATAGAAATAGTAATTCAAGCGGTCGGGCGGGTGTACTACAGATACATTTTTGTTTATGCGCTGCTTTGTTTTTTTTTTTTTTGTTTTGTATTTCGACTCTTTTGTACAACAACAAGAACGAAAAATCAAATAATTTTTCGACGACACTCCGCCAATCATTTGAAAATGCTTTCCGATTCAGTATACAAATTGAAATTCTGCGGATAACTGCCGGAACGGTCGGTTTCTTCTCGGAGTCTTATATTTTTTATTTTTATTTTAGAGGTGTCTCATAGTGTGTATGAGGAGAAAAAGTATCTACTGTATACTATTCGGTTTCTATTTTTTTTTTTTTAATAGATTGACGAGTTTTTGAAGATTTATTTCGGGTTGTCTTAAAATTTTGTTTTTCTCGCATATTTTTTTTATTTCTTCTGTTGGCATTTTTTGCGCGAAAGCCTTTCTGCGTCGTGCGGGGTGGTGTGGAGTGATACCGCGATATTTTGTCAATCTTTTACAATTTTCCTTTCGGTTGGTCTTTTGTTTTCTGTGCACGCGAGAGAGAGGGAGAGAATTGTATTTTTTTTTTATTGAGTTGTTTTCGGTATTCGGTTCGCTGCGATCATATTTTTGTTGACGTTGTGCATTTTCGTTCGAAGCAAAATAATAAAATAAAAAATCGAACCTCATGTGGGCTTGATTACGTTTGCTCATGTGAGATATCAAGGACATTTTA
Source organism: Cheilosia variabilis (assembly GCA_951230905.1). Taxonomy (NCBI): domain Eukaryota; kingdom Metazoa; phylum Arthropoda; class Insecta; order Diptera; family Syrphidae; genus Cheilosia; species Cheilosia variabilis. The sequence continues at coordinate 48,663,400 of OX579677.1, forward strand.
TTCGATATTCAAATAGTTTGTGCTCTTATATCCTCTAAAAATAATCCTAGAGCTGCGAGTGTGCGGTAAAAAATGAATCAACGAAAATCATCGTGAGATATAACAAATGAAATAAAATTAACTGAATGAAAAAAATTTGCCAACTCTGTGCAAATGAATCCCACACCTCCATTTTGTTGGTCCCGTCATTTAACGGCGATTTTTTAGAAAAGTTTTGCCGCGTTTTATTTTTTTATATATTTTTTTTTGTGTTTCTATTAATAATTTTTTTCTTATGCTTATGTCTTGTTCTTTAAGTGGTATTGTTGTAGAGCAAGAAGCGAAAATGTCTCTATCGTGTTTGGCTCGGTTGATTTGTTTTTACGCCAGTATGACCGACTGAAGATCACAATAAGTTTTTATGAAAATGTTCTCTTTGTCATTTTAATGTATATCACGATTTTTTGTGACATTTCACCAAGGACTACGATTACTTTTTTATATATCGTACTACTTAAAGCAAAAAGTGCGAACGGCATTTATCTACACAAAAAAAAAACACAAACAACATAAACGGTTTCAGAAAAGTTACTATAACAATATTTATGTACAAATGACAACAATTGCCTGTAGGTAGTTATAATACATTTTTTAAGGAATAAAATATTACCTGCCGACACCTTTACATTCATAACTACGCAACTTTTTGATGGATACATACAAAAGTAACAACTAGATTTACAACAACAAGGTCATCAACAATTTAACACAAAATACCTTTAAAGGAATATTAACCTGAAATACAATCGTTAAAAATTAAATAAACATATAAAACACATAAATGTGTAATTTATAAGATAAATAATCGTTATCTCCGTAATTTAAATAATTTTAACCAGTAATTGGTTAAATAATTAAACATAAATTCTGTCTCGTACAAATGCCATAATGGAATAATGTCAGTGCTATAGTGTACCTACCTAATGTTTTGTGAGCTAAACCATAAAATTAACAAAAGTCAGTGTTCAGGATAAATATTCACGCATACTCCTTTGAATGTGCTTCGATGGTTATTTAATCAACAAAAAATTTCAAAATACTCCATCTGTAAAATGGACAGTGAATAAAAAAATATATGTATTTCAAGTGTCTATGCTAGTTAATGTTTTTTTTAGAAATACATAGTTGAGAAATTTTATGAAGTAGAATGTCAGTTTTTATTTTGCATCAGCTGTAAAAATTAAAAACAAAAGTGCAATTAACTGAAGAGAACTACTTTCGGAGTACCTACCTAAAATTTGTTGACAAATGCTTTAAGGTACTAACATTCGTCAGCTAAGAAAGGATTTGCTATAATAATCGCTGAATCTGAAATCTCAGTAGAACCCAGGTAAAGCGTGAAAAGCATCTACTTCTTTTTAGTATATGTTTACTGAAGCACAGGCTAATATTTAGAAGATAATAAGAACCTATTAACCTCTTTGATTAATTAGTCATGTGAGGAACGAGTTTGGTGTCTTTTGACCCGTTATCTTCTGTTTCTTTATGAAAGAACGCAGTTTTTTTTTTTTTGTATTCTCCCCTTGGCTTGTGGTTAAGTGAATATATTTAAATTATGTAACCCCAATACAATACAAAATACATACATCAATGTGTCTTTAAAATGCAAACATCTTTGGTCAATTGATATTTCTAATTAACAATACTTTTAAAGGGAAATAGGTTTCAAATGTACACAGGAATTTTATGTGCCTCCTAATTAGGTCATAAATACTTATTGTATTATGTTATATGGGCTTAGTTTGTTGTTGCTGCTCGTTGTGTTCCATTTGAATTATTTGCAATAAAATAGTTTTTTGTTGTTCACATAAAAGATCTATTTCGAGAAAAAGCATTAAGTTGGTTGTGTTTTTTTTTCTCTGTTGACGCTAATATATGTGTCAACTTAAAGTAGTAAAGAAGCAAGCACTCTATTAATAGTGTTTGGCTAAGGCGTGCGTGCCTGTGTGATTGATTAAAATGCAGGAGATTATGTAGGTATTTTGATAAGCTCTTCGTGTTGTGTGATGATTTGTAAATGTTAATCTTTATTAACTGACATTTCCGGGTAAAAATCTACTTGGACGACGCAACAAAAAATAGAGAACCTACTGTATTGTCTGAGCTTTACGCTTATGCATTTAAAGTCACACGTTGGCGGTTGAGTTTTTATCATTAAAGTTTTGGCGAATTCGTAAAAAATAATTATAACAAAATAACTTTTTGTCACGGCTGCACTGTAGTGGAGCGTTCACTTGTTAGATGGAAGGTTACGTGTTCAAAACAGAGACATCTACCACGAAATAATTTGTATTTATAAAATAAATGAAAATTCCAGCTGAGGCTGATCTTACTGGTAAGTGTGTTGTACTACTAAGCGAGGGGTCCCAGGTTTGCGAAAAGACAAATGACTTCTTAAGGTTTTTCCACTGAGCCATCCCTCGCGAAGTTCTGATCAACATCCTATTTGGACTCGGCATAAAATTGTAGATCCCTTCCATTCGTCCCAAAAACTGAAAACAAAAAGAAGCTAGGTCTAGGGTCCCTTTCGAACCTCTTGCGGCAGCTATTTTTTTTTATTTAAATCATCAATTCGACAAGACAAAAACCCACATCACAAGGTGTCTATAGTATTATTTCGCCTCCTTTCCCGGCTTGGTTTTCAACCAACCGCAAGCTGTTGCAATGGACAGCAGTAAAAGTGCGTCCATCGAAAAGATATACCATGCACCACTCTGTGTAATGTATAAAGTTATATTAAGCAATCTATGGAAAGAAGTTGCTGGTAATTTTCCGAGAGGGAAATCTATTCGTTTTTCAATGTTCACAAGAAGTGACTTTGCAAAATAAGTCAGAAAAAAGGAAGTCAAAAAACCACAACTTGCGTTGGCCAGAATTGCTCCTTCCCCAAATAAAAGCGATCTTTTGTAAAACCAACTCAAGAAATTCATGTGAAAATAAAAAGAGCCTCAGTCAGACCTTTTAGAAATGAGTGCATAGGAATTTTTTGCAAGCCTTCTTAGTCTTTTTCTGATAATAGAATGTTGTTCTCCCACGATGGGTTTGGCCAATCGCAGCCGATTCTTCCCCCAACTTTAAAAACTCGCGAGATCTAAATATATAGTTTTAGGAGGAGAAAAAACATTTACTCATGCAGTACCTGTACACACAACCTTCGTTTTTCAAAACTTCCAAATGAATACAGAAAGTTCGGGGTGCTAATTTTGCAGTGGAAAAACGGTTTAACAATAACATTGAAAAGGACAATGAAAACTGTTTCGACTATAATTGCATTCAGTTTTATATTCTATATAAAAGAAGAAAAAATAATTCCCATATTGATGATGAATATTACTCTAACAAACTATATTTACATATAAGAGACTACGTTTCATTTAATGTAATCTGAATGCAATTGGAATCATATGTTTTTGCTCTTTACATTTGATTATGGGAAACCATAACCATGCACAAAACTGCACTTCCTAGTCCGTTCGTTTGGCATGATAGTTCGTTTTCAAATCACTCTTCTTTTTTTTTAATGTTGTTTTGGAAGCTACTCAGCTTTTATAAAATTATTTCCAGCCAATGGCTAAATATGCATGTACTTGCCGGGTACTTATCATCTGTCTGTGCACGCCTCTGTGATATTGAAATATTTTGTGGCTGATGGTAGTAGGCGGTAGTTTTTAGCGAGGTGTTCCAAATCCAACCACCGAATAATGCAAATTACACCCAAAGGTTCTGACAAATATCGACTGGCACAATTTTTCTAAGAAAGATTCTGAGGTTAGTTATTTGATTTAGCATAAAATTGTAAGTCCCTTCCATTTCAGCAAACTAGTCAAAGCCACACTCAATATTGGCTCTTGAGAAGCTAATCCTAATGTTGCTAAATTGGGACCCTTTGTAACCATGATTGCCTATAAATATGCGTGCTATTTCAGAAGTCAATTATTTTCTTTGACTGCATTTTTCATTTATTTTATTTGTTGTTGAACACTGTTATATAGGCAAACATTTTATAATTTCTTCTGACATCAATATAGCTTTCCATAAAATGCCTAAAGCGACATTAAATGAAACGAAAAACGTGCCTCCAACTAGTAGTTGATAGGTGCAGATTTGTAGGCGCCTCCAAATAAGCTTCTACCTGCGTAATGCGCAAAGTTCTTAAATAAATGCTCGTTGTAAAGGAGTTATGCTTTTTTATTATTACTTATTTAGTACAAATGCAAAAATTGAGTGAGGCTGTTAACAGTCTAAAAATGTTTTGATTTATTTTTTCCATTGTCATATCCCGTGGTGTTTGATCCGTGATCTTGACTAAATACCCTCGTCAAGACTGGCAGGAATGCTTTAGTCTCGCACCGCAGGGCTACCCAATATCTGTTCCGAATTTCAGTATTTCAGTATTTTAAAAAAGTTTTTGTTCTTCCTGGTTTGGGTACACCGTTTTTCTCCTCTACTAGTTATCAAAAATATGCAGAGAAAATATATGTATGTACCTTATCGGTTTTGAATTTCACAGTTTCTAAGCAATATTACTTACATTTAACTATTCCTTAAACTATATACAGGTTGCACTAAGAAGAACAAGGTGTAAAACATGTCAAACATATCAAATGTATTTGGCGATTCCCGCCCATTTTGCAAGTCATGTATTACATTATTAGCTGTTTAATAAATATGTCCGAGTACTTTGTACCTTATCATCAACTCATTAACTTCGCAAAAACATTTGTATCTACTAATCCAAAATAAATAGCATTTACCAAACCCAATCGAGTGTGACAAAGAAAAAACTAAAACAAAAAACCGACTAGCTTATCAGTTTGCATACATAGAAGATTGTGAAACTGATGTCCGCTACACTTGGTGTCAATGTATAACCTCAACTTCTGCAGCAAATGAGTCGATGCACAACACAGATGACATCAATATATAGGTATAGACCAAGAGCAAATAGACAGAAGTCTATTACTTTGTGTGTCATCCACTTGAAACTGTATGCAACAGGTTTCTAATCGCTAAGCCCCAATAGCAAATATTTGTTCGATTCATTTGAAACGTCCCTTATCAGTATAGTCTACTTCAACTTTGTTGCAATAGCTGATTTATAAGCGGAAATAAATTTTATAACTAATTGATTAGTTTACGCCAAATGGGACGGAAGGGAGTTTCTTGACACAACGACACCGCAATGCACAAACAATTTATCGCGAATAGACTGATTAATATTTATTCAGATTGCTCTCAAAGGTGTTGGGATGATGTGGAGCATGAGTGGGGGAGGTATTTAAGGTATTCTACGTAAATGGAAGAATACAAACAGTTATTGTATCTTTGCATTTTAAGTAAAGAATGAAAACATATTTTCACGTTCTTTGAGTGGGTAGTAGATAATCGGAATGAATATTCTCCTTCTTGAGCGGTTTAGTGTAGGGGCTATAAATTATTAAGCTTGGATTAGTATTAAGAAATGCTATCAAATTTAAATGGTGCCATTGTCCGGGGGACATTTTATTATGACTATAGTCGAGCTTGTGGTAGAAAATCGAACGTCTACCTTTTATATGTACTTAAACTACATAAGATTTTCAATATTTATGATATTGTTTTTTATAAACGAAAAGGCGACATGCATCTAAAAATAAGCCCCTTTGAAAATAAGTTGAACTCGATTTACATTTTAATATGTGTCCCTATGAAAACTTAAATTCGACTGCGCCGTACCATGTTTGTTTTGAACGTTTTTTGCATTTAATTGCTTGCCAGGCATTTTGTGTGAGGAAATGTTAACTGCATTTTACCTAGGAAAACGTGACTTATAAACAAAAGCACTTTGCGTAAAGCCTGCGTAACTTAAAACGCAAAAATTTCCGCTTAGAGGTTGCGTAAAGCTTGCATATTTTTTTTTTCGTTTTTGAAATGTCATTTTGTTTACATTTTTTTCGGGGTAGATTTGAAAATTGAAAACGAAACTAAAAATTGAATTAAAAATGCCATTCAGCTTCGTGAATTTTGTTAACGACATTGACATTTCCATCAATCAACATAAAATCAAAGGAAATATTAACATTTTCAATTAAAAAAAATGTTCTCCCAAAAATTTGTATTGAAAGCAGTTTTAAGCTTTCTAGATGGCGCCTTTATTGCCGCCTGAAACTGTGCTCAATTGCACCTAAAATTATGCAATTGCATAATAACAGGTATGCTCGATTTCATTTTGTGGTGATTTGCGATGACAGATTAATAAATAAACACGTATAAAGCACGTAATTATTAATCACGAAAATGTGGGTACATCGTTTATGAGATGACTTAGCTTCAAGTCGATTTAACGATAGTAGACGTGACTCTATTTTTATACATTTTATTCTATCTAGAAATTCGGTCACATTTCTCCGAGCTTGTGACTGCTAAGTTCTTGTAAATTGGACCACTGTTATAGTCAAATAAAGGGTGATTTTTTAAGAGGTTTAGAACTTCTTTTAAAAAAAAAAACACAAAAAATTCGAAAAAATGAATGAAATATTTATTTGAATCGATAGTTTGAACCTTGCAATTTAATGTTTAAAGATAATTTCATGCAAATGTTGACCGCGGCTGCGTCTCAGGTAGCCCATCCGCTGAGTCCAATTTTGGCATACTCTTTCACACATATCGGCCGGTATCTCACGAATGAATGCATGGATGTTGGCTTCCAGTGCGTCAATCGAAGCGGGCTTGTCCCTATACACATTAGCCTTGGCATACCCCCACAAAAAATAATCTAATGGTGTCAAATCGCACGATCTAGGCGGCCAATTGACCGGCCCGAAACGTGAAATTAACTGTTCACCAAACTCGCCTCGCAATTGCGCCATTGTTTCGCGTGCTGTGTGGCATGTGGCACCGTCTTGTTGAAACCACATATCATGCAAGTCAAGAACTTCCATTTCGGGCAAAAAAAAGTTTGTTATCATCGCTCGGTAGCGTTCACCATTGACAGTAACGCTGCGATTCGCATCATCTTTGAAGAAATATGGCCCAATAATGCCGCCGGCCCATAAACCGCACCAAACAGTGGCTTTTTCGGGATGCATTGGTAGCTGTTGCAATGCTTCTGGCTGATCTTCACTCCAAATGCGGCAATTTTGCTTATTTACGTACCCATTCAACCAAAAATGAGCCTCATCGCTGAACACAATTTTTCGATAAAAAAGCGGATCCTCGGCCAGCTTTCCAAGAGCCCATTCACCAAAAATTCGGCGTTGTGGTAGGTCGGCTGGCTTTAGTTCTTGCACCAGCTGTATCTTAAAAGGCTTTACGCCCAAATCCTTCCGCAAAATTTTCCACGTGGTGCTGTAACAAAGGCCTAACTGCTGGGAACGGCGCCGAATCGACATTTCGCGGTCTTCTGTCACACTAGCTGATACGGCCGCAATATTTTCTTCACTACGCACAGTACGTAAACGTGTTGGTGGTTTAATGTCCAACAAAGTAAATTTGGTGCGAAATTTGGTCACAATCTTCCGAATAGACTGCTCAGAAGGTCGAGAATGCCGATCATAAAATGGAAGCAGCGCGCGATGAACATTTCGAACCGAGCACGAATTTTGATAGTAAAATTCAATAATTTGCAAGCGTTGTTCATTTGTAAGACGATCCATGGTTAAATTGCAAACCAAACTGAAGCTGTTTGACAGTGACACAAGGTACTAAACACACGTCAGCTGTCAAAACCAGTGTTGCCAAAACCAAACCAGCTAAAAAATCACCCTTTATAACGTGCTGGGTCTACTTAAAGACGGCTGTTTATGGTTTTGCATTCTACGAAAATATAATTCCGTTGAAAGTGTTACCAATGAGACACAAATGCTGCGTTTTAGTAGCAACTATAGGCGTTTTTATATATTTTTAGCTGAGCACTGAACTGGGATCGAGCATTATGAGTGCGCTCTGAACCGAGCGTATTTATGTATTTATGAAACACACTTGAGGACATAGTTGTCAAAAATGCATAAATTGAATGTTTATTAATTGTTATTTATTAAACTGGTTAATTTTCAGTTCCAGAGCCCTTGTTGCTCTTTGTCTTTGTCTGCCATTTTAACTATTTTTCTTATCCTGTTGTTTTTCTCTGTCAAGTGTGTAATCAGCTTGTCACTCAGCCTGCTCAGTCAATTTATTCTGAGCTCATAGAGAGCGCTCTGATCGAGCTCTGAACGAAAGAAGAAACACAAATTCTGAGCTCTGATGTATTTGAGCTAAAAAGAAACACGAACTTTTTTTTATAACAGTTCAGGTTGTGTTCTTCACTATATAGAAGTCATTCCATCATCACTTTCTTGTAGCTTAGGTTAAAGTTTATTTTGAGACGATTACCAAAGGACTAATGGTCCAGCAGCCTTATTCTAGCAGGGCATGCTTATTACGTACGGAGCTCAACCTGCTACATCTTTGACTGGTTTCCATTTTGTAGGTCATGAACTTGCAACTTAACTGCGCAAAAATCATTTTGAATACAAATATGATAGCATATTCTTTTTAAGCTCAGCGGTCAACAGATCAGTGCTTAATAAATTGATTTTAGGAAGTATTTTTCTAGAAGCTCATTTATAGTACGTGTATCTACTTGAACATAAAAGTGTAACTGACCTAGCAGATTCTAACCTGGCGTATGTGTATTTCCGACAGCTGTTTAGTCCATGTAAGAATGCTACTTTGCGGTACAAAACTGTACATGACCATTTATTTTTAAAAGTGAACGCTGGATCACTAAAGTTTCAAAGTCAAATTTTTCAGGCAATCTAAGCTCTTTTAGACCAGTGAATTCTTGAAGAATACATTTCTCTCCATTACCTCACACAGGGCTTTGTTACTGACATTTATTAACTGAATACGAAAGAAATTCTTTCTGTAGTTCTCAGGTAATACCGGTGTAACGTTAAACTGAACCTTTATCAAAGAAAATTCATTCAATCCATTCTTCATTCAAATATGTACAAAGTATGAAGAATAAGCTCAAAAATATATGAAAAAGGACGTGAGACTATGCATAAGACCCTCAGTTATTTTGACCCAAAAAAAAGGGTGATCAGTAGGATGGACAAAAGGGTTGTAACAAAATCTAAAATCTCAATCTCATGCAATTCAAAATTGAATTTGGTATCGTGTTCACCATTAGATTTTATGCATGCATGCATGTATCTTTTCATAGGGCTATGTAGCAGTTTATTTTATCTAGAAACTAGTACGCGAAATATTAACCTACACATTTTTTAAGAAGCCCATACAATCTGTTATAAAAAAGCTGTGCACTAAAAGCTTGTTCACATAATTGTCTTGTTCATCTGTTCTTCTTAGCTCGTTGTAAGGCACAATGATTTCTGTATTTAAATTAAAATGGATTCGAAGTAAAAATCATTCTGGAAAGATAACCCTTTTATTTTATACCCCTTGCTGTGTGGACTCTAGCATAATTTAATAGTAAGGTCTGTTTGTAATATGTCTGTTTTTGCGCTTGAAGTAGCAGGTTCCGACGTACGTGTAATATAAAAAATTAAAATGATGTGCCCTTTCTTTGACAAGAATCGTGTAGGAACCTAAAAACGTGTGTGATGACTCCAAGCCTAGTAAGGCTAAAAAATTTGGTGATAGTTCTTAGCGAACCCTGCAGTACTCCTAGTGCAATGCCAAGTCAGCAGATTGTACAATGTATCATTTTCGAAAATGATCGGCCACGTTCTTTGAACACAAATTTCTATTTGCGCATGTGTACTTTCTGCATTGCTTACTTAAATGCGGATGAAAGGATCGGATGGCTCAAAATTGAGTTATGTAAGCAGTAAGAATTTTTGGTGGCGTATTGGGATGTTTCGTTTGCACACATACCTACGTCCAACACGATCAACGTCATACAATGACTTCGCTAAGTATCCTATATTTCACGTTTACCACTTCATGGTTCAAGATCAAGATCAATGTTCGCTAATTCATCCGGCGAATCTGCTGGATATCTATGACCCAACTATCGCCCAAGGTCTTTTAAAAATAAGAACAGTTTTAAAGACGCTATACAGACTTTTTAAGTTAAGGAACAGACGGTAGGTAAATACATGGTAGCCAAACAATATTGTTAGCCAAAGCACCACCCCTCCTGAGGCTCTAGGACCTGTTGCTAGCATCAGCTATCCCATTCCATTCATATGCATAGTGATTTTGGGTCTTCTCTGCAGGCAGAATGTATAATTAATAATCTCTCATCTGCTATATACCTTCGGGAAGTCATCAAATTTTATAAAAAACTGGAACAACAACTGAAAAACAGCGAAAAAAATGTTTCATTCAATGGAATAAACTTATCATAACTAATCCGCATTTCTTGACCGCAAGACGATTTTTTTTTCTCAAAGAGAACAGCAAAACGTCAATATCCTCTCGAGCCCGACAGATACAACACATATCACATGTGCATAATTTAAAACGTAATTTCTCCTCTTTATTTCATTGTTTTCATTTTTACACTACGAATATACCGGTCTCTCTTTGTGCTGTTTCTATTTTTATTGAAAGACGAACAGAAATCTAATCTAAATCCAGATTGTGCTGATACATCGTCTTTTTACCGGCATTGTAACCTCGAACTGATCTGACTTACCGGCCGGCATCTACAGTTTATATACGGCTGTCGTGCTCATGCTAATAATTGAAAAAGCAACGAGAGCAATCACATCAGGAAAACAAGGCAAAAGATTGGCACACACATAATAACCGTGAAAAACTATATTTAACGCAAATTGTCAGCCAAAAGAGAATTGTCATCATCGCAGAGGGAGAGGCTTGGATGGGGTTCTACGGTTCCCACTGTGCGTTGTTGTTATTGGGAGATTTTTTTTTTTTGTTTATTTCTACGTCAGGGTGGTCAATTGATTAGTTTATCTGTACAATCTATTATCTGCGTTTTTATATACACCCATCCCATATATATTTTTGTTTGTCGTAATGACGATGAGAGAATAAATAAAACACAGCGATGTCGAAAGAAAAGGAATTGAAATAGAATTTAAAAGTGAATTTTCGGGGGCAACTTTTGACGTAGGTATGGTATATTGTGACTGGTGGCATAACGTCGCAAGTGTCACGCTTCAATTAGACGTAGGTATTGGGTGTTGATGGTCGTTGGGGTGATTGAAGGTCAACGTTTGTTTGTTCACTTGTGGTCATTCAAATCATTTATAAGCATCTTGCTTATTATTTATATTTAATTTCTTGTTCGAATGAAGCCAGTACTATTTGTTTATTAATTTTGTTCATGCATTTAATGCGCATTTGTCTTTGGGCAAGGGCTATCTTTCTTCGACGCGAAACGAACACCCTTTTTCAAAATCGGCCATCAAGTAGATTAACACGGCTTTCGTTTGGCATTTTGATATCAATCTTCTTTTTCAAAGAAAATGTTTGACCAAATACATTTTAAGAAACATACCTACAGAGATATAGTTTATATTTTTTTAGCTGATTGTAAGGTCTTTCACATTATGATGGATATACAAAGTTGTTAAATGGCATATTTTGTTCTTTTTATACCCTCCACTTTGTCATTACATTTGTAACGCCAAGAAGGAGTCACCGGAGACCTCATGAAGAATATATACTCTGAATCAGGATCACATTCTAAATCGATTTAGCCATGTCCGTCTGTCTGTTGAAAGCACGATAGCACAGAAAGGAATTGACATAGGCGAATGAAATTTGGTGAAAGAACTTATTTTTATCGTCGTCAGATTGGTATTGAAAATGGGCTATGTCGGTCAAGTAGTTCTGGTACCTCCCATACAAAACCAATAATTGACCCATGTGTCTCTCTGTCTGTTGTTCAATGTAATTACGTACTACCTCACAAGCCTAAAACTTTGCATGACTTGTATGCAGTGGAGGGTATCAAGGCATCGGCCAGGCCGATGATAACACTTTTACTTGTTTTTTTTTTTTTAAATTTCTAAAACGGTTGACATACTACTTGCCCACCAAAAAAACCCAACAAACATTTTTTTTATATAATAAGCGAGGACCCTTCTTTAATGCTTAATCTATTAACGATATATGGATGGAAAGTTCTTAAGAGTTTATTGTCGCATTTGGTTGACAGTGGCACAACACCAAGGCAGATATTATTATAAAGACCAAGTACTTTATTTCGTTCCAGTCAAAATTTGAAAAAAAAAATAAATAATAAATACTCATGGCAATGTATTTTTGTAGCCTAATATTCGCTGGAGAAATTGGCAGGTATTCACTATCACAACTCCAGCCTCCGAGGCATAGATTAAATAGAAGTCAAGCGAAGATATCCTCGGTCTAATCGAAATATAAAATCTTCGTTTGCTGTTTGGTCCAGTCTGTTTTGATGGGCTTTGAATATTTGAGAATATTAATACGAGAACATCGACGGTTAGGTTCTCAGAGTCTTCGTATCCAATGCGCTAGAAAAAACCTATCTAGTGTGGCGTAGTAAATATAAGAAGGTTTTCTTCTTTGGTGCACTAACCAATTGCAGAATGATGTTGGGTGGGGTTGGTGTACTAGATTAAACACGAACAGTGGCGGCATTTTCGCGTCTCTATTGTTACTATCACTGTTTTTTTTTTTAAATAGATTTATTTTAATTACTACAGTAGGTTAGTTGAATCGATGTCTTTACTTATGCCTTTTTTCCTTATGAAGCATGAGCGATATCTGCAGCTAGTCACTTCCCCCTATTTACGTTTACAAATTACTTTAAACGGTTTGTGTGGCTTGAGATATTTAGCAGTAATTCAAACCAAAGTGTTTGTCTGCAACTATTATTGGTATTCTTACAACAATTACTCAATTCGATATAATTTTATTCCTGTGGTATGTCCCCGTTTTCGTATGCAGCTAATTTAAATTTTCACTCCCGCAAAATATTTATCAATTTAAAAATCTCATATGAATTACTTCTTGTACCAAATACAAATATCTCAATACGCAGAGCATCTCCATTAGACAGGAAGAGTAATAATTTTCAAATTCCACAATTCAACGCGCGCCATTCTGTTTGATCTTCGCACTTAAATCAATTTAAAACACTTAAATTGGCATTTGTCATAAACCGTAACGTATTTAACACTGTTGCCGATCTATATTTATATAAAAACCTCAAATATTTCTCTTTATAAATCATCAAAAGAACAACATTTTTATCAATTTTATACATAATCTGCTGAGTAAATAAAATCGATTAAATCAGATATTAATTTTAGACAGGAAAGTCTTGAAAAAAAAACAACATAGAAGTCAAAACAAAAGCAAAACCAAAAAGCATACAAAAAATGTCCCACTATATAGAAACCCCACGTCAAGGCTGTGACTGCAATGTTTTGAGTGGCATCAAATTCCGATGACATTTGCTGAAATCAATCAAAACAACAATAGCAAGTGTCAACCTGCTTAGTGTGGACTATTAGGATGCACCTCCATTTCACTCTTTGTAAGGGGACGACGGTAACAATAAACAATATTTGCTGATGTGATATCAAGGCCCTAACACTTCATTTATTTACGCGAAATAAAATTGAAAAAAAAAATATGTATATATATCTGAGTTCATCATTTTGGCTGTTTGGTCAACGACAACAGCGGCAGTGACGGAGGTGGCTTACTTTAGCGAGACAAGAAACAACAGGTGACAACGACGACGACCGGGTAAAGTCATAAATTGTATTACCAAGTTTTTGGATCAGCCAGCAGCCCCCCGTTATTAACATAATATGGAGATAATGTTCTTGACAGAGCTATTTGCTATTCGATACAGTTTAAGGTGCAAACACACAGATAATGATTGTATTTTGCCTCTCAGCCCACGGACGGCGATAGAGCGAAATGGAATGACGGAAACCAGAATCGAGTATATATGTGGGCTTGAGTATGTGTTTCCTGACTCTTGACTTCAATCTTTTATTTCAACTGGCATGGCGTCTGCTCTTCTACAAACACGGGCGACTTAAACCATTTTGTGAAAACGCCACTTTGCCATCGGGCAGGTGATCCAGTCAGAGAGCATACATAATTTCGAAGTGAAGCGAATTAGCATCCGAAAATCTTTTTTATCGCACTCGGTATTCAGGTGGCAAGTGCTTTTTGAAAGAACTTGCACGAACTAAGAACGTAGATGAGAAGAGTCTACTACAGATAACCCAACAAGCTTCTCGAAATAAATCAGCCTTTACCACAGCAAAGTAGAAGCTTATTGAATATTCCTGCATTGGATTTGAAGACTCTGCAATCCAGAGCGTGAATACGTGCGGTGCACACATTTCGTCATTGAATTAGCCTTCAAAATTTTTAAGTGACAAATTTTCCAACTCTAAGCATTACACACCTTTTTAACTTTCTGGGGCGGCATCTTCGTTGCGGGCCAACTTCGCTCATTTTGTTGGAAGGATTTTTTTAATTAACACTGAAGTTTGAAGTTTGACATTTCGCTACACATATTCAAAAATGGTGGTAGAAAAACAACAATCATCTGTGGGCGTCATGTTTCCCCTAGACGATTATTGTGTGTTCGACCTATTCGACCTCTGGTCCAACCTCTGCTTTGTCGAGCAGTAGGAGATGCTTCGGAATGAAGGATCTCTACATAAGTAAACAAATTTGTAGGACACCTTTCCTGCAATATTGGAAAAGTGATCCTGCTGTATTACTCCCGATTCTGTCGTGACTCTAAGAAGGTACCTACCAGGGATGGAAAAGTCGATACAATTGTATCGAATTCGATACAAATGAGTTTGCTCGAGTATAAAAGTACTCTGTACTCGAGTCTGTATCTTCCAAATTCTCTTGCAATTTGTAAAGCTTTTCCTAAGAAAACAATTAAAATAATCCAGATGATGATGTTTTTATGTCATTTTGGAAGAAATAAACAAGAAAATTATCATTCAAAATCCCTTCCTTAATTTGCTGGATTATTTTACATCAGAAGCAGTTGTATCAGGAAAATCTAATTTTATATTGAATTTTGTTTTTGAATTTTTTCCTAAGGAAAAAAAGAATATTCAGCAAATTAACAATGCTAACAAATTAAGCAATTTAAACATTATTCAATTTCAGAATTTTGGGCTGAAGTAAATTCAATTAAAAACGAGTCTAATGAGCTGATGTTTGAAAATATTTACAAAATTGCTCAAGCCGTTCTCGCTATTCAGCAAATGTCGAAAGGATTTTTTCTTACCAGGGGTTTTTCTTACTAAAGGGTTTTCCAATAAGAGATGTTATTTTGGTATTCAAAGAAAAATTTAATTTTTTTGAGATAAATGATCGGATGTTTATTTTATAATAAAGAGGAAGGTATGCCGTTAATAATGAAAAACAACATCAGCCAAATGGCCACCACGAGCACGCATACAGGACCATATCCTTTTCATGAAATTTTTCATAACCAAATCGAAAATTGGCTGCCCTATGTCCTCGATAGCCTCACGAATTTTATCTTTGAGGTCTTGAATCGACGCTGGGCTGTTGGCGTAGACCTTATCTTTCACGTGGCCCCAAAGGAAGAAGTCGCAAAGTGTTACATCACAAGATCTCGGTGGCCAATTGTGATCACCTCTTCGAGAGATAACACGGTCCGGAAACTTTTCCCGTAAAAGATCAATGGTTTCGTTTCCGTCTTGTTGAAAGTAAACGTTGTCCAGATCAATACCATCTAACTCCGAGTATAAATAAAATATTTTGAAGATGAATGAGCAAATTAAGAGTATAAAGCCTGAAGAGCTCATAGATTAAAAATATAAACAATTTTTTTTGTAGGTTTGTATAGTTTTGCTAGGAAGTCATTAATGTTTTGTTAATTTATATTTGTTTATGTTTTTGAAAATAAAATATTTTGAATTCAATTCTGTTTACGAAAAAAAGTTTTCAATACAACTGGCTCAATTTCAGTACGATCTTACAACAGTTTTCAGTACAAATCGAAAATGGCATTTTCCATCCCCTACCTACATCAATTCCTTGGAATGGACGTATTGGTTTTGATTTGTGATACAGTCAGAGCATTTTTCTCAGGAGAGCTGTGTTTTCTAATTGATAGGTCGGTGAATCAAACTTATTTGTTATTTATATTTTACAAGCTTCCAATTAAATCATTCCCCGATACTAAAATCATTTTTAGTGTCCAGGCTAATTTTTCGAACTCACAATGGCGAAAGTTTCCATTAAAAATTGCATATTGTGACCTACAAAATATTTAGTGTGGAGGTTAAAAATTATTATTTGTAAGCCCCATTGTATTTATGGGTCCTGTTTATTTTTCCTGTCGACTACGGGACATGGCTCTTTAAAAAGCAATTTCTATAAACTATGGACCAAATGAAAAGGGAAGCTTCTTAAAAGGCAAAATAAAATAAAATTATTTTTATTTGTGACGCGATGGTGTGAACATGTATCTAACTTTTTCCTGTTCCCTGTCGTCTCCCTTCGATGGACAGTTTATTATAAATGCAAATAGCTCTCTTTGAAAAAGAATACTAAATTCATACAGATTTATATATATATAGTCACAGGAACATATCTACTTCTCTATATTGTTGTACAATGCATGCGGCCGCCAGGATAATACACACGTTGCAATGGAGTTTTTCTCCAGGTGCGGTCAATCCATCACTGTCACTGTCACTGTCTATTTACCTAATTCCTTTGGCTGCAGGATATATATCCTCACTATATATTATGACTCCGGTTAGAGACCAATGCAACGCGGTTACGTACGAGTAGTTAGTTATTCTGTCATTTCTTTGAAGCAAATCACGCTCCTGCTAATTAAAATAGTTTATTTCTTGTGTTCTCAACTTTTTTAGTTTTGACATAAAGCAAACGTCATAAAATTTATCGATGTAAGGCGGTAAAGTGGACAGAATGGTGAGCAAATAATATTTTTTTTTCATTTAATTTCTGTCCTTGTGTCTTATAATTGACATTTTGGTATCGACTGTGCAGAACGAAGGGAAATAATTTTTGTTTCGTATTTTTGCCTCTTTTATTGGTAAACGGTCGCCCAGGCAAATACCATATACCGGTGGATGGCATTAGACAGATTTTGTAAAAGTTTCCCGGTTGATACTAAGCCTGGGTAAACATTGAATGCTTCTGATTTCACTTATTACGCACCTAGTGCAAATCGGCCACATCAAAGCTGTGTGAATCAAGTTCTATTTTACGAACGGGAATGGAACTAAAGTCGGCTATACTCGTATTTGTTTATTATGCCACGTTCCTACCAAACTGAAATCGCGAGGTTTCGACGAACTTTTACCGCAACCTTGTAAGTCGTTCCCACCGAGTTGAAGTGAGTTCAAAAGTCATAAGCTGTCAATTTTGAAGTGGCTGGCAAAACAGCTGTTTGTTGACGGAAAAAAATAGTGTTGGAAAGAGGAATTACTACAAATTAGTTCTGAAGAAATTAAGGAAATAATTGAAGCATTTATAAATATTTCTCTTAAAAATATTACTTACTTCATTTTTTGATTCAGATTCTTTTATTAGTTTTTTGATTGTCACAATTGCTTTGGCGTTTAATATTTTGACATCCACAAATGAACACAGAATAAACCAACATTCACGCTGAAGGCTTGTTCGGTTTGATAAACTCTAACGGACGAATGAACTTAGAGGGGTTTCAAATAGGTTTCGCTGAAAGCCCGAGGTTTCTACACCTCAGAAATGTATGGCAAAACCTCGGAGGTTTGGAAAAAATGTACGAAACCTCGCGTTTTCGTTTGGTGAGAACATGGCATTAGTTTCTGCGAACTCAATTTCAATGAAGACTTGTATGTTTACAAACTTGAATTGGTCGATTATTTATTGGTTTTCTCTTTCTTATTATATTTATATAAGCCAACATGAGAATTGAATTAATGGGGTACGAGTATACTACCATTTGATAAACAACACAACATTTTCAGTAGCTGTTGGTATAATACTGAATAAAGGTTAACTTGATTTAATGGCTGCAATTGTTAAAAATAGGGCGGCTTCTGCAATTATTTTCCTAGATTGTCATTAGGTTCTAGTTGGGAAGTAGGCCGCCTGGTTAATGGTATGTTCCTTAGACTCTTAAATTATTCCAATATACCTAATACCTTTAAAGGGAGTTCCATCTATTTTGTATTAAGGGAAGACAGCATGTACGCTTCAATATGTTTATCATAATTAAATTGTACTCCTTTCGACGCATTTGTTTTAGAAAGGGCAACCTCATACAAAATTCAGGACGTGTGAGGTAAACGTAAGAGGAGCCTGGGACCCCTCGCTTAGTAGTCCAACACACTAACCACTAAGCCAACAAAAACATATTGAATTTTTGTCCTCCTATATCCTGTAGGGTAAATCTTAAGTCTAGATAAAAACTATGTGGATGAGAAAAAAGAAAACTATTGTAGCTCAGGAACTGCATCCTGCAGCTAAAATGTTCGACCATTTTTTTAATTATTTGTCATCGAATGGCGCTTTAGAAATTGAGTACAAGACTGGGACGCTGTTGGCATAGCCCAACCACTTAAACGCCCGAAACAGGTTGAGGAAGATTTGTCTTCAGTTGCTTAAGCCAAAACGTTACCACAACGCAACTGAGAGAGACACAGTTTCGGGTTAATTAGAAGTGTAAGAAATGTAAACAAGTGAAATTAATAATTAATACAAATACGTTGGTAGGTTACGCTTATATTTATAACGTGTAAACATAGTTATCGTCGTAGTAACATTAATTAGCAGTACCAGCTGTTTAAATCAAATTGACCTTAAGTAGGTTCTTAAGTACCTTCTGGATTTATTTTATACTAAGACTCACTTGTGAGACCCTCTGTAGTTGCAGGTGAACTAACTCGCTATTAAATAAAGGGTAACAACAAGTAAAGCTTTACAAGATTGACGTTTAATAAAGATTTAGGTATTAAGATGATGGCCTAAAGTTGTAAAATATTCAAGATTCATTAAGATCATCAGTAAATGGGATATATTTTGACTAAATACTTTGTAAAAAAAAAACTTGAACCATAAACTTCTCAATCTTTTCTAACTTTCTCCATTACGTAGTAAGAGAAAGATATTGTATTCGTACAAAATTTCGAATTCGAGATGTTAATCAATTCTGACATTACGATGATAGGCGAACTCAAAAAAGTGGGTCGCAAAATTCTGTCCGTCTGTCTGTCTATATGTCCTGAGGCCTACAGCCTAAGCGGCTGAACGGATTTCGTTCAAACTTCGGATTTAAAGTTTGGGGGCTTATAGTTCAGGGCCGTTTTTTTTTTGCATGGTAACCTCAATATTAATGGTACTTCCCATACAAAATTTGTATACCAGTTTGATTTGTTCGAAAACGGCTCTAACGATTTTAACAAAAATTGATATCTAAGCTTAAGTAGGTGAGGTAAACATAACTGCATACTCAGTTTTCCGCAAAAAAATCGAGTGACGGTACTTTTGAAATTTGGACATACAATCTCGAAAACGGTCCATACGATTGCAACAAAAATTAATTTCTAAGGTAATATGGTAATTTCTAACTTAATGCAAAACTCAGTTTTTCTCTGTATTATCGTAAAATAGATTTTTGAAAAATATAGTTTTCCGTAGTTTACCTCAAAACGGCATGATTTTGACCAAAATGCAAACTTAGAGTAAAATTGATGTTTTCAAAATTATTGCGTCCTTAATTTTCAATTCGAATCACTGGAAACGCTCACTTTAAAAACTGCTCATATCTCGAAACCCATTTTCGATTTCGACAAAACCCTAAAAACCAAGTAATGCTTATATCCCGAACAATAACTTGTACTCGGTTTTCAGCTAAATAGTTAAGCAATAGTATTTTTCAAACTAAACATTGCGATATTTGGTACTATTTTGTCTGCGAAATTTAAAAAAAAAACGCTCTAACGATTTTGATCCAAATACATATTAAAGATAAAATCAATATTCGAAAAAAATATTTTTTTTTTTAATTAAGTACTTCCCATTCTATTTTCACATAGCTACGCAAAACTTCATTTTAGCAATATTACCCTGTTTTCAACCTTGTTGAATGTGCACCTTAAAATAATTGCAGCCACTTCCTACCTACTTAATAAAATAAGAAAACAACCAACCAAACTTTTGATGACCGAGAAAGTTACGTTCGACCCAGTCGTGCACTTTATTTAATTTTAACCATTCCCTTGAGTAATTATTTTTTTGGACGAATGGAAGGGCCACACTAATCACTGAACTAGCGCACCCGCAATGCGCTCCCAATATCCGATTAAATACTCGTACACAGCCTCCGTTCAAGAATTGAATTTTTCGATATGACCAGTTTTACAGAAAGCTTTTTTCTGAGACGCGCGCTTTGAATATAAAACAGGCCGATAATTCCAATTCCAACTACACTGAGAAAGGTGAACGACTGTTCCAACGGTGTGTTTTTTATGACGATCTTAACACACCCGCATTTTAAGTAATTAATAGTAATAAAAATTAAATTCGTTTTAATTTGTCAAAACAAACCCAGTATGTCTGCCCTCAACAACTTAAATCTGCATAGCGGTGGGCCTGTCGTCTGATGTTTTGTTTGATTGGTAGCTATAAATCGTACAACACTTATGCAAATGGAATTACAAAACTGATATTTTCGTGTTTATTAATTTTTAATTTATTTAAAGCAGTCCTCTCTGGAGAATATTTTGAAGTTTTATAGATGACTTCCAGTTAATGTGGGTAATATAGTTGTTTTTACTTCTTCGCCGGTGATTATGAGAAAGTGATACGCTCTTCTGTTTTAGTGGGTTACAACTTACAAGGCGAATACGTTTGATGTCCCGATCGTACTAAACTTAAGTCAACCATCTGATTGCTGTTATTTTTAACTTCAAAACAACATAGTTAACATGTAGTTAAATGACAAATCAATCAGATATCCGGGTTTGGTCATGCTCGTTTAAAATAAACGTGCTTGGTATAAAATCAAAGTAATTTCGTGATGCCACTATACTCTGTCCAACAAAAACTGTCAGTACAGGCCTTATAGAGGAGCTTTTTCTCCACAATGGTGTCTGTAGATACTCTCACGGCACTCAAACACAAGAATTGCCACCAAACCACTGACATACAAAGGAATTGTTGTTGTCATTTTCCTAAAATTCAGCATGTGACTGAAGCACATCAGAAGAGTGTTACATTGTATACAATGAAAGCATATTATTAAGGGTTTTTCTATGGATTTTGTCAAAAGACTTTCGGTTTTGGTGCATTTGAGAACGAATTATTATGTGGGGTGCTGCCATTCAGTTTTAATTTGTTTGTATTTCTGAAGGATCCAATAATATTCAGTTAAACCATTTTTTTTAATGTTGTCTTTTCGAAATAAGGTTTATTCGTGAGGTGTTTTAATGCATTCATTTCATTAACGCAACAAGTGATCATAAGTGCGTTGTAGTGATATTGCGATAAATTAATAGTGATTACTAGGGCAACCGGATTCATGTATTATTTTTTGTTGGAAAACAAACTAAAGCGATTAGGCCTACTGGGGATACCCTTAAAAAAACGCGCCTATTATCTTACCGGAAAAGAAAAAAGATAAATGGAATTTCGGACATCCTTCTTCCCTGTACTGACAATTTCTGTTAGACAGAGTATAGCGTGTTTTCGGACATCAAAATTAGACTGCCACACGAGCGAGCTTTACGAGACAAAAGAAAAAAGACCGGTCAAGTGGTTCGACACGTTTTAAGGTTATAGTCTATGTCTCTCGTTAACAAATATATGTATATCAGCATATTTTTTTATTAAATGACATGCTTTGTTCAGCAAAACAATATTTTTCATCATAATATAAAAATGTCCCGTCTAAAGATAACTACGGAGCTGCCATCTCGGTCTAAGAGACAGCTGTTATTCTTCGTTTGACTTCCAATGATATGTGGTTTTTAGATTTTTTAGATTTTAGATTTATAAATAGTTGGCGCAACAGGTCAGTATAGACCCAAGGCCTAGCTACTCACAACCATTCGTTTGTGCGCGTTTTTTATTTTTGGGACGAATGGAAGGGATCTACAATTGTATGCCGGGTCCAAACGGCTAATTGAGAAGCTCCTTCATGACAGTTATACTCTCGGATGTTTGTCAGACGTTCGCGAGAGGTGGCGCAGCGGAAAAAAACCATTATTTGGAATTTGGGTTCTTTCGGGATTCGAACCTGGGACCCCTCGCTTAGTAGTCCAACACACTAACCACTAAGCCACTGCGCCTACATACCAATAAAATAATCATATTTAATATCCAGATTAGACTTTACGAACTTACACAGCCGCAAAATTTTCTACATAAAATTACGAGTACAAAATGTTCAGTGTGAAGGCTCAAACTTTATACTACATATATTGAAGTAATTTCCTATCTACTGCGCATATCGGTGTCTAACTCCTTTTTTTATGGAATTCGGTTTCTTGGCTTTTTCCAATTGTGAAAATTTGACCACCTATGGACTTTTCTAAACAAAAATCGGACTCATAACTAGATTCGTACGCGATTTTAAACAGAACGAGCCTCCGTAGTTGGCTCTGAAGTAATTTGTCAAATTTTTTAAGCGACCCATTTCTTTATCCACTTGTGATGAAACGGGGCCTTAGAAAAAATTAATTCCACTATCCAAACAATGTATCTACTGTTGCAAAGTGCTCACTGTTACTAAACCGGAATGAGATTCACTTTTCGAATTATAGATTTGATTTATAATTATTAGTGCTGTTTAAATATAGTTGGCCCAACCCCCTCGATTAAATGTAAATCTAACTAAAACTGAATACAAATAAAGACATACATTGTATCCATCACTTTGGGCTGACGCGGCACGCCACAAAAATAAAAAAGGACTAATACATGCATAAATTTAAGATGAATCAATTATCAACAATGGCGGCTTTGCGTACTCAGCAAATAATTCATCTTTTGACATAAATTTGTTCTTTAACCCCAAACGATGCCAATTAATGCAATCGCCTGGCAAAACGTGCTTTATTTTCTTCATGATATCATGCGCTGTGTAATCACAAAAAAAAGAGAAGAATCAAATGGATTCGTCAACCTTGTACATTTACTGCGGTTGACATTTTACATGTTTCATGTTTTCCATGCGAAAGATGTTAGGAGGTGATGCTGTGTTTTTTTTTGTCGACTCGCAGAGGAATTCAATTTAGCATGCATATTTATGAAAGGAATGCTAATGGGACAAGACTCAACAATGATTTATTGCGGAACTGTTTTGTTGGGTAATTTTCTTAATGGGTTGTGTGGATGCTGCCTCCCTTCCAGAGTTGACATTCGTAAAAGCCCTAGAAAGTGGGCATTTTTTTTACCAGTTTGGATACACAATATAATGCAAAATTGAAACTCGTTTGATGAAGTAGTTGCAGGGCAGTTTTAATGATGGACGCATCCGCGGGCAGCAAGGGTAATGACTCGGTTGCCAATGGATCTGTGGACCAAAATGAGCAGTACATCACATGCATTTGTGTCTGAACTACATAGAATTATTGTATTTTTTCATTCAAATTGGCTCAGACTTTATGCATGCGGTGCAGTACCTAACCCTAATTCTTCGTGGTGGTTTAAATATTGCTAAAGAACCTGATTGTAAAGAAATACCTGTTATTCAGGTTAAATTGCCAGTACACGTGCCGATCGGTTCGAGGTTTTCATAAACTCAAGTTCGGTTGCGTACCCAAATCGTATGTAAAATTAAATTTGGACCAGTTCCAAATTTCAGACAATAGTTTGAGTCCTTAAACACAATAACAGTGAACATGAACAGTTCTTTTTTCCGAAATTTGATCAGTCGTTTCGGCGAAAGTGTGTGGATCATACGAGTATGTCTGCCTTAATTGTTTTTGGGGTGTCCCTTTGGATTTGTTTCATGACTTTACGACACAGCTCACAAAATGGGCAAACGTTTATTTTTTAGCACGAACAAATTTGCTTGGTTAACATAGGGCAAATCATTCGTGCGCACGAAAACGTTTGATCGTTTCGCCTTGCAGAATCTGACCCCAGATTTCTAGACCGATTTATTCCAAAAAAAACTTGGATCAAACATCTAGCCCTTAAGATTTAAATTTCCAATAAACAAAGGGCACATCGGGCTCGCAAATAACCTACTTCCTTGTGCTATCTGAAAACTACTGTTTTCGTTCTTCTTTCACGTTTGTGACAAAATAGTACATGCGAGGATTCACCTTTCATTTGGTCTGTATTTCATAAAAATCGGCTTTGAAAGAAGACGACAAAAATAATTATTTAATTTTTGGAATCTGTGCATGATATCTGTTTGCGTGTAAAATGTCAGTAAACGGCCTTTGTATGTAATCCGACTTAATTTTCGTACTTATTCAACCAATACTAAATGATACAGGTTGAAATACAAGGTTACATCAATATGAAAAACATTGCCGTTGCGATTCTGTTGCTATCTTTTGCGGTGGCAAATCTAGTTGAATATTAGAACATATTGTTCGTTACATTACAACTTGCACTAGCAATTTTTTTATTTTCTCCGTGCCGTACTAATAAAGAATTTTAGTCTCGACTTTTAATTTACGGAAGCTCCCAATTGCAAAATTTGTATGAAAAATATAGCCACTGTGACTTACTAAAATTTAAAGTCGAAACTAAAAATGTTTATTGGTAAGGCCCTCCGTGTAGGCAGTAAGCGAAATCCGTTGTATCAAAAGGTTTATTTTGCCTTGCAAACGGGCCTTTAAAGATTTATGGACACCTTTTTATATTTAATATTTATCGACACCCAAAACACAGTACTAATGTGCAGTCATATCTTCCAGAACCACAGCCACAGTCCGCTGACCATTCAAAAATGCAAACTGTCCACAACCACTTTCAAAAATATTTCCCTAGAACTCCAATCACTGTTACCTTAAGAGCCCCCGACGGTGCGGCAGAAAAGGATAACACCTTATAATGTCGCCTCAATTTTTATACAAATGTAGGGTTTATTATGTAGCTACATAGAATCATATTGGAAAGACGTGGCTCTTAAGGGATATTGCCAAAGATTTAGATTTTTTCTTCTTAATAAATTTAGACTGAAGGGATTTGTATATCCCTCACACGCGCCCCACATTGATGTATGTATATTGCAATCGAAACATGACCTCAGAAGCGTTTGTGTTGCAAATTCTGTGATTATATTTTCAGATATAGACAATTTTATTACCTGTGCAATAGTGCAGTCGAAACAAAGCAAATTATCAAACTGAAAAATAAAAAAAAAATGTTTCCAATGGAACTAATCAAAATTCTTCATAATGAATATATCGAATTTCTGTCCTGGAACTTCCAGTAGTGATTCAATTCAATTACTAGCTAGTGAGTGTGGTGATACTAAATTAGTGTCAACACCACACAGTACATCAACTCAGCAACAAGACGACCAACAGCCCAGTGAAGGGGATTTTTCAGACTCGGAATATATGCCGAACATTGCCTTCTATCCCGGTGTTAACGACAGTGAGATTGGTGCATCTAGTGGTGGACTTGCGGACACCGATGATTACGACGACGACGAGGAATTCTTGCATAGGCCCATTAAAGAGGAATGCGATATGACGGCAGCGACACAGTCACGTCTGTTAGATCCTTCCACGTATCCGCATCCGCATCAGACGGTGCCGCCGAAAGTCTATAACAATTATTCACCAGAGGCATCATTTCGACCGTCATCCCTATCAATGTTACACTATACGTACAATTATCCGGCACGGGGTAGGAGTGGTGCAATGGGACCACCATCGGGATATCACGGCAGTGAGCGGGCGGGCTATCCGCCGAATTTTTGGTATCCCAATAGCAGCAGTGAATTTTACTCACCACCACCACCGTCGGCACCACAGGCGCCGTCACATCTAGCTGCCCATCATTTGGAACACTATCCACCGCCGGGACATTATGGTCGATATCCGCATCATCCCATGCATCAGCATCATCATCATCATCATATGCACCCGGGAGCTGTGTACGGCGGTCATCATGACCAAATGGTCGATATGCTGCAGTTGTCTAACAGGTATGTTGTTAATTTTAAATAGATACTTATTCCCTCCGTTTGGCGGAAGTCTGAGCTTGATTTATTGATGTAGAGTATATTGTTCCACCGGTTATAACCTATGCAGTTTAAATTCGATTTGTGAAAAATTTTATTATTTAAAAAAATATTAAAACAGTCTCCAGCAGTCCAACTTGAACGACGTTAAAAATAAAGTATATAAAATACGTTCCAATGCGAACAGTAATAAATTAAAATAAAAAAACAGCAATAAACAAACGAGAGTTCCTTGCAAAATCTATGCAATGCCAAACACCTGTTGCAGTCGGTCTGTAGTGCTTTTTTCCTGTGCTGTTTTTACTTATTTCATTTAAATGCAAATTTGCATCATATTTTTAAAAATAAACTGTGTCGCTGGAAAAGAAAAAAAAAACAAACGATACAACCAACCCAGAGGAAGGAGAATGGCAGAAGCACTTAGGTAAACAGTAAGAGGCAACTTAAAATTATTTGCGCGAGAAGGAACTGGAGCTTCGATGCGAATCTAGTAAATTGGAAAATGTCTGTTTTTGTTTTTTTTTTTTTTATGTCCCTTACAGTAAATGAAAAAATAAGACAGACCCATGAAAATAAAAAAAAACGAAGAAGAAAACAAATCTGGCCGGAACCCCTCAAAAGAAAGCATCCGGATAACTCGAAGTTTCAAGTTGTCTGTGTTGGTGCTGCGCATGAAAGGGGTTGCTCAATATTACTTTAGTGCCAGTTTATTGAATTACACTGGCAGGGAGGAAAGGCTCATTCAAAAGGAATAGAAACACATAGAAAGGGTCATAACGAAAACTAAAAACAAGAAAATTATCGTGTTAGATCCCTTGAATGGGAGTTTTTTTTAAGTATATAATTGGAAAATGCGACCGTAAACAGATGAATAGAGTGGGTTATCATTATGGGGGGGGGGGGGGGTCTTTTCGGAATAATAACTGCAAATTAGTTCTGTCGAAAGTGACTGCAAAAAATGTTTGAAATGGAAATGAAAACTTCAATGTCCCACAGATCGGAATGGGCACCATACGGAGCCCAGTGTTCCATGAGAATCTCAAAACCAAATTTTGTATTTTTTTGTATTTTTTGTATTTTTATTTTATTCATATCATATATGTATCATAAACTTAGAACTATTAAACAATGATTATTGAATATTCGTGTTCATTCTTTAACTTGAAGTTAGTGGTGAATGACACATCAAGATTAATATTTCATTTGTTATTTGATGTGGGGTGACAATCAAATATTAATTTAATTCAGATTTTTAATTTAGATGAAGCAAAAGGGGAAAAAAATCAAAAATTTAATTGATATTAATAAATCATAAACGTAACAATTCATAAATAATATAAATTACAATTCATTTCATATTACTAAAATTTTGTGCTGTTGATGAGATAAATGATTTAAACAAAGGATTCAATAAATTCATAGCTTAACGTGAATAGCCAGTCTGTAACCTTTTTGGTGAAATGTGAAGAACGTAGCGTATCTCTTACAAATAAAGGCAATTTATTAAAAAAATTTGGAGCCGAATATGTGTAAAAATGTGTAAAATGTGTTTTATGTGCGAAAGGTACATTTACTAAGTTCATATTGTTTACACGTAGATTGTACATTTGAATATTCCTACTAGGAATATTTCCGCTCTGCTTAAAGAATTCTTTTAAAACTTTAAAAACATATAAATGCCTGATTGGCAGAATATGCAATTCTTTGAATAAAGGCCAACTTCGAGCTAGACGATTTTGATTTAAAATAATTCGTATTAAATGTTTTTGTGCCGTTAATAAGGGTCTCATAGTATTGGTATAAGAACCCCCCCAGCTTGTTATGCCGTATTGCAACTTCGAGTATGCAAGACCATAGTAAATACTTGTTAAAACTTTCTGAGAACAAAAAGGCTTTAATAAATACATTTTACGTGTGACCAATAACAAATAATTTTTAATCGTTTGAATATGATTTTTCCAATTAAAATTGAAATCAATTACTACACCTAAATATTTAAAATGTTGAACCGATTCGATTTTGATGCAATGTTCAGTGCAATGCGCACCACCTACAAAATTACCTTTTCCACACTTATAAAGGTAAGGAAAACTGTTTACAATCGTGAGCGTGAAACCATAAATTAAAATCATTCAGGCTATTTTCATCAGTTTAGTTTTCTCGCGGATAATCAATTTATGATAAGTAAACCACAATCGTAAGATTTCAAGATCTTCATTTATCTTTACTATACTTTCGAAAATAGTTTCAGATTCGTACGTAAAAACTATGTCATCCGCAAAAGCAGTTGAAGTACCATTTAACTTGAGTTTGAAAATAGAATTTATGTATATCAAGAAAAACAGAGGGCCAAGAACATTTAATTGTCTTGGTTCACTTGAGATCCCTTCAATAATGACACTTTGTGTTCTATTCCTTAAATAAGAATTTAGCCAATTAAAAATGTTGCCACGAAAACCAACTTTATAGAGTTTAGCTAGCAAAATATCGTGGTTTACCAGATCAAACGCTTTTGTCATATCAATAAATAGTCCAATAGTTGATTTGTTGTTATTTAAACTTCCATAAAGCTGACTACACACCCGTAAGATGGCGTCCTCAGTTGACAAATCTGCTCTAAAACCAAATTGATTGTTACAAAAGAAGTTAAACTTATTCAAAAATGAGACAATTCGAACCTTGATTAACTTCTCAAAAATTTTGGAAAAGGTCGAAAGTAGAGATATTGGCCTGTAATTCGAAACATTATTTCTATTCCCTTTTTTGAAAAGGGGTAGAACTTCAGCACATTTTAGATGGTCAGGAAAACAACCCATATTTACACTTTTATTAAAGAGGAAGGACAATATATATCAACCACATACCAGGAAACATTTTTTAATAAACTGCTTGAAACACCATCACTTGTGCAAGAAGTTTGATTTTTTAGGTACGAAATAGCATTGTGAACTTCTATGGGTGTAATCGCATCAAACACAAAACTGTTTGATTGAACATCCTCCACAAAAATGCCTGAAGAAGAAGAAGGAACAATTGCAATTTATACAAGGTTCGACAGCTGTGCTCAAATTTTCAGAAATTTCGGTAAAATACTCATTAAATTTGTTTGCAATTCTGCCTAAATCGTTTTCAATTTTGCCCTCATCTTCAATAGTATCAAATTTAACAGAATTCCTATCCTTTCCCAAGATGTTATCAACTACTCTCCACTCTTCGCGTACATTACCTTTAAACTACCCTAATTTTCAGTGTGTAGGTACAGTGGCTTACAGTGGCCTACTAAGCGAGGGATCCCAGGTTCGATTCCCGAAAAAAAAAAAACCAAAATCCAGGTTAAGGTGTTTTTACACTGCGCCACCTCTCGCGAACGTCTGACAAACATCCGAGATTGTAACTTTCACGAAAGAGCTTCTTAGTTAGCCGTTTGGACTCGGCAGACCCCTTATATTCGTCCTAAAAATGAAAAACTCACACAAAACGAATGATTGTGAGTAGCTAGGCCCATTGTCCCTACATACCTGTTGCGCCAACTATTTATTTATTTTTGATTCGTAATTGTGATTTTCTATGTCGGCTAGAACTGTTCCTGCCTAATGTTAAAAAAATGCTCTATACCCCTTGATTTTTTTTTTCTTTGCGAATTCACTCCAGAAGCTAAAATTACCCCCGTCACTTTAATAATAGCCAGTTTGTGCTGTGAGAAAATGAGTGTTAAGTTTTAGCACCCTTTGGCTATAAAATAATTCAACGTGGTATATACGGTAGAGCTAAACAACCGTCTAAATGCACCTGCGATTCGTAAACTGCCAAACTTCCAGCACTGAGGTTGATGATAAAATTCTGTACGCGACTGACTCGAGTACGGCGTCCCGTTTCCTACATTCTCTACTAGAATGTCATTCATGCTTATAGATCGGGGTAGACGAACTTCTTCAAGACTTCTAAACTGGCATTTAGTCCCTGATGGTGAAATCTTATCATCGTTCAATTCAAGGTGACACTTTTTCGGTTGTTCTTCAATGACCTCGAAAGGCGTAATCGGTCGCGCTATACGACTGAAGTTTCGGGTAATGTCGATATCGTCCGCGTACCCCAGTAATCGATTTAGATAGTGCCTTTTGTATTGCCACATGTTTGGCGCATTGACACCTTCAAAATGAGATTGAACAAGCCATCATGAGTCATGTCATGCCACAGGTGGGCTCTCCAAAAATACGTTCTGTTGTTATCCACTTCCTCTCCACAGAGACGGCAGGGGTAATCGAGGAATTTTCTGAAGAAAGTATTCCAGCCGGCATGCGCTTCGTTAGATTACCATGCATCTGTGTCTTGGGTTAGGATATGTACTTAGAATTTCTTACAGAATTTCCTGACAAGCATCTGAGAGTATATTGGATGAAATTGTAGGTTCCTTCTTTTAGTCCCAAACAGTAAGAACTCCCACAAAACGGATGACTGTGAGAAGCTACACTAAGGAAGGTCCCTATACTGGCCAGTTGCGCCAAGTTCCCAATTTGTATGTGACATTTATGTGACACCCATATTTTCCATCAAACAACTGTTGGTGCATCAAATTTGTGATTTTGGTGGGATTACGAATTTGCTGGTTCTCAAAGTTTGACGGTTTTGAATTTTCTGAAGACGCGATTTTGTTCAAACAACGTATCTCTCATATTTTTAGATTTAGTATTGCCATCGACCCCTACCGAGCATGCAGGGAAGCATGTCCAAAGTAGACAACTCGTCACTGTCTCCGTTATCAAAAACAACCTTAAAGTCGATGAATAGCTGAAAGTTATCGAATATTTTCGATCTATGCGCTTTCCCTCATCAATTCTTAATTTCTTAACTAGTCTGTCCTCAGTTGATATTAATAAACCCAGGGTCAAGTTGATTTGGATGGAGCATTCGAGTTCGGGAGTATATCGCTTTCAAATTCAATTCAATTCAATTTTGCTGTTTATTTATTTTTTTCTGTTTTGCTCCATTCGCTCATAAAAAAAACTCCATCTAGTTGTCCTTTTGGCTGTTGTACTCGTCCCTATGCGAACTCGCATAAATGCTATGAGCAAAAATTATGCTATTGCTATTCCATTTTTCGTCCTCTTGAATTCGCTTGAGACAACCTACAATAGAGTTTAATAATCTAATAGCATTTGAAACCCCATTAAATCTAACAAAGCACAAACCCCAGTTAAATGGAATGGGAAAGCAAAGGAAGCGAATAAAATAAATCCTAATGAAAACTCACAACAACCTCTTGGGGATATTATATTGCCACTTCAATTTCTCGATATTATTTTCCTTCCATTGAACAAATAAGAAATGCTACTTATAAATAAATAGAAAAACAAAAAAAAAAAACAGAAAATGAAATATCAAGAAACATCCTATGTACATCCTTAAAAGAGCTTTACCATATATATCCATCAAATTGGAAGGCAATTAGGATTTTTTTTACCAATGTTTCTCGTTTCTCCTAATCTCTTTTCTTAATAATAAGTATGTATGTTTTCTTATGTAGACATATCAATTGATTTTGAGCCTCCCCCTAAATCCTACTTTGGAAGTCCTGAAAGGTTCTTCTATATATATATATATTTCGAGAGATAATCGAATCAGACCACCATTGTCGGGTCTCTTTTCGTCTCTCTACCACTGTAAATCTTACTCAGAGAGACTCTCTGGATTTCTCCACAGTTCTTCTCTGGGCTCAATTCCTAGTGTTAACGCTAGCATCTGTTTATGGGAGATCCGTTTCATCGACTGGGTCTCGACCCATTGATGTCCCAAGATCCTCATTCTTCTGCCAGCCAATGCCGGGCATTGACACAGTATATGTGCCGCTGTCTCAGATTCCTCCAGGCATAGTCTACAAGTATCATCCTCTATAAGGCCCATTTTCCTTAAGTGATACCTGAAATTACCATGTCCTGTAGACAAAGCCACCACCCATTTCAATGTTCCTCGACTCATGCTTAGAACTCTTCTTTGAGTGGAGCAGGTCGGCCACTTTATTGCCATTTTAGCTTGTCTACATTGTTCCACGGTTGACCACCTTCTCAGGTGTTCTGCCGTGATCCATTTGTGGACAAGCTGTTCAACCATTCCTCTGCCAATTGAAGAGAATGGTTCTGGTCCCAGCAACTTTTCAGTTGACCCCTGTTTTGCAAGGGAGTCCGCCTTTTCATTGCCTTCGATCCCTATGTGTCCTCGTACCCAAGTCAGTGTTATTTCATTTTTAGATGAACACTTATTGAGTTTAAGTACGCATTCCAGTGCCAGTGATGTTGTGATGTTTGTTTGTTCCATGCATCTGATCACCGCCTAATTGTCCAGTGCTATGAGGATATTTCTTCCTTCCACCTGACACTCAAGCACGTAGTCCAACGCATAAAGCAAGGCAATCATCTCAGCCTGGTATACTGAAGTGTATTTCCCGAGGCTAATGTGATGGGCAAGTTCCAGCTCTTCTGAATAGATACCGGCCCCCGCCCCGCCATCCATCATGGATCCATCCGTGAAAATCACTATTTCACCATTTCTTTTTTCTGGAAGTAATCCGTTCTCAATACGAGTTTTGTGATTTCTTTCCATAATACGCACCCTTGTTATTCGATCCATAGGCATGTTTAGCTCCCTAATCTCGTCTTTAACAAGTTCCAGGATCTTCCTATGTCCATAGATCGTAGCACGATGGTGCCATTTCGCATCTCGATGCAAGCGAAGTGCCGTTTGGGCCGCTGTTTTCTTAATAAATAAGTCTAGCGGTAATATCCCCATGATGACTTCCAATGCGCATGTTGGGGTTGTACGTATTGCACCTGTAATTCCCATACATGCTAAACGCTGAACCCTATCCAGGTGCTTCCTCACAGTTTTCTGAGAGGCTTTCGCCCACCATACAACCGAGGCGTACGTGATAATGGGTCTAGTTATCATCGTATACATCCAGTATGCTGACCTAGGCGAGAGTCCCCACCTCTGTCCACACACACGTTTGCACTGATGTAGTACTCTTTTTGCCTTCCGGACCTTCTCCTCAACATGGTAATTCCAAGTAAGTCCAGTATCTAGATAGACTCCCAGATACTTAACCTTCTTAGTCATTGTTAGTTCCGATCCGAAAAGTGTTAAGGGCCGAAATTCCAGATTTTTCCTCTTCCTAGTGAAGACTATTAGATCTGTTTTCGCCGCATTAATTAAGAGCCCTTGTTCCAGACACCACCGCTCAACCACTCTGAGTGCATTATTGCTATGTCGTCGGCATATCCCACTGTGTGAATGCCCGTCGCCTCGAGTCTGTCGAGAAGAGAGTCCACAGTGATATTCCACAGTGTAGGTGAGAGAACACCTCCTTGTGGTCAACCTCTGCTAACCCTTCCTCTGAGTTTTGAGGTTCCCGTCTAAATATTAATCGCCCTTGTATTCAACATATTGTCCACCCATCTTCCCACCAGTGGGTTAACCCTACGTTTTTCCAAGGCTTGTTTCAGACTTTCAAAGCATATCTTATCGAAGGCACCTTCAATGTCCATTATAGTGGTCAACGCAATGCCCCCGGTATTTAGCTCTTCCTCCGCAACGCGTACTACTTGGTGTAGCGCTGTTTCTGTAGACATACCTACCCTGTATGCATGCTGTCTACTATTTAAAGGATACATCTTAAGCGCAGTACTCTCCATATAGTCCACCATCACCCTTTCCATTATTTTTAACAGGAAGGATGTTAGGCTGACTGGTCTGAATGACTTTGCCTCGGTGTAGTCCTTTTTTCCCGGTTTTGGAAGGAGGACCACAATTGCTTCCCTCCATATTATCGGGATATAGCCTATTGCTAGGCATGCAACGTATATATTCCTGAGCCTTGGTGCAATTACGTCTATACCCCATTGCATTAGACCTGGAAATATACCATCCGGGCCCGCAGTTTTGAAGGGTGAGAATGTTGCTATCGCACCCTTGACCGCTTTTGGTGTCACGATCCGTTCTGCTTCCGTCCTATCCATCCTGTTCGCTCCTTGTTTCCTTGGAGCCCAGGGCTGATCTGACTTATAGCTTCCTGGAAAGTTTACCTCCATTAGGACCTCATTTGTGTGATCCAGTGTTTCCACCATCTCCCCCCCTCTATTACGAATGAGTCCGATCTTAGAAACTGGATCTCTCGAGACAATCTTTTGTAGTCTACTGACTTCAGATGTACTCCTCATACTCGAGCAAAAGTCCCTCCATGACTCCCTTTTACGTCGTCGCAGAGTAAAGTTTAGCTCTTTCTTTTTCGCCTTATATTCATCCCATGCATCGGGTTCTCCCCTCCTCATGGCGTGATTGAAGGCCTTCCTCGCAGCCTTTTTTAGCTTTTCAAGTTCCCGGCACCACCAAGGCGCAGAATCTTGTTTTTCCACTAAAGTAGGTGTACAAGCCACTCGGTACGCAACTTCAACAGCTGATTGCAGATGCATCAACTGTGATTCTACATGCCAAGTGTTTTTCGGTGTTCCGAATGTCATTACATTCAGTTTTTCCTCCAACACTTCAAGGTATTTTATCCTATCTGTGTTCTTCGGAATTCTGATGTATTTCCGATCTTTTTTCCTTTTAGATCCATAGCGAACATCAAATGAAATGGCTCTGTGATCCGACAATGTAGCCTGATCCATTACCCTCCAATTTGATATTCTTTCAATTATCTGGCTACTGCACAGGGTAACATCGATCACTTCCATTCGTCTCACATCGACGAAGGTTGGCTCTGTTCCCCGGTTTAAGATAGCTAGATCCTTGCATGATACAAATTCGAATAAGGCTTCTCCTCTGTAATTATCGTTGGTGCTGCCCCACACTGTATTATGTGCATTGGCATCACAACCAATTATTAGATCCTCGTTCCTGTTCCTGCATGCATTCACCAAAGACTCTAACTCTCTTGTCGGAGGAGGTTCTGGAGAATCATACGGCAGGTATGCAGATGCTATGACAAAACTTCCCGCACCTGATCCTACTCGTACTGTTGCAAGGTCTGGGGCACACAGATCCGGCAATTTATATGCTTGAACTCCGTGCCTCACCAAGATACAGGACCTAATTCTTCCGCTAGTTTGTGCATAATGCAACTCAGCCATGCTATTTGGGAGTCCTCTAATCTTTCCTCTAAAGATCCAAGGCTCCTGTATCAGGGCTATATCAAACGAATCCTCATCAAAACACTTAGTCATCATTGCCGATGCTGCTTTGCTGTGATGAAGGTTCAATTAAATTAAATTAAGAATTATTCGCTACTTTATTTAAGAAGGAGAGATTTACAAACCTATGCAGGGATGCTTTAAATATCTAAGTTTTATTTTTAATCAAGGGTGTGGTCGAAAATTCCGTCTTAAAGAATATATTTCCAGCCATGTTGTAAAATAAATAAAAACAGGTTTATGTAGAAACATATGTCTACATAAAACGGACCATGAACGCTTACTTGTGGTAGCCTGTATAGATGGATTTACGCCCATCTAATGGATAGTTTTAGCATCAATTTGTGGGCTTTTCTTACTTATTAGAGGGGCTATTCATGGTGGCGTTTGCGGAAAGTGTGAATGATTTTGTATATCTATAGTAGTTTACACAACGGATCAACGATCAACGTCTGCAGTATTCTACTCATAGAAACCCACTTACAACTAACTTGAGAACAGTTCATATGAGAGCGAAAAAAAAATACCTTCCCACTCATTAGAAGGCCCAAAAAGATGCTCAAAAAAGTATTTAAAAAAATATATTTTTTGAACACACTTAAGAAGAAAAAATGCAATCTTCTTCCACTTCTCATTGGGTCTTTGCACGCATTCAAGTGTACCTATACGTATTTTGAATACCTATTGTTACCACAAAAAGTTACCATGTTGTGAATCACAACACGTGGTGATTTCATTTCTCATATTCGCATATCCAACATGGCGACTGTCATTGAGATCATCCCCTGTTTAGACTCTGCTTAAATACAATTTATTTATATTTTTAGTTTATTAATTACATTCATTCATTTATCGCCTTCCCAAAACAAAAAAAAAAAACAAAAAAAAACACACCAACTATTTTTTCTAATTTTACATTCCACAAAAATATACATTCACGGCGCCGATAAGACACTAGGAAACATCTTTTAAATTGTTGTTTCTTTTTATTCATGTTGCGAGACAAACAAACTAAAGTAGTTTCTTCAACGCATATAAGTAAAATTGAGATTGAGAAAATTAAATGAGACATTCGCTCGAAATAACAAGTATTAAAAATAAAATAAACAATGCTTAGTCATGGAAGTATGAAAACTATACTCCCACTTTGACGTGATCGCACTATGCTCGCGGAGACAATCACATTTAAAAAAAAAAAAAACAAAAAACAACAGACTACAAATCATTAAAAACACATAAAAAATAGAATACCACATTTTTTTAAAGACGTTTATCTAGTAGGTAAGTGAGGAAAAAAAAATTAAAACATACGAAATCGTTTATTTAGTTGGCTTTGTTGACAGAATCTTTGTCGCTAATATACATACCACGCATTTCTGTCACAAAAAGTGGGTGTTGCTTGAAATTTATAAAATATTTTGAATATTTCTGTTAATCGATTTTCTGGTCGTTTGTTTATTTGCATTCATTTGCTAAAACGAGAAGGAACTCATTTAAGAAATAAGCGAAAATTTGTATGCCCACCTTTGGGTGGCTTATACGAGTAGGTACTTCCTTCTAGTTCAGCATTTGGCTTTTGCTTATACACCAAGAGAAAAATAGAGTGATAAGAAGCAAAAACACACTTAAATTAATCAATTTTCGAGTCATATTCATCGCTATCCGATCTGTGCTTAAATTAAGCACTTCGGTTTGAGACTGGTCATACGGCATTCTTACTTATAGAATTCGCATGTTTAATTTAAGAACTTTTCAAGTAACTATACGTCCTTAAATTGATACCGAATTTTCTTATTTTTAAAGCACAGTATTATTGAATTAAGAACGATATGTACTTATTTTAAGTATAATCATTTTTTTATTAATTTACTCGGCATTCTTTTGATTGTTTTGATTTTGATTATTATTCTGATCGCCTGCTATTGATCTTAGAATGCTATTTCTTAGTTTAAGGAAAAACATTTGATGCTACAATTATCTGATGTTTTCAAGGCAGTAATTATATTTTTTGTTGCTATTATGGAGCATTATTGATTTAAGAACTACGTTCTTAATACTTGCCTTTCATAAATGGACCTGCTATGTAAATTAAAAAAAAACGACATTCATTTCATAAACAGTTTTATTTTTTATTCATTTTTAATATTGAGAAAATAACAAAAAAAAAACAGAAACATAATGCATTCCAATAATCTTGAATGTACATACATACCGTACCTACAAGGTCACTGGCTCTAAAGTCAATCAATTTTGGTAATTTTCTTCAAAAATCCGCATTGCTCATACAAAGTAGATCACTCTGACGTAGTTAACGAACCTCACTTTTCCGAAATATCGACCACCAATTTTCCGTGGAACACCTTAATAAATTGTTTAGATCCTTAGAAAGGGAAACATTTTTTTAAAGTAATCGAAATACGTGGACACAATTACATAAGATTTAAAAAAAAAATTATATCGAATAAAACAATACCAAACAACAAGAAGCGATGCTTGATGTAAATTGGCTGATTTAACTATGCCCTTTCTCTTTGGCTTCGACAGACACGCACTCACCCTTGAGCTTGCTGAAATTGTTTCATCGTCGATATGTGCTAAACAGGAACAATATGAAAAAAAAATTGTATTTTCCAAAAAATTAGGTACTCACTTCAGACAGAATGAGCTGAAGAGATCGAAGGCAATTCAAATTTAACTACCAACACGTTCTATCCTTAATTGCTCAAATTGCATACTTGAATTATTATTCAGCACACTCTTAGTTTAAACGGAGTAAATTTGATAGCAGAAAATATTACTTTTACTCATAACAGTCATAACATAATAGCGTGGCTTTAATAGTGAGAAGAAATCGAGTAAACAAAATCATATTTACTCTGCATCTGCTCATAAGACAATGCGTAAAGAAGGGTTATAGCTACTACAATTTAGGGGCAAGAAATTAATGTCTTATACTGAATCCACGTTTTCTAAATGTGAATACTTCAGAAGATTTTTTTCATCTGCGCATTCTTAAATTGAGAATCTACGAACTGTAATAGGTTACAAAACCGAGTAAAATACAAAGAGAGTAGGAGTAATATATACTCTAAAAACCCTTAAATCAATATATGACGAAAAGTTGATATGGTTTTGACACTTTATTTCTTAGTTTAAACCTTTATGTTTTATAGAGTTAGAATCACTGCGTTACTTTTACTTCTCACCTTTTTAAATTAAAATGTTTTTGATTGAAGTAAGAAAAATTTGGTTAATAATGTGTGTTTTCTAATTTTAAACTTAAAAGTACTTAAATTCGGGTCGTGTATTTTCCCTCAGTGTAGGTACTTTGGTTGTGTGTGAAAATTCATATAGAAACAACATTTTCTGTGCTGCAGATATGTACTTTTGTTTGCATAAACTAAAGGTGGGCTTGATCCGACAATAGGTATACTTGTTCGCCTAGGCACGATATGAAAGTGTTGAATCCAAATATATTTATGTTTACGTTGTCGTCCCTCGAATTAATGTTGTTCAACCATTATTGAAGAAAAACATACCCGCCTGGATGCGGACTCCTTCCGCACTGTTCTTTGTTTAGGTATACGTAAGCCTTACAATCTGGACTGACCTTACAACGTGCCTATAGAAATATTTTAAAAGCCGTTTGGTATGAAGTGCTAGGGAAGGGCAGTAAGTTCTGTCTTTCCTTAGCACATGCGTTTTGAAACAATGCCCTCTTCTGAAAATAATCTGATTCAATTTGCACTCTTCGATTTGTTAATATTCATCCTTTGCAACAAATCAAATCAATATACGCGTTTATTTGCCTATGAAAGTCAGTCTTTCATTTGGTCCATATTTCGTAAAAAATAGCTTTAAAATGACACTAAAATATGTACCAAAATCGAGTTTGTCATTAAACGGATTGTTCTATTAAGCAATGTTTACATTATCCGGGTTCGACTGTAGTTGCCATTGTGGGCTTGTGAGTCTGGCAAACATCCCAGAGTATAACTCCCATGAAAGAGCTTCTTAATTGGGCGTTTGGAAATAGTAAATCCCTTCCATTCGTCCCAAAAAACTAAAAAAAAATCATACAAAACGCATGGTTGTGAGAAGTAAGGCCTAGGGTCCCTATATGGACCTGTTGCGCCAACTATTTATTTTATTTATTTTAGTCGACACTAAAAATGGTAATTAGTACAAGGAAAACTGTCCAAATATATGCTAGCTTGGACGTGGCCCGGCACGATGACATTTAACCGAAGATGACATTGCACGTAGACCACTGTCATAACCAAATTTATCCGTTCATCACATTTGCTCATTGAAAAATGTTCTGTCGTATTTTCTTTGATCCATTCCAGTTTGTAAATCTTCGGATTTTGGTTCAATTTAATTTGATTTTTTAAAAATCTCTGGATACCGGCTTAACTTGCAAAACCTGCCACACACATTTTTGCATTGTCTTTGGTCAACGCTTTGAAGTTGCGGCCATTAATTTTTTTGTTTATAGACGTCTCTCAATTAGCTAAACAAATATGAACTGAATATTTATACTTTTTCGACAGGGGTATACTTTTGTGTTTCTTTTTATGTCTGTCCGCTTTCATTTAAATACTGAACACAAATTGTCTGCTTACAAAGTAGTTCTAAAATCTATTCATCATCAGTATTCTTCCACATGAATTTCAGTGTGAATATCATTAATAATAATAGTTGCTTAATTAATAACGATGAATATTTAAAACTAAACATAGAACCCGGCAGCCATTTACGTATTCGAACTTGACAGAACGATTTTCTCTGGAAATCTACCACACATGATCCGAGTGAATATTAATCACACTTAAACCGTATAGTTGCAGGCAAGTAAGAAATATTTAAAGCATAAAACAGGAAGCGCTTGTTGATGGGCATTTTGGGTATGTTTAGAAAACAAAACTACAGGGCTTATCTTTATATTGTTTGAAACATAATTTCTAGGACATAACATTCAAATATTATAACGTTTTTTTTTTTGTTTTTTTTTTCCAGGTAAGTGCACTCGATTTTGA
This sequence comes from Cheilosia variabilis, assembly GCA_951230905.1. Taxonomy (NCBI): domain Eukaryota; kingdom Metazoa; phylum Arthropoda; class Insecta; order Diptera; family Syrphidae; genus Cheilosia; species Cheilosia variabilis. The sequence goes on from OX579677.1 coordinate 48,703,791, forward strand.
AAAATTAGTAAGTAGCGAATTTTGTCACATATATCCTTAACTCAACGAAATATTGAATTAGCCATCGGTAGTTATATTCGAAAGCATTTTTTAACTTTCTCCATTACGTAGTAAGAGAAAGATATTGTATTCGTACAAAATTTCGAACTCGAGATGTTAATCAATTCTGACATTACGATGATAGGCGAACTCAAAAAAGTGGGTCGCAAAATTCTGTCCGTCTGTCTACACGTCCCGAGGCCAACAGCCTAAGCGGCTGAACGGATTTCGTTCAAACTTCGGATTTAAAGTTTGGGGGTTTACAGTTCGGGGCCGTTTTTTTTTGCATTGAAACGTCAATATTAATGGTACTTCCCCTACAAAATTTTCGTACCAGTTTGATTTGTTCGAATTGTTCGGTCATATGGTCATTTCTAGCTTAATGAAAAACTCAGTTTTTCTCTGTATTATCGTAAAATGGATTTTTTAAAAAAGCCATATCAAAAATATAGATTTCCCTAGTTTACCTCAAAACGGCATGATTTTGACCAAAATGCAAAGTAGTAAAATTGATGTTTTCAAAATTATTGCGTCCTTAATTTTCAATTCGAATCACTGGAAACGCTCACTTTAAAAACTGCTCATATCTCGAAACCCATTTTCGATTTCGACAAAACCCTAAAAACCAAGTAATGCTTATATCCCGAACAATAACTTGTACTCGGTTTTCAGCTAAATAGTTAAGCAATAGTATTTTTCAAACTAAACATTGCGATATTTGGTACTATTTTGTCTGCGAAATTTAAAAAAAAAACGCTCTAACGATTTTGATCCAAATACATATTAAAGATAAAATCAATATTCGAAAAAAATATTTTTTTTTTTAATTAAGTACTTCCCATTCTATTTTCACATAGCTACGCAAAACTTCATTTTAGCAATATCCCGAAAAAAAAGATTTGCTTAAATGACTTTGAATTTCAGTCAGATTCGCACTAAACGAGAAAGTTTCGTGCGGCCCAGCTGTGCACTTTGTTTTATATTATTTTATTTAAATCTGTATCTAATCTATAAAAATAATAAAGTGTTCGAGTGTTTCTGTTTTTAGATTGATCAAATAATGAAATTTCTTTCAAAGTTTGACAGTTATACAACAGCCATCAAGTGGTAAATCTCCTTGTTAGTTTCTATTTATTACAGAGACTGCTTGTGACGAGGAGATGCGATTTATTAAATCTACTTTAGCTTTGCTTTGACTACTCACTAGTTTGAGAAAAGCTTCAAATAATGTCTTATATTATAATAATAGTCTTAAGCTTATATTATATAGTTTTTTAAGTTGTCTAAATGGGTTTGTAACTTAAATTGACGAACGGATAAATAAATAACAAGCTCAATATAACGGGTGGAAGGAATTGTTGGTCGCATTATTGTTGACCTATGTGTGTTTTTATGTGCTCACGAAAATGTAAGTTAGCAACACTCCAAGTTACTTAAAATGACTCACTATTTTTATATGTTTGCCTTCGAGACAACTGTTTTTTGTGTTTTTCTTTTGCGGGTCTCCTACTTTGTCGCCATTGAAATAAAAATTATTTTAATAGGATTATTTTGTTGACCAAGTATAATTTGGTGTGTCTTTTTTTTTTGGGCTTTTTGGTCGATTCTTCTAAACATGCGAATATTAAAACTAGTATTCCATTACTTTCCAAAAATGCGAATATTAAAACTAGTATTAGTTCCAAAAATGCGAATATTAAAACTAGTATTAGTTTTAATATTCGCATTTTTGGAAGAATCGACCAAAAAGCCCAAAAAAGGCATACATACGAATTATTTGGCTATATTAGGTTAGTTTGAGTAAGTTTGTGAGATCGTCACAAAAGACACCATAGCGGGCTCATCGCCTTCCCCAGGAATTATTTGGTTATGTCAGTATTAATATTTATACCATAGATTCCTCAATATATGTATTTGCAGTTCGTTTATTTGAAGTCGGAGTGGAAACATTTGTGTCATGTCAACAAGAAGTTGTCGTAATCGTAGGAGAGAATCTTAATAACGTTGACGTTTGAAATTTTTAAAATCAATCAATAAAGGCGCAGAAGGTATAGGTCTAAGGATGCAACACTTTTGGAACCCCAGCTATTTGAATTTAATTCATTTTAATTTATTTAAAACTCCAAGCATGATAGCTTGCATTATAGCTCGAAACAGGTTTAAACGTAGCTACAAAACATAAGTCGCGTTTTTACAATATTATTTTTCCCAATAGTTGCTCAATGGCAATCTCTTGCGAATCCAGAACGAAGTGTTACACATTTGGAAATTATTCGGGGTACTAATAACCGTTTTAAGTGTCCAAAATATTCCATGTAAATTTGTCTATGGTGACCTACCCCCTTTTCCCAATTTAGCAAGCTGTGCGAAAAGACTAGGCTCCAACAAGGAAAGCTATATGACAGAAAAAATACCCATCTACCACTGAAACTGTCAAATATCTCACCTTCTTGTTTGAAATCAGTTGTTTTTAACCACCCTTTATCAAGAGTCTTTCTGTTGCATGTTTATATGCCAAGGTTAAATACAAAAAAAGTCCATTCTAATAAAAAAAAAAAAAACTTTTCCAAATTTGCACAACTCTAAATACATCCATTCATAAAAGTGTATTACAGATGCGGGCGTATACGCTCGCTATTGTTGAGCTTCGTTTGACTGTATGTATGTTGTGTCAAACACTTTAGCGACCTTGACCAGCACAATTCCAAAAAATGCACACACACAAGCTCAACAATTAATAACACCAAACGATTAAAACTTAAACTAGAGTAATGCAAAATAAATTTATACAAAAGCGAAGCGAAGCTCTTAATTTATTTCGTTTAACACAAGAGAAAAATATGGGTGATACATTTTGTGTGATTGTGTTTGTGTAGATTAGCTGATGAAATATAAATACCGATGATTAAGGCGTCAGAAAGGAGGTTTTAGTGAAGCAAACAAAAAAGAGAACGTATCCAAAATTACAGTGCTATTTTCGTGATTGACTATTTAAGCTCGCCGCCCCTCACGACACAAGGGCTTGCTTAAGAGGGTTAACTATTGAAACCCAGAAAGTCACGCAATACGCAAGAGTAAAGAGAATTTTAAATTACCGTATTTTTGTCGTTGGCTTTCTTGTCGTTGCTTTCTTTTCGCCTTCGCGCATCTACATACATTTTAATAGTGAAACTGAAAAAACTTGATAAGAGCTAGCTGGCTGTGTGGCGGGGGCCAGCGGAGTTCGATGACATTCACCATAAAGAAGAAAAACGTGGGTGCCCCCGAACACTGCCATTATATGTTGGAGTGGAGGCGGAGGGACGCCGAAAACTAAATGCGGCTGTACAAATGTACACACTCGTGTTCTGGTAGTGAATCCCTAGCTATCAGAGTTGTTGATCGCGTTTAGTTTTTGTATTGAGGTCACCGATAATGTTATTCGGGGCGAAGGACAAATTCATCTTTTTTTACATTATTTATTTTGTTCGTTTTATTATGGTGGAGGTTTCGTTTTTGTTTCCCCCTTTATCCGGTAGTCGCGCTGTGTCCCTGTTAGGCTCTGTGATGTGTCGGTCAAACTGGGCGGTGCTTGTCTTATTTAATTAATGTAGGAATGTGTTTTTCTGTTTGTTTTATTTAGAGAAGCTTTTTAGGGGCGTGCTTTTATCATATTTAAATATAAACGAAACCCAGTGGTTTTGGTCTTATTTGGCTTATCTGGTTTATTTTAAGTCCTGTTGTCATATATTTCGACATTTATTTTACGACAATGCGAGTAAGATATGAACGATGGCGTTAAGAGGCAGAATGTGGGCTTGAGATTTTATGACACTTGGAAGTAACTACTGTCGGCGTCGGGTTGTTGATATTTTTGCGGATGGCTTAAGTAGGGGTTTCTGTTCGTTTGGTGGTATTTTGCGACTGTAAAAGGATTAAACTTTAAATGTTCTAACGGAATAGCGATTCAGAAAATTTATTGTTGCTTAGTTTCTTAAAGTTTCGTGTGGCCCTCACCATAGAGCACACAAGAAATATAAATCAAGAAGTCCATCAGAGTAAAAGTCAGAGTCTGAGACAGGAGGTCTTTTTTAGGCTTGGCAATAACATATCCCTGAGAGTATGTTCCATTTCATCATCGATACATACGTGACTACGACTTGCGCACAAAAGACAGAGTTTTTTTTTAAGCCAAAGAACAAGTGCTTAGAGCTATTTAGCAGAGCTTTATATTCTGTGAAATTTTATCCATGGTACGCACCATATAGAACCTACCGTCTTACAACCATTCGCTTTTTTTGTACTGGACCTAATGAATGAGGAGAATTGAGGAGCTTTCTTAGGGCAGTTTATATATCTATTTAATACTACTATTAATTTATGTAGATATTTGGCGGCTTACTAACATTAAGATTTATCGGTTCCTTAGGGTTGCGGTGCAGTTAAAAAAACCTAAGGTTAAATTTTGTGTGTTTTCGGAAGTTAAATGAGAAAGTTCAGTCTAACCCCTCAGAAACTGGCCTTACCGTTGACGATGATATATAGAGCGAATAGCTTCATGTCCAGCACGCTATCGATTAAGCGAAATTGGTATTCAAATGCATTTCCGAAGGATTTCTCACTCTGTTAGACAAATTACATCTAACCGTCACAAAGTGTAATTTAAAAGAGCAACCGATAGGCTGCTGGCCAAAAGTAGTAGTCATCTACTCTTTGGTATGGTCATTGACTTTGACCAATTGTCATGGGATAAAAAGGAAGTGCTAAGCCAAAAGTGATGATTATTCTCAAATCTTAAAATAATTGTTGTGTGCCTTGTTGCATCATTGTTGAATAGATCCCGTAGCTACATTGTGTATTCCGTTTACAAAATGAAATACACAACGGGGTGTGTCATAGTCAGTAAAGACGCAAAGACTGTTTCCGCAACGGAATAGATCTCATTTCTTGTAAAATACAAGAGCTGTCAACAGCCACGGTATAATATTAGCTCCTTAAAATGTCTTTGACCAAAACTTGATATACCTTTCGTCATTTTGGAAAGGGAGCATAATAATGTAAATTATGCTTCGTTGACAGAGTTACCTACACCTCGTGAGCATAGTTATAATAGCTAAATAGTAACAAAAAATATTTTAAAAATTCATAAGTGTACTTTGAACACGCTATTATAATTCGATGTTATTTATTTTTTGTTTTTAAATCTTATCGAAGTCAAACCAGATGTACATAAATATGTACATACATGAACATTTCCCTGAAGCATATATCAGCCAAATGCCATAATATTCATTATCTATTGTGATCAGAATACCCACCACCGCAGGGAAACAAAAATAAAAACAAAATCATCAAAAACAATGTCTAGACGGAAATTCAAGACCTCTTGCCGAGTGTGCGTAATTAACGACACCAACAATGCACTCCGATTGATAAAAGTCCAAAGTAGCAAAAATTACCACCGACCAGCGCGGCCCACCAAAACAAAGAATCATTTTCCATATACACACTCGAGCTGTATCTAATTGATTTCATTGTAAAAAGCCGGTGGAAATTAAAGACAATGTCGAGATAATAAAATTGTGCATGACGATGATGCTTAAGTTACCTATCCCAATATCAACGCCAGACAACTTTGAACGTACTTGCCGTTTGCGTGTGACACCCCCAAACTCGATGATGATGATGAATGGAATTGAATACTACCAACGTCTGGCTGTACGGGACGAGACGGATTAAGAGCGAACAGGAAGTAGTTACTTCGTATAACGAGTCGAACAGTAGTGGTAACATGAGACAATCGCTGTCTCGAATTAAAGCTGACATTCTGGCTGGCTCGCTGCTGGTCGAGCTTTATGTTGGTGTACGGATTACGTAAGGCGCGACCGGTGTGAGGTGAACTTTAGTATGTCAGACAGTAACCGGTTATTCGAGTGATTGAAACATACATGTACGTTTCGACGACAGAATTATCGAAGACCAAGATACTCGTTTGTATTGGTTACTTGATGTATTAAACTATCATTACTTGTCTATGAGGTATGTGAACACAGTAATAATTAATATGGATTCGATAAATGTACGCATGTTTTTAATTCCAGCAATAAGAGGACAAGTCATTTAATTTTTATTTTTTTGAGTCATCATTCGCTAAAAGAAAGACAAATTTCATTTGGGGCAGCGCGAATGCTCGATATAAGGTTTTGGAATTATTTGATTATTAAAGAAGAAGAGAACAAAATTCTGGAGAATACCCAATCACAATCACAATCTTTTCAACGCTTTTAATACCATATCCGTTTGACCGTATTTATAGAAGCGAACCGTAGGAAACTATGTTTAGTTTTGACATCCCCTTCAATTTCGTAAGGTTGTGCAAAAGCACGATTTAGAATGTTCGCTGCTTCATTAAATACCCAAATTTTTGTAAAAAAAAAATGTCCGCTCTAAAATGAGAGCTGTTGAGCTGATACTTAAAAAATTCGAAACTCACAAATCAAAACCAGAGGCACAATTTTTCAGAAGTCTACTTTTTGTCACTGATGACAAAAAAAACACAGCTGTCACTTGGGCGTTACCTTATTGTAGTCCGATGCTAAAATAAGCTATCCAAGGGCCTGAGTATCTGGTGCTCAATAATAACAATTCATCGGAAACTGTCTTCTACATAATGCATTCAACGTGATGTCGCAGATTCTGCAGATTTAAGTAAGGCCCGTCCCTTGGCCATTCCATTCGTATTGTGTGAGTTTTTTTTTCTTATTTTTGAAACTAATGAATGTACAATTTTATGCCGAGTATACAAACGCTTGACGTTCGCGAGAAGCGGCTCAGTGAAAAAAACTTTAAGATGTAATTTGTGTGTTTTCCGGGAATCGAACCTGAGACGTCTCGATCAGTAGTCCACTAATACTAACCACTGAACCACTGCTCTCATTAGTATTGCTAGAAAATAAATTTCAACGCATATTGGACTTGAATAAATAGTCAAAAGCGTAAAGGATTCGCGTCTCGAAACCGCTGCGCATTACTCAAACTATTTCTCAACTTAAAGTTAAAGTTGTCTGAATTAAAAATAAATTAAGCTGAGTGTTTTTTTTTTTTTTTTGATATCTTACCAAATGGTCTAAGATTAAGAAAAAAATCAAGAAGACGTAGACCAATTTTCTTGATCCAAGAAACTATTTCTGAATGAGAGAAGTAGAGCGACAAATGCTTTTTGAAATCATATTCTTTGTTCGAAAATACTTTCTTTTAATCGTATTTTTATAAAAAAAAAAAATATTTTTTGATGAATGAATTTTGGATTTTATTTGGAATAAAAATTATATCTCCAACTTCCATCCGAAGACAACTTTTTTCAGTCAAGAAAAAATTGCTGTAACCTTGAAGTATATATATATTTTATTAGATCTGGAACTTAGTTCTTTGTTCGACCTGAAAAATAATTTCATTTCAACTCGTCAAATTCGCGGCTGTGTTTTCTTTAAATCAGAAAATGATCGCAGTTTTCGTTTGAGGTACAAAATTAGTAGTATCAGCACGTATTTCTTAAAATTAGAAGTATTTTCTTAATTAACAAAAACGGAAGTTTTTGAGTATGAATAGACTTTTAGTTAGATCAAGAAATTAGTATAAAATGGCCTCATAGCTTTTCATTAAAAAACAGCATTGCCTCATAATTTAACCAGCTCTGTTTGCAAAGTAAATATTTGTTGCAAAGCATCAGTGGTTGGCTTAAATAATATGGACGGCTTTTATAATCAGTACTATATTGCGAATAAATTCCCTTTGTGAAAAATGTAAATCCGAATACGATTTATGCGCGATTGGTCTGACTGAGTAATTTCAGACTATCCGAGACTAGTGTGACTTTTGCAATGAGTTTTAAATGCATATATACATAATAAATGCGATTTAATTAATTCATCGATTATTTGAAACCAACATTTCAATCTGAAATAAATTAGACACGCGCATCGCGTTAATCTTCGTAATGCAACAAATTATCCTCGATTGCACGTTGACATTAATAAATCGCAGTAAAAACCACTGCCACGCGTGCATCCTTTTTGCCATTGCAATCATAATCCGCTAAGGACTAACGTAAACAATGACAATCGTAGTGTTCTTTAAAATAATCTCACACAAAGTTATCCACACAATATTGTTAAGCTCTACACTAAAAACAATTAATTGCCCAGAAAGAGTCATGTGTACTAACTTGCAAAAGCCCATTCACCTCAAATAAAAAGGGAAAAAAATAATTATATCGGTATTTAAAGTAAGCTCTATTTTATTGGGTATAGCTTTCGGGTGACATTAAATGACACCTCAAACAATAGTTCCATCCAAACTAAAAATTAAGAGAAAATTTCGTGCGACTCTGTCATGTACTCCACTTCAAAACCTTCGAATAACTTAAAAACTCTTTATTTTTATAAATATAAAATAAACAGAAAAACAATTCAACATTCATGAAAAATGCAACAAAATAAACGCCAGAGCAGCTTCAGCTCATCACATAACTAAACTTTTTGCTGGGTCAACAAAAAAAAAGTACTTTGCTCGCCAGTAAATATTTTACTTTATTGTGCTCTCAACAAAAAAAAAATATCTATTCCGCACATACCTTCACGTAAAATAGAAACGATTTTGATCGAATTTTGTCACAGACAAAAAAAAAAGATGCTTAGGTACTCAGCAAATAAAAATATCAAACGCCAAGATTGATGATCCACAAACATATCACGTAACCGCTTTGAATTGAACAAAAACAAAAACAAAAAATTCAAATTGAAAATAATCGATTTTCTATGTCAAACTATCTTTTCGGCCATCGAGTTTTGGTCGCTGATGAGGAGCCAATAGTTTTGCCTGCGCGAGACTTTCGCACCTACATGCCGTTCAGTCGCACTACCGACAGATAGGCTTTCCGTCAACAATTAGCTAGCTGACTGCGCGACTACACATAGCGTCTCTAGCCGAGAGGCAATTGAACTAAACCATTTGGCCGTCGTCGTTGGAGTCAATTGATGACGACATTTGCATAATCCCGCCATAAATCGTTCTGTTTAAGAATTCATTGAGAAAATTCAAAAGGAGGGGTTGACGACGAGATTCATTGCTTATTTCAGTTTAAATAATACAAGAAATAGTAATAGCCAGGACTGCAATGAAAGAGGAATCCGAAACCGCCCGAGGAGGACAGAAACTTATTGGGAACATAACACCATAGCCCATGCAGTTTGGGCTAGTTCCCATCGTGGTAAGTAAGGAGGCAACACCTACTTACTTTGGAGAACTTATTATTTAGAGAGAAATCGTCTCTCTCTTTATGAATGATGATGATGAAGAGGTATCCACTCGATGACATGATGCTTGTTGGTCTTGCTAAAGTATCGTTAATCGATTTGTGTATGGTGATTAGTGAATCAAGCATTAAATTTTTACGGTTTTAGGGAGGAATATTCATTTTCTGTGTGAGGTTGCGTCAACGTTGTGTTTTGTCTACACAAAATCATCGTCGCATTCAGTTTTCGTTACGATAACCGTCCATATGTAAACATTTTCCAATGAGAGGCAACTGTGAAGTTCGTTCTGCATAAGAATGAGTTGAAAGATTTTGATAAAATTAAAACTAAATGTTGTTTCACACTGAGCCTTTTCTTTTTTCTAAGAAAACAATACGTACCTAGTCGTAGAGCAGTTTTACCGCGATGTTTGAACAAAGCCACATACTGTGCAATTTGTTTTGAATCTTTTTATCATATTGTAGCACTACTTCTTAGAAATGTTGGTGGTAACCTGTAAAGTATACTGCAACCTTTCAACAACATCTTTTATATATCTCTAGACCGTTTTAAACGTGCAGATTTTTAACATCTACGATTTACATACAGTAAGATTTACCTTGGTAATGCTCACTTAAGCGATTTGTTTGGTTCCAATGTAGATTTTTTTCCATAGAGCAGAACAATTTTCCTACCTTTACGGTTCATCACTCGCCAATATTGTTTTTTTTTACCAACTCAATAAATTCTATCTGCCACAATATTTCCTAAATAAACAATGAAAACAAATAATAAATTGTTTTATTTAATATACACAGCAATTTAAAATTTCATAAATTGTTTCAATGAACCTGAAAATTTGATAAATGCATTTACCTTTCGCACATGTTAACACTGTTGACAAATAATAATCTTGGTTAAGAATTCACTGAACTGCTGCAAATATACCTCATACCAACACCTACATATTTATTATAGATTTTCTTATTTAAAATGTTCACGGCAGTAAATTAAATAAATCATGCATATAATATATGCATAGACAAAATTTCGTCTTCATAAATATAATCAGTGGTTCCAAAAATTGAATTATGTTTTTTGGCAAGCGTTTTGTTTTATTTTCTTTTGTAGCTAATAAATTTGATGATGAACATTTGAGAAATTATTAGAGTCATTAATTCCGTTTTAAATATGAATAATACCAGACTATTTTAAATAGTTTATGTTGGGAAATAAGCTCTACTAAAATATGTAGAAACTATCAACATAGATAATTTAAGATAAGTTTATTCTTTAAATTTCTGTAAATTTGAAAATGTGGGAATAGTTTGTATGTTGTTTATATGTGAGAATTGGTACAAATATAACAATGTTTTTGTTTAGGAATACGTTCCAAAGACAAATCACACTTTAAACAAACAGGCAGCAGATAGTGGGGTCCTAGAGACGAAAATATGTTTTTAGAATTTTACATTTTACATTAGCCATGAAGTCAAAGATGTATACCAATAAATCGATTGCTTAAATCGATTGCAAATTGCATACAATTTTAACACATTCGCCTCAAAAAATGACAGAAAAAAATAATTGCCAAAGTAACGAGTAATTCCTAGTTTTCTGTAAAGAGTCAGCAATTTCTGTCGGCTTTTGATAAATAAAAAACAAATTAAAAGACAATTGTAACGACATTCACCTAATAAATGCTACCTAGTGATGGGACTCGAATGATTTTATTTTAATCGAGTAACAAGTACTTACTTTACTTAACGGGCTCCCGACCCGTGAAGAGTCTCTGCCTGAGACACTGTAGCCTTCCATCCTCTGCGATCCCGGGCACGCTGCTTCCAGTTATCCAGACCAAGCGCTCTGGCATCCGCGATGGCTTGGTCTTTGAAACGGTCTTTCTTGTCGTCTCGAACCTGGCGGCTGGGATTCGAAGATCCTCTTAGATGGAGCATTATTGTCCATTCGCTCGATGTGGCCGAGCCAATGTAGTCGACGTATTTTGGCCTTTTGGACTACATCCACATCTTGGTACAGCTTATAGGGTTCGCGGTTGTAATTCTCCTCCATTCGCCCTCCTCGCACACAGGACCAAAAAGTCGAGTAACAAGTGGCAGAAATGTGAACTAAGGTTAATGGTCTTTACAAAACACGTGGACCATTGGCAAGGTTTTCTTTATAATTGCACCATGCTGAATTGGTCGCCCGCCCACTTTTTAGGGGCGTTTTTCTGTGAATAATTCCTTAAAAAGGAAGGTAAATCTTATAAAAAATACTTAGATATTGTCCTCCTTACCAATTCCCCTAATTACAGCTTATGCCACGCCCATATTTCGAAAGCGTTTTTCACATAATTTTTAACGTTTAAGTTTAATATTAAGAAAAATAATCCAATATCGCGTCCTTACTAGCTTCAGTCACTCGAACAAAAGTTGACTCAAGTCCCATCACTAATGTTACAGTGTGTTGCAAACCCAAAGTTATATGAAACTGAATTATGCCACAATTACAACTAGTTGCTGTTGCGTGTTTTAAAAAAAAAGGGAATCAAAATGCAATAATAGGATTTAAGTGTTACCACCCATTACAATTGAAGTAAGAGCAGTTAAATTTCCGGAGCAGTCATTAAAAATAGATATGCAAATCTGTGTAAAATAAATAAATGCTCTCAACTCATCAAGTTGCAAGCAGCTTAAACACCGAATCCCAAATTAGTTAAATCAATCATACGAAGTTCTATTCACTTGTTGCATTCGTTCGAAGCCGAAATAAGTTTCTTCATAAATTCAATAATAACCGCTTTCATTAAAAAACCACAAAAACCCAACCCTCCAGTAACGACTAAATTCATATGCATACATTTCATGCATTTCAGCTAAACAAAGCCCACAGAACTTAACATCCATACCGGTCCGGTTTGTCTTCGAGATACACGCCTTTAAAACAAAAGGAACAAAAAATCCATAAACGATCTATGATATTTACAATTCTGACTTAATTTATACCAACTCTGCCTAATAGCATTCAGTTTTGTGCAATAATAACAAAATGAAACAGACAGAAAAAAATTAAATAAACAAAGCAAATATTCAATGACTAAAGTGATGTGCTTCTTTATTATTTTTTTTTTTCACATTTAAACAAACATATTTGCACAACTCATTAAAAAAAATATATTCTTGCACAGATAAAGTTATTTGTTTTTTTGCGAAACCAATTTGAGGGAAAAAAATGGCAGTACAATATCGCTCAAGGTCAAGCGATAGGCGGCGAACAAAGCATAGAGCAACAACAAGCAAGAACACCCACCACGAGAGCATGAGCAGCAACGGGCCGATTGAATGTTTTTATCTGTCACGCGGTGATATACGATTAAATGCAGACAATATTAGTGGATAATTAGTATTGATATAGAAACTGATCAGTATTTCGCTTATCTAAAGCGCCCGCTGGCAAGGGGTTATTCGTTCGGAATATAAATACTTTTTTTGATTCTATTTTGGTTTGTAGTTAGACTGGCTGCAGCTGGGGTAGCTGGTAGATTAAGTATTTAGTGTGGTGTATGTATTGGTTGAATTTGCATAAATATGGAACATTGCGGTGTGTATTAGATAAGAGCGGGAATACAATTTAAATATCAAGTGTTACGCAGCTTACTCAAGATAGATATTGTTAGCAAAAGCGCCTTTTTTTTTAATTAAGAGCACAAAATTTGTTATCCTTGCCCAAATTTGTTTAGAAATATATATTTTAAATTTAAGCTTCTCAGCCCCCAGCGGCTCAGAGTAATTGGTTTTTACTAATAAGCGGTCCTGGCTCAAAAATTAGGCTCAGCATCAACTATTTTCGAAAGTGTTTCACTATCCATCTGTCGCGATCTTTTAGCTTTAAAAAAAAATATAATTGAATATAATTACTAAACTCCTCTGGCCAAACCACGGTTTTCGACACATTGACATAGAAGATAGACATTTATAAAGGGTTTTTAAACAGGGACGCTACAAAAGTAGAGCGACAGGGACAGCAAACGACGCCGAATTTCTTGCCGCTCTTTTGACATTTCTCTTCAGTAAGGGTTGCCATTTCATGGTGGAAAGATATACGAGCCAATTATTAAAATTTACTACCGAAATTCGTAGTCTGTGGCCTCAACGTTAAAAGCGCTATGTCCAATTTATGGTCGTCATAATCGTCCTAGCAGATCAACAATTGAGCGTCTAGTGGAAAAATTTGAATCCACAGGCACAGTACAAAATGTTCCCGTGCCAGTGAGACAAAGAAGTGCCCGTAGTGTCGAGAATATTGCTGCCGCTGAGGCTTCAGTTGAAGAAAGTCCAAATGTGTCTCTCACACGTCGTTCTCAAGCGTTGGGCGCATCTCTGTGACGTCGTTGTGGCGAATTTTGCGAAAAGATCTTGGCCTACATCCTTACAAGATTAAATTGACGCAAGAACTGAAGCCGCTTGACCACCAGAAGCGTCGTATGTTCGTGAATTGGGCTGAGCAACAACTTGAAAATGATTCGGATTTTCATCGAAAAATCATCTTCAGCGATGAGGCTCATTTCTGGCTGAATGGCCTCGTCAATAAACAAAATATGCGGTATTGGTCAAGCAGCAATCCACACGTACTCCATGAGTCATCATTGCATCCCGAAAAAATTACGGTTCTTCCGTGATGATCAAGACCGGCACGTTACTGTGAATGGGAATCGCTACCGTTCAATGATAACCGAATATTTTTGGCCCCAATTGGATGATATGGACTTGGAGGACTTGTGGTTCCAACAGGACGGCGCCACAAGCCACACAGCGAATGTCACAATTAATTTATTGGAAACCAAGTTTGGAGAACGTGTTATCTCACGAAATGGTCCAGTCGCTTGGCCGCCTCGGTCGTGCGATTTGACGCCGTTAGACTATTTCTTGTGGGGCTACGTCAAGTCTATGGTCTATGCCAACAAGCCAGCGACGATTGATAAAGTTCGTACGAATATCGAACGTGAAATTGCAGCACTATCGGCCGATTTATGCTTGAAAACCTTCGAAAATTGGGTTCAGCGTCTGGACTTCTGCAAGCGTGCCCGTGTTGGCCATGCAAACGAAATCGAGTTCCATACATAATGGCGTCGAACGTACTTTCACAGGAATAAAGAATTTCATTGATATCGAAAACCGTTTTTCTTTTATTTACTTTTGTAGCGCTCTTATTGAAAAACCCTTTATTAGAACTTCTATATTTAATTAATATCTTCGCAACTGAAAATATTTTCAACAATAGTTATCTATAGTTATATAGACATATTTCATATATGGAAACGCTCTAACTTTTTGTTTATATTTCTTTCTTTCAAGTCGGTTGGCTCTCAAATAAGTCGTAAGTAAGTTAATTTCGATTTTGTGATTGTGTTTTTAAATTGTCTTGGGTCAAACGGAACGAATCTATACAGTTTGAGACGATCAGACCGAACCTCAGTCTTAAGAAGCAAGTGATTTTTGCGAGAGATGGGGCGAAGGGAAAGAAGCGTACGGTCAAACGTGTGTTTTCGGGAAGTTCAATCCCCAACACCTGGCTCAAAAATCGGAAAATGCTTAAACTATTACCTTTTTAAATAGTGTTGATAGATTGCGGAAATAGTGTTAATAGCTAGAGGAAATTTTTATTCGTGAAATAAGACACGAGGGCAATTTCTCTTCCTTCTAGAAGAATTTTTTGTATGTTTTCTTATTAGTCCAACTTAAATGTGCTGGGTTATAGAAAAATTAAAGTGTATTGGGAAATATAAAGCACAATTTTATGCGAATTTTTATAACAAAGGACCGGTAGTCCCAATAAATTTAAAAATTATGTTAAAATTAGTCAGTGGAAAGTACGAATATTTCCAGTTTGAAGAATCATTACGTGTATAATATCTGTATTTTTTTTCTAGGGTTGGACCGGAGGCCCGTACACTGAACACTGATCCACTTTACTTATAAAACTATTTACGGTCATAAAGTAAATTAAAATAAATATATGGTGCAACAAATCCATAAAAGGTCTTTAACCATTCGGTTGGGTAATTTTTTCTGACCTAATGGAATAGACAGCATGATACCGCTCCGTGTCCGACTTGTAAAATCTACTCAGGACAGTTGTGCTCTTAGATTTTTGTCAAAGCTTTTAAAGAGGTCTCAATCGAACAATCGGGCTTCACAGGATCAACATATTCAAAATAGGATATTCAAAAAAATATTCAACAATATTGTGATAATTTCGAAAATTATTTATGAGAACATAAGGACAGTCTTTGGTAGTTCATTATTCCTAAGTTAAGTGAAACTTGCTAATGGAAAATTGTTGTACCAAAAATTGCAGAGGCGTAATCTATGCATTTTTCTAGTTCAACTTATCTGAAAACAGTGCCCCTGTCGAAAACGTAGCACAGAAAGGTCCTTATTCTTAAATTTATTTGTGCGTACATTTGCATATTAAACCGATTAACTTTGCGGTAAGTTTCTTATAATTTAGTATTTTAATTAAATTCCCGATACACAAGAAGTCATTGCGCATTTATATAGTATACATGTACCGGGGTGCCTAACTACATGTATCGTAGCAACCCCCTATAATAAAAACGAAATAAATATTCTACGCAACATTAAAATTCCATTTCACATGTCGATCCTGTGTACTCTACTTGAACTCCGCTGAGTACCTATTAAAGATTTAATAATTAGGTTCCAGTTCTATATACACACACAACTGTGTATAATAAGCTCATATATCAGAATCTTGAAAAATTGCCTTCTAATGCATGTCGCTCCTTGGAAGGTCCCTAAATATTCTTACATCGTAGCAAAATATCGGGCAGAAAAAAAATTATAAACAAAATCCGCTCTCTATGCGCGTATCTATGGTAATAGAGAAGAACCCTGCGGGGACTACTGAAAGTAGTACATAGGTCCTGGCTATGTGGTGTCCTTGAATCAGAAGTACCATATCATACCATACCAAAGCAAATACGCACAACCAAACGGGCGGTGTACATTCAAAGCTCCCACTTCATATGCGTGAATACGCATAGTACTGTGAGTATTTGGGAAATTTGCTACTCTCCCTTTCTCCAGTGGGACTGTGGATGTTAACGTTAGTATGAAATTCATGGCCATCGCAGACATTGTCATTGTCGCCTTGAAGAGGTAGGAACCCGGGCCCTTCGAGAGCTTTCGATTTTTCATTTCTTTTATGCGATTGCTTCTTGGTTGTGGGTGGTTTTGTCCTTGGACGTGATTACATTATGTACACTTCATGGCCATTGGAGACGTCGTCGTTTGTTGTTGCTGGCTTGCCCGGAAATAGGGAAAAGTATATAGAACTGATTTATGAAGGGAAATATCAGACGCATAAATAAGGCCCACCGCAGGTTGGCGAATTGAAATAATACAACCTTTTCACTAAGAGAGAGAGAGCACAGTCAGTCGTAGGCTCGTAGGGTTCTCTTAAGCGAGGTACACTATGTACTCACGTAGCCACGTCACTTGTAAGCAATTTTATATCGGCGGGACTGAGTGCGTGCGTGTTTACAAAAAAAGAGATTATATTAAAAGTGTATTTTTCGTCCCTATTTATTATTTGTTGTTCTTCCTCCTTGTGCTTTCTTTGGTATTTACTCTTTTTGTTGTTCATTATATTGATTTGGTTATGCGCGTCTTTTCAAGCTGGTTTTCCCCGACTCCATGTAGGTAGAAATGACGGAAACAGGAAACAAGGTCATTATGCATAACTATGTAGCTGCGTATGCTTTTTGATTGAAGTGGCATCGCTGTTGTACATGGTCTTCTGTATTTTATATCTCTTAATCTTAACTGAACACACACTACTTGGGTCTACATATATGAAGTTAGACATCAGCAATTGAAGAGGTTTGTCGTTGTTTTTTTTGTGTTATTTGATCAAATTTAGAACAGCGGAAGAGACAAACCGCTCCATACAGTTTTAAATGCAAACGACTTCTATGAAAAAAAAAGTTGAGCAAGTAGCTCTGAATACTCGCGTCTCTTGTTTTTGTGTCAATCTTGTTGAGCGCCAACATTTTTTTTAAATATAACTATGCAGTGGGTGTCAGTTATATTGCTGCTTCTCTAGGTCCTGTTGGACCAGTTTGAATGGCTCTGTATAAATCCAGGCATGTAACTCGCTACAAATATATACGTGAACGTCGCTATTTTTAGTGGGGAAAATTACTCGCAAAACTAGCAACAATTGTAATTAACAAACGCGATCTTCCAAGCGTATCAGATCAACCCGCCGCATAAAAAGCACAAGTCCCTTTCAATGTAACGTACCTCCCCTGGAAATCCATAAGACCCACTGATTCGCTATATAGCAATGAAATCTCTTTCAAGAGCTTAAGCTCAATTAATACACAACAACGAGACCAAATCAAAAACTCGTGCAAGTCCATTCGTCGTTACCTTGGTGCCTTATCAAGACCAAATTCAATATTTCTCTAGTAATTTCAGTCCCCGCATCATAATGCAAAGAAAAAAGGGAAATTATATCAACAAAAAAAATCCCTTTGTACTTCATCAAAAACGAGGAAAATCCTTCTCAGTTGTGTTATTTGTGTGTGTTGCTTGCTTTCATTAGGCTGTGCCTCGGTGGGTGCAAATCAAAATCAGACATCGTCTCCGTCACTATCAACGTTTGATTGTTATTTTTATTTTTTTTGTCACAAGCTAGGGAATAACTCAATAGGAAATTTGTACAAGTCTATTTTTGCTTTTCCTTTTGTTGCGTTTATTGGTGACGCAAGCCGGGTTATTAATTATAACGTTGAATTCCACGAGAGGCGAAGTTGTTTTTCTTTTTCTGACGGTGTTTTCCCTTTCATTGAAAGTAATTATATATTTTTTTTTTTTGGGAATTTGTTTCTATCTGATGTTTTGGTGGAGAAAATTTGTTTGTTTAGTGATATTCGTATCGTTGTATAGTTGTTGTCGTTTGTCCTTGGTTGTACATATGTTTGTGGGTGTAGTTTTTTTATTTTTTGGCTATAAATGTTCCGGAAGTAAATTGTAAAAGTTTTCCCATGATTTTTTGTTATCATGAAAAACCAGAAATCCTATTGTGGTCCCATTAGGTTCATAAAATAGAGAGCAGATTGGAAACTTCACATGAAGTCGAAACTACTCCGGGATACTAGGAACTACACGGGGTTATTGTGAAATTCGTGGACGTATGTAGTTTGCTCAAAATGTTGTGTTGCACTAGATTTGGATTATAGAAAAACATATTGATCAAAACTTTTAATAGGTGCCTGCTAAAAGCGACGTTGCATTTGAAAATTTCGTTAACATCCGCAAAGAAGCTAATATAATCCTTTTTTTTCTTTGCTTTGCCAAAGGTCTGCAGAGGTAAGAGAGTGAGAGAGGAGGAGACAGCAACATGCAGCTTCATATACCCATCTCCAGAAATTAATCTGGCGTCTTTGGGCTATCTCCAGTCGTAACGTGGAATTTGGTAGGTTGTGGACCACAATACTATGCTATTTTAAGCAGGGGGTGTTGGGTTAGGTTAGGTTTACGGGTAGATGCGGCAGAGCAAGCCTTGCAGCACCCTGTAGGGTGTGTTAAGGTCTCATTGCTTATAGATCAGGAAATGTTGAGGCTCCATTCATCCGGTATACTTTGCTTCGACCAAAACTTAAGTTCTTCCTTGGCAGGCGATTCGTTCGGTTCAGCAGTATTTTTGGATTTAAGTTTAGTTGTTGCCATCAAAATTTAATTTTGATATGGTGAACGGAAGCTTTTGTCATTGAAGTGAAGACAGATATCCCAAGCTAAGAAGCGCGGGTTTTTGCAAAACCCTGCAGTAGGTATACATCAAAACTAGCAAGCGGTACACAGAGGGACATCCGAGTAGAAATCGTAATCGATGGTTCTAACCTCAAAGTTTCAAATCACATACGAACAAATTCCAAGTGTTTAAAAATATCGGAGCATCATTCTATGTACAATCTGATATTTCCTGGTGTTGTTATCTGACCTTGGCACCGTTTTTTTGATTGCAGCTACCTTCGGTAGTCTTTAAAAAAGTTCGTTTCGCGTATAGGCTATTTTGGGGTTAAATTCTCTTAGACATGCCCGCGTAAAAACATTCTTTCGCGTAGCATCGTAATTTCTTTTTCGTTAGCGATTAGGAGGAGCAAATATCTTTTTGATGGGGATTGTTTTAAACCATTCGCTTACGCATCAAAAGCTCAAGACTTCTTCCCTTAGTCTGCTAGATCGAATTGGTCGTCAACTAGACGACAGTTTTTTTTTTTTTGACGTCATCAGATTTCTCAAATTTTATGAGTTTGATCCTTATTCCTGTACGTTTAAGTATCCATTTAAAATCAATAGCACTACAAAGTCGTCCTTTTACTTCACAATTTATATACATTCCATTATTTGGCTTTGATATCCAATTTATTTTCCTCATTTATGGAGGTTTGTTACAAGTAGAAGTAGTATGCAAAATCACATTAATTTTCCATTCCCTCAGAAGTTATTTGCTCTCCTCATTCCACAATTCGGCGTAGCAAAGAAAATTACATAAAAGAAATAAGTACATTCTTTTTACTGAGTACGTATAAAACACCACTGGAGATTTTCTTTCCATCAAACAGGACAAATTACCACAAATGACACGTGCTGAGATCAAATGTAGGTAAAACAAAATTAAACCACTCAGCGTGAACATTCAATTGCACAAGTATAGCCCTAGAGGGTAGTAGAAGGTGGTTTCATTGGTAATCGCAAAATAGTCAAGTTTTAAATCAATACATCTGACAAAATAAGATGAAAGAATCTTTCGAGCCAATGAGGTAGATTCAGCAATTTCCTAAAAGCTTTAAGAGTGCGTTACTTCATATCTCGAACTGGAATACTTGCTACCACTTTTAGGGACCATCGGCTCAAAATATGTCTTCTTTGCTATTTTTCCTTGCTAGACTGACTCCCCAATTTTCAGTTCGAAATGTCAGTTTTTTATTTAAAAGTCGCCTTCTCTTTTTCTTTGGTGAGCTTAAATTTAGTGGTAATTACAAACAGGTACTACCAGTTGTAAGTTCTATACCCTGGGTCCTAATCGCGTGCATTTTTAGACGTTGGTCGTCGAAACGATAGATCTCCAAAAGTATCAGTTCAGTGGAAAAGTTCCGAGCCCATAATTAAAAGAATTCCGTCAAAAATATAATCCTATACAATCTCATTACATTGAGCCAAATCCAAATATTACAAAAAAAAAAACAAAAGGTATAACCTTTTAGCACTTAAAAAATTATTTTTAACCGATTTCAAACAAAAATATCATATCAACCGCCTCGCAATATTTATTTCAATTTAATTAAACTGTACACTTGTACGAATTTATAAAGACACGCTTTCAATTTGTCAGTGTCATATTTAACCGAAAGAACTAGAATCGTGTAAACACTGAAATAGTACCAAATGTCAGGAACAGGCTAAGACGGCAAAACCGATATGAAGTTTATCGTTAACGAAGCTATAACAAATAGGGTGTACTTCATATATGATATAATTTTTTGGGCCGCAAGCTAGCTTTTTGTCTGTATACAAAATGAGTTCACCAAATTAAATTTACTCATGACTGGGTTGACGGTAACTTTTATTTAAATATTTACGTTTGCTAGTACGTTTGTTTCCGAATTAAAACGTTTTTTTCTCTTGTTCCACTTACACCAAATTGGATAAAATTGGAAGCATGGCAAAGCAAGCTTAAGAATATTTTTTCCTAGCGAACCCTAGCGAACGAAAAATTAAAAGAACGAACTTTCGACTAGTATTAGATAACTACGAAATATGCATCATTGCAAGGACATGTCAATCAAAGTTACAGATTTACAAAATTTCGCCATGAATTCTTTTCCAAACAATTTTTTTTACCCGACTAGACACAGGGAGGGTTATTTGTTTTGCGCGTATCCTATGTACGTTCCTACGGGACGCCCTGTAGCCTAAACGGCTTGACCGATTTTGAAGAGTGTCATAGGCTAAAACGATACAAAAACGTTAATTTAAAAAACCAAAAAACCCGACTGACTGTAAAAAAAAAAGAGTTAAAAATATATGAACAAGACGCATTAAGTACCTATAACTACCTATTTGGCAGTCGGAGGGTACTCAACACTCATACATATATTTGTTAGACTGTGTAGGTATATAGTCTCCGATTGTCAATTAGTATAGTAACTTTTTTTTTTAAAGGTGCTGCCAGCTAAGAAAACTGCAATCTTCTCGGATATATTTTCCCATATTTGTAGTAACTTTCTCTTAACCAGCCAAAATTATTGTCAAGATTCAATTTTATGAACCCACAATGGCGATTTTTTTTTTTATAAAATAATAAATGACCTAAAAAAGATCTACGATTGAGGTTAAAAATTATCTTTAAAAAATACCAAATGCCAATCCATCTTATTTCATATCTGTAACTTGCGTTGAAACTGCAATAATTCAACTAGTTTTACTGATAAGACCAAAAATTGGCACAGCTTTAAACATAGACACAAATTTGAGATTTTCTGAAAGAGTTTTTAACACTTTAAATATTATATTTGAAATACACAAGAAAACATGATCTTCATGATCGCCAGTAGCTAGGTAAACGGGTAGGTAGAGCAGTGTAAGCCCTGCCCTTTTTGGTGTCGCATTGGTGGTCTTCATCACATCTCTTTTTTTTTTGTGGGTACCAGACGCTGCCTAGCCATACCGATGTCCTCAGAAACCTGTAAAGATCAGACAGTGAGACATTAGGAAGTTCATGTAAGTCATGGTAGTAATGGCTTCGAAGTGACAGAGACTTCGGTTCTCGTGGACCCATTGTGATGCCCTTTTAGGGGTCAAGCCAGTGCACTGCTCTCTCAATATATAGAAGCACCCTCAGCGACGAGTGTCGTTCCTCTTTTTTTCTTTTAGTTACCACACACTGTCTAGCCATATTGATGTCCTCAGAAACCTGTAAAGATCAGACAGTGAGACATCAGAAAGTTCATGAAAGTAATGGCTTCGAAGTGTTCCGTTCCTCAAGTGACAGAGACTCAGGCAATGACAAAGGAAGTGAGGTGTGTCCTCGTGGACCTCTTTGTCTTCGCAGCCTCTACATATGTCGTCATCTTTGGGATTTAGTTTTATAATGTGGCTTCTTAGGAAGGAAGTTCGCTAGTAGATCAGGGGCTGAGTTACCGCATCTGATCGAATTTGAATTTGAATGTTTTTTGCTTGTAAAATCCACGAAATTCTCTGACGGATGCGGTAATTCGATCCCAGGTGGAATAAAAAAATGACTCGGAACTACAAAACCCTCAAAATTGAGTCCCGTTTGATTTTAGTTCAAAGTGGTCATTGATGTTCAGTTGAAAAAGTCCGATGCCTTAGGTATCGTAAAAAACAATGAGCAGGCAATTTGGGCCAATTTTTAGATGGATCAAAATCCTTGGAAATACGCCCCAGTATTTTCAGTGAGCAAAAATTGTAATGCCGCGTTATTATATTGCCCTAGACGAAACTTTAAGTTCTCAAGTCCTACAAGTACTCATTTTTAAACATATCCACAAAGAGGTAAAAAATTCCTGCGTTTAACTTGAATCTCAGTGTTACAAATATTCGTTACACTTGCACTACAACTGCCTATGGCATTACATACTGGGGTCTGGGGTTCACAGTTATTTCAAGTGTTATCCGACAATTACAAACAAATTCCTTGAACATCAAAAATCCACAACAATAACCAAATTCCAATGTCGGTGTACAAAAATATCTTCACAATACTCCTTCCGTAATACTATAACACTCAGCCATCAATAACCACAACTGTTTTCCAAATCCACACCTCTTTGACAGTAAGCCAGTGAACGGCTCTCAATATAGAGCACCCTCAGCGACGAGTGTCGTTCCTATACACAGCACAGTCCTTGCTCGGCTGGTGGCGGAGGAGGGTGAATTTCATTTGCTTGCCCATTGTAATGTGTTGCAGAAAAAACACTCCAGTTACATTGTAAATGCATTGGAATATGTTAAGTGCTATCCGCACGTTCTCCTCCAATACTCGAACATCAGGATTGACAGACATTTGCTGAGTACGAGTGCGAATAAGAAACAAACCGCACACCCTCAGTGGCATTTTGTTGGTGTTGTAATGTCACAATATGGGACTGTTTGTCTTGCAAAGGAATTTTGAAATCTACAGGAATAACGGCGTTGTTTGTGATGGGCGGACATGACCATTATTGACACATTGCCACTGCGATTTGGGTGCGAATAAAGAGTGTTTGGATTTTTTTCCCTCCAATTGGTCTTGTTCTTCTCATTTTGCAAGATGTTGGCGAAGTTGGATTTGTTTTTAATTGATGGATTACATTTTATTTTTATTGGAAAATTTGTTAATTTTATATTTTCTTACTACAGTTTCGCATAAGAAAATCAACTCAATTTTAAAATAATAGCCAATATTTATTTTATTTGAATAGATACCCTACAAATAACGTGGAATGGTCTAGCAATTAAGGAGTTGACAAAATCTTTGCCTCTTGCATGTAATGGGACGCGAGTGTACATTTTATTTCAGATAACCAGCCCATCAACACTAAGCTAAGCTCGGGAAGTTAGACCTTTGAAAAGCGTAATTTTATCAGACTTGCTTGACCATTTAAGGATTCATCACAAACATATTTTCAGCCCGAATTTTGGACAGATAAGCGTAGAAGACTGCGTCGAATGGACTCTTTAAGGAGCAGTACAATTTTTGAACAACTATTTAAAAATATTTTAGAAATAAAAATGAAAATTTCAAATTTTGGGACACTGACGATGAAATGATCGGAAATGGCGGTCCATGGGAGCGATCATCTTAGCTTATTTTTTTGTTCAATACCTTTGTCTATGCGTAATATTTTGGGGTCCTATGGTTATACCTGGCTAGCAGCTTTAGACTATACTAATGAAATTACCACTCCGTATTCTGCCGTGGACATGATAGCTTTCTTGTAGAAAACTGTGCCCTACGGATTCATGTTTTTCTGCAAGAATTGATAATTTCGTAATTTCGTTCGGTTTCTATGTTTCCCGAATTAAATAATAGGTATAAGCTATACAATTTTTAAAAGATTTAATTGTATTTATTTTCAGACTTCTCTATACTTTTGCAAGCACTGTTTCGTTGCTTACTTTGTTGGTGCATTTCCGTTGCTTGGCAAATTGAAATTCAAAGACGGAAGCTATAAGTTCTTACAACGCTACGTGAGATTTAAATTCAGACTGGAATGAAGTGGGAGGCTTTTATTTCTATTTTCAAAAATACTCACTTCCTAACTATTCAATTTTGGTCTTTAGGCAATCAAGAAGTTTTGATTTGCATTATCAGCAGTGCTGCCAGGTCAAAATGTTAAGATCAAGTCAAATCTTACTCTTTCACTGGTATTTTTCTCTCCAAATCCAAATAAAAAAAATGTCCAACATTAAAAAAAAATCCAGTCAAAAAAAACAGTCGAAAATGAAAACAGCTATATTTTTCTTCGATCAAATTGAAATACCTATAAATTGGCATTGTTCTTATTGTTAAAAATAGAAGAAAAAAATAAAAATATTTTTTCTTGTCTACCTTTTCATCGTTTATTTTTTTTTGTTTTTTAAAATCTGAAACAAACAGCAGCAATAATTCAAAACAACACTGCAAAGGAAATATTAGATTCAATTAGACTTTTAGCGGCTTGCGGCCAGTGTTATGGGGTCTGTTTGTTTCTGTCAATTCACATAGTCAAAAATATTACAAAACGGGGTGTTCACCCATTGCACTGCCCGAATGCTCGTTTACACTAGGTTTTCATTTCAATTTCTAAAAAAAATAATAGCAGTCGGCTTGATTTCCATTTAAAGGCGAAAATATCCAGTCAAAAAAAAACAGTCGGCTGGATTCGATTTTCTTTTTCAGTCAAAACCGAAAAAAATCCAGTCAATTTTGACTGGGAAACCAAACTGGCAACACTTTTATCAGCCTACGAATAAATCAAGACGTTCTAATAAACTGTGTTCCGTTTATTGAATATGCAATTTAAAAGGGATCTTTTGCACCCATAAATCAATCGTAAAATATAGAAAAACAGAAGCAGACGTACTATAAAAAGTACTGAAAATTGTGTCCTAATTAACAATAGGGCAATACTTATTTGCATAAATGATATTTGACAGATCAGCTGATATTTTGTGCACTACTAATTTTGTGTTTTGTTTTTTTTTTCACGCGGCTCCGCTATTCGCTGTGACTATTTATTCACATTTCAAATGTAGAGTCGCTTACGAAAATAATACCCTGACATTTATTCGCATATTGATGCGAACACAGTGCTCGAAAATTCTGACAACATTATTTATCTAACGAAAAGGGGTATTCACAATTTGACGAGTGTATACTTATTCCATTTCCAATAATAAATCATTGCTTCATTCTGCTGTGGAAATTGTAAAAGACCTATTAAAAAATAATAAAAATTCCTTTGACTATAGCCATTCGTCAACATAAAGGAAAAATCAAAGTTGAATCGTAATTGTTTTAGTTTATGAACCTGTCCTTCTCAATGCCAAATGGTGGCTATCCGCGCTCACCCTATCTTGCTTGCTCACTCACTTAGTATCTCGTTATAGCTGTCATTCCATTGAATATACACATAATTGCGCGTTAATTTCTCCCAACTTCCGAACCAATGGTACCTACACACTACTGCGATAGCAAACACCTACAAAAAAAAAAAAAAGTAAAACGCCGACAACATAAAGTTGAATAAACATCAACAAAATTTAAATGCTGCTTTGTAAGGGCATCCAAGTTCCAAGTGAACAGAGCGCTTTGGCGCCCCCTTCAACGCACCTCGCTAAATAGTCACGTTCGCCTGTCACATTATTACTTGTTGTATCTGTAGCTGCAACTGTGTAAAGTGTAATTATTATAATTTGTTTGCTTCCATTCTCTTTTGAGAGCTGGTAGTTGGTAGTTGCAAGTGTGTTGTTAAATTCATTACATGACTGTGAATGGCCAACTATACAGTATATATGAATCTGAACAAATGTGATGAATGGATGAGAGAGCAACATGTACACTGCACAGCACTTTTCGTTTTTCAAGGGGTGTCGATGGGTCGGGTGGAACAATTAGCAACTGACTATGGACTGCGCAATGGATTTTGTTGTAGGGGTGATAAGGGCTGGGCCGTGCACCCGCTGAGGGCGGGACGAATGGTTTCAGTTAATAACGTGTTTGTCTTTTCATCAATGTTGTTTCACTGCAGGTGGGAAATATTGATGTGCTTAATAAAAGCCCCCAGACAGACGGAGAGAAATCAAGTGCAGCTGGCAGTACCACTGTGGGTAAATGTCTGATGGGGCAATGTTGTCAATAGCTGTTTACGAACTATATGCAAAATCAGCGGCCGGGCTCAATCGAAGCGTAGTTGAGGCGTACGCTACTGAATGTGTTGGTGCGCCATATGCAAATGTTAGTTTTATTTACATGTGAATAAAATCAGGGATACATACAAACATCGCCATCGAATCTAAATTATTAAGGGCAATCCTCTGGCGAGTATTGGTTTAATGTGCTTAATTTTCACAAAAT
Organism: Cheilosia variabilis; assembly: GCA_951230905.1. NCBI lineage: Eukaryota > Metazoa > Arthropoda > Insecta > Diptera > Syrphidae > Cheilosia > Cheilosia variabilis. Next base: position 48,730,757 of record OX579677.1, read on the forward strand.
GTTATAGAAGCGACTTCGAGCTAACTATAGCAAAATATGCTTTAAGCCCTCTTCATTTTATAATTTATTCCTCTACCTGACTATAATAGCAGACCATTAGTATGATGTTTTTCCAATTACAAAATCGGAGAGCTTTTTTTTGTATTCAGAAAGCCCATTAGTGAATCTCCTTTGCAATTACATCCTCAATGTTTATCTGGCAATTGAAAAACCGGCCCATTAATAAAACAAAAGTCACTTTACCCAAAAACAAATATTGACGTTTGTATGTTCTCTCGCCGACTGGCTGTCGTCCGCGTTTCGTGATCCTTCTCGGTATATAACTATTTTCCGTGGCGTTGGTTCGTTTGTTCCTCCTATCATTCCCACATCAAATTGTAACGAATAGCTAATTGTTGTACCAAAATGGATTTTGTATAATTAATATTCTGGGAGTGATGTGCCAATACCTTTATCTGCCGGCAGTGACTTTTATTGCGATAAATCTCTTGAGTCTATAATCCCTATTGGTGCGAATATTTTTACGGAATAAAAATAGACTGGATTTGTAAATTTTATTCACGTTATAATTGAATTCCCGAACAACGCTCATTTATTTATGTAAAGATCCGTAAAGTAGAAGCGAATTTTTTCCAAATTTGATTGAAAGTCAAAGAAACTAATTTCGTCCCTTTTACCTGGATAGAAGGCAAAGGAGTTTCGAATGATTTAACGTCTAAAGTGAGGCAACGACATTAATGTAGGTGACGACCTTGCATCGGAGTTGGATGGATTTTCATGTGACTTACTTTGTTTACAGATGAGATACAATTTGTCAAAGATGCCAATAGTCAGAAAAATTATTCAAAGTAACAGCCCCGCTCTAAATATAGTTAGGGAGTTTTTGTTATATACCAAGAAAATTCGAAGCAACAACAACGGCGCCTGAAGGAGGGTAATTTCAAATGTCAAACGTGTGGTTGACATTCTTAATTCTTGGGTTCAATTCAGTTGTGGCCATCACCATGCATTAAATTTTAGATGCCATACTAGGCGCAGTGGCTTAGTGGTTAGTGTGTTGAACTACTAGGCGAGGGGTCCCAGGTTCGATCCCCCGAAAAGCACAAATTTCAAGATTTTTTTTTCCATTCTCGCGAACGTCTGAAGACATCCAAGAGTATAACTGTAAGAAAGAGCTTCTCAATTAGCCGTTTGGATTCGGCATAAAACTGTAGGTCCCTTTCATTTGGCACAAAAATTAAAAACGCACACAAGACGAATGGTTGTGAGAAGCCAGGCCTAGTGTCTCTTACGGACCTGTTATGCCAATTATTATTACTAAAGGGTTCTCCAATAAGAGGTGTTATTGTGAATGACCCGCTATTTCGGTAGCTGTCACTTTTGAAGCTTTTATTCTTTGACATTTGACAAGAAGAAACTACGCCATTACTAAAAATGGAACGATACACGCTTCAACAACACATTGAAATTATTAAAATTCACTACAAAATTGGTGAAAATCTTGCAGTCACAGTTCGCAAAACTAAAGCATTTTTTTGTGCTTTTGGTCGATGATTAATGATTTTCATTAATCATTTCAATGGTCGGAGTTGGATGTTATTGATCTGAACAACGTTTACTTTCAACAAGACGGCGCTACATGCCACACTAGCAACGAAACCATTGATCTTTTACGGGAAAAGTTTCCGGACCGTGTTATCTCTCGAAGAGGTGATCACAATTGGCCACCGAGATCTTGTGATTTAACACCTTGCGACTTCTTCCTTTGGGGCCACGTGAAAGATAAGGTCTTCGCCAACAGCCCAGCGCGATTCAACACCTCAAAGATGAAATTCGTGAGGCTGTCGAGGACATAGGGCAGCCACCTTGCGATTTGGTTATGGAAAATTTCATGAGAAGGATATGGTCCTGTATGCGTGCTCGTGGTGGCCATTGTCGTTTTTCATTATTAACGGCATACCTTCTCTTTATTATGAAAAAAACATTCGTTCATTTATCTCAAAAAATGTCATTTTTCTTTGAATACCAAAATAACACCTCTTATTGGAAAACCCCTTATAACTAAAGCTATCTTCCTAAGACTGTCACACCTTTTCAATATTGAAGATTATCTGCCTAATGCGACTAAAGCTATGGGCGCACATTTGATTTTCGTCGTACCACGACCTATAAAGGCCACAACATTTTAACGCACTCAAAATATGCCTTCAAGAGAAGGTAATCGAAGAATATACATATTTCTATTTTGCGCCATGCTTTAAGGAGGACTCGTTTTGTTTGTTGCTTTGGGAATACTACTTTTGTCTGGTAAATTACCACCACATCATGCAATAGGCTCCATAATATAGTCTTGAATACATTTAACTTGATTGTTGTAAAATAAATTTCTTCAATTTGGAAGTAAAGCTCAGTTGTAACATGAACCATTCGCCTGGTTTCTGTCACAGCATTTGTCATTACGTTTATGGAAAAATAATTATATAAAACTAGGAACGCTTGGAAATGCTCCGCTATTGTTAAAATTTGGCCAACTGTATCTATAGAAATGGACAGCTGGTACCCGACTTGAGAAGTGCCACGCCTCTTTTCGAATCTCGACCATATTTTGCTTTTTTCGTTAAATGCACACCAATGTTCCAAATTACAACGTTAGCTTCATAAGTGTCGAGAAATATGTTTTTTTTTTGTGGAAGTTGCCACGCCCCTTTGCGCGCTTTAAAATGAAATATTGTGTCAAAGTTCAAAGTCGTAAATGTATATGTATTACCAATTACAATAAAAATAGACGTTTATTCGATGTTTTTATCAATTATTTAGTCCGTTACGAAAATGACAAGTTTTCAGAGTTTGGCCGACATTTTAAGTTATATCATCCAAAATATTAGGAAAACTACACTGAAACGGAATTTAATTGTTATTTCAGTGAAAAAAAAAAAATATTTTTGCCCCAACATTGAGATTTATTTAAAAAAAAAATTAACCTTATTGCAACATTTTAAAAAACAACCCGTATACGTAAATTTGTGTTCCAAAATACCTACCACTCAATTCAATAAATTTTTATTTAATAGAGTATCAGCTATTTGAGTTGTTTTTTTTATTTTTTACTTTGTAAAAATTTGAATGTGATATCTATTAAAATACGAATACTTCACACGAGCACCACAAAAAAAAACCTTACCGCTGCAATATGCAATTGGTCACAGAAAATTTAATTCTTTCAACAAATTATTTTTAATTAGTGATATATTTTGTGATTCACAAACCAAAACCACGCAGTCTTTAAAAAAAAAATTAAAACTCGTTGAACAAGAAATTCTGGAATCCAATCTTATGGAAGAAACTAATTTCGAATTCAGCTCTAGCTGTTTTGAGTATCTTTGGAAAATTGTGGCTATTTCAAATTAATTGATTGCTAAAAATCAATTTATGAAAATGTTATGCAAATTGACGGCAGATACGAGTATGTCTGCAACTCCAAATTCGTATTCTTTTTGCCTCGCAGCGCTTTTGTATTACTTTGACAGAATCGATTTGTTTACCTTAAACGATGAGAAGAGAGCAAAAGCAAACGTTAAACCGGTTCGGACAAAGATTATGAGTAATTCTATTTATGAATTTGATTCGGGAGAAGATAACTAACTTTTTTCTTTTTTTTTTCCGGGCAAGTCCGTACATATAGCGACGACACCATGCGACTTAAAGACGAGACTGAAGGGCGGTCGGTTGTTTTGATTTTTGTTGTTTCGACTGTTCCTCATCGCTCCCCCCTGTAGAAGCCCTCTATTTTGTTGTTTTTACTTATTAGCTAAGAATAAGATTGTCAATGGTTTGTTTTTTTGTGTTGATGAATAGCTCTTTTCGTTTTCCATTTTTGGTTGATCCACTGCGGTGAAGTTCTGTAACCGGAGTAACAAGTAGAGTTTCGTGAGTGAGTTGATTTATTAATTAGTATCGAGTAGATTTAATCGGTATGAATATACCAACCGTGTTGTCAATGACTATGACAGGTAATCCGTTCAATATGATTGTTCGACAGAGACATTTAATGGATATAAAGGGGTAAACATGTCGGGGGTTTTCGTCACTTCGGTAGACAGTAAACAATCAAATTAAATCAGTCAGGAGTCTACCAAGCCAATTGCGGTGCAGTCATTTTTGTAAATTTGTGGTGTGTAGTTATAAATACGAGAAGGATTGGGAGAATGGTTAACTTCTATGGGCAAGAAAAATCGCTACGAAGATGCATTTATTTATAGTGAACTCTTTTTTGTTCATTTCAAATCAGAATTGGCATACATTTTGCAATAGAAGTGTTAATACTAATCTTAGTGCCCGCTATCCGAGACAATACTGAGACCACCAACTCCGACCGATTTCCCGTTACTTAGCCTACAAGCTATATTTTTACGGAGTGGTCACGATTTGGTGCGCTAGTATTGTTACATAGAAAATCGTATTGACAAATGTCACGAAACTTCAAAAATTCCGGCTTACCAACACACTCCCAGGAAATATGAGACACTCGCTGTGGGCAAAATTGCTGGCAGAGTTCATAGAATTTTATCCGTTTAATTTGAAATTGTTCGTTACGTGTGAATAATATTTTTTCTTTAGGAATAAGTGTACATTTGCTTAAAATATTCATGAAAAATTAACAATGTAGATTAGTTGAGGAAACTAAAAACATTTTGAGCAAATTTTCTTCATTATTTAAGAAAAATTTACACACTAAATCGAAGTTAATGATTTTCAAAAGCGGAAAATACACAAAAATGTTTGTCCTAATATGTTTCTAGTATATTCTTATTATTAGTATTATAGAAAAAAAAAATTGAGGAGGCCAGCGGCAAGAGGATTGTGAGTTGGGCGTCTCAGTATGGTTTGTCTATGCCCGCTACGTTAAACCATAGACAAATCATACTGAGACCCCCAACTCACAATCCTCTTGCCGCTGGGCCCCTCATTTTTTTTTCAAAATCGCCATTTTGTATTCCTATCGGTGTTATGTCACAAAAGAATCAGTGTGACAAGCAAAAACACACAAAAACTACAAAAACAAATGCTGCCAACCGTGGGGAAATGTGAAAGAGTTCGGGAATACCACATTTTTATATTACTGAATGCCATTGGTTAGTTATTCTAAATTGTTAAAAGGCGAATAATTTGATTTGGTTGGTTAGTAAAATTATCTAAAATATATATTTTATATACTAGAACATATTAGGACAAACATTGTTGTGTATTTACCTCTTTTCGTTATCATTAAAATCGATTTATTGTATGAATTTTTCTTTAATAACTGAAGAAAACTTGCTCAAAATGTTTCTATTTTCATGCAACCATTCTGCATTTACAATTTTTCACAAATATTTTAAGCAAATGTACACTTATTTCTAAAAAAAATACTATCCACACGTATATAAATAATTTCAAATTTAACGGACAAAATATTATGAACGCTGTCAGCAGCTTTGTCCACAGCGGAAGTGGCATATGCAAGGTGCGAGCATGTTGGTGAGCCGGAATTTTTGAAGTTACGTGACATTTGTCAATACGAATTTTTAGGTAACAATACTAACGCACTTAGCGTTTGCCAACCTATGAAAATATAGCTTGTAGGCAAGTAACGGGAAATCGGCCGAAGTTGGTGGTCTCAGTATTGTCTCTGCGTTAAACCTTAGCCCAAATGGCTTAACAAATTTGTCTCAAACATGTAAATAGTTGTTGAAAGTAATGCACAACTAGTTTTGAATTGGGCTTTCTTTACGTTGTGCAAGAAATTATTTAAAAAATGCTTTTTATTATTCAAATCGTTTGTCGTTAAATTCTCATTAACGTTTTCTTGTGTTTGTTTCTTCTTGTACAAAATTTTGCATACAGAATTTGGTAATTTTTCATTAGATTTCGAACAATTGATCGCCTGCGGTAGCAGCCTGCTCTTGCGTATTTTAATTTTTTGAAGAATGATATTTTTTTATCCGTATTTGCATTAGTTTCCTCTGGATGTTCGCATTTTGCTCTCCAGTGTGGGTTTTTCGCAAATAGTGGCCGCTTCTTCTACTCGCATTCATTGCGACGTCCACCACTTTACACAAAATAAATGTATATGAGACTCTTGCATGAACTCGCCGTAAAGCAAAATTTTCTTTCGGCGAACTGAATGCGAACGAAATGCGGATCACCTTTTCTGGGTGCGATGTATGTCCAGAAGCTCACAGTAATTTTTATAATTTTCAATAAAAGAATTAGCTCAATGAAAAAGCGTTGGTGTCTCTTTGAGGTTGTGCAAAGCATACAAAGTGTCAAAAGATCCACTATTTTTCAACACATATTTTTATATATTATCGACTTAAACCGGTCGTTCGGTAAACTGCATTACGTTCGAATTTAACTCAAAGATACTTTTGGCTTCCCAACTCTGTTTGAACATCGTTTTTAACTCAATGGTGATCAGAACCTTGCTGGACAACTGCACCGAAAAGGCAGTTGATGTGAGATTTTTTTCAGGCCAAAGTCACACATGTTGATAAAAATCCCTTTTCCTGAATACCTAAACCTAGAGATTTGTTTCTCAAATTTATAAGCCTTTTGGAACGTTTCTAATAAATATGTCAATTTCATTTGTTTCGTTCTAGCAGTGGTCGGGAAGCAAGAAATCGTGCAGAAAAGAATCGCCGCGACAAACTGAATGGATCGATTCAGGAACTCTCCACAATGGTGCCACATGTGGCGGAATCGCCACGTCGAGTCGACAAAACTGCAGTTTTACGTTTTTCCGCACACGGTCTCAGGGTCCATTACGGTAAGCTAACTTGACACATGACGTAACAAATGGATTCTCATTGACAAACAAACATTGCTTCTAGTTTTTGGACAATCTATCAAAAAACCACCCGCTGTGAGGCCGCAACTCACAGACTCCCTTATGAGGCTGCTCGACAGGTTTCACATTACCATAACGTGCCACGGACAAATTGTGCTAATCTCGGCAAGTGTCGAACAACATCTGGGCCATTGTCAGGTAGGTGTAGCCGCAACAATTTTATGTATATTTTATTAGGTCAACAGGTGCTCAAAAAAAAAAAAAAACACAGATGTATTTCCATAATGACGTAGATCTGTTTGGTATTCAAATCAAGACATAATTCTTTGTTCAGAATTAATTGCATCGCTATTGTTTATTATTATTTATTGTTAGCTGTTGACCGAATTTCTAATTAAAGACTCTGCCCATTGACTGTTGTCGCTGATTAAATTATTGCTTTAAATTGCTATGCATTCTGAACTTCATTTTAATTATCAACATTACGTACTAAAATCCCCAGATGGTTCAATTCGAAATGTTAGCCAGTAAACCACAGCAGATTGTTTGTTTCAGCAACAGACCCTACCACCGACCAACTATTTACATAAAAGTACTACCTGGATGCAGTATGCAGTAACGTATTTCAATAACGATTTTATCAAAACCAGTGACCAAAACCACAACCACAACATTGACTGAAATTAATTTCACCCAGGAACTCCTGGATTGCATCTGAAGAGCCAAAGTTAGACAGATGGCAGGTGGTTAGGTTCACTTTATGAAGGCAAATATAGGGCGGAAATTAAATGAACAATGCTTTCGCACTTGTATCTATTCTTGGTGTAGAAAATATTGCTTTTGCGGAGTAATAAAACTACTTTGGCAAAGAGCTTTTCCAATATTGATTATATAAAAATAGGATTCGACTATAAAAATTAATTGGTTGTTCTATGTAACCATTTCGTAACGAATTAAATTATACCCTAGTTGTGTGTATCTAGATAAACAGCAACATAGAAGCTGACAAGTGGGCTCTTGAAAGAGGTTTGTTCGAAACCGCTTCCACTTCTCTGATTTGCCTTGCGACTCATTCCGTCGAGCAATACTCCCGACGGGACATAAATCTTACTTTGCTTCAAGCTATCCTACCTATAGAGCTCTAAATTGATCTCTGCAGTGGATAATCGGTCTTCTTTATCGATTCATTCCTAGCGCTGGGATTCTTTGTTACCCAACGTATTCTGTACATACCATATGTACATCTTGGTACAGCTGATGAAATTAACTGTTGTGTCTTAACCTCCGTTTCCTTCCGACGAATCTTCTGTGTATGGTGCAGATCTCATCGCCATAAATCTATTAAAATGTCCTACGAGTCAGCAATTCGAAATCTATTAAAGTATGAGCTTAAGTCTGCAGCTTCTTCGCCTAGGCCGGCCCTTAGCCAACTGACTCCATTTTTTTTAAATACTTTTCAAGTTGAAACCGAAGACTCTAAGGGCCGACCGTAGATATCCATAAGCTCTAGCTGTAAACATTTTCAGCACCCAATGCGCAGTTTCTTAAGCTGTTTCTGTTGAAAACCCATCAAAGTAAACGGGACCGATTTTGAGAGAGTTTATGGTCTAATAAATGAATGTTGTCATATGAATGGCGTTGTTGATGAAAAGGTGGAGGGTCGTGACTTGGAACTCGTTGCTCTTGCCCAGGATTTGTTGAAGTATAAAAGCGCGTTCTCTACTTCTGTAGAGAACCAAGAACAATAGCTCCATCTGCAGGGTTTTCACTACAACAATCTGAACGATCTAACCAAAATAGAGATTAGACTTCTGTAACGCTTGGGAAGCTTAAATTGGCTCATCGAGTCCTAAATTCATTTCTAAGCGTTCTGTTTTTGCTAATAGCTTCTTCAACCTAACTCAGCCTATATGTACCATTTAGCAGGCATATGCCTCGATAGTTCTTCCAAGACACGTAGGGCAAACTTTGTTTTCCCAGGTGCTGCATCTGCATGTATCTGATGAGCTAGTTCTCGAGCATGCTTTCTTCCAGTCGCGCTAAACCTTCTATAATGGGTGGTGAAATCGCTGCTCAAACAAATTTTGTATTCCATGCGCTTTGTTGACGAGGTTTTCTTGACTGTTTCAAAGAGCCTGTAGCTTGTTTTCTAAAAGGTTCCTTGTAATGTATATGGAAGTTTCGGCTACCTCTTTGTAGTTTTTACTGTCCTGTACTGAGGCCGGTTTTTGTTGGTGGGTATTGTAGGTCAGTGCATTGGAGAATTTCTCTTCGGCTTCTCCAGATGTGGCCACAACGTACCTATTTTTTTTTGTACGCGGTTCGCAGTTTTGTTCTTGTATATTGAAAAGTCGAACTCGACGTCTTTTTTTATGAATGCGTCCAAGGTATATGTAATCTTCATAGCTGCATATAAGGCTTACCAGCTTCAGTCGACGTTTGCTCCCTATAATGTGCCAACTCTCATAATGTCGAATGCCTTATATCGATTAGATGGTCGATTTGAAATGGGATTCAACTGTCGAAAAAAATTTAATTTGATGTGTGGATCACTAGCTTTACGTGCCTTATACTACCCAACAAGGTACAACCTCTTTCAAAGCCGATTAGTATGCAGTCATTGTTGTTAGTTGATGGAATTGATTTGAACTAACTAAAACCCCCATTACAGCTTTGACATAGCACGCGGATAGGTTCCGCTCTGGCAGGAGTTAGGGCCGAGTATGAAAATAAGGTTTCACCACGGTTTCGACTACGACTGGCACCCTCAGGCTGGTTTTACTATACAGAAGATTGCCCCAAATCCATTTTAGAAGCTTCCTTTCCTTCAGCAACCTTTCTCATAAACGTATACAACTAAATTATTATTCTGTCAAATTTTAATTACCCACTTTTAACATCAATTCGTTTTTGCGCATTTTCCATCGTCACTTGTAGCATCAATCACTCCCGTCGTCGTTGCGGACAACATTGTTTCGAAAAAGCCTTAAATTTAATTTGAAAAAGCATTTTCCACTGAAATGGTTTCTATTTTCTATTCCCAATGCAATCATAAATTTCATGCATTTATTACGCTGATTGCATGATGCGGACGATGCATACACAGTCCGGCTGCCATCATCATATGCGTCAACACGTCTCCTCATCGGATAGCTGGCTCTAACAAATATCACATTTTAATTGCATTCGTCTGGTTTTAAATTTCTCCGCACACCCAAAACAAACGCTAAACATCGCGCTCCAAAGTTTACTACTTCCGCCATTGTGCGGCAACTTTGTAGCAATACGCAACGAAAAATACCAAAAACTAGCCGATTGCAAAACTATTCGCCGCAAATAATCCATAATTCCATTTGTTTACAAAAACAAACTTCTCAATCATATAGCAAACAAACAAAAGCCCCAGACAGATGAAAAGAGGCGGCGGATGGGTGAGACGGAACATCAATTGCACCCACTCACATAGCCGGCTTTAGTTGCAGCGAATACGTGACAATCAGGCGAAAGCGTGCCAATCATGAGTTCGTGCCTTCGTGTCACTTAGGTGTGTGTGGCGAAGGGGTTATTGCCAATGGAAAACAAGTTATCCGTGTCCTTGAACGATATTGCCCCCTTCTGCGCATCGATTGAAGACGCATATCTATACCGCTTAGCTGCAGCATCGGTAACATCAGCAGGCCGACACGTTGCAATTGCTTTTGATTTGCATGCATTTGTGTGGGCTGACGCTGAGCACTTGTTGATGATTATTATGTTTGCCTATAGAGAGGAGCTTAACATTTGCATAGACGTCGATGGCGATGTGTTTTGCTAACAATTTTCTGCTGTTTTTCCATTTCAGACTGATTTATACGGACAGAACATCTTGAACATCACGCACCCGGATGATATAGCGATGCTAAGGCGTCAATTGATTCCGACAGATTTGGACAGCTTATTCGAAAATCAGCCAGAGGAGGAGGCCGGAGAGCCAAAGCCAAGGACACAAGAGGAAGAGGATCTTATCGATAAAATGTTGAAGGCGGACTCCCGGAGTTTCACTGTTAGGTAAGCAGATCGCTTAAGTGGAATGGACGTGTTTGCCAGAGACAATACTAGTATGGTTTGTCTATGGTGTTTGTTTTTTTGTCCTGGGCAAGGCGTTTTCGGAGCGCCATTGTTGGCACACTATTTTCACGCGGTAATATTTATATACATACAATAACCTGACGGTCTCTAGGTCATACATCTATCCAAATTGAAAATGTTTCGGACGACGACAGACATGCCCCAAACACGACCACGGATATATACCATGGCATTATAAAACCAACGGGTTCTGTAAGAACATTTAACTTCGCAAATCTTGTAAAGTCACAGCGGATACAAAGTTTTTTTTGACACGACCAGACATGTCTTACTAATTAGGACAATTCTTACTGCAACTGAACGTTGTTAAACAAAAACCGTTCTTAATTAAATTCTAAATATTGCAAATCAGCAATCTGCTCTGCTCTTCCATTTCCTGAATTCCACGAATCCCCATTTTAAATACATTCACTATACGTTGATACTCTGTTTATCCGTCAAGTCTTCCTAGTAAAGGCAAGCAGCAAAGTGCGAAAATCCCTTCACGTTCTGCCGGTCTCGTAAAAGCGCACAAAAGTCACTATCGCTAATAACAAACAAAACCCCCTTCTGTTGTCGTAAAAGCACTGCACACAGGATATGGCAATTATCCGCTTCCTGCTTCAGGTCGGCAGTCCTGCACGCTCCCTTCCATTTTACATCATTACAATGCCATTCATTGCATTCAATGTACATTCTAATCCTGAAACGTTGTTCCATTTACAGATTAGCACGAGCAGGACCCCGCTCTGAACCCACTAACTATGAAGTCGTTCGCATTGATGGCTGCTTCCGTCGTGCCGACTCGGCGCCACGTGGTGTAAAGTCGAGTAATTTTCCATCCGGGCTGCAACTGATACGAAGGGCAAGAGGACGGGACGACAGCATACCCCTGCTCAATATTAGCGGGAATGATATTGTAAGACGGTTTGGAACTGTAAAATGAAACTTTTAATATTGATTTGGATTTTTTTTGTTCCATTTACAGGTCCTTGTGGGCATGGCACGATTGATACGTCCACCGAAACTCAACAACCGTCTAATGGAGGCGAATTCCTTTGAGTATCGAACCCGTCATTTAATCGATGGTCGCATCATCGATTGTGATCAAAGAATCGGTCTTGTTGCCGGCTACATGAAGAGCGAGGTGACCGGGTTGAATCCATTCACATTTATGCATCAGGACGATGTGCGATGGGTTATTGTGGCGCTGCGACAAAGTAAGTAGGGTTGCCATATCAATATGCGAAGAATAACAGTTTTAACAATATTGACAGTTGGATTCTTCTTTCGCGACTAACTTTTAGGATGTAACTTTGTATACACTTAGCATACAATTTAATATATTTTTATTCGTTTCTCTTTTCCAAACAGTGTACGACTGCAAAAGTGACTACGGAGAGTCTTGTTACCGCCTTCTAACTCGCAATAACCGTTTCGTATATCTCCAGACAAAAGGGTACCTCGAAATTGACAAAGAAACCAACAAAGTTCACTCGTTCGTATGCATCAACACGCTGGTCAGTGAAACTGAAGGTCGCCGTTACGTCCAAGAAATGAAGAACAAATTCTCGCTTATCATCAATACGAAAATTCCTATCTCATCTGACAGTGATATTCCCGCTTCGGAGAATCCCCAACAACTGGAAAAGGCTGTGCTCTGTCTGATCCAAAACCTACACAAACCGGGCGACGACGAAGACACGGATGCGTCCACGTCAAGCGGCCATCATCATCATCATCATGATGACGATACAAACAACGAATCTAGCCTACTAATGAACATCATGAGTCCGGTGGCGCGTGCAGCATCTAGTTGCTCGATACGTTCAACAAAAACGCCACCACTTGCCCTAATTCCACCAGAGACAGCTACCGTCAAGTCATCTATTATGAAGAGTGTCGATGTTGTTGGCAAAAATATTCGCAGCGCTCGTGGTATGCTAAGTCCGCAATCGGGTCCAATATCGCCTGCCGTTAGCCGTGATGAGAATTCCAGTGATTCATCCAGCACGACCGGCTCGGGCATACAAAATAGGCCATCTGTCCTTCAGAGAGGCGGAAGTGCTCCCAAAGATGAACCACCGATCAAAATTAAGGAAGAATTCTTCCACAGTCCACAGAGTCGTGTGCCGCCACTACCGAATAACAACTGCAATTGTTACTACGAAATAGGTGGTCCCCGAGACGACTGCCTTTCCTGTCAGGAATTTGTTGGCTTGGCTTCATCACCACCCGCCGCTGATGTACCCATCCGAAGTGGTTACCGATCACCGAGCTCTTCGGTGTTGAAAAGAACACACTCGGCGGTGTCGTCAGACGGTGGCATGTCCCCATCCGAACAGATATCCAGAGTGGACGAGGCAGCGAAAAGGAGATTGATCTATCATGAAAATGCCGGCAGAGGTGAGACACGCTTTTGTTGAAGATCTCTTGTTTTCTATAATTTCTCTTTGAAGTCTGTCAGGCGATTTCGAATACCTTTGATCAGCTTGATCGTTCTCTGGATGACGTAGTGAACGCCGCAACCGAGCTTCGGGGTCAGTGCAATAGCTTCACCGTTCCAAATACCAACCAGCAGCTGGATGAGATTTATGTAAGTAAGAAACATAAAATACCCATGCCATGATGACCATCATCTTTTCTCTACCCAGGAGGAACACCAAGAGCAAAAGAAAATGCTCGTCAGCATAAAGAGCGAATACGAGGCCCACCTGCAGAGCAGTTCATTCAGCGAAACACCAGTCGATGAGCAAACATTTAATCATCCTTCCGAGGACCATTTCACGCAGAAGAATGATCTGAAGCCCAGATAGGGAAACGCGGCGAGCGACGACAACAGCTCACCGGAAAACCCCTAAAAATTTGCAAAAGATACCTTATTACCTTTGGAGACGTTTTTTGATCATCCCTAGTGATTTATATTTCATCGATAGAGAGCTCGAAACAGAGATAATATATTTAAAACGTGAGAGAGCGAGAGTACACTTAGTAGAGGAAATTTTAGTAAATCTGACTAGAAAATAATTTTATAAATTTAAAACAATTCTTTAAAGAAATCATTTTTTGTTAAGTTTGTGACTTCGTCCTTGTTGTTCAGTCTGTTATCAGTGTATATAGAATCATTTTTTTATATTATATAAATTTTACTTTTATATTGTTTTTATTTTATTTTTTATTAGTAAATGCTATTTTTAAAACAATTACATAAAAAAAAACACCCACACACGCAAAAGAAATACGTTAACACAGAGGAAACATTTTTTTTTTGTTTTGACAGGTTTATCACGCCTTTTTACCTTTTCGTGGGCACATGCACTTGATGTTACAGACGCTGTACCATGCATACACAACAAAAAACAAACCCCTTTGCTCTATTCTTTAAAGAGAGAAACTCACAAACCCACAACACCACTTGTAAAATTCAAAAACGAGAAAAAAAAAAGGAAAAACTAAATTTCCAAGAATATCCAAGCCACACGACGATAGAATGCACCACTAATAACCGATTTAATTATATTAATTACTTGATTTTAGACCTCTGTTAGCAACACTTACGAGAACTAAAAATGAATATTTGCTATATTTGCAAAGATATATAAAGGAAAAGTGATATAAGACTGTTCAAGTATAAACAAATAAGAAAAATACATAACTCTACGGAAACATAGAATATTCTTAAGTAAAAACAAAAAGTGAGAATAAAAAAAAAATAAAAAATAAAAACAATTTTTAATTTTACATATTTGTCATGCAAAATAATTGTAATAATAAAATAATAAGAAGAAGATGAAAAGATAAACACAATTACTACAATAAGTACCTACCTACTAGAATAATGTTTGTAATTATTATTTTTAAATACCAGAGTATAGTTAGTTAATGGAAGAACAGAAGAGTATAGGTATACGTATACATACATCTATATAATATATTATATATATACATACAACATGTTGTAAACTACTAAAAACAATTATTATTGTAATTATGGTATCTATTAAGTGAAGCATCATCGTGTTTTCAATAACATCAACAACAAAATTGTAAATGAACAAGTATAAAACCAGTAACCAAACAACAACTACAAATGGGAAATAAAACAACAAAATATTAAAAAGAAAAGTTGCGTGCGTGTCTTAATTACTGACTTTTTGCCGTGGCTGTAGATAGGATTGGACTGCAAGATGAACAGATTACCAGTTAAATGACAAAAAGATATGCGGTGTCAGACTCACTTTTCAGCTTCCTTAGTACTGCTTATTTGCTCGCTGTTTGTACAAGAAATACTGCTGGCTGTCCCGAATTTCTTGTGTGAGGTGCCCCGCACTTAAAAATATTTCACTTCTACCCCACTTAATTCTTTAAAAGAAAATCAAGCCGTCAAACTTACCTGCTTAACCAAGGAGGCGCTACAGTCCGGGGTGGACCTGAGTCTCAACCAACAAAGGGCCTCCAGGCAATACGATCTCTTGCCAACTGTCTCCAGTTTTGTACGCTAAGTTGGTTAAGGTCACCTACCACTTGTGTGCACCACCTGAGTTGCATTCTTCCTCTACTGCTCCTTCCCTCGTGCGTTAATTCAAGAACCTTCGTGTCCATTCGCTCTTAATGACCCAGCCACCTTAGTCGATGTCACTGTAGAGCCCGCACCGTACAGTTTCTCATTGTATCTCCTCCTCCATTCACCGTCTATGCAGATGGAACCAAAAATCAGTCTTGCCCTCATTTTCCATACTTACAAACGCACCATCACTCCACGTTCTGCCAATTAGGTGTTTTGAAAGATCGTGCCTCTGGTGCCGGGGTTTGAACTTTGCAATATTCTCTCAAGAACGATGTTTAAGAAGTCACATGACAGCACATCGCGTTGTCTAAGTCCCTTTTTAACCTCGAAGTTCTTAATCGACCTAAATGGAGTATCGTGCATTCTCCGTCGTCATCCCGCACAAACGGACGAGTATTGCAGGGACGCCAACACTAGACATTACTCGGTATAGCTCGTCCATATAAAGCCGTCAAGCCGTCATCGATCTAATTGTATTCGCGCATTTCTTCTAAGATTTAAATACGAATCGCATTCCGTATAAATGAATAATTTGAGCCATATCCTCATCCCTAGGACTGACATTTACAAAATTATATTTCTAATGTTGCCTTATGAACTCCTTACGGAGTTCAATAGTGATTTTCCATAAGTAATGCGTTGGCGTGTCACCTTGTTTTAAAGCTTTTCCGACATCTGTAAATAGACAAAAGCCGACATGACATGACTTTGTACATCTATACCTTGAATAATTATATTTGTTTAAGGCGTTTTGATTGTCCGGCTGAGTTGTGTACTCGATGGTTGTTATATTTATCATGGTTCTGTCAAGCGAAATTCGTTCTTCCATGAAATTTCTAACCTCGACGACAATCCCTCCGCATATTCGGTCGTCGTAGACAGGTAGCACCATTTTTGTCTTTGATACAGATGTTGTGCAAACCTCCAACCTGTAGGCCCTTTGCTGAACCTCTTGGGTAAAAGGAATATTCCGCTTCTAACACATATTCCCGCTTCCAAAATTCCAAAGCTGCCGTTCAACATGCCTACTAGTGAAAACATAAGGCGCCTCCATGACAGTATGTCATCCTTCTGAGAGGCTCGTCTTAGTCTCCTGAAAATCGGTTAAACAGTCATTACTAGGCATAAGTAGGTTTACTTTCGATATGTATCTCCAATGGAGAGCTGTTTCCACCAGAATTTTTCCTTGATTTTTATATATCAGGTCTGTTTTTTGTAGCTTCGATCTCAGCAAAGTAAAGTAGGATTTTCAGCACGCAATTACAACAAATACGCTCTACTTCCCGGACTCACAGTAGTTGTTTCAATTGCGTGCTTAAAATCCTACTTTACTTTGTAGGTACTTTACGGAACTTGGACACAATCTAGCGAAGAGACTCTCAGTCTGTTACTACAGACTCATTTTCCGGGTTGTACCACAAACCAGACGTACCAGTCAAGAGATAATACCGTAATAACGACAATTCCAGTAGAACTCATAACTGAGGAAAAACTAATCTGGGCAATTGATTCATTCTCCCCGTTCAAATCCCCTGGATGCGACGGGATTTTTCCAATCATGCTCCAGAAAGCCAAGACCACAATTATACCGGTCCTTAAAAGAATTTTTATTCGCAGTCTAGAGAGCGGCTATATTCCCAGAGCCTGGCGAGAAGTCAAGGTTGTCTTCATTCCGAAGGCAGGAAAATCCAGCCACACTACTGCCAAAGACTTCAGGCCTATAAGTCTGACATCGTTTATTCTTAAAACCTTTGAAAAACTAATAAACGTCTTTATACGTAATCGGCTAGATGACAATGTAATATCCACGGCGCAACATGCTTATACTAAAGGCAAAGGGGTGGAAACTGCATTGCATGAGGTCGTTAGTACTATTGAGAAGTCATTAAATGACAAAGAATATACATTAGATGCGTTCCTTGACATTGAAGGAGCCTTCAATAATGTCAAAATTTGCGCAGTGAAGAGAGCACTTCAGAACTCGAATGTTGATCAATCTCTCACTAATGTGATCTTGAGCTTGCTCAGGGAAAGGTATATCAACGCGAAACTAGGTGACACTGACCTCCGAGTAACTGCTTCGAGAGGCACTCCCCAAGGAGGTGTCATCTCCCCCTTACTCTGGGTCCTTGTCATCAATGAAATACTTGTGAAATTCAACAACTTGGGAGTCAAAGTAACTGCGTATGCAGATGATGTAGTTATACTTACTAAGGGAAAGTTTTTACCTACCATAAGCGATTTGTTAGGAAACTCACTTAGGGTGTTAAGTACGTGGACAAAACCATGCAGCCTTGGGGTCAATCCGCAGAAAACCGAACTTGTCCTGTTCACGAACAAAAGAATAATTCCGCAGTTCCAGCCACCAACTCTGGATGGAGTACCCCTAAGGGTAACGGATAGTGCGAGATATTTGGGAATCATCCTTGATAGGAAACTTAATTGGAAGCCGAATGTCAATGAAAGGATCAAGAAAGCAGCGAATGCTTTCTACGCATGCAACCGCATCTTTTACAGGAGTTGGGGACCAAACCCCAAAATTATCCTCTGGATGTATACTGCGATCGTGCGACCAATACTGACATACGGCAGTGTAGTCTGGTGGCAAGCCGCCAGCAAAGCAACCAATCTTAAGTCAATGACTAAAATAAATACAAAGAATAGCATATATAGGGACAACCAGCGCATTAAGAACCACGCCTTCAGCTGGACTAGAGGCTATTCTTAATCTGACACCTCTAGACCTATACATGGAAGAATCTGCTGCTAAAAGTGCCCTAAGGATCAGCCAAACTAAAACTTCGAACCCTTGCAATTTTGGGCATGCACAGATATTAGGTAAATACGTGGGGAACGTTGTCGCTTCTGACTATATGGCTCCCCATCTGGACTTTGATAGACCATTCACCTGCTGCTTTCCGAGTAGGGAAGAATGGAACACCAATGAACCCACAAAAAGGAAATCAATATCCATCTACACAGATGGTTCAAAGATGGACTGTGGAACCGGTGCCGGCATATTCTCTGAAGTATTAAACATACATTGCTCCATCAGACTACCTGATAGCAGTAGTGTCTTCCAGGCGGAGGTTCTGGCTATCGCTGAAGCGGCCCGTAAGGCGTCAATATTGGCAATACCCCGCAGCGATATTACCATGGCTATAAAGGCAGTCTCTGCTAATGAAATAAAATCCAAACTAGTTCACCGCTGCCACGAAGAGCTCAAGGTTCTTTGCTCGCAGCATATCACGAATCTCTGCTGGGTCCCTGGACACAGAGACAAAACCGGTAATGAGAGGGCGGATGAGCTGGCGAGAAAGAGGTCCGCAATGGATCTTGATAGAGCACTTCAATCGATCAAGCCACCACTTTGCAATCTCAGAGAGCGGGTGGAAAACAAAATTCGAATGAAACAACAGGTGGAAAGAACTCACTACCTGTGAAATATCACGGAAGCTTTGGCCAGAATATAACAGAAGCCGGACCAACAATCTATTACAGTTTGACAGGTCATCGCTATCTAAGTTAGTAGGGGCTCTAACTGGTCATAACTTCCTAAGAAACCACGCAATGAAACTAAATCTCAAAGATGACGACATATGTAGAGGCTGCGGAGACGAGGAGGTCCACGAGGACACACCTCACTTCCTCTGTCATTGCCCGAGTCTATGTCACTTGAGGAACAGAACACTTGGAAGCTATTACTTCCATGACTTACAAGAACTTTCTGATGTCTCACTGTCTGATCTTTATAGGTTTTTGAGGACATCGGGATGGCTAGACAGCGTCTATTAACCACAAGGAGGAGGGATAAAGAGCACCGATGCAACACCAACGGTCGACCCCAACAAGGGCATCACAAAGGGTCCACAAGGACCTAAGTGGGGTAGCGCAGGGTTCTCCCTGCTCCGCCCACCCATTTACCTAACCTAACCTAACCTTACTTTGTGCTTAGCTGAGATCGACGCTAAAAAAAACAAGTTTCATAAGTGCTTCAAATTATGCAAATTTTATTGTTTTTCAATTAAGCTACCGAGATAAATTCATTACGAAAACAATAACACAATCTAATTAAAATAAATACACAAAATCGTCGCTAAAATACCAACGGATCTTTCAAACGCTATCCAACATGTCTACTTCCGTTTAAATAGTTGCAGCGCCTAAGGCCAGTCGGCAAAACTGTCTCCTTTACTGTTTTACAAACTGAACCCATAGATGGAGCCGCTATCTTTAGAAAGGTCTTTCATTCTTATCGGAATTTCCATATTTGGTAAATTCTATCTTCTAAAAAAGTCTGACATTTAAAATCCAATTCATTGTTGGCCACAGACATAAATAAAGTCAATTAGTTAATTTTCATTCACAATAATCAGTTTAAATCGAACTAAACCGCACGCAAATGCGCTGCACACACAAACCATACACAGAACACAGCTGACAAAAGAACTGTCAAATTAAAACTAGAAAAAATAAAACATGTCGATTTTGCCCCCGGCCGGAAAGACGAGTTCGAGTGTTGTTATTTCACAAGCAGTTTAGAGAGAGCATCTCGCGTGAGCGGATGCCGGACGGTGACTTCGTTGAATTCCTCCAATCGTTTGAAGCGTTTCGCAAATTGATTCTATTATATTATTTGACGGTAAATAAGAGAAAACCGGTATACTAAGCTGAATTTCCTACAAACAAATATTTGCATTGCAAATTCGGCTCCATAATTTTATTTCGGGCTCTTATTGTGGTTTCAATGCTCCTCGACTTTGACACCAATCCGGTTGCGTGTGGAAAAGGGGTACTTGTCAGCGGATTATTGTAATTTTTAATATTTTCGTTTGAAAAATTCCACCACGTTGCTGCTCGAGCAGAGCTGAAAAAACAAAAACAGAACAATGTACACAACATTGTATGCACGGCATTGTTTACACATTAATCTAAATTAGGGCGACGACGAAATTGTGTTTGGTTAACTTCGGTTTCTTTTCTGACCCTTCATTATGCTCACTGTCATCCTGGTTGTTGTTTTTTTTTTTTGTCGGGAATGATGTGGTGAAAAAGTAGAACCTTTGTCCGCAGCTAAACTCTGACGGGTGTAAAACGCGCGCATTCCATTCGAAGGCGAATCAATCTAACTTATCTCTTCGTTCTGGCAAACGCAACCCTGATCCGCAACGTAACTCACCTCGGCGGATGGAATGACATTTTTTGACAAGTAACCCATTCTTTCGGAGGTACAATGTGTTGAAGGTGTCACACGTCAGGCGGTCATCCTCCGTTTTGGACATAAATCCAATACGAATTTCTTTAAAATAGGTAGTCATGATTTTACGAATACATCCTCTCTCGGAGCTGACAGAAAGGATTTCGAGGTGAATTTCGGTTCGTGTAATAAAATAAAGCATCTCTCGAAGGTTAGTTCCGTGCAAGAATAAAAAAATAAACGAATGCAAAAACTCTTGCGGATAAGTGTTTACGCAACGATAGAGAACTCTCCTGAAATCATTCAATTCGTGTTGAAAATAAAGTTGAAAATATCAAAACCACATAAAATCTAACGGTAGTCATTGGAATTTAGCGAATCATTTTAATTTTGAGCTTATAGGAGTTTTTCTTATGAAAAGCCCTTGTCGATAAAATAGTTTTCTTTTTTCTGTTCAATCCTTAAAGTGTGGTGAGTTTCTAATGCATTCGAATAGAATTAAGAAAAGAGAAATGTGGAAAGAGTGAAACCGAAAAGTGCCGAAAAAATACATATTCGCATATACTCTGTATATGCATGCATTTTGTGTCTAAAAATTTGTATACATGTCCTTTTTCGCGTGCTGTGTCCTTTCGCGAAAGAAAGTGAAACTGCAAAGCCAGTGTCTTTATATTTTAGAGATATCCTTATTATTCATATATCAGTGTGATGTTTTTTTTTCTCATGCCTTTCACAGAGTGTGTTCAGTGAGTGTGGGGGCGTAATAAAAAGGAAAAGTGTGGTGAAAAAAAGCAACAGCACATAGCTAGCAAATGTGTATGCATATTTTGGGTCTTTATAGCTACTGTCAAGAGTGTGAAATGTAATCAGCACTTGAGTGTATACGGAGTAGTGGATATTTACATTGCGGCAACAAATATAGGATAACACACTTCAATGAAGCTGGCATGGTAAGTTAATATACGATTCACATTTAAGTACCCGCCGCCAAGCAAATCATCACAAAGTTGTATAATCAGGTAGTTAAGTGCGTCAACTATTATTTACCTACCCTCTTGCATACGGCATCTACACCTGCCCATATCTAGGACGATAAATCAATTTGGATACCCATTCGTTGCCACTGATTCAGTTAAGTGTATAATTAGGTACATTTTTCAGCAGCCTTAGACTTTAGAGGTGAAGTACATTTGAGTAAATTGGGTAACCGATCTGTTTACACAATTTTGCTCTAATTATACTGAGACGAAACGCTGACAATTGCTTTATTTAGACAATGATTTCACAAAGACGTCGCACGAATTGAATTGAATGATGCGACATTTATGCTTCGATTCTTTGGAATTCTGTTTTAACCTTGACATTGTCAAAATATTATAAAATACAACCCTGCCCGACTCTTGCACACGAGTATACGAATGTTACTTCATTTGAAGCTACAATTAGATTGTTTAACACACCGTCAATATTTGATCCTTTTCATTTGCAAACGCGAACACAGTTGACAATTCCTTATGTGTCAAAATTTCACAGCGATGGTGCTGAATTGAAATTAAATAAAGCGCAACTCTGACAGCAAAATATAATTTGTTTCAATGTTTTCATTGAATGTTTAAGCCAGTATTTATTTGCAAACGGAATGTTTTTATTTTAAATAATTGAATTCTGTATTACAAACGCCAAATCAAGTTAATCAACTCACTTCAAATGAACACAGTTGACAGTAGGCAGGTTGGTACTCCTTTGTCAAATTCTATCCGCGATACTAATAATCATTTCTATTGTCCAGGGGAAATTTTTCGAACTCATTTTAATTTTATATACAAAAATGCATATTGTGACCTACAAAATATTTAGTGTGGAGGTTAAAAATGATTATTAGTAAAGCCTTACCGAAACACAACAGAAAATATTTTATAAGAGTTTTATTTGCATCATTTACACATTTTGTTTGAGGTCCGCACACAATACACACGATACTACTTATTCATTTTTGACGAATTGGTTTATATCCACTTCTTGATTCCAATCATCAAACGCACTTAATTTGTGTAGTTTGTTTCGAAAAAAAAACTTTTGTAAAAATCCATTTTTTTGGTGTCAACTGTTTGTGTATGAAAAACTTGTCTGAAGAGCTAAGAGGAGAATTAAACGTTACTCGATATTCTGCTAATTTAAAATTTTTCTGTCGATTTTGACGAGAACCTCGTACTCGTATGTACATAGGGGACGTTGAAGTATATGTAGTTTAGTTAGTCTGATAGCTGTCTGACTAGATGTGTCCCAGTTTTGATTGTCTTCAATTGGCTTTTCAATTGAAGGGTTGTAAAGGCCCCAACCCTTAGAATCCGTCACGTCCGATGCGGCAACGTATTGCACTGTGACCCATAAGCAACGCACGTGCCTGATGCAGCGGATAAAGTAGGTTTACTTTTTCCTTTTCTGTCCGTTGCACCCGTTCACAGTTGACACAGCGGAAGCACTTTCATTGGTGGAAATACATATCGAGAGAATGAGAGAAACTGTCATCGGCTATCAGTCTGTCACCGTATGTGAGGGATTGGGGAAGTTCAAGTATCTAGTTTAGTAAGTCTGACAGCTCTCTCACTAGATGCATCTCGTCTTTGATTGGGGGAAATCGATCATATGAGCAGCTGCTTTAGTTGACGTTTATGGAGGGCTAGCCGATGGATCTAGTCAAAAAATTCGTGACTGAGTACTAAGTTGAGTCTTCGCATATGTGGCTGACGTAGAAAACGTGACGTTCCCAACCAATCTAGTTCTTGCGTTCAGGTTACATCTTATCTATACCAATCTAGTCGACTTAAAATAACTAGATTCTTGAATGTGGCCAATGAGAGAAACTGTCATCTGCTGTCACCGTTTGTGAGGGATTCTATGGGACGCGACGGACTCTATGCCAGGGCAGCTCGTACACTTTCAAAACAGACAAACGTTGGCTGGTAATTCGTGCGCTC
The DNA here is from genome assembly GCA_951230905.1 of Cheilosia variabilis. Taxonomy (NCBI): domain Eukaryota; kingdom Metazoa; phylum Arthropoda; class Insecta; order Diptera; family Syrphidae; genus Cheilosia; species Cheilosia variabilis. Next base: position 48,754,432 of record OX579677.1, read on the forward strand.
ATTTTCTGTGCACACTCACATTACGCTGACTCGCACGTCGCACTTACTTTGAGTTGCGAACGCGCATAAATCGCGACAACTAGATACGCAGTCGCAGTACCTACTTACATCTTTCTGCAAATAGCGTTTAAAATTTGCTAATCAATATCATAGAACAATCCGAATATTCATTGTTTCATTAGCGTTTCTTAAAAAAAAAAAAACAATTTCCCTCAAGCCATCCAAATGATTGAGAGCCTTTGTTGTTCCAATTAAGAAACGACCCAGTTCAAAATGCCAAGCGCCAGATGAATGAAAATCAAAATTGCTGCTGCCATATTTAGGAGGGTCGCACATTTTTTAATTCGCGAACAACGCACCACCGTCTTTTCTTTCCTCGGCTTTCCTCTATTTACACTACACATAGTTTGGTTGTGTACTTAAGTCACCCCCTTAAGACTCATTTAAATGCTGCCACTGCCACTGCTATTGCTACTGCTACATGCCAGAAAACTACTGCTATACGTTCGGTGTAATCAAAATGCAGTTGAAGCTGAAAAAGGGGTTCTGCCTGCTGCACCCTTATTTTCATTTTTTTCCTGCCACAAAACAATGAAAATTCCGTTCTTACCCCTGCCGTCCTGCGACGATTCAAAAGTTCTCGCATCCGTGGTTACAAGTTTTCGCTTCTTCTTTTTTGCTTCCAACACAATTTTATTCACAAAAAAAAAGAAACTAAACAAAACAAGAATTTCATCTTGAAAAAAAATAAAAAATTCCGGCCTAAGTCTACATCTATATTTATATTCATATGAGTGTATGCAACTGCAAACGTAGCGATGATGTAATGCTTTTGTCGTAAACGTCACAATCGCTCTGCCGTGTGCACAAACAAAATATACGACACTGCTCGGGGGTCGGGCTTTGGTATAAGGGTGCAAGGTACGAGTACGAGTACCTATACCTTGTAACTGTGTATGTTCATTTATTTTTTTGCTCTGTGAATTTTTTACTCCATCGCTCTGACTTTGAGAATTTATTGCAATCATATATGCATTTGTACACGAGCTTCATGATTTTTATGGTGTTCTATTCTGGAAGCGAAAAATCGAGGAAGAAACCTGAGGGTGGTGGGTATCGAAGGACTCGAAAGGTCAACGAAGTTCTAAACTCGATTTCGAGAATGACGACTAGGGTGGCGATGGTGACTGAATGGAATGAAATGCAGAATTGTTGATAATGACGGTGATTTTCTCTTTTCAACTTTTCGGGGTTACCCTGCCACTTTTGGGAGTGGTACAAATTTGCATCGTGCATTGGTCGGGGAAAAGTTGAACTGGATAATTGAGGGAGTGCGCAAGGAGTCCATTTAGAGCACTTAATTGCCAGTGGATTTAATGGTCGCTTTGCAGATGTATCCAGCAGGATGTGCAAAATTCGCCTTCAACTAACAAGGTTTTAATTGTTAGCAACAACAACTTTGATCTCAGTTTATTTGTCATCAGTAGTTAACGTAGGTATATCATTGAGTTCATTCCTTACTTGGCCTCTTTACGACTGTCCATAAAACCAATTAAAGGCCGGGCATAAAACGAAGTCGAACTAAAAGCCAGTTTCTGGCCCACATCAATGACGCATTGACCGTTATATCGATTCGTAACCACAACTGGAACGCAACCTTCTTTCGCTTTTCTATTAATTCATTTTCTTGTTGTTCCCATACAGCGAAGCTGAAAAGCCAACAGAAAAGGCCAAAGACCAATTAGTGGAGATCAGCCATATATGAGATCTTCATGCTGACAATGAAGCCATTATCCAATGACCATATGCGGGCATGTGTTGGTGTCGGTGATTCATGCGGTCGCAATAGACAGAGCTGCAACGAACGAAGGGTCAACCGATTTCGTTGATAATCTTCGCCATTGAGCAGTTTATCGAACGAAGAATGAAAGCGGTTCATCAATGAACTCTGGTCGTCTTGTAGGTATAGGTCATGTAAAAGATCATTTGATTCGGACGATACGTCCTCGTGGTAAAGGACGGCGTCAATTATCTCACCAGGAAAAGGCTAACATCTGTCAATGGCAATGTCCGACGTTGTCCCTATTGTGCATTGAATAATCGCCTTCAGCTTCAGTTTTTGTGCTTTTTTTATTTTTCTGTTTATATAGGAATATCCGTTGTTTTTATATTTTTTTTTGCTTCCAATTGATGAAAGGAAGAACCGGACAGAGCATGGTCAACAGATGCATTGAGTGGTTTTGAAAATGGAATCGAGTGCCGGACAGAGGAACCTAGTGAAAGGACAAAGGAAACACGTGTGGTTGTTGTATACAACAATATCCTGAATGCGGGTGGTTTTGCTGCAGGTATACCTATATGGATGCTGAAGCTTTTTATAGAATTTCAATCTTGAATCGGCGATGATGGGATATGAATAGAGTTTATTGTTTGACGGATGACAGGGGGCGGTTGAATACGGAAAAGTGTATATTAATTGTGAAGTTGCGCGCAAGGCTTGGATGAGGAAATTGGAAATTTCTCTTTGAGATCCTAACGTAATTGTCCCATTACTGAAGTGATAAGTGACAAGTAGTTGTTAGTAGGCTTCAGAAAATTGCCTTGCAACGTTACTTAATCTTGTGAATGTAGGTCCCACGTCAGTTATTTCGAACTCACAAGAAACAAAGCGTGTAGGTAGGAAACGGAAAAGCGACAGAATCTGAGTTGGGAGGGGTACTCGAATAGAATGCTGAGTGTTTTAGGATACTTGTAATCTAGGGGGAGCATTCCTTTTTACCATTTAAGGAGAATTGTGAAATTTCACTTCCTTAGCCTACCTTTCCATGCTGTTTTCCATTTTGCAGGTTCATCGAGAGCATATAATGTAATAACATCTGAAGCTCTTGCTCTTGTTTCGTAACAAACCTGTAGGTATAACTGTCATGGCGTCTTCATCGTCTGTCTACTGCTAGTAGACAACTTCGCGTTGGTTCCAACATAAGCGCTAGCTCTCGTGGTTCGGAGCGGAATAAATTGGAAACTCACTGCGTTATTGCGATTAATTGAATAAAGATTTAAAATTAAAAAATTAAGTGTTGTATAATTGGTTGCATTTGCAATATGATTCAAGTTTCCCTGAAAAGGGACAAATCTGTTTCCATAGGTAAGATGAAGTCATTTTGTTTTATTTAGATTGCGTAAAAAAATGGATTTAACAAGGATTGGCTTGATGCGATACGTTGTCTTAATGACCAGTACATTGACAAGAATTTGCTCCAAACATTTCGAAGCAAATTGCTACAAAAAAATTGGCTTTTGAATGCAATTGTTTCTCGGTTCAGTGCCGACAATTTTTCCTATTTCTTGTAGAACAGGAAAATCAAATTCTATTAATATAAAATCTAAAGGTTTTCTGAGAAACCCACACAAGTACCTCTACCTATACAATCAAAATTTCTTTACTCAAAAGGTAAAATGGCGTAAGTCGATTTTCACATTTCTCAGGAGAGCAATTTCAAACTTAAAAAAATTCGAGAAAAAAAAAACTACTTTGAGTAGAAGGCTGCAATTTACTTCAGAATTAAGACGTTATTCCAAATGCAATGTTTTTACTTTCATTGAGTTAAGTCGTTGTTACAGAAGAAAAATATGTTTTCCAGGGTAGGTATAGAAACAAGATGATTACACCAAACTGTAGCTAAATTTGTTCTCATATCAAATATTTAAAAATACTGTTTTTGGCTTAAATCGACTAAAGCCACTTTACCCTTTGAGTAAAGATTTGTAAAACTGTCCAGAAAACTGTGTCTTTGTATGAATTACAAAATAAATTAGAGTGCAATAAGATTTACAGCCTGATAATTATAAGTACTTTAAGAAATATAGATGTAAGTAATTTATATGATGAATTAAATTCTCATGTACTTGAATGTGATATTAGGTGTGTTTTTTTGAGCATCGATCTCAGCAAAGCAAAGTAAAGTAGGATTTTCAGCACGCGATTACAACAACTACAACCGAGTCTCGAAGTGTCAAGTAGAGCGTAGTTTTTGTAATTGCATGATAAAAATCCTACTTTACTTTGCTTTGCTGAGATTGAAGCTCAAAAAAACACGGCTATTCTTGACAATAATAAGTATTTATTGATCGGAAATCTGATTGAAATATACGCTAAAGTGTTATTACATCATATTTCTAAAATTAATAATGAAAAACAACATTAAAAACTAATTCGCAATAAATATACGAAAATTGTGCAATTTATGGGACAATGAAAAAATATTTTTTTATTCAAATTTTGTTGGTTCCATCTATTATTAATTATTTAAGCTAGCACAATTTCGAGAGGACATCTATTGTAAACAATGCCGCAACAATTTGAATTTCAACCGTTTTACTTGGCAAATCTACTCAAGCCCAATAGGTGGCTCTAGCATTCTATGGAGAAATCCAAGATGGTTGTCATTTTGTTTCACTTATTTTTCGCAAGCGCTAGTTATGTTGGCGTCATTTTCTGGGCAATTATTGTATGGAAGTGACATCTCACTAGCAGTCCATATATAATAAGTCAATGAATCCAGGTACCTAGTATCCGCATCTATAAACAACCATTCCACAAAATACGCTGGTATTCACATGCCACCGAAACAAGAATTTTTTGTCGGCGCCATGGTAATTTATATTCTCTATGAGTTGTTGCAGGAATAATACTCAAAACACTCTTCCAGAGTCTCATCGTCATTTGAGCAAAGATAAAAATCCACAATTCCAATTCAATTGTAAAAGAACACGGATGACATCTTTATTTATGCGCAAACTTGAAATGCAATCATATTTTCATAATCTCGGCAACATTCTAAGAGAAAGAGACAGAGCTGACTTCTTTCGATTCCTGCCAACAGAGGGACGACTTTTTTGTTTTCTTTATGATACTTATTTCAATATTTGTTGCTCCTATGCAAATTGAATTAATGGTGTCTGTGCAGAGTCCGCTCCAGATACTTGGAATCAGATTCTCTTTGCCAATTTGCATAGTTTACTATTACGTGAGCGTCATAAATGCACTTCAATTCATCTTACACTATGAGCAACATATACATGAGTGGGACCTGGGGCTACACAAGTAGCAGTCGCATGACACATCTATCGCAAAAATCACTGTTTCATTCTTCAGTCAGTTGGCTGTCGGAACTCGAAAGAACTAAGAAATGCAAATGTAAACAAAACAGAAAATATCATTTCGCTGAAAATGATGAGAGAGAATTTTGTTTTTTTATTTTTGTTTTTATTGAAGCAAACGGATGCGTTGCTCAAAAAAAGTAATTACATTCTAGGAATGACCTACACAAAGTTGCCTTGAGATTACTTTTACTGTATGCCTTGTTTTCAATCGCTGGGGATGTTTTGGTCTACATGAATCCGCACCAGCAGATGGAGTATATGGTTTTCATGAGCAAAATTGGATAATGAATTAATTACAGTCAAGGAAGCGATTATTCAATAAAAAGAAATAAATTCCTGGAGCACGCAACATTTACCGGACACTTAAACATTTCGTCATATTTATTGAACGACACAGTGGGTCAAATAGTAACAAAAGCTGGCAGCACGCACCGTTTCAATTAATTACAATCTTGTAAGAGAAATGTATGTAACATTGTGAAGGGATAGGGACGTCCAAGCCAATGGACTGTATCCACAACTTTGGTAAGCTCGTAGCGTTAGGGGTTGTACTTATCCTCGCATACAGAAATAAAAATCCGCCGACAAATTCCCCCTTCAAAAGAGTCCACGGCGTGTAACTGGAATAATAAGGGCTTTGTAGAGCGGACACGGCATCATTCAAGTCAAAAGTTTTGAACCTGTGCATATTTAGCGGGGTTACTCTGTAGAATCTCAACAAGAGTACGATTCGTGGAGTAGATGATTGCTCTGAGGAAGATAAACTTGTTAATCGCTATAATTTGTAACGTTTTTCTCTAGACGGTGGACAGATATTTCTGTTTGTTTAAAACATGTATTTAGTATCGTGCTCGGTCGCTGTTGGACTTTCCAGTTGGGCCTGGTAAAGCCCTCGATTGCAGTCCGTTTGAAGCAGTTGATGTTGTCGCCATCTGCCTACTGCAGCAGAATCTGTTGAAGACAATGAACCGTAAGAGTGTAAAAACTTCAGAAACCGTCAGAAGTGTAAAAAAAATTACTAATAATGCTCTGATTAAAGGAGTCGCCTTTTTGTTGTCCAAATCCGCTGCATTTTTGGGACGGGTCGAGATATGGGGAGAGCTACTCCCATTGCACAACATATTTTGCATGCAATACAGTCTCAACCGTTTTGACGGGATCCCGAATTCATCGTAATATAGAGCCTTGATGCCGAATGGTATACATATGACCTTAAAGTCGTTGAAAAGACGGTAAGTCTCAACTTGAAATAGGTAAGTTACTATTTTCCATGAGTCTATGATGGTCGATCTGGAAGGCCAAAAAGCACACTGGTACCTGCTGCCGGTTGGTGTTTTGAAGAATAGTTTTTAGACGTACGGTGTATAGGATCTTCTGGCGACATTAAACAGAGATAAGCGTCGATAGCTCTTACAAGACGGAAGTCAGAATTCCGAAGGTCTGGGTTTGCAAGGTTTTTTTATTGGCAAGCCTTATACTGGGTGTTGAAAGTGTTGCTTTACTGAGTTCTGTCCTATCATACTCTCTCTCTTTATGCTGAAAATGCTGCTTAGGCTCATCTTGTCTTTACTTTTGTAACAAGGCTTCAGAAGCTGTTATCAGGTGGTTTCCTTCGAACCTTAAAGCTTGCACGTGATACATATAGGTATCGTAAAACTCTCTTTTATTGCGAGAATCTTCCGTCTTCTTGAGTTGGTGAACTAATTTTTTTTTCTACACAGAAGCTTCTTTTGTTGACATCTACTGGCTCGATTTTCTTCTTTTCCGCTGCAGCGTCTTTTGTCATCTCTTTCTGGTAAATACAGTCGTCATCATAGGTTAGGTTGCTATAGTTTATGTAGCTGTCTTAAAAGACAAAGAATTGTAGATCCATTGTGATACCGTATGAGTGGGTAGGAGCTAAGATGGCCAAAAATTCTAGACCGGGCATAACTAGCGGGAGCCTTGTTGCTGTATACAAGCTGACTTTGAGAAGAAGTGACTATTGCCTCGTTTAAAGTCGTCATACCTTGGGCTATGTATCTGCGATGGCTTGTAGCTTGCGGCCCTTTTGGCTACATCTTTTAAGATGTCGGGATACTGGTTCCACTGGTTCTTGGCGAAGGTGGTTGTTAAATGCATGCGCTAAAGCGTTTCAAGCTCAAAGGGCATTGAACTTTGACACTTAATATTTTGTAGGTCACAATTCGTAATCTATATATATAAAAAATGAGACTTAAAATTGTGTTCGTTTGTCGCCGATTCACGCCTTAACGCATTTACCGATTTTAACTAAACTTTCACACATCTTTGATATTGGTCTATATATGGGTTTTGTAAAGTTTGGTTGAAATCGGAAAACGCATGAATTTCAGTACATTTTGGGCGTGTCAACCGATTTTAGTTCTGGAAATTTCACATGAAATGTGACGCCTAGGTTTTTATATGTATACGGTCTTTATATGTGTATTGGTTATTTTTCTGAACATACCTGTATTTGTGCGTGTATGGAGTATATTTATATAGTCTGAGTCTACAGTTCGTGCCGTTTCTTTTTGTGAAAGGTAACCTCAATATTAATGATATTTCCCGCATAAAATTTTCATACCAGTTTGATTTGTTCAAAAACGGCTCTAACGATTCCAACCAAAATTGATATTTGAGCTTAAGTAGGTGAGGTTAAAATGACTGCATTCTCAGTTTTCCGCTAAAAAATCGAATAATGTACTTTTGAAATTTGGACATTTATCTCGAAAACGGTCCATACGATTGTAAAAAAAAAATCATTTCTAAGGTAATATGGTCATTTCTAACTTAATGGTTTTTCTCTGTATTATCGTTCAATAAATTTTTGAAAAATGAAATTTTTTAACAAATGCGGTCTTCTTTAGATTACCAGAAAACGGCAGGAAAACTTTGAGTAAATTTTGTTTTCAAAATTATTCCGTCTTTAATTTTCAATTCTGAAAACGCCAATTTCTTTTTAATTCAAATTTGTCAAGCGATCACAAAGATGAAAATGGTTTATGTTTTTAAATAAGAAATCTGTATTAAATACCAATGAGATTTATCGAAGCCAGCAAAGCAGGCGGGGTTCCGCTAGTTTCTTATAGAAAATGTCGCCATTGTGAGTTCGTAACATTTAGACAGGACACTGAAAATGATTTCATATAAGTACCGCGCTTTGACTTTAGTTTGACGTTTTAAAAGTCATCAAGCGAACAGAAGATTCTATTTCGTAATTGAGTTTGTTTGTCGTGTCAGAGGCTGTTGTGACGATTCGACGCGACGTATCATCGGTATTATCGGCAAATCCATTATTCAATGTACATCAGCTCAACGTTAATGCCCTGGCTAGGGAAGATTCTTTCCCTGAGCTGCTCCTGCATTATGTGGGATTTTACTCTAATCTTGTTAGCACTTTGAAAGCAAAATTAAATTGGTTAGGCTTTCGAAGTGAATTCGTCGTTGTATCGGAAATTCAATGTAGCAAGCGCTGAAGATAAGAACTGTCAGGGGGTAATTTATGACTTTACAAACAAGTGGCACAGTTCTCCATATATTTCATATTAAATATCAAACACGATAAATCTTATCATAAAATTAACAGGCTGCACCTTTTTTTTGTCGTACCGATGACAGCGTTATTTCAAAACTGTTGATGCAACACATGAAAGGTGACTTTTCGTAGGTGAAGGCTTTTCCGTTTCCCTAGAGAGCGGTTCAACTTCGACCCCTCGGTTATCCTAGTAGGTGTATCTAGTTCAAACATGTGCCTCGTTACAAATAACTTTTTTTAGAATCATGACAAAGTTGTCATCCCCAATTAGCACAGCAGCGATTTAAACATGTAATAAAAGATGTATACGCGGGCACTCTTATTGATCGTTTCCAATAAATACACAAGTTCTGCATGTGTATGTCTTCTTCGGAGACGAGGCAAGAACCACAGTCGCCTCTTAGCCTGTACCAAATCTGCGACCCAATTTTCCGCCTTAATTCTCTCAACTGGATTGATCTGTAGGTATAGCCCACTATGTGTATCCATCATCTTATGTCTGAAGTGCGTACGCGCAATTTTACTCGCCGCTGACCTCATTTTTATCCGTCGCTCTTTCACCCATATTTGTGCTGTCTCACCGCATCAGCAGAGTGAATCTCCGAAACACACCACTCTGGGCTTAAGATAAATTATTTCAAGACTTGTCTCAGATAGCCATCCGCTGTGTGTGTTTCACGAATTTATTCGTAATTAAGTCACTTTGAAGCACGTTCATTATAATTCAGAAAACTGTACATAAGTACGTCTATTCCAGAAGAAGAATATAGGCTCGCATGTGGGACAGCATATTTGGTGCGTTGACAAAAGAGCACCCACTCATCCTACGTTCAATCAGATTTTTCCAAACATTAACCTTAATGGGCTTTTAAAGCTTAAGCTGTTGCATTTTTTTTGCTTACAAGTTTTGCAGATATTTCTGGGAAGATATGACACCGAGAGACGTGATGGTCTATGAGAGATAAATCTGGGTGGGCGTCGAAGACGACAGACACTTGGAAAGGATATTTCAAGGGTTCTTGCTATTTAACACTGCTTTGTTTGTTATTTTCTTCAGTCGGTTGGCTGTGCGGATTACTCATCACTATTTTATGAGAAAGGTGGGTAGGTGGTCCATTTTGATGAGACGCAAATGGATGAGTAATACAATGATGGCGGCGATGGAATCTAAATTGGAGAAGTTATCCTCTTTCGGCAATTTTTTTATCAGCAAATGAGTGGATGGGAGCCTTAAATGGTGGGGATGCCTTAGAAAATCCAATCTAAAGTTGTTTGGCTGTCCCTTTAGAGAGTTTACATTGGAAAGGGGAGGTTGTTTGTTTTGTTTTAGTGAAGTGGCTTGCCATGAATGTTAACGATTCAATTTTAGATCGTGGAAATGAATTTGTCTTCGCCCAAAATAAAGTTATATCTGACGCAATAGGATCATGCAAATCTACCTAAATTTCCCATTCAACTTCTAGGCATTTTGATTAAAGTTGCAAATAGTTGTCAACTGTCTGTCCCCGGTATAAAATCTGAAAACTATTCGACAAAACTTTTAAAGATCCACACCGCTGCACAATTCGTCTTCAAAAATTCAAAGCATCCATCCAATAAACACCCAAGTTACACGTTAAAAAATTTACCCTAACAGACTGCGATTTTTGCTCGACTAAAAAAAAAATTGTTAAAATTGGCTGGTGACAAAAAGGGGACTATTCGTTTTTATACCCTCCACAGGAAGGTATATTCACTTTGTCATTACATTTGTAACGCCAAGCATCGGCCAGGCCGATGATAACACTTTTACTTGTTTTATTAAGAACCGTACCGAGATAAAAAGGCATGCGCCTACTGTTAAAAAAAACACCAAGTTTCTAGAGTAATGAACCAGTTTTATTTTGATTTTTACAACATAGAAAATTTGGAGGGAAAATTTATAAATATTTTTTAGCCGAATATCGGTTAAATTAAAAAAAAGCATTTTTCTGCGTTTGAGACTGATTTTTACCTCACACATATATTCCCGCCATTCACCATGAAGTGGTAGTAGCTACATTAATTACAGCGCATAATTTCAATTTCCAAGAAGTCCGTTAATTACGGGGAATGCTTTGATTGATTTATATAATCAATTGAGCCATTGTACGGTTGAACAACAAAAGCCCCAATTATACCACCTTTGAACGCATCAATGGACCCATCGTTAACGCTTGTGTGGCAATCTTGATTGCCTTGACCTTTAACACATACGCATAACACCCTGTCTTCATTTTGGTAACAGCAACAGCAACACGTACATCGCAACTTTATGTAAACAGAAAGAAAAAGAAGACAGCTTAACAATTTGCCCAAAAAATTGGAGGCACCTGGATATATTGTTGCAGGTACAAACAACAAGGAAGCATGCTGCATGCATCCCATGATGCAACTCATCGCTCACTAGGTGGCATTGTTTATCTGTGATGCGGATTTTGCATCTGTTTGTATGAAACGAAAGCGGAGGCAGATTTCCACTTGTGAGAACTATTTTTAACGTTTCCCGGTTCACTTTGATGTTTAACGTGAACTGTACAGTGGTGCACCGTGCACAGATGCACCAGTATTCCAGTAGTGCATCTGCATCGTGAAAGGATTACGTTCTTGTGTTGTTGTACATATGCCTATACAGAAACGGGGTGAAGTGAAGCAATTAAATTTACCGGAACTGTACTGAATTGTGCCAGCAGCTGTCAGGCAGCAACTGGGCAGACATACTACGTATACGGTACTCGTGCGGCGATAGACAGACATATGGCTAGGGTTGTCCGTCTGTATAGAGAGCATGCTGCTTATAAATACTACAAACTGCGAGTGATATTCAGTAATTGGAAATGCGTGTTGAATGCATCGTTTTGAGATTGGATGGAGTATCTGCACTAGCAACAACCACCACATCTCTGCTTCAACGAAGATGTGGATCTCTTCAAATACAGCTACTGCTGAATGGCGGTATACACAGCCGTCTAGTGGTCGATGGTTCTAGGGTCTATGTTCAGTGTTCAATGTTTGATTCGTTGGATGCGTTGGTGAGCCGAGAGGTAGTGACACGGAAGTGTTTTTTTTAGAGACTGCTTTCCTGGAGTTCTTCACTCGGAAGTAAATTGAGATTTTTACATTTGAATTGGAAGCAATTTGTAAAAGAGATCTCGGTTTGAAATTTGGGGTAAAATGCGCAGTAACAGTTAAATTTTCATAAGTGGCGAGTTTGTTCACGAGAGATACATTAGAGCTAGGAAGAAGGACGTATTGATTCAGTCGGATGCATATTTATTCGGAGAAGCTTTATTCTTTTGGTTTTTTTTAAGGTTAATGCCAACAAGTCCCCGACCACCCAAGTCTTGAAGTAGCAACGAAATTTAGTCACTTAGCGGTTATTGAAAAGTGCGACACAAGTTTGGGTCAGCCATAACGCTATACCCACAGTAAACTTTGTAGACAAAACATTTGCAATATAAACTTGTGTTTTTCGTCAAAATTACATCTTGTGTAAATTTTCGAATGCCCTTCATCTAAGTAGACTTAAAAAGACTGAATCGTCTACATGGCAGGGTATTTTTGGGGCGACAGCACTTATCGGTAGTAAGAGAAATAACAAGCTGTTTGAGTGCTTAGATCTTTTATAACTTGGAAACGGTTACAGAAAATTTCATTTATTAAAAGGGTGGGCCTTAGAGTTTCGGGTCTATACTTCGAGTAAGCCGCGCTGCTATTTTCACCGGTAAAATCAAGAAATTTTGCACCAAGTTTAAATGTCGGACAAAATTGCATTTCAAATTAAGTGGTCTGGAGTTACGGTTCACTAAAACACACCCCTAGTGCCGCTCGTATATCGCCCGAATTGTTAAAAGTTTCTGAGAGATGGTGCAGTTAAAACGGCCTTAAGTTTTATCTTGTTGTTGAACTTGAAACCCTGCTTACCACTGCTCTCATCTTTATCTTCAATTCTATCCATAGGAAAACTAAAAATATAACTTTTCCATAGAAAATGTATACAGTGTCGCAATAGGCTAAGTCGGGATAGCCAACCTACATTATAGGACTGAGCTACAGCCGACTGCCAGATAATGATCTCTCGTTTGTTTGTTAGTGAACATACCCAGCGACTCTACGCACCATCATATGTGGCGAAAAAATCGAAAAATAGAGCAAGCTTTGTGCTTGTGTTGTCCCTTTTATTATGTAAGATCTCTCAGTGGCAATAGTTCTGAGTGCATTTAATTTTCTCCATTGAAAGTTTCAAGCCCTTAATAATGGTATATTTCATGTTTACTTGAGGTATAGCTACAGTAAATTCGACTACTAATCGAGAGGCCTCACGTTCGATTACCTTCTAATGCTCCAACCTCGTTGAAAGCATTTACCAGCCTTTTCCTTATGCTTTTGAGGAAACCACTATTTACAAAAACAAGTTGAAATGAGCTGAACCCCTGTCTATCCTACCGCTTTTTGTGTCATAAAATCACTAAAAAAGATCCCTTAACAAATTCCACGAGCCATATAAAAAGGTATAGCCGACTTAACAAAGGCAAAACCATCAAATCAATTTTTTGAAACTCGAAACATTTCATTTTTTTGTTGATGCGTTGTAAAAAAAAACCCCTAACAGAACCAATAAATTCTTTCGTACAAAGACCGTCGTCGTCGCCGGCATCCTTCCAAACTTTTATGTAATTTTCCCAACTTAGGACACCATAGCGTCAGGAATTTGTCAAAAAAGTCTTAAACAAAAAAAAAAACCATAAGGCCAACCTTATTCTTAACGGCACAAAGGAAACAATTCCCTCGTTTAAATGACTTTTTAATTGAAAACTCTCGTTAAGAAGTTTCCGCCAAGGCAAACTTTAAACAGCGCCGCCAGACCCTACCCTTCATCAAGCTGTCAACAAAGATGCAAACTTTCCCACATACAGGTGTGGTTGGGCAATGCCAACTACCCCCCAAGAAGTTTGTATGTGTGTAAGGTAAAATGAAATTGATATATGCAGTAAAGTCGCACCGCGGTCTAGGTTCTTTATGTAAACTTATCCCTAGTCAGCGTTGCGTTTAATCGGGTAATTTAACGCAAGTTACAAATCTGAGCTCAGGCTGAAATGCGATATTCTATCTCTACATATATGCGTCATTGAATATCATATCGTTGCTCGGTAACGTACAGCCAAGGCCGCGGTGGGGTCCTTTACTATCCGCACACTAGCATCCGGCATACCTTGCACCTTTCGGCGTACGTTTGGGGGTTAACATATGCGGTTTCCTCAAAACAAGCACACACAACGCGTGGTCGGGAATATTGCCCGCACCGTTTAGGCGCGGGCGACCACAAATGCATTAGCACCATTTGAAAGTGCAATTTGTCAAGCAGTTCCGCAGGCCTTAGGTGGTCGTGTTCGCCCATCATGAAAGTAAGGGTGAACCTAGATTGATGGCCGAACAAATTACTTAATGATGAATGATTAATTTGTGAAGCTTCGCCCGTACAACTATTGAACTCTTGTGGACTTGCGGCATCAATCAGAGTTTGCATGGGGATCAGCGGAATTGACTGTTGCGGTGATTTGCAATTAAAACGGTTGTGATTAATTTACAGTGAGCTGCGCCACTAAATAACAGATGAGGACTTGACCTTTCGTCTCCATGTGTGCGGTAAACCATTAGTGATGTCAAGACGGTTCCGCTTCTCTGAAATGTGTCTTAAATAAGCTTTGAACCTTCTATAGCCATGGAAATATTTTGTTCCCTAAGTCAAACCTTGGAAGGACCAATATAACAAGCAAAAAAAAAAAATGTTGAGGGGCTTTCAACACGTTTTGAGGAGTCTACGCGCAAACAAAAGACCCCCATGCACTTTGCAAGTTATTACTTTAACCTCAAGGTTGGTTCATCAAAGGGAACAAAATTCAATCTCTCCCTGTAGCACAGTTCCATTTTAATTTACGCCGCCGAATAAAGAGGTGCATATGCAAGTGATATCCTTTTGTCTTGCGACTGCCTTGCTAGTGCTGTCTGTTACATCTCCGTGCCATGATGAGTTTTGATTTCATTTCACCCCACTCCGCTGTATTTAGTACAATTTTAATTGGACACAAGGAGATCCCACTTGAGGGATGTAGCTCTCGTTTCGACAGAGAGAAGCCCTATCTACTAACCGCCCTCTTCCGACGAGCATCCGATCTGTCATTTAAAATTGTTTCCAAGATTAAATTGTCGGAAGGGCAGCAAAAAAAGAACACGAATCCATATCTATATATCCATAGATGAACTTTTGGCAAACAACACCTTTTGACCTTTAACGCTGACACAGTGTAACACCGAAATTTGTTTAAGCCTGGGGTATGTAGGTACGTTTTCATTTCATACGGACGTTCATGTGTATATCCGTATAGCTCTGTACGGTACACAAAGGGAGATGAATATTTACTTACTATCCTTGGGGAGGCTACCCGTACCGCACCCGTACCTACACCACACTACACCGGCTCCGTGTTTTTGTTTGAATGAACCTTTAAGGTTACACGAAATGTCCTTGGTGTTTGCATTGTCTTACAGCGGCTTTGGCAGAACATTGGCATATGGGGTGCCACTGCGGATGTCCCCAAAGGGGTGTGGGGTGATGGTGGGATTTAAAAAGCGTACACACGAGATATGCATCATTTTGGGGGTCGGATAAATGCTATCGAAATTCACACCGTTGGTTTTCAGCGACACAGTAATTTGCTGTTTGCAATGTCCGTCATTTCTCGCGTTCAGTGTCAAAATGTGTCTAATTGAACCGAATTTAGTGGTTTCGGTTTGATTATGTTCAAGCAGGCACAACTTGTCACGACAAACACGCGGAGGTTCTGCCCCGTGGTGTGTCCCAAAAATGCCAAGATGCTAATCGCTGCTAATAGGTAAATTTAATAAGCGTAACGTGCTGTTTGGATTGTCGTAAAAAGTTGTGTCGAGTCACTTTACGTGATGTTTTTTTTTTTTGTTTTCCTTTTTTGTGTCCCACGATGTTTTAATTAAAATTAGCAGTCAGATATTTGTGCCAACGAAAATGTAACTAATTGATGGGACTGATGATTTTTTTTTCTGTCGCCTGAGTGGAATAGGGACTACGTTAAAAGTTCATTTAGAAATTGGCTTTGTAACCTTATGCTTTATGGAAGGAACCCTGTGGCGTAAAGACTTAAGAAATACGACGCCAAAAACGTATAGGTACCACCTGTGAAATGTTTTGACCACTCGTGTGTCACTCCCTTAAAGAAATTAATTTTCCATTTCTTAAAATGTTCTGAGCCTGTATTTGTTCTTAAATATACTCATCGACAATATGAATTGCCTCAAAGAAAAAGTTTGACGCAACCAAAAAAGTGCTGTTGGGAGGAAAGTTTCCCTGATAGGAAGTGCATTGGTGGTTAGTTTTTCTAAATTGCGATTGTCTGCTTGACACTTTAAAGAATCAGCAAAGCGTTTAAATACGTCACCCAGTTCCTAGAAACTGCATGCATTTATGTCTGTTTCAATAACCACCGAAATAGGATGTTTAGACTCTGCAGAGTAAACATCCCGAACGGTAAGCATTCATTTTTGATAATCCGAGAAGGAGAGTCCTTCAACAATCCCTGTGAATAGGGATTAAGTCTGATTTGACAACAAATAATTCATAGAGGCTTTATGTTCTCGCAGCTTTATGATTGAAGCAGAATATCATATCAGCATGTTACAATCGTGTATTTCAACTCAGGGCCGTACCAACCATATGTGCAAGATGTGCAAATGCACAGAGCACTCAGACAGAACTTCTGAGGGCGCATTGTTAGGAGAGAAAAATTATTTTTATCTTGCGCGAACAAATACTGTCATTTGCATTTTAAACAAAAAGCTTCTTCAATAAGCCCAAAATAACAAAATTCAACACACCTGTACTGAATTATTTCTTTCACATGCAACTTCAAGGAGAATCTAACTCAAAATGTCGCAAAATAAAAAATCCCACTAGATCTATGCAAGTTCACTTCTTACCTACATAATCTCAAAATATTCCACCCTGTTCATGAAGGTATATTCCTTGCACATCCACAGATCTCAAAACAAAAAAAAATACCGCAATAAAAAAAACCCATTGATGTGGGTGATGTGGAAAAGACTTATGCCTGTGTGCAAATATGAAAAAAGGGCGCTTTCTGTAAATCTTGCACAGGACGCTAGTTTGGCTGGAGCCGGCACTGGTTCAACGCCACAATAGAAAATCACGATCTTTACAGTGGCGATGTGAGGGCGGCTCCAATGTGAAGGTATCTATAGGTATCGTATACCGCCAATGGGGGTTGAGACAGTAGATTGGGAACGAACGTGTCGGCAAAGTGGCAGTCTTGGGTTTTACACTTTTTGTAACACTGATGCGCCTAGTCAGCAACCATATTTAAGGTTGGGGCACAAAAGCCTATCACAAATCACCTGATAATCTACTGCCAACCATACCGACTATTTGACGATCTTAGAGGTCCATCTCCATATATAGCAGAAGAGGAGACGAAATGGGGAATAAGAAATATCACAAACTTGCGTACATTTTGAAGAATTTGTTTAATATTTATAGAAATAGTCGGAAGACCAACAACAAAGGCAATTAGCAGCTCATGTTCGCCAATCATTCAAATACGATTGGAATGGAGAGGAAAATTGTCCGTCACCCGGAGCGAAAAATATTGGAGAACAAAGCAAGTGGCTTAGGCGTATTATTATAGAATAGAAACTTATAAAGCAGGTGTCCCACTATCGAATCAAAATGAAAGAAATGCAGGGTAAAAAAAAACATAAAAACTTTGGCCAAAGAAGCAATGGTAGCAACTATCAGGTGTGGTAGCAGAAATACTTAAAGTTTAGAGGCTATCACCGCCATAATAAAGAACCGGTTATTGAAAAAGCCTATTTAGCCACTATTTCGCCTAAGTCGAAAAGCGCTACCTGCAGCAAAAGAAAAGAAAAAGAAAAACACTCTCAGTAAAGATGTGATCAATAATTTTTGATAGCTATCCAGCGAGCTATTGCAAATGTCCCCCAAAAACGTCGGCAGAGCTGCTAATATAATAATATTACAATTATACAAATTTTGAGTATCAAGCTAAATTTTTCGAACTCAAAATTGCGACATTTTTCTACAAAATTCCATATTTGGTAATTATTCTTTAATTTATTTTCTCACTGTCAGGAAATGAACCATGCACTTCGCCGTCAATTGCACAATTGGCGCCAAATATGCCATTTCCACATTCATATTTTAGTACACCTGAAAAAGTACTTCCTTAAAATTACTTCAAAAATATTTTCTCACATAACCATAGTAAAATGTACATAAGCAATCTACGTTACTCTATTTTACACCTTCTGGATTACGTAGTAAGAGAAAAATATTGTATTCGTACAAAATTTCGAACTCGAGATGTTAATCAATTCTGACATTACGATGATAGAGGAACTCAAAAAAGTGTGTCGCAAAATTCTGTCCGTCCGTCTGTCTGTCCGTCTGTTTGACCCGAAGCCTACAGCCTAAGCGGCTGACCGGATTTCGTTTAAACTTCGTATTTGGAGTTTTGGGGGCTTACAGTTCGGGGCTGTTTTTTTTGCACGGTAACCTCAATATTAATGGTAGGTAATTCCCATACAAAATTTTCATACCAGTTTGATTTGTTCGAAAACGGCTATAACGATTTCAACCAAATTGACAGTTAAGCTTAAGTAGCTGAGGTTAGCATAACTGCACTCAGTTTTCAGTTAAAAAATCGAATAATGGTACTTTTGAAATTTGGATATATCTCGAAAACGGTCCATACGATTGCAACAAAAATTCATTTCGCAGGTAATATGGTCATTTCTACTTTAATGGCAAGCTCAGTTTTTCTCTGTATTGTCCTAAAATTCATTTTTTAAAAAAGTCATTTTTGAAAAATGTTGTTTCCTTTGGTTTACTAGAAAACGGCAATAATGATTTTGACCAAAATACAAACTTCGAGTAAAATTGATGATTTCAAAATGATTTCGTCCTTAGTTTTCAATTCGAATCACCGAAAACGCTAATTTTAAGGACTCAAGTAATCTTACATCCAGAACAATAACTTGTACTCGGTTTTCAGCTAAATAGTTGAGCAATAGTAATTTTCAAACTAAACATTGCATTATTTGGTACTGTTTTGTCTTGCAAATTTTACAAAAACCGCTTTAACGATTTCGACAAAGTAAATATTAAAGATAATATATGTAAGTATTCTAAATAAGATCCCGTACTTAGTTTTTCTCATAAAATTTGAACAAATCAATTTCTTAAATATTTCTTAAAAATTACTATACCCAAATTCTGATATTTTCGGTATAATTTTGAAATAATAGCAATGCCCCAAATTCCAATGAAAATCCGATAACAGCTACGTAAAACTTCTTTTTAGCAAATATTACCAACTTCTAGATTTTTTCAGCCACATTGAATATGTACCCTAAAAATATTTCCAAAAACTTGGAGGTTAAACAATCAGCAATCCCACTTCATTTACATTAAAACTTTTGATGAACGAGAAAGTTACGTTCGACCCAGTCGTGCAGTTTATTTTAGTTTTTGTTGAATTCAACATTTTCTTTTATAAATTAAATTTGGAGTTGATAAATCGTCGAGAAGGCCAAAGGTCAAAGAATGGTTGGGAAAGACAAAGTCTTTGTCCCAAATGTACCGTGTTGACAGCCGTGTTCCAATTGCTGAAAAGAACAGAGAAGTTGACCGAACTCAATTCACAAAATAGGTAGGTTACTCCATTTACATACTTAAGCTATGAGAGATTTTTCTCTCGACCAATCATCCACGATTGAAACACGTAAGGGCTCGGTGCCATCTTTACACCTATCATATCAATAAAGAAGTTTTTCCGCATTTTTTCCTAAAACAGAAGGTCCCCATTTTGCGACACCATTACCAAAGTAGACAAATTCCACTTGAAAAAGTCACTAGCATTTCACTCAACAATCGCCTCCTTCGACAGAACGTTAATTTCATGGCACGCCGGAATAAATTAAACAAACAGCCTCAGCAACAAATAAAAGTGAAAAGCCTGCTAAGAATTTGTTTCACTGCCCCATTAAAATGTTGGAGTCAGCACACACCCCAAACCGAAACTCCCACTGGAACAAGAACACCTCCGGTCTCACCCAAAGTGACAAAGACACTTAATAGTGGGTCCCGTTCGCATCAACCAGCAACCAAGAGCGTAAGCGTGGTGATATCATTCTTTGTCTGCATCTGTTCTGGAATTTCCTACCAATGGAATGAAAATATTTCCTTTTCTCGGCAGGAGGAACATGCCTTATCATCAAGACACCAATTTATATTGGACCAAAGCACGTGCCGGTGTCGAATAAAAAAAAATAACAAAAAAAATAACTGAATTCCGAGAACCAAATCGCTCGCATAATAGACACAAAGGAATGGTTCTATTTTCATTTTCCGGATGGTGGCGGTGGTCTTGGTCTCTATATCGATTCGATAGGAGTATCTTGACAGAATAATTCCCCACATCCAGTTGGATAGTGAAAGTGCTATTTTTTGTCGTCGTGGCTGCATTACTCACCGCCTATGTACACAGTAGACACTGCTATCTGCAATGAGTGTAAGACAATTTTTTTTCATTTTTTTATTTCACTCAAGATAATAATGTGCTACAGCGAGTAGTTTATTTATTTTTAATATCAGGCGCCAACGGAAACCAACAGCGCTGAGTAATTGACAGCCATTCGGGAGGGTCTTTTATCAGCCGAAAAATATGTATAGACTGGTGATAGTCAACTTTGAGCAACGAAAAGCTGTGCGCCGACAGCTGCAATTGCCTATATAATTATTAATTACAGTTGATTGTTTTGTATCAGTTTTTGTGGTTGTTTTTATCATTCAGTTTCTATGATTCCAAATGCCTTTGTGAGTAAGCGACGTTCGTAAATGGAACTTGCGATAGAAATTCAACTGCCGCATCGAAACATTTATCCGCGAATAGAAAACGAATGGACAGACAAATGATGACGGGAATCTGAAACCGTAACAATAGAATGCAAATGCAGTATAAGCCAGCAGATGATGTGATTGCATAACGTGCTGAGTGATGATGAATGCGTATATAATGTTTCGCGTGCCTTTTCTGTGCGGCTTTTGAACGCTCGATGACATAACTTTGACTGAGAAATTCACAGATTTTTATAGCTTACGTGGGAAAATAGACTAATGAATGGTTAAGTCTTAAGTGCGGTAATTAACATCAGCATTAGCGAGCAAACGGTAAGTCACATTTTCACAGGTCGTTGTGTATTTAGTACACTCAGAAAAAAAAAAATTTTTTTTATAAAATTGAAGCTAAAAGTTCCTGCTTCAACTATTATTTTTCATAACAAGAACACGTTTTTAAGTTCCAGCGTGAGAATAATAAACTCTTCATAACTATCTATCCAACAATTTCATACGTAAATAATTTTTTTTTTATGTTTGGGTTCACTTTAACGAACGAAAATTGTTGGCATTATAAAGTTTTTTTTTTTAGTGTAGATGACGTGTGCGAAATATATTATTTCGAATGTTTTTAAGAAGGAGATATGCAGTAAGACACGGCATCTATGTCCTTTTCAACCTAGAACGAACTAGTGGGGGTATACTAGACTTGGGTATGCTTTTAAAACAAAAGGGCTAAGTTAAATTTGCCCAAAAACAACATTTACTGACCAGGGTATCCAAAATCAATCATAGGGGAACATTTATTGAAATTCTCTACTCTGACATGTCTTTGAGAGGTATAAGGGGCTGTCAAATAAGACCTTTGAGAATGTTTTTTTTTGTCTCTAGTTATAACTCCGCTTTGAATATAAAAAAAATATATATTTTCTTTTCTTTGCTTAGTATACCATTATATATTTAAGTTTATCTAAGCATGCTGAAGTCGGAAAGCCTAACTTTTGGGCGAGAGTAGAATAGCTTCGCGTATGAAAAAGCTAGTAAGTTGGTATCGTAGTCAGTAATTTAGGTTTGATTTCTTCGAATTATATACGTTTTTTGGTAATAAATATTGGTTATCGTTTGGTGATCTGCCAGGAACTTTGTATTTGCCCCTATCGATCGCCGGGAGCGGGCACTTACCCAAAGTACCCAATGGCAAAGAGGGGTCTGTGTCCAGAGCAAAAAGGCTACACCTCTTGTTGATTGTCAAATTAGAACTAACTAGAATAACTCTCTCGATAGCAGGCTGGCTATCAGTGAGGACACCGGCTAAATCTTTAGCCATGTCGGGACTTTTTAATCGCTTCTTTCGCCTGAAAATTCAACAGTATTTAGACAGACCAAAGGATATGCCCCCATTAAGAGTTTAAAAGAAAACACCTCTACCAACCCCATTGACGGATTTCTAAACATCGGCGTAGCTATCGCTACGGTAAGTTTTAAGTTCGCTGAAGTTTTAGAAACCTGGTGTATTGGAAGCACTTGACGGAACTGTGAAAGATCTGCTCTCTGACTCGGGATGTTTAATAGGCGCAATCATTTTCCTTTTCAAGGCCAATCCTTGAGTATTTGTGGTCTGAATTTAGTAAATTTAAGTCTTGGTTTGTTAGGCCAACAAAAACCTTTAAGTGTTTTTCTATACAGCCATACCTATCTCATTATCTTTTTACCTTGCTAAAATGAAAAACCCTTTACGACTGATAAGTCGAAGAAAGGTCTTATAGGGTTAGCAGTGCGGCTATTAATATAAAGAGATGGCGCGCAGGTCGATATAAGCCCAGCTTCTCTTAGCTATTCCTTTATGTGGGTCTTATTTCACTCATACCTCTCTCTCTCTCGTCTGCTGCCATTAAAGACCTTGCAAAGTCGTTGGTTACCCACCGTTCAGTTGAGGTACTACAGACACCCAGAAATCACCTAGTTAAGGTGAGAACGTTTGTGTTGTTATTCAGCCTCCTAACACAATTAGTTATGAATCGCCTCCTTCCTTTTTCCTACTCATGGCAAGCTAACAGAATTCTGACGCCATCAATGACACATAGAATGGCCATTGAACCAACGAAGGCGAACAGATCCTGTGTTCCTTCGAAAACATTCAAAGATGTGTAGCTGTGTACTTTATGATCCATAAAAAATAAACCTTCACACAAGAACCTAATGGCAGTTTTCAGTTCACTTACAAAGGTCCTTCGTTACTAAGGTAAGTCTGTACATGTCAAAATAATAAGACCCATCCGAGTGGGTAGACAACACACTTTCGCAATCTAAAAGAAAAATCGTGATTCGCAATTCTATTCCATGCACATGGCAACAGCACAGCCCACTTCTACCACACATAACCTACCTCAAGAAGAGAATACGTGCCAAGAAGCAATAAAATCGTTTTTTATCCAAACTCACTTCAACCTTCTCATTCATGCCAATCGTTTTTCGACTGTAGTCCATACATCATTTCACATTCTACGGTGGGAACTAATCCCCCGATTGTCTCAAGCGAGTACATCTGATCCCCAAGATCAAGCTCTTGTATCAATTTGGGAGCTAATCAATTAGTCAATACCGTATATACCCGGGCACTTTAAAGTGTTGTCAAACTTTTCTTTCCTCTCTAAGAGCAGTCCTTGGTTGAATACAGTAGGGAACAACAGGGAGACGTCACATCAATGGCATATCGGGAAAACTTTTCCACTCTATCATGCAAGAATGAGCACGTGTTTGAGTGGGCAACAAAAATGATTAATGTTTAAACTTATGGCGTTTTCGATTGAAGATCCGAGAGAATTGCCTAGAAATTCAGATTTGTTTTTTTTTTAATAAAATTCGTTGGAGCACTTTTGTAATAGTGGTAGACACCATGATAGATTTGGTTTTCTGTTGCTATTTTTTTTTTTTCTTTTCTGCAGTAATAAATACAGCCAAATCAATATTTCAATTTAAGTTTACATTTTGCACGCATAATTGTATATTTTCGGATCACATAGCGAAAAATTTGTTTCTAATAACACAACAAACAATTCAATCTGACATTTTGTAAGTATGTGTTGGTGAGTTCCGCACTCTTTTGTCGTGTTAAGAATTGACCTGGAGTTCCCTTTTTTTTCAATGAAACATAGAATATACCGAAAGAGCACTTCCAGATTTGCTCTTTTCATAGAAAGGGCAATTCTTTTCTTCAATCGAAAAAGCCATTAATAAAATTTCTCAATAGTACAGTACCGCAAATAGCACACACACCCAGACCCCAACTAGATGGAAAAGTTTTCAAATTAAAATGTCCTTCTGCCATCAAAAAATTCACAAGTGTTAAACAACATTTTTGTGACATTTCCGAGAAACAATGTTAGTACGGAGTTCACCCGTGACTACTTGTATATTATGGTGTGCACATGAGATGACATACATATATTTATAAACTGGATGATGTAACAACTTCCTTCCGCCTTCCACTGATGCAGAAACTTTGTGCAAAACTGGAACAGACATATCCCATAATCATAATCCAAATGGGAAGTGTGAAGGTGAATGTGCTCTCGCCTCCTCCACCATAACCGCGAATGGTTGGTTTGAAATGACGTGTCTGTGTGTAGGCGTTCTTTGTTAGGCAGGCGACAGGTGTCATCAACGTCCAATTACCATGCTATTACCATGAGAATATTTGCTTCTTTAATAAATTGTTCTGCGTTTTCAAAAATTAATTAAAAGTGTGTAACCCACATGTGGAAACAAGTGTGCCTGTGTGGATGAGCCGGCCCCCACACGCACTGCAAAATATGGTTTGGTGTTGCCATAAGAATATAGTATGGGGATGACCGTGTTGTAGGCGTCTTCGGAGCCAAGCACAATCATTATATGATTTCGATGACTGTGCCAGATAGTTTTTCTGAGGCAGTGTGTGAGGTGATTCACAGCCAACAGTGTGGTCGAGAAGATGACCTTTTATAGGCAACAATATTTTTTTTCATGAAAATTTTAGAAAATTTAACAAATTTGTATGGATAAAAATTTAAAATTCCTCACACTTGAGGAGTTTATTAATAATTCACCTTTTATTTTTTAACAATTGTTAACTGACTAAAAATATTGAAATACCGAAAAGCCTTCCACCACCATTGATACGGATTGAAACAGAGAGAGAGAGAATGCATGTCCGTCGTTCTATTTTATATGCACCATACCGGAATGCCGCGAACCCGACGAACGATCGAGTTGCGAAAATTGTGGAGGAGCGATGTCATCGATTGTAGGTTGTTTGACTGTACTGTTTTGCCCCCGGCCAGAGCGGCTGTGTTAATGACGATCGCGACGCCACAAATTTATGAAGTTCTCAATAGCTTATGCATAGAAATCTTGGAATTTTGGGCTTCCGAAATTTTAAGTCGGTACCCGAACTTGTGTTTTGTAAGACATCGTTTTTTAAATGAATTAAAAATTTTAATCGCAATGTTCAAACTATCCATATAAAGTCATCCATTGTAACCTACGAAATATTTAAGGTGAAACCTCGGTCAACTAAAACGCCCCTAAAAAGTAGGCGTGCAAAAGAATGGTGAAGGTGTTGAAATGGACTTTTGCATAATTCATAATTTGTGCAGGCATTTATTTTGACATACACGAAGTAATTTAATTGAAAACTGCTCCCAGAAGTTGGCCGCAGCAAATGAGCTTCTTCGGATGTGCGAGTTTTTAAGCTCATAGTAGCAGAAGTATCACCATTTAAAAAAAAAATAAACTGAATTTAGGACGACAACTACAAAGTGTCACACACAATTCTATACCTTGACCTAAACGCTAAAAATGTCGGTCTTTCATTTGGTCATCATCACATGGGTCAGTACGAAAAAAAGGTTGACCACATTGCGATCAGTTAATTTAGTTTAGAGCGAACTTGTTTTGCATATTTTAGGTAGGTGTACGTCAAAAGGGGCACTTACCCACATAGTTCTATAATATTTAACTATAAGGAGTGGACTTTCGTCATTTGAAAAAATGATAAGCTTTCCTGTGTAGTATCTTAATGGGACATCTTTTAAACGCTTAGCTACTGTTAAACCCTTTCCTTGGCGGCAAAGTTTATTACTGGAGTAGTCAAAGTTGTTCTTCACATTCATTAAAAAGCAGGACCCAGAACTTAAGACTATATTGTCCCTCACCTTCTTTTCTTAAAAATATCGGGAAGATCATAAAAACCTCTATAAAAACAAATCCATTCAGCTTTGGAGAATGAACGCATATCAACTTCATACTTCTAGTGAATAAAACTAGTATAACAACTAAGAACACAACCCAAGGGGAGTATAGTTCATGGAAATTGGATTGAAGAATATCGAAAAGAGCTTGATTTTGTAAATTTCTTCCGCAGCAGGTAAGGGTACATGTATCGCCGGCTTAGGCCAATAAATGCTCAATGAAAATCAAAAGTTTGTTGAGAAATTTATTTCAAAGCAGTGCAAATAGTACTCAACCTTGTTTTGAAAAACGACGTCTAAGGTACGGTATCACACAATAATTCTGTATTAACTTGTGGACGGCTCTAGAAATAACCTCCAATATAAAGGCCATACAAAACACTCAACATTTGGTAGGTCCACTGCACCTGCCTACATAGAAAAATCATTCTTAGCTTCCTGTTCCTATAAGTACATCTGGGCGCAGAAATAAAACACGTGGTTTCCACTACGAAAATTACGAAAATTGTCCTTTATTAAAAACTCGTATAGGTAGCTCATCTTAGAGGTTAAGCTGGCTATCAATGAGTGAACGACATCGTTGACGTTACCTCGCGACGTTGCCGGGTCGGCATCGGCGTCGTCGTGGAGAAAGCTGATTGGCTGATGCAGGTGGCTTCTGTCGTTAGCCGAGCTGTCAGTTTTCGTGACCGGCAGTGGTGCCAGATATTTTCACAAGAAATCGTAATTACTTGCTTTCAAAATCGTGGAAATACGATTTTGTTGGAAAAAAAAAGAAAAAAAAAACAAATACACAGAACCTTACTATACTTCAATTTATAACAACATAAATGACATACCTTTTGTTGCAGCAAACTCCTTTGAATTCATTTATTTAACAAATACCATCAAAATAATAACACAGCTCCACTTCCACAAAATTTACGACTCAATCAAAAGCAAAACAGAATATCAGGCAATACGGCCTTATGAATGCATTACTGTTCAAAATGTCACAGTTTGTTCCATGACTGTACACTAACTGTACACGTACATTTACTAAAATATCAGTATGCAGTGCATAAGCATTAAGCAGAACTACAGACGGGCGGGTTTTACTTCACCTTCACATTTTTAGAAGATATTTGGAAAATTGCAAATGAATTTTTGTATTCGATAAATTTGAAAAATGTTGGAATTTTTTAGTTTTTTTAGCTAAAAAATCGTGGAATAAGTTTTAAGCCCTAAGATCGTAAAAATATGATAAATCGTGGAATCTGGCACCGCTGGTGACCGGCATTTCCAGGCGAGCCAAAAACCCCCACCACATACATATAATTATTGACTGAGATTATGCCGGCAACGCCACAATTTGGCTTAAGGAATGATTAACCCACAATTTTTGGAAACGGTCCGAAGTCAGCCATTTTACTTGGAAGATTGGAAGAGTTTCCTGATGTTTATATGTATAGCACTACTAGCGCAGCCATAATAGTTTTTGTAGAGCAAATGTTGGGGATCGTCCTTCTATATGTTCTAACCTTTTTCACAAGACGTTGGATAAGATAATGCGTAAGCCGAACTCTTTCCAATAGTAGTTTTTAGTAGTTCACAGTGTCTAAATTTTCCATACAAATTTCGCAATTGCGTGCTTCCGTAAATTTAAAGTCGAGACTTAAATTTGTTATAAGTAGGTACGGTGCTTTGTTATTAAATAATCAACGGCTGACTAAGTTTTAATGAGTTCGGTAAAAGTACTGACATACGTAGGTTGGTGGTTGCAAAATTAGTAGGTACATTTTGTGTTTTTTGTTGGTCCCTTTTTTGAATGTTTGTTGCCAATAAATATTGATTCACGATGCTATGCTCTATCAATTTCCTGCAAATTACTCCGCTCAAAATTGCTCAGCATAATCGAAGTATTTGCGGGAGATAAAAAAAGGAGTAAACTTGCAAAACTGCATTTCAGATTGTAGGGACTGCGGGTTCCTTTACTTCTTTTATGCAATAAAATCGATTCACCCATTCGATGCAATTGGCAAATGTTAGAACCCCACCCCATCTGCTAACAACATTTGATTTTTATTCGCAAACCGAATGGATGGGACATACATTTTATGCAGTTTTTGTACTCATGACAGTTTCTTACAACACTCTTGGATGTCTGTCAGATAGACGCATTCTGGTTTGCTATCCCAATCCTAACTTGTTATCACCTACATAGGTATATGGTGTGCAGTTCCGTTGCGATTCTAAGTACATACCTACATAGTTTTATTTGAGTTTTAATGCTCGCGCACCTATAAATACCCAGGGCAATGACCTGTTACATCTCATTAAATCGATGAGCCGGAACATTTTTTCCATTAATTACCAATAAAAAACTATACATAGATATCCACTCACTCATTTTGTGCAGCAGAATGAATTTAAAAATAAACCGTCGACCCTAAAGATATAAAAAATCATCTGCATTGGACATGAACTGAAAATGCTAGACAAAACAGCTACCAACTCACACAAACAGATGCATCAACGGAAACAAACAAACGTAACGTGGGTATGTTGTGTGGGCGGGGTTGACAAAGCCAGAAACGATTGTCGCATTCTATTTCCAGCTGTGAGTGCGGAAATCTTTTGCTGATTCTCTCATATCCAAGAGTGCACCTCCATCTCTATATGTCTGCCGCCGCTGCAATGCATATGCATATAAATGCGACTCAATCGTTGTCTCGACGGCATTCGTTCGTTCGTCGTGCAATGAACCATGGAACATACCCAGACCAGACCCACTTTCCACCCTCGGAACCGCTACAGTGAAATAAAATCGATCAATTTAAGTTCGAACAAAAAAAACATCTCTATGCACAGTCGTCCATTATTCAGCACACTGAAGAAAAATATGAAATGCACAAACGGAAAGCGGTGCACTCTAATCAACCGGTACCTTCATTTTGTATGTCACCCCGTTTTGTGTTTAATCACAGAATCGATTATAAAGTAATTAAGCGAACGTATTCTTGCACACGACAAAAAAAAAACATAATCGACGGAACGTGATTGACATATTAAAGCGTACAAATGTTACGTTATGACGGCACGCGTCATGTCATCGGAAAGTGTTCTCTTGACATGCACGCTCGAGTGCAGTTCTTGCTTCTTTTTTTGTCATCAGAGTTGAAGGTGGGCCTGTCCTAGATGACTGGTATGACAGGACAATAGAATGAAAAATCGATTTAACAACATGACTGACGTCATTTGGTTTGGACAAACGTCATGTTCATGCATCGCTGCAGCACGCATTCCTTTGTTGGCAGTTTCCCCCATTTTTCATTGGGTTTTCCATGTTTCCATAATCAATGCATGCATCGGACGCCAAATAAAAACGCAGGGCCTACATATAAGCTCGCTGGGAAATGGTTTCCTTCCTTTCTGTCTCGTGCACACGACAATTAATCAGTTTACACCGAGGACTAGCAACATATTTGATTATTGCTTTGGTTTTATTTGGTGCGGTACTCTTGTGGGCGACATGGCTCTGGACTTACTATGGGCTGCAGTGAGTCCATTAGGTGAATATACACACACTGTGTAGCAACGGAAAGGGGGTTCATTGATCGATGTGATTTGTTATTTGCTTTGGGCTGTATTTCATAGCATAGGGTAACCAGTGCGGCCGGTAGTATTATGTATCGTGGAATGGGGGGTCGAAAGTAAAGAGGTGCCTTTGGCCTTTAAACCGTCGAATGAGGCCGTGTATTTAGGGGTTGGGATGGAAGGTTGGTCATTTCGCCGCGGTCCGGAAAATGTTATAGAGTCATTCGTAAATGATGGATGAATATTTTAAAATTGAATTAATATTTGAACCACGCGTGAACTAAAGCACTCTGAGCATAGTAGGTAAGTAAAGCTGTTGTGCAAATCAGTTAGGTTAGGGCAGCCCAGGTGTGGCTATGAGAGTACATATATCATTTTCATTCGCTTAAAGGAGTGCCATTTGGGGCTTCCATTAAAAACCTGGGGGCTTTATATACAAAAAGCTTAAATTGTCAAGAAAAAGCTACTCAACGCAGACCTTTAAATTTTAAATGCTCTGGGTGACTCTATATTTTCCAAGGATTACCATAGAAAGCTGACCGACTGTCTTATCAACGCACAGCCTAAACCGCAAATAGTTGTAGGTAGTCATAAAATGTTTAGAGTGTTTTTCACCCTTGGATTTTAGGTAAGATTAGATTTTTAGGTTTGACCATACCCTCCCCTTTAAGGGGGCTTTACTACAATCTTTAATAATGCGAAACTCACAAGTTGAAACTTTATACGTTGGTAGCCAAGAGGAAAGATTACATAGTTTTGAATTTTTTCCAAAAGACCCCTCGACCCCTTTTGAGGAGCAAAATGATAAAAGTACCAACGATTCTTGAGATCTATACCTCGAGCCTTGCAACAGCTTTCTTCAGCGATCTGCAATTTAACCTGGTTAATGATAATACAAAAAAAAACCTTGGCACGTATTTCGAAAGGTTTCGATTTTAGTCTTTTATAGTTTATTTATAGAATTTGGTCAAACCTTCTTGAAACCTATCATCTAATAGCTAAATTTTGTTCAAAAAATAGTGAAACATGTATCTCAGCGCTTTCAAAAATTCTACTTCCTAATAGGGCTGTGAGATTATCCTCATCAATCCGAGTCGGCCTTTGCATAAAATTGAGCGCAACCCTAAGTCGCATTAATTTAAAACCCTAAAAGTTATTGCAGAAATAAAATTGACTTCGGAATAATTCTTGAAAGGTCCCCCTATCCCTTTTTAGTGGAATAACATTTTTCTTATAAACATGAGTTACAAGTCCCAATTTTAGGTTTATGATCATAGCAAGA
This sequence comes from Cheilosia variabilis, assembly GCA_951230905.1. NCBI lineage: Eukaryota > Metazoa > Arthropoda > Insecta > Diptera > Syrphidae > Cheilosia > Cheilosia variabilis. Next base: position 48,785,202 of record OX579677.1, read on the forward strand.
AACGGCAAGCCGCCGAATCGATTGTGATGTAGTTTTTATCCATATCCTTAGTTCAACTCGCTGGTTCAACGTCAGATTGTTTTAAAAAACCAAAACTTTGGATAAGGTTCGCAATATATGCTGCACAAACAAGCTAAAGTGAGACTTAAGAGTACCCTAACAATTGATAGATCGCTATAGATAACCTGAGTTGGCAGAAAGCGGCCCAATAATAATCGTGGTATCTGGCCTCCTTATTGAGTGCGGCAAAGTGCGGCCACCATTCGTTTTTATTTTCGAGACGAAAGGCAGGGACCTACATATTTATGCCGCGTCCGAAAGCCTGAATTGAGAAGTTTTTCCACAACAGTTGGGATCTGTTTGTCAGACGTTCGCAAGAGGTGGCGCAGTGGAAAAGTGTGTATAAAGAGCTCTTTTGGGGATCAAAGCTGAGTCCCTTCGCTCAGTAGTTTATTTAGGCTAGATCTCGACTTCATTTGCAATCGCATGAACAACTTTATGAGGAACGAAATGAAACCAAATTGTATTCATTTAAAACACAAAGGCTGCGTTGATCTAATTGACCATAACCGATGATAAAAAAAGCTATAAAGCCGACAACAGTTTCCTGGTCTTCGTGTCAACTAGTCAAATTGTTATTGCTCCATAATTTTCTTAAAGTGGATCAGCAAACCTGGCTCCTGAACAAGTCTAAACCTACCCATGCAGAATCATGCGTATTTTTCACTCAAACCACTTAGTAGTAGCAAAACCCGTTACTAAATAAAGTCTTCATATGAAGCTACTCAATTCGAAGTAAACCGAAACCTCAAATAACTGAAATAAAAACCTTTTCTCCGGCAATAAATAATCAATAAACTCAACCCCTATCACTAAATTAAAAATTAAACCATTCTTTCTCTTCGGTTTTAACAGCTGTGAATATATACATACCATCGCATGTAAGCGTTTCCATATGTGTATACCCAGCTATAATCAAAAACCATTAAATTAGGATCAAATTAGAGTCTAATTGGAATTTATTTCTGGAAATTCCAAATCCATACCCGGTTGTTCCCCCAAATTAATGACCAATATAATTCAACTTCTAATTAAATCATAATCAGACTCGATGCCGTGTTCACACACAACGGCTCTTGGCCATTTGCATTCCATTACTCAAACATTTTGAATACATAATTGAAATTTCCAAAAACCGCTCATAAATTCATACATACGTATTCGGGGTGGAAGTTCACAATTACACAATGAAAACGTTTTCACCTAATCGCTAACCAGCCAGGCTCTTAGTGTAACTCGAAGTACTAACCGTAAAGTAAAAGCGTATTAGAATTAGATATGCATCTACGCTACGCGTGAAATGTCCAATTAAAATTTATCCCTCCCGCACTTGGGGCACTGGGAATACTGGAAATGCCATCAACTCAAAAAGGCGCGCACAGAAGCATACACCGCCAAATTAAGTCGCACGAATGTAAAGCCGAAAAGAGACCCTCAAACCAAAACACACGAAGAAAGGTTAAGCAATAAACTGAATGGCAAATGCGACGGCTGTGAGCTGTGACCGCGACCGACCCACACCTGAAATTTGCTTCGGAGCTGGGGCAGAAAATTGATTTTTTTTTCTTACAGTATGTATAGAAAGAAGGGTTTGTACAGAGTAAACTTTTTTTCGGATCATTTCTAGTAAAAAGTTTATCGTAAACGGGTCAGCAATAGTAAAGAGACCGAACCAGGTGTGATGGTCATTTTGTGATCCACAATTTAGCAAGAGTCCACAATTTTTAGAGGCCGTTCAAAAATTTAAGATTTTATTTAACCAACTGGCATACCTTCCATGGGATTTTCTTAGTAAACTTCTGAACTTTAAGCAATTCGGAAATTTTTCCAGACCTGAAAATTGCATTTGCGTACAACGGGCGATGAATTGTTAGCATTTCAAATGTTTTAAGATAGTGCTTACCAGAAAATTGAAAAAAATATATACATATATATATTTTGTCTATAGCACAACCCTAAAAGCCACAGTACAACAAATCAAAAAGTAGTGTCGAACAGCAAGTTCGAGTAACTTAAAAAAAAATCTCATAGCTGTAGCTCATTCCTGATCTTATTTTCAAAGGTATAGGCGAATATTCAACATTCACTTTCAAGACTTGTCGACTGTACCTATACAAGTTGTGTTTATACATCGCTGAAGGAACATTCCAAAAATTGGCACAGGTATGTTGTCTTTTTATTGTCAGAGGTTATTATTATATATAGGTACGTACAGTAGACGTCCATTATAACGAATATCCGATATAGCGAATTTTCGATATAACGAAATCTTTTTAGATTTACATTAGTATTTCTATATAACGAATGGTGCCCGCGATTTGCTATCCGATATAACGAACGTAGAAATGAATTGGATTAAAAACCATGGAAGTATTTAAATGGTAGGACCATTATCTATTCAATTTATCATTAAATAAAAACGGTTAAATGACACATTTTTAATGATTTATTTAAAAAAAAAATATATACAAAATTCGATCGATATAACGAACGTGCTATAATCAATCGCTATACTGGACGTCCATTGTACTTATGTATACACAAGTCCTGGTTCGTTGTACTTCCAGAAAAATTCCTGCCTCTGGCACACGTTTCTTTATTTGTCGAGGAAACTGTAGAACGGACTTCAGTGATGAGGAGCCTTTGCAATAAGCGTTCACCATATCAACACAAAAAATTCGTTACCTTTCAATATACAAAAGCAGGACTTGCAGATTCTTTAGATTAGCTAAAGACCAGTGCCTTAAAGTGTTTGACGAAAGTGTATCCCGTTAGTCGTCTATATACAAATTTTTCCACGAATCACGAATGATCTTTTCAGATTTCTTACAGACTTAGACGAAGATTTCGGCTCTACAATTTTTAGAAGCCGAACAGTATTCATTACTTTTACATCCGAGTAAAGATGTAAATTAGTGTTGGGGACTATCGAATAAAAACTATCGACTTACTCGATACTTTCTAAAAATTCGTTCATTCGATAGTAGTTGAAAAACATTCACTCTAGTATCGAAAAATATTAATGAACGAAAAGCTATTCAGCTACTACTTTTTTCACTCGATAGCAGGTTTCAACGATTCCATTCGTTCATTCAACTTTTCGTTCAACTTTTATTTCATTCGATATAGGTTTGAATAAATGATTTCAGTCTTTCAACTTTTCAATTACCATATTCTTTAGATAGTAAGTGTGCTTGATTGAACGATTTACTTTTTCCTGTCGATATGTAGCTTTTTATAGCAATAGCCAATGAATTTGAAATTTACTCGTTCCAAATATATTTTAACTGAATGAATGCATGAAAATAATCATTCGATAGTCGAAATCATTCAGTTGCTAACTATCGATAGTCGCATTCATTCGATAGTGCCCATCACTAATATAAATGCGGTTTCCGTTACCGTGAAGTTGTGCAGCTTTCTGTCAAATGCATCGGCGTTTACTTGTGAGTTTGACAATATTTTCACGAGTTCCATGTTTGGGTGATTGCAAGCATGGCCTCCCCTTTCTGCATTTGGCACTGTTTCTTTTAAAACCTTGACAGTGGTGTGAACGGTCTGAGAAGGTCAACTAGGTGTAATATTAAGCATCAAATATTTCGAAAGTAGACAATTGACATGTCGCAAAACTGCTTGGTAATGGGTGTCGGTTCCGCTCAAAACTTTCAAAACTTCGGCCTTAGTAAATATTACACCCGAATAAAAACTCATAACCAATTTTTAAAATGCTTATAATGAAGGTAAGGTGACTTTCTCTCTCTTCAGAATAGGGCATATTATGGTTTAATGTTTCAAAAGGCTTCTCTTCCCTTTTCTGTTTATGGACTTGGTCTTGAGCTTGCAGAAATTTGTCTTCACCCAGTTTATGGGCCATAATTTTAAATCTAGTTTTTACAAATTGTCTGCTCCAAATCCGCCTCTACTTTGGAGTTCTCGTTCGTTTTGGTAAACGAAACCTTGGATAGTTCGCTTCTTAATTGTTTTTGTATAGTTTTTATGAATTTCTGTCCATCTCTGAATGCGGTGTTATCATGAAAGTATTTTCTTATGACCTCCAAGGCGTATGCGCCGTTAATTCGCAAGTGTTGCTTTCTTAAGAAATGGTGACCATGAAATTTGAAATAGAAGTAGCATAGGATGACAAGCTGGGTCTGGCAATTCCGACCGCTTCTAGCTACTCTATATTTATACTCTTAAACAAAATGGCAATTTTTTATTCAGCTTCAAAATTAACCTTACTTCTAATGCAACGATAAATGCATAAAAAAGCGAGTTATGTGCGATGCAGTTGTGCATATTTCCTTTTTTAACTTCTTTCTGCTTTCATTTTCTTGCATTACATTTGCTTTTATTGAACTTTTGGTATATACAATTTGACTTAAAGTAGGTAACAAATGATGGTGAATAATTAATATTTAAATGTGTTGGCTCAACAACAGGGGCCCAACGGTATACAGTGTTTGTTTTCTTAGATCTATTTTACATAAATTGTGGTTGCCTTCTCGGATTCATACTCGTAGTATGCATCGTTGTCTGGGTTTACCTCAGGGAGTTCAAATCCGGGTGTTGATGGTCTTTTGGTTTTGAGGTGGTTGGTCACCTAGGTATTATCCTCGATGGTGGGTTGTCTCGGTCAATTCGTAGAAGGGCAGGGCTGTCCTGTCTGTGTCGCTTGGGAATAACTCCTCGTTTAGCAGAGCCAGTACATGAAGGTACCGATGCTTTGGGATGTGTGGCAGGTCCGCAATCCTTCGGACTAGTGGGTTTGGATGGCTGGAGGTGTTCCTGAGTATTTTCTGGAAAAGTGTGACCATGTACTTTTCCAGCGGTAGGATTTTCGCTTCTTCGTAGAGTCTTGAACTTCTGACGTTTTTCTTCCGGACTGGATCGTAGTGCAGTCCTGTGCATATCCGCAAGAGTTTTCTCTCAAATACTCCGAGCTTCTTCATGTATGTCTTGGAGACGCTATACCAAATGGGGAATCCGTATGTTACTACCGGTCTTATTAGTTGTTTGTAAAGCAGCAGTTTTGTTCTTCTACTTAGTCCATTTTGCTTCTTCATCAGCGGGTAAACTCGGTGAAATGCAAGTGATGCCTTCCGGAGAGTTGCGTTCAGGTGTGGGTTGAACCTAAGCCGTTCGTTGAAGTTGACTGCAAGATACCTTATATCGTTCGTGGTTGATAGTGATGATCCGTCAGGTAGATTTATTTTGACGTTGCGGCAGTTGGTGGCCGACCTAGCTCTGGTTCCTCTGATGGGTCTTCTTATACAGATTAGTTCAGATTTGCTCGTGTTGATTCGTATGCCCCATCTTAAGTAGTACTGGAATAGATTCCTAACGTAGGCTTCTACTCTTCGTGCTGCTATGGCTGGGGACATCTTTCTGCTTTCAGTGTCCTAGACCCTTTTTTGCAGCATCACTCTGAATGTTTGAATTTGCGCTTATGATCTTTATCGAGCTGGTCCTGGTGTGAGAATTTAAGTGTCAATCACTACATTTGTGAAAATGTTTACTTAAAATTTACTTAAAGAGCTTCCACAAGTGTTGGGAGTTGACTATAAGACTTCAATTTCTCAAAAGCTCTTGTGACAAGCAGTTGGTCTTTCGGTCAATTGCATCGATTAAACTTTAAGCTTCCTCATTATGGTTGTCCCTGTCATGATATACTTGGATTTAGCTCCAATTAGGTAATGATTCCAAGTCATTCTCGACACCTCGACCGCGACATATTTTTCCTCACACCATTAACGCAAGTGAAATATCTATCTAGAGTTGGACATTATCACCGCATTTTACAGCGTGCTGTAAAATATCAGGCCACAGCTGCTTTCCAATTGACAATATTTGTACAGAGTTTGATAGTGTTTTGCATTACTGACGAAAGTGTACACCTAACTCCGAAAATATATCGTTGCCGACAAATTACAACACGTACCTGTCGCTTTTCCGACGCCAACCCAAACCGCAGTGAATAACCCAACATGACCTGGTAAAATAAATGCTACAACCGCGACTAAAACTCAACCCAATGTTATGCGAAACTATAAACAATGCAGATGTATATTCGAGCAGCGCTATCTTGTCCCGTTCCGCCCTTATATGCATTTCCAAGGGACTCATAAAAAATCATAGAGTCGCAAAAATGATGACCAAGCTTGTGGAAAACAGTTATACTCGACCACCCAAAGCCGAATGCCATCTCTAGACCATTTATTATCTGGCTGGCAGCAGTATGCTTCCACAACAATCCCCTGAGTCACTCGGTGCAACCGGTCACAGCGATGGAGCAGCGTCAGGAGGCATTGTTATTTCTAATGGAAAACCGCACAGCATGTTGTTGTATCCAGGAGCTGACCTTAAACTCCTAGCGTGCCATTTGCTATGACTCAGATGAACGGTGTGCATCCTTTTCCAGCAGCTGTGTGTGTTTAGGAACTCGTTTCTCCTTTTGGCTCCGTCCCAATCAATTCCAGATGAAATTGGTTACGGTGTCGTCCTAGATACTGTACTATAACCCAGTATAGTGTTCGCTTGCTGCAAGACTGTTGATAAATTGTCAATTTAATTGCCTACCGGTGGAGATGGATGGATGGAGAGGGCGATCATCTTGTTTGGTGTGTTAACCCGCGTTGCTCATCTGTCATTGCACAGAACAAAAAATTAAAAAAAAAAAACACCACCATCAGATGAGACATGACAAAAAGGAGTCTCGCAGATGAAAATTAATGTTTTCAGCTGGGACATTTGCCAACAGTGTGAAATATGTTTGCGCCCCTCTTTGCATCCTCTCCGTATACTCGTATGCATAGTCCTAGTGTGTGCTAGGATGAATTGCACTTTTCCTTCCCCAGAAGTATCTATAGGGAATATGATATCATTTGCAGAAATTCCTGATGAGGATGCAGTTTTATATTTTGTTTACCCGCGGATTTCAGTTTTATGCAGCGAGAGGGGAAAATGGCAAGAAAAGGACACACATTTGCATTTGATGACTCTGCGCCAGAGAAGTAATGAAATTGCAGAATACACTGCACAATCAATAGCACTGGTTGCCACAAGGATTTTTATTTATGAAGACGGCGGCGATGACGAGGACAATGGGGGAAATTGTTTAAAAGTGCAAACAAAAGAATTATGGATGAAGAATGTGCACTTCTGCTGGCGAAATGATATTAAATTTGGAAAATCTCATCATTGAGATTTGGGTAGTTGATGCTGTGAGTCTTCTGTGGTCGCGACGTTGTTGTACGCAACGTCGTACAGGTAGTAAAGATTTGGAGCCTCTTTGATGTTCTACAAACGCCTATAGGCGAAGTATGTGTGCAACTGGTAGCTCATACCTTTCCATCGGGAATGGTTCGTGGTTTGAAGTTTTTTTTAAGTTATTTTAGTACCAACAATTTTAGTGTACATTTACAATTGTCTGTGCCTCTGTTCGATTTTATTTTTAGTTCAATCATCTTGTCCTTTCAGTTGAAATAAAATGGAATAAATAGCTGGCGCAACAGCTCCTACGCCCCTAGGCCTAGCTCCTTAAAGTTTAGTACTAGTCTCCAAATTTTAGGCCGATTCCGAGTGGGCTTCCCAGCAGCTCTCACCCTCTGCGTATTCCCATGCATTTTGCCTATTTCTATTTCGTTCTGTTTCAACAGAGAAAACGATATAAGTGCTTTTGAAGTGGACCCAAACCCCCAAAGCCAGAACCCCGGTCAGAACTTTCGGTGCTGATAACTTTCGATGTTAGATTTTGGTCTGTAGCTCAGCTTTTGTATGAAGCAGAAGGCTGAGTGATGGCTTAAAATATTTACTTAAGATTTCTCTTACTCTGCCTTGATTGAAAATTATTTGAGGAAGAAAAAAATATCTTGTAGTCAAAACCAGAGACAATACTGATACCACTAACTCCGACCGATTTCCCGTTCCTTAGGCTACAAGCTATATTTTTACGGAGTGTTCACGATTTGCTGCGCTAGTATTGTTACATAGAAATTCGTATTGACATATGTTACGAAACTTCAAAAATTACGGCTCACCAACACACTCCCAAAAAATATGAGCCACTTCCGCTGTGGGCAAAGTTGCTGGCAGAGTTCATTTATCCGTTTAATTTGAAATTGTTCGTTACGTGTGAATAATATTTTTTTTTAGGAATAAGTGTGCTTAAAATATTTATGAAAAATTTACAATTTAGATTGGTTGAGGGAAAATAAAAACATTTTGAACAAATTTTCTTCGTTATTTAAAAAAAATTTACAGACGAAATCGAAGTTGATGATATCCAAAAGCGGAAAATACACAACCATGTTTGTCATAATAAATGTTTCTAGTATATAGAACATCAACTTTAGATAGTTTTACTAACCAAACAAATCAAATTATTCGCCTTTTAACAATTTATAATAATTAACCAATAGCGTTCAGTAATGAAAAAATGTGGTATTCCCGAACTCTTTCACATTTCCCCACAGTTGCCGAGGTTGGCAGCATTTATTTTTGCATTTTTTGCATGTCACACGGATTCTTAATTGACATAACACCGATAGGAAAAGAAAATGGCGAATTTGACAACAAAACTGAGGGTGCCAGCGGCAAGAGGATTGTGAGTTGGGGTTCTCAGTATGGTTTGTCTATGGTCAAAACTGCACACAAAAAGTAGGCGTGGCACTTAACAATATATACATATAAAAGTCGCTTTCCGATCTTCCTTTGAACGCCACACGTCGTAAACCGCAATGACTGACCATCGTGCGAATTATAGATACCAACGTTTTTCACAGGTAACAGTCATTTTGCTCTGGTCTCTGCTAAGCTCAAGGCTCTCTCTGCGATTGTAAATTGTTAGTATGCTTGTGTCAGTAGTTAGTAGCAGTGATGTCAGATCGGGGGATTTATCCCTTTTCTTACTTAAAATAAGCTAAAAGGGTCAAATGGATTTTTCAAACCTCATAGTACAAAAAAAGGGATGTTCGCCCTCCTTCTACTACAAATGAAGTCATCAAAGCTAATTTGAGCTACCCAATGAATCCTTTTACATTCGCTTAATAAATCCACACAGAACCACAACATCCATTCTACGAGTAAGTCATCACAGCCCAACTGTCCTCTCTTGTCATATTGCTGGGCACTCAGGATGAGTTATGAATCTGAAAATCGAAATCCTCTGTCAGAATTATTTTTGGGACACCAATCTTGATATGGGTCCATTACTATCTAAATCCTCAGTCAATAGCACGCACACCACTACAATACTGATCCAAAATTATCTCTTCTTTGTTATTGCAGAACTTCATCTACAGCAACAGACCGACCAGACAATGTCCTACTATGAGGAATCACTCGAACGGGAGATGCTGTCCTATTGTAATCATCACAAATTCACCAAAAGGATTTGATAGAGAAAAATAAAAACGAATCGTACATTATACAAAAAGCGAACTAGAAGAAACAGCAAAAAAAAAAGGAAGAGATTCGAAAAGATCCAACTTAAATTATATAGCAAAACGGAAACAAAAACGATACCAAATACTTTCCTCCCCCTCCTCCTTCTCCAGCTCCTCATCCTGCTCAACTCAAATATGCTCCTTATAAGTGCTTTAGCTTTGGGTCTGGTCGAGACGACCAGTCCCAATATCGCCGGCAGTAGCACTCACATTGGTGGCTTTAGTGTGACGAATGGCGGCGCTGGTGGTGGCGGCGGTATAGCGGACACTGTGATAGGATCCATTCCGACATCGGCCCATTCGTCGGGCACATCGATTGCACACGCCACCGCGAATGGTGGTGGATCGACAATACCATGGGACAACAATGGAACATTACGGTCAGCGGGTCCTGGCGATTGGTCCATCGAACAGTGTCTCATCTGGCAGCGACCTCATCATCTGTACTTTCAGCTGGGCAACGCTTTCTTTTTTATGGCCTTCCTGGCACCGCACGGACCCTTTGGAATGCTGTGGCTGCGATCGGTCATGGTCGTCGGATGTGTTCTAATGGGAATGTATGGATGGCTGATTGAGTGCACACCAGACGTGGTGCTGTGGTCGGGACTGTTTCTAGGAGTTAATCTAATTTATCTGATAGTGCTGTTGTGTCGACTGCGACCGGTGCGGTTCGAAAAGGAGATCGAAGCGGTAAGCTTTTTTTTAACTTTTTTTTTTAAATTGTCACTATACGAGTAAGTCTGTAGTGTTTTTATAAATTTAACCCACGAAACCACCAAGTGAGGTATTCAAGGGATGTTAACCCTTGTCGGCTGTGTCACTGAACTCTACTTGCTGACTGTACTGTTAGTTTATTAGTTAAAAGTAGGTATCCACTGTCTCTCTGAACGTGTGCAGAGGAACTGCGATAGACCAGTGTTATTAGCACTCTCTCTTCATTTATCCCACGAAGCGTGGTCACTTTTCAATTTTTTCCCTTTTCACCATACTCAAATTCCCTTTTAAAATCCCACGATACTTTTTTGCGTCAGAATCCAGTTTTTTAAAGTAAAATTTGTATTAGGGTAAAACTATACAATACGTGGGGCGTATTTTGAATCTTCCCTAAAAGAAAATAACAAACAAAGATGCTAGTTCTTTTATTAAATAGAAAATTGACAGTCTTTTTTCACAGATTTGGCAATTTCATTTGTAGAAAAATATGTTGGCATATATTATATATATTTTTAAAAAAAAGTTCAAGTGGGGCGTTTTGTAAGGATAAAGTAGGAACAAATATTATAAATAATTAAGTAAATAAGTAGAAGCTGTTGCAATTGGGTATGTAGTACATAGTACAACCAACCCTGACAAGATATACACTGAATCCAGTCTTCTGTAGAAACGGTCTTGTGGTAATTCTCAGTACTTTTCGTTTTCTTTATTTTTTTTCTGTTCAACATTTTTTTTTCGCTTTTGCATGTTTTCTAATGAGTGTTATATGTCAATACATTACTGGGGTGTTTTGTAAATTTCTGAACGCAAAACGCCCCAGCGAAAGTAAAGGAACCCGACCTGATTTAAAAAAATTAACAAACACGAACTAAAAAACCAATTTTATGTACTTTGTAAATATATATATCATTTTAATATAATGTACATAGTTTCTAAAAAAAATTAATTTTTACTCTACTCGTCGCAATATGTTTTGGCACCAACATCTTTTTTTGTAATTTTTTTCTGGACAAAGCACAGAGAACACTACCACTCAATAACACAGTTGGCGAACGCTTGAAACTTGTTTGAACAGGTTTGGTCGTTATTGCATAACAACATCTGTGTGCGGGCCAGACTACTGGGGCGTTTTGTATAGTTTTACCCTACACGTAAAAAAAATCACGTTAAATTAACCTTTAGTATAAAAACCCTCAGTTTGAGAATTGCCCCGAAATTCAAAGCAGAAGACGTCTTGATTTTTTTTTTGACATGGTATCAACCACTTTATCTGGATCCACATTAATATCCGAATGAACATATATGGTAGCAAGTGAGCATAATCTTGCATTCCCCATAGCGCTTCGGGACACAGTTTTAATCCTTTTTATAGTTGAAAAGGTTCTTTCAACACTAGGTGGTGGTCACTGGAAGCGTGGCCCACCGTCAGTTAGAAGTTTATACCTCAAGAGTAAGTGTTGTCACATAATATCAAGCAATTTCAAAACTTCGGTAGAAGGATCACTCGACGATATTTTTTCGCACCAAAGAATGTAGGTCTCACACTGCTATGATTATTTTTTGTTACTACAAAATTTTGATAAAAGACGATTTACATGAGCTGTTTTTTATGGACATTCAGTGTTGATAATCATGGTAAAATACAAGTGTTTTGATAGAATTTCACCAAAAAGTTATAGTTTGAATGATTTTTTGCTAGATTTCTGAAAATCCCAGGAGTTGGTGCTTTTTGCCTTTATCCCACGGAAGGCTTATCGGACATCGAAATTCCCACAAAAAGGGATAAATCTCACTTCTAGTCTAGAGCCAATGCTACTTATTCTTTCCTTTTCTTTCTGCATCATGTTTTCACTTGTCGTCCCACTCTTCCCAGTTTTTCATTAGATCAAAAGGGTTTTTTCTATGGAAAGTCTTACTTTTTCAATATGGAGAAAGTGTCTGTTGCGACCAGTTCGACATTTAACTGTACCTCATTGCACTATAAGGCACATCCACTCGTGGGTAGTGGATTTTTCCTGAAAATATTATTGACACTGACGACCCAAATCAATTGATTAGACAAGTGCACTTGATATGTAGATTTGATGTCTCTTTAGTTTCAAGTATGTGGACAGTTTTGTTTTTTAATTTTTTTTTTCAAAAACTGAGCAAGGGGTCCTACGTTTGACATGCGGGAAAGAATATTCAAAAATTTCCTCACTAAATGCGATTCAATTGCAGAAATAAAGTCAATAAAATATAGCATCCTACACTAAAGATTAACTAACAAAATTAGCTTCTTTAAGTTTGACGCATTGCCCGATTTTGGCAAGCAAATCGTTTGGTCTTAAGTTGATTAACTGTATTTTCCCTGTGATTGCAGAGTTGATGCACTCGTTAATAACCTCGTACATTAGACCCTGCATCGGATGTTAACCAACTCTTTGAACACACTCGGCAGAGTGTGTTCAAAGAGTTGTTAGAGCTACTGCGAAATGCACCCTAAATGTGCATGACTCAAGAAGCAGCGAAAGCGACCAGAATCAGAACTCGACTGTATAGAAGGAAAAACGCCCAGAAGAATAAGTTCGAAGTTGGACGTCTTAATCTGGAGTAGCTGTAGAGTATAGAAAGCGTCAGAGACCAGTAGCTGTCCCAATAACGCTTAAATAAATACAAGTTAACGCAATAGGTTCGTATAGGTACTCTAGACCAGCTTCTGAAAACAATTCGTTTTGTGTGAGTTCTATTATTTGGGGCGAACAATTTTATGCCGATGCCGAAACGCTGAATTGAGAATATCTTTCATGATGTTTGTCAGACCCTAAAATGAAATTTTCGGGATCGATCCTGAGATCCCTCTCTCAGTTGTCCAGCACACTTACACTGTTCCATTTCTAGACCCAATATCACAAGGTCAGGAAAGACGTAGCCTGTAAGTAAATAAGTAAGTAAAGTAGTAATTTTATTCATAAACATAAATTCATTAATTTTTAAAATAATTTACAATAAACTTTGGCTATTGCCGTCAGCCGTAAATTATTGTAAAAATTAATGAATTTATGTTTATGAATAAAATTACTACTTTACGTAGCCTGTATAACATACAATTCTCCTACTGAGGCCTATCATTGAAAAATCTACGAAAATAAAGTCGAGACTTACCTCCTTTTAATCGGACTTCAAAACCGCATTTACTGCATATTTCGGCAAAGGCTATGACTGCATTCAAGATCCCGGAAAAATTGACCTCGTAACACTGGAATATGCCATCCATTATAGCTGATAGAAGGCCCCCTCTACGACAGTGGACCATTTATGAATATTTGAGACTTGCCCGCTGTCCTGGTGTAAGAAATAAATAAAAATGGAAACTAAATGTCAAGACCAAGGTGTACCACCCCATTCAACAATTAATCTTCTTTGACACTGATACAGCCTCTAGTCCAACCGTAAAGGATAGTTGCATTCAATTATCACCTCGTTTAACTGATTTTCGTCTCTACAGCCCTTAAGTTATATAACTCCACTTTGTAACCAAATCACCACAAGTAAACGCAACTTTATACGAACATATTGGTCTTAATATTTAATGCGGTAATTGCGTCAATAGGAAACACGTCATAACAAGTAACAAGGGCTAAGGCGGAATTACTATGACTATGACCGCAACCGCAGCAAGGTCGTTTAATATTAAACACCAGCGTGATCCGACCCCCCACTTCTGAAAGGATTTTTCAATAAATAATTGAAAAACAAAACGACAGCCCCACAGTGACCATCATTTAACTTCGTTCCAACTATGGTTAAGGATGATAGAAAAAAACCCACTCACATGCAGATCAAAATTAGCCTCAACTGCACAAGTGGCAAAACGGAATATAAATCGAAAAGCAGATGAGCATTAAACATGCATATTTGAGAATCATAAAGCAAATATCACCCGAACCCGCAGTCAGAGCGGGAATCAGATAAAGTTTCCGTATTCCCTGGACTCTTGGTTGGCGTGATGCCAACCCCCTCCTATTGACCTAGAAACTAATAAAATAACCTCCCCCGAAACGTATACACAACTTTATATAGCCCGTCCAAGTATATATGAGGTATGCTGCCTTAGCATTAACAAAGTTAGAGGTTGCTTATGTCAGAAGCAGCATAGAACCCCACCCCTACATTCAGCCTGTCACATCGCACAACCGACACAGAAGCAACGCGGCGAATTCCCGTGGTGGTTTATAAATAAAATATCAAAAAAAAAAAAAAAACCCTGAGCTTCTTAAGCCAACGAATGGGGCTGTGCCCGTTGGTAGGTGTTGCGGAGACCAGGCAGACACTGAGTTCGCTGGGGCTGGGCACAGGGAGGCCGCAGTAATTCAAACTAAAATTTTACGCTTCGTTTTATAAATTTTACTTTCCTTTTACGCCGTAGCAGGGTAGGCCTGTGTGTAGGCACAACTGAAAGGGTTTGAGTTTGGGTGGGTGGTCTCCTTCGATCTACCCCAAAGAATCCACGCCGCCGTGTTAGTTAGTCCCATAGTCGTTGCCGTGTCGTCTTGTTAGCACGTTTCTCGTTTCGTTGTTTTCCGTTTGCCGGCTACTTACCGATGACTTTGTGCAATGAATTTTAATCCTACTCTCTGTTTGCCGTCCCTTTATTTTTGCAAAATGCAATTTAATTTGTTGATTCAGAAAGTTTTTCTTTTCACTTGCTTGCTTGGTATTTTTCGCCTCTTGTTTCTGTTGTTCACTGTAGGCTGCGCCGCATGGGAGGGGTGAGCCTGTGACTATATGACTAGGACAGGCAGCTACAGGCACTTTGCCTGTGGAGTTGGGATGACTTCATTGCGAGGGCATTATTATGATCAATGAGCACTGTGGAAGTGGGGCGGTAGGGCGGTGGGTATACTCGTATAGTAAGTAGTTTGGTATTTTATATTCAATTCACTCAACGTAATTGGAAAATACAGGCGTCCTGTTGCGCAGCAATGTGCAAATGGATGTTATTGGGAAGACGCCCTTAATGAGGTTACATATCCCACGGTCTAGAAAATGAAAAGCATCCATTAGAAAGGGTTAAAAACGACGATGGGGGAGCGCTTTCCCTAGGAGAGTGTGACAACAGCTTTAGGGGTTGTCACATATACTTTGCTTGTTTAGTACGAATATGTTTTCTTCATTCGCTGTTCGCCGGTTTGTTTTCCAGTTTGTTGAGACTTTTCCGTTAAAAGGGGATATTATGTTTCTATTGTTGGCTAATCCAGTGAATATTTATGTTCGTATTTTTGCCATGCAATATTAAACATTGACAACGAATATGGGTTCTGATGCTTGTATTACTTTCCGGGTAAAGATTTTCTAGTGAAGTTGGATGACTATGACTACAGTTCAAAAACTTTTTTGATCATCGTTTCAAAACGATAAATTCATAGAAGTAACTGTACCTATTGAATGGAACAAAAATGACTGGCGTTAGCACAAAACAAAAAAATCTTTTAAAATCTTCTAGTGAAACTTATAACTTGCTACAGACTCAATAAGTTTTTGTAAAGCATCAAACAAATTAATGAAAATGCAGTACCTAGGCTTGATTTATCCTCCTTAATTCTGTGAACAACATACAGACAAATTACGAACACTCGCGGTACACGACCTGTAAGGCTGTCCTATTTTCTTGGAAACAGTGTGAATAACTATCGGAAGCACAAAGCTAAATAAACCGTTCAAAGTTAATAGGCAAATTAAATAATCACTAAATCTAACAAACAATAAATAAATAAATTGTTGTCGCAAAAGGTCCGTAGTGACCCTTGTGTGTTTTTTTTTATTTTCTGGACAAATGAAATGGATCTACAGTTTTACGCCGAGTTCAAACGGCTAATTAAAAACCTCTTTCATGACAATTATACTGTCGGATGTTTGTCAGACTTGCGCGAGGGGTGGTGCAGTGAAAAATAAAGTGCACGACTGGGTCGAACGTAACTTTCTCGTTCATCAAAAGTATTAATGTAATTGGAGTGGGAGTATTGTGTAAGCTCCGAGTTGTTGGACATATATTTTTAGGGTGCATATTCAATATGGTTGAAAAAAAAACTAGGGAAAACTATATTTTTCAAAAATGACTTTTTTCAAAAATCCATTTTACGATTTTGTTACAATCGTATGGACCGTTTTCGAGATATGTCCAAATTTCAAAAGTACCGTTACTCGATTTTTTAGCGGAAAACTGAGTATGCAGTTATATTTACCTCACCTACTTAAGCTTAAATATCCATTTTTGTTGAAATCGTTAGAGCTGTTTTCGAACAAATCAAACTTGTATGAACATTTTTTATGGGAAGTACCATTAATATTGAGGTTACCATGCAAAAAAAAAACGGCCCCGAACTGTGAGCCCCCCCAACCTTTAAATCCGAAGTTTGAACGAAATCCGTTCAGCCGCTTAGGCTGTAGGCCTCGGGACATACAGACAGACAGACAGACGGACAGAAATTTGCGACCCACTTTTTTGAGTTCGCCTATCATCGTAATGTCAGAATTGATTAACATCTCGAGTTCGAAATTTTGTTCGAATACAATATCTTTCTCTTACTACGTAATGGAGAAAGTTAAAAACCTTAAGATGAAATTTGGGCTTTTTCGGGGATCAAAACTAGACCCCCCGCTTAGTATTCCAACACACTAACCACTGAGCCACTGCGCCACTTTTAAAAGAGGAGATGACCCCCATCATTTGTGAACCATTCGGATTGGCGTCAAATTTATGTAAATCAGAAAAAAGGGTTAATCCTCAAAACTGTAGCTGCATTTTCTTACTCAAGTGATCAAAGAAGACCTTTTTCTTAGTTTCATTTAGGAGGCCTAAGAACACATCGGATTGAAAATTTCAACCTAATAACTGACTGCCAGGCGGGGTAAAAAATGGCAAACGGCTATTAACTGCAAAAAAATTATTAACTTTTGGGAATGAGTTTCGATCACTTCTGGGATAAAATGCTCTTTTTGGGCCGATTGTGAAGTACGGTATTGACTGAGTCGAGCTCTAAAGCTCTTTAGTCTTTACATTTGACTCTTTTGAACTTTAGGAATATACGATTTGACTTGAGGTGGTGAATAATTAATATTTAAATGTGTTGGCTCAACAACAGGGGCCCAACGGTATACAGTGTTTGTTTTTCTAAAATCTATTTACATAAATTGTAGCTGCCTCCTCGAATTCACACTCGTAGTATGCATAGTTGTCTGGGTTGACCTCAAGGTGTTCAGTTCCGGGTGTTGATGTTCTTTTAGCTCTTTAGTCAATATCACGCAGAAAAATCACTTATTTAAAATTAACCAACTTTCGGTTAAAAACTACGAAGTAATACTATTAATATAGCTCCTACAGAGTTATTGGATTACAAACAACCGATTCAACTTGTTTAAGGAAACTGGGTTGAAAATAACCGATTTTTCAATTTCCCCCAAATTTTCTCGTTCGTTAATAACAAACTAGCTCTGTAGCTTTTAACCAACTGGTTGATATTAATCAAGAAACTTGATTGATAAAAACTAAGTATAGTTTTTTATCAGGATGCATTTAACCTTTTCATCTCGGTAGTTTTTAACAACGAATACTCGTTTTTTCTCAACAGAAACTTTGTTAATTTTAATCAATGTTTTTTTAACCGATCACTCGGTTAGAGCCAATTTTTGAGTGTGTAGGATTAGGATGCAGTTGTTATATATGGTCCATATAGGCACTTCTCCACCCCTTTCCAGACACACATTGAAAGTGCACAAGCTTCAGTGATGAGTCCCATAGAGAAGACTGTGAAATGAAATTATATGCACTGCCACGTAGAACGACCAATTAAGAGCTCCAGGACTTTAACTTTCTTGAAATTTTCCAAAGTTATGAACACACACTTATACTCATCGTCACGCTGTTGCTTCTCATTTCAATTTTGGCAGTCTAAGACTGCTTTAAAGACAACTGAACTGAAATTGTCCATAGTCTTTAGCCAAAGCCGATAATATTGGGTTGAAAATCCTTAGAAAATATCTACCTATAGGTACACATTTTTTCTTTTGCTGTCTTCTTTCTTTTGCTCTCATGAAAATTAAAAACATGTCCATCGAATCAACTTGCAAAATGCAAACAGACAAAGTCGGTGTTAATATAAACAAACAACCTTTTAAAGCGTTTTCAAATGTCTATAGGTACCTACATTATTTGCCACACTTTTCCGTGAATGCCCCTAATTGGTTGGTTGTCATTTGCACCAAGCCTTCGTTGTAGCTATCTCTAAAACAAAACGCAAATAACTCTATATTTGATTATTCCCCACGGTATATACGCAACTCAAATATCAACAATCGACATCCTTAAAGTTGTTCTCTTGAAATCCTGCTCCTAGCAAATTAAGCAACAAACTGAAATAAATGCAAATATTTGCCGCTCAATTTGCTAAGCAGAAAGTAAACTTCTTTTGAAGGATACATTTTATTTTGAACTTAATTACTTGGCTCAAGATGCTATTGAGGCGAAAATAATAATACACAACAAGACGCTCTCACACCGCCGCCGACCGCGTGGAGTTTCTTTTAATCTCACGAACGCTATGCACATATGACTAATTGAGGAGAATAAGTTATCCTCGCCTTAGCAAGCTCATGACAAGTAAACACACGAATGGGGAGGGGAAAATGGCATCATTCCTTCTGCGTGAAAAGAAGGTGAAGATTAAGGAAAAAGGATTCAAGCAAATATGTGAGAGGAACGGGTATATCATTGAAATAAATGAGCCAAATACGACTGAGAAAAGTACACACGAATTATGGCAGGTTTATGTGTATGTAGCCGGGCTTAAGCATCATCAAAAAAGTATGTGTACGTACGAGTGCCGTTGCAAAGTGGATTAAATTCTGTGGAAGTGTAACGCTACATGTAACCCAATTGCTATCTGGGTTTCAAAAGATGTTCACTGGGAAGGAGAGTGGTTGTTAACTGAAAAGGTATTCGTCTTTAAATAGTGATGGAAATTTCAAATGCAGCCCCACCTTTGTGAATTTTTACCCACAAATTAAAGTGTCTCAAGGGTCTCACACGCGAAACAATTTGTTTGTTTGTGAACATTGAAAAAAAGTCCCCATTAGTCACATCTCACATGTATAGTGTTTCTCATTTTTTCGAAAGTAAGGAATTTCAAAATTAAATAAATCACGTAAACATAATGAGATTCTCCATGTTTTTGGCTTTACTGAAAAGAGCTTTCCTATCCAGTGATGCAGGACTTTAGAAGCAGGTTATCCCACGGTTATATCCAAAAAATCCCTTTTATCCCTCGGCAAAATATAAAAAATCCCACATTTATCCCAAGAAATATTAAATTAAAAAAAAACATGTATTTCATTAAATTCAGTCTTGTTTATTGTTATCTCATTAGTATGTGTGCGGTGAGTTGAGATTTTCATCATAGATATGTCAGTTTACGAAACAGTGCCCATGTTCTGTAACTCATGCGATAACTTTTCGCATTGAAAACTTAGGAACAAAACATTCCGCTGTTTATCGCATCTGGAAAATATTGGAGTTCTCTAACTCTATGCGAAAAGTATTCTGTAGTAACTTTTAATTTCATGGGAATTTTGGAAATATTTCCCAAAGCTGTCAAAATACTGCAAAACAAAACAAAACAATACAAATTTAAAACGATTTTCAGTATCGTTGTTTTTAAAAATGTTTAGCTCTTCACTAATTTTGGGTGAAGAATACGATAGGCGTAACATGTTACGGATTGAAAGGCATGTACTAAGAGATAGGATAAACCCTTTTGAAATGCCGGAAGCAAGATTTCGGGATTTGTATCGTTTTTCCCGTGGTTCAGCTCGGATACTTATTGACGAGCTAAGTCCACATTTGTGCAAAGGGCAAAGAAATACATTTATTCCAATCCCGATTCGGGTCTGTGCTGCATTACATTTTTTTGCAACTGGGTCCTTTCAGAGAGATGTGGGCCATTATTTTCCTACCATAGTAGGACTATGGTTTCGGAAGTGGGTGATGTTTTGCAAAACAAAATTATGTCCAAATACATCAAGTTTCCAACCCATCAGGAATACAGTGAGATAAGCCAAAAGTTAGTACACGGCTTACATCTTTTATCAATCAATTGTTCACGAAATTCAATTAGATTTAAAGAAATGACTGGATTCCCAGCGATTATTGGAGTAGTAGATTGTACCCACGTTCGGATTAAGAGAATTAAGCAAGACGTAGAAAATTGCTACTTTAAACCGTAAGGGTTACCATTCCAAGAATATACAATTGGTAATTGTAATGTGACATTTCTGATAATTTAACAATAAAAACTATGTTCGTGCCCTCATTTCAGATATGTGATTATAATCTAAAGATTTTAGGAGGATTTGCAAGGTTTGGTGGAGCTGCTCATGATGCATACGTGTGAGAAGCATCACAAATAAACGGAATATTGGAAAGCGCTATGAAATGAATTTTTCTGTTTTAATACTTTATAACCGCAAGCTTTGAGTTTCGTGATAAAATTCGACAGTTGAATTCAATATTTTATCGCTATTGATAGTTACGGAACCTGAATATATCACAAATTTCGGGGGGTTTCATATCGAAATGTTCCATGTGATATAGTTTTCGATTCACACAGTTACAGAACGCGTCATGTGATATTAGGGCATTTTGTTTCAATTCATATCGTTTTAATGATAGATATATCGATGCCTATAAATCATGAACCAATCCCCATACAAAGACCGTATGTACATCCAAAACTTGCTATTGACGTCACCTTTCATAGAAAACGGTGGGCGTTACAGAGCCACGTTAACCGACTTTTTTTTTTATTGAAATTGAGGAATGGATTTGGACGACCTCTGGTTCATGCAGGATGGCGCGCCATGCCACACAGCCCATGCCACAATCGATCTTTTGCGCACCAAATTCGCAAATCGTGCTATCAGCCGTCTTGGCGATGTCAATTGGCCGCGTCGGAGCTGCGAGTTGACGCATTTTGACTTTTTTTTTGTAGGGACCGATGTTATGCCAACAATCCAGAAACGATTCAAGCACTTTAGGCCAATATCATCCAAGCAATCTGTGAGCTACAGCCCAAAACCATCAACAAGGTCTTGGAAAATTGGAGCGACAGAATGCGCTACTGCGAAGCCATCCGAGACAGCTACATGAACGACGTTGTGTTCCATAATTCATGGGAATGTTTGTTCTTACTAATAAGGCCATAATACATGGAAAAAATCTGATTTTGTTTATTTTATTGCATTTTTAAAAGGAAACTGGTACTTGGCGCACACCCTGTATATATAAATAGATGAAAGGACAAATGTGCGCCTAGACCTGTTGAGCATTTTTTGACGATTCCTTTTTCCTACACCCAATGAAGAATGAAGTATACAATTTGGTTCAGTCGTTTTCAAGTTTTGAGCATCCGAACCAACCACGAATCGTTTTTATATATACACAAAAATGAGATAGAAGATGTATTTATTTAAATATTTGGGAAAAATAGGACTGGCGCGAATGCAGCGCAATTTAGAAATCCAGCTTGCGATAGTTTTTATAGCAGCTGAGGCCGTGTATCGTAAGCCTTCTTATTGTGAAATGGCAGATAAAAATAAACAAAAATTTGTGGTGGAGAAAGTGCTATTCGCAAAACAAACCTCTGAAAAATTATATTTACATCAACAGGACAACAACACAAACATTTTTGAGAGATGAAACTCTGTCTGCAGAGCCCTGACGTTTAAATTTGGACGCTTTTTTGACAAATGACATGGAGATAAGTAAAGACTCAACTGATGTTAGCATTCAATTGGCTACCGAAAGAATCAAATTTATTCTCTCGCGGCATCGTATTCAACTGACAGATGAACTGAATGGACGCCAGTTTATGGTATGTGGCCCAAAAGCAATTAATAGGAGTACCTGCTGCACCGACGAATTCCTTCCTCGCTAACAATTTCGATTTCGTTCGTTACTTTCAATCTTGTTTCGTTAGTTTGATAGATTCTAACTAGTATAAGCATAGGTATAAGTTACAACAATTAATCGGTTGGGTTTTTTGTGATTATCATTTTCTTTGGATAAAATTTAAATTTCCACATAGGCCTTTCCATTGTGCTTTTCGATGTGGGAAATTCGCACAAAATAGGATTTTTTCCATGATCCCTTAGCACTGTTTCTGAAAACTACTTGCGAAGTCGGAGGCATAAGTTGGATAGAATCAAAATTAACTGGAACAACTCCACGAAATTCTAAACTAGATCTCAAATGACCACCGGCATTATCACACTTCTAAAACACATTTATAAACAATGCTTAAAATTCATTGAATCTGTCATCAATGCAACCATTCACCTCGGTCGACGTCCCCTGATCTAAATAAGTCACATAATCACTGCGGCAAATGACAGATTTTCTAAGACCTATTATAACAGATTTCTCCGTCACCGTGTCGACAAGAATAAGTTTCCATCGCACTGCTTAAAACCATCACAGATTTAGTGCTAATAATCTGACAATAAAAGAGTCAACAGCAGGGACCGCACGATGGGTGAAGCAAATTGAAACAAAACAAATAAAAAATATATATAACAAAACCCATTCAGCAAACAAAAGCGAAATGCAGTCGCTAATGTGCTGGGTATGGGTGATGCTTTCGATTTTGTTTTTCGCCCATTTTCTATGAAAAAATGTGCAAATTCAAGTAGCGACAATAAAAAACAAAACATAAATGGAATCCCGTCACAAATAACAAATACCCAGAGTGGATAACACGATAATGGCCACTTTCATTCTGGATGAGTGGAACAATGGCGGGAAATTTTCCATCAGATTGTCACACAGAATGACTGGTGCATCTCTCTATTGTTGCTGGCAATGGAATATGCATTCAAAAGATTTGTTTTCATCGGTGAAAATGCAATTCACAGAATTGACAACGACGCGGAGAGAAGTTGGCTCAGTGGAACCATTAAACTGATTTTTATGTACAGCCTGCGCCTACAAGCAGCTGAAGAGGAAAAAAGTGCTCTGCGGGTAGATTTTTTTGTTTAAAAAAGGCCCACCATTTCGCTGATGAAGCAGTTCCCAAAGGGAACTAAAAGTAAAACGAGTATTGGACGAAATAGACAATCAAATCAAAACATACTAAGCCTCGTCCTGTACCTCTGCTAATTGAGAGGCTTTCTAACTTTTCACTCATTCAAAGTTCCGGAAACACGGGATCAGCCCTTCGAAAATATTTGCACTACCATATGTGACGGCTAAGAGCTGAAAACAATATGCGCTACCCATCCACTCTGTCACGACTTACTTTACGTCGGTTCAAACTGAGAGTGCTTTTAACCCCAAATTGAAAAGTTAACCATATCCCCCAGGACATGAAACGATAAATAAAATTCATAACAGACGATTGCCAGCAAGGGCCTTCCACCCAGCCCTCTTGAAAATGAAATGCAATTTCGTTCGCAGGAAAATCAAATTCGTATCGATATTGCAACCGTCTTGCCCACCACCAAAACCCAGTTTGCATTGAACTGAATTTTCGAAAACCACTTCACCGTTCTCTTGTACACCCCTAAAAAGACTTTGTTCGTCGGATGGCCTGATATAGGAAGCTCCTTTCAATTGCACTCCTCCGTTGGCAAGTGTATACAGTGGCCCGCATATATATCCGTACATCAGCACCAGCCAAGGACTCACTTCCGGAGTCGAATGCATTTTTCGGGGTAATAACATTGTTTTCTAACAATGAAACGAAAGGAAACTAAGCACCACTTAAGAGGTCCTTCGGGCGTTC
Source organism: Cheilosia variabilis (assembly GCA_951230905.1). Lineage (NCBI taxonomy): Eukaryota > Metazoa > Arthropoda > Insecta > Diptera > Syrphidae > Cheilosia > Cheilosia variabilis. The sequence continues at coordinate 48,809,233 of OX579677.1, forward strand.
GAGCGGGGTGAGACACCAACAAACTCCCTCCGCACTGCGATAAGTCCATTTATTTTATACTCAACTACGTGGAATTTGTGTATACCTACTCCTACTGGAATTTAAATAAGAAAAGTGAGCAAAAAAAAATCCCTGAAATACTCCATTGATCTAGTTTTTAAGGCTATGAAATACTCGAACATGCATCCTTCCAGCTTTAATGGGCTTCAAGTTTGAATAATGTTTTCCACTTGGCGGAACAGTTTTTGACCTCAATTCGGTTTTGGGTGCAGGGTGTTCCGACTCGGGAATGTCTCATCTTGGGGGAGTTAAATTGCGTATAGCCTCAGGGCGATTGTCTTGGCCAAAGCAAGACCTCGTTCCAATTCGATAAGAAAAACAGTACAAAGTTGCTTTGAACAGATGAAGGGTGTTTAAATAATAACAGCAATGGGCATATTTCAGAGTCCTTTTTGACAGATTCATCAATTGGATAGGGTTTTAAATCGGTGTTCGAATGGGTGGTTTTGGCAGTTTCTCATATATGACATGTCAATATAATATACGTCCTGTTTTTTCAAGTCATTCTTAAAAATTTTAGAAAATTTTACTGTCAATCTCCGCAAATTCACATTCTCCCTTTATTTACTAAAAAGGACTCGCCGGGCTTAAGATAAAACAAAGCTTCTTCTATTATCTCTCGTAATACCCTTAAAAGTTGAGTAAATTAAAAACTTTGCAACGTGACTCTCCACAAACACAGTATATCTCAGCCCCAGGACTTCTTTTAAGACAAGATGGAGAAACTCGTGCCCGAGTGTATTTCTTGTCGAAAATATTTACCTCCCTCCACTGCATCTTGTAATCCTATCTAAAGTTTTCACACTCGATTGGTACGTGCATGATACAGGTGCACATCAGGGAATGCCATTCATGTGCAAATCTATCTCATGCAAAATGCAAATACTCCTTCAGAACGTACTGGGGAATAATATGGCAGTTGCATGTTGCAAAATTATTCTCCACCTACTTTAGTTATGGGCGAGGGGCGAGTGGCAGTGGATATATTATATTCCTTCTTTTGGTACACCTAATTTTCACCTTGGCATATGTGGGGGAAGATGAGGGCTGTTCGCTCGCATCGCATTTAGTGAGCAGTTCCATATTTGATTGGAACTGATGACACACTACTATGATGCAAAAGCACATACATTGGAACCATTGTTAAACAGCACTGTATGCATTTAATATGCATTCGCACGAACTGCAGAGTGACACAGTCGAAGAATATTTTGTGTCGAGAGTGCGCAATTATGAAATATATATACTGGTTGACTATTCGTCTTAAAAATAAAACGTCGGTCCTGGAAACGAGTGTATTGCCCCAACTGCAACTCTATTTTCCCAAGACCCGTCAATGTCAGCTGGCAACTGAAAACTTCATTCGCCTTTGCTAACTCGTAACTCGCATGCTTTTGCGACTGAGATCTGAAACGATGAGGGTCTTACATTGAGTCTTCTTAGTGTTCCGTGGTAGGATCTTACTATATGTGTCACTATGTGACGTCAGTTTTAGGGTTTATACAGGAGGCGAGGTATAGACTCGTTTACTACCTCGAAGCTATGTCTTCTGTTCGCACGATCCGCTACTTTGCAGTTTTAAGAAATTATAGCCCCAGTTGTTGGCTTGTAGAGTTTCGTGCAAAGCCGATTTAACAAAAATTCATATGACTGTAGGTGTACTTGCCATCCGATGACTCCTCCAGCTGAGGTGGAAATGAGCCTCATCGCTCATTATGATTTTGGTTGTGCGCGAGGCACGGCGTCTGGTGGATGTTTCCGGCGACAGCTCGACATCCTCGTCAACAGCAGTGATATTCTCGCCACAACGGGCGCTCCGGGGCCGGCCACTCTTGGCAACGTCTCGTGTGGTCCCATACTCTTCAAGGTTGGTGGCCAAACGGCGCAGTGTTTGCGCAGTCGGTGTCGGACGGCCGTGGAATCGGCGACGGAATTCGCGCTGCGCCAACACTACAGACGAATTGATACGCAAAAAAATAGACACGATTATTCTGCGTTCTTGGGGAGTATCGCTCCATGGCTTGTTCACTTGTATTCTACATCTGTCCAGTCCACAAATGTCAAAACAGATTTGACATTAGCGGCCATTTGCAAAAATAAGAGCATCTTCCAATAAGATGATCTCTTTTGGCCCACCTTGTACTTAACCTGACAAGACGAGTTCGATTGTGTTGAATAAACGAGGCATGGATTTGTTTAGCTTACCATACCATAATGATGTCGTATGGGAACTTTTGAGGTTTTCTCTACGATCTATCGTAGTTTGAATATTCGGTCGGTCGTGCAACAACATCCGCACTGATATAAGGTTTATTGGAAAATGTCTTAGGTGTTCAAGGAATATCCTATATTAATTTTTAGAGAGGCTGGCGGAGCAGGTGGGCTGGTTGGTTTGGAGTGGTCTCCGATAAGGTACACTTCGACCAAAAGTAAGTCCATTATGTTGGAACTAAGAGGGTCGCAGTAAATTTGACTATACTTTAGGAAATAACAGCTTTTTTATCAGGCTGTAAATATTTGGCAGTATGTATTTAAATTAATACTTTCCTATAGTGCACTGTTTAACAATTTTTTCGCAGAAACTCTGTTCTGCTAATATAGAAAATCTTTGAATAATTTTTGAACCCTTAAGCAAAATAAGGTTGCCCACCTTAGAAAGACAGGGCTTCGCGGATTGACACATTTGAAATTGGGACGTCACATGTATCCTCAATCCAATCCATTAGGCTTGACATACTTCGATATTGAAAACCGGCTCTAGCTCCAAGCTTCAACTTGTTATCATTCCAAGGCCGACGCAATCAAATGACTAATCGGGAACTGGGCCTCCCAAAAATTGTCTCATTGATTTAGTTCATCTGGAACCTAGGTTAAGCAGCACATATCAGCTGGAGAATATTTTGCCTTAGATAAGCCTACTTCGTGGAATATTTAACTCAGTAAAAAAAGGTCAAAAAACTCTTTGTCTAAGCTGGACGTATTAAAAGGTCTACTGATATGGAATACAACTCAGAATTAAGTGGATCAGAACGCACTGTAACAAAATACTTTCCTGACAAGTCATTTACAGCACAACTTCAAAAATGAATTGAAAGAGATTTAAAAATGATGCCCACTGAAAAAATAGGAAGGACTGACTGAAGGATCTGTAGCTCGCATGCTTCGCCGTTTTCGATGTAGAATTTGACACCTTATTTTGCGACATAAATATATCTAATAGTGGCGCAGGGTGAAAGAAATTGCAAAGCACTTGTTGCGGAACCGTTTATACAGGACTACGTCATGCACACGTCTTGCCTTCGACTTTGTCTTTTAGTACCTATACATGTTTCCAGTACGTGTAAATGCAAACCGAAGTGTTTTAGGTACCTAATCTGTAGGAACAGCTGGTACAGATCTTCATTCATGCACTTCATGGAGTGTTTACCTTTAAAGCAGCCGGTGAGAAAGCCGGCCAGCTCAATGCGTCTTTTAAAAATTAATTGATTACGGCTGTAGTGAAGCTCGAAGCCGAGTCGGTAATAAATTCTACTAATTCCAAGCCCATCAATTTTCCCAACAACCCCCGATGGGTATTTGTTTCATACTTGCCCACCGCACCGATCTTAACAATACCCATGCAGCTAAAAAAAAATTAATGCGAGATGAATATTGCGTTTAAAATCAACACCCGGCCGGCGGTTTCACAAGAACAGGCCAACATCACCGGCTAAATAAGTTGCTTATCAATATCTATAAACAAACCACTAACCACGTAGCTTCGCTCATTCGCACCTTCCGAGCGATGCATTTGTTTAAGTCGCGCTAATGACTTATGCGTGACTTGTCAATCACCAGACAATTTCGTCATCTGTCAGCTGTCACAAAAAAAACGATTTTAAAAAAGACCACCAGCATATTCCAAAAATAAATTTGAAGCAAAAACAAAATATGCAACTATACCCGTTCCATCCTTGAAACGAAACCCGTGACACCCTCTCATGGAGACCAATTCACCCATAAGGCTCCTTTCGCAACCATCTCATTTATCTTTCAAATGGAATAAACCGGGCCACTGCCTTCACCGTTGTCGTGCCGCCACGGTAAAAGAAAAAAACATAACAGCTCTAAGGTGTTAACAGGAACGTGACACATCGCCCCGATTCGATTATATCAATTTTGCAGAAATTGGATTCGAGGATATGACAATTTAATTATGCCTCCGAGTGCCAATAAGTCAGTGCCCAGGGTCATGAGTGCAGTCGTGAGAGTTCACTTATTTTTTTCATCTTATTTCCTAACCTGCCACTGGCTGGTTTTATATGATGTGCTCTGTCTCTGAAGTCAGTTTACACTTTTACAGGGTAAAACTTGAAAGCATCCCCCGATGCTGCAGGGGAAGGTGATATGAGATGTGACTGCCTGGATTCTTTTGGTTTTGCTGTATCCTTTTTACGTCGTTGTCGAGATTCAAATCCAGTGGATCTTTTGAAAATTCTCTTCGTGGTTAGAATTCGGGACGGTTTTTCCTGTCACGGCGGCGGCAAAGAAGACAGCAAGCCTTCAAATGGTTGCACGCCGTTGAACGGGATGATGGATAAAAAAAACCCTAAGCGACTTTTCACGAGATTTCAACTCTGGATACTGTTTGATGTGTTTCTTGGCAAATCGAAAATCACAATAAAACTATATTTGCGTTTGAGCGACTTTGGTGAACCTACCTGAGCACACTGTTGTGGACTGTGGAGGGCTCTACTCTGCCTGCTCTTCATGTGAGTGCAGAGGAGGTGTGTTTGTTTTTTGATGGGTTCGAGTTTAAGTGGTTTTTGTTTGTATTTTTTAAGGTGGAAAGGACGCAAATTGTGTCAAATTGTCGGCCGCATTCCCAGCATAGTTAAAATGTGCATTCCAAAAATGCCGCCCTCAATGTATGCAATGGTATAATGCATGACTGTACCAAACGCTTGCAAATCGCCCGTAAGGGAATTTTGTCTGCTCTGTGAGGCGATTTGCGCCTAAATGTATGTGATGAGTAGAGGATTGCACTTTGGTACAGTAGTGGTCACATCTGCTGCAATTCATTGGGAATTCAGTTTTCGGCGTAAACAAGGATGAAAAACAGTTTAAGGCTGTATTGTACGAGTATGCGGAACTTATTTTGTACAACATATTTTAAGAATATATGTAGGTGAAAACAAGACATCCCCTTCCACATCTAGAGGCAAATTAATAAAATTTGTTTTTTTATAAATTTTTCTAACAGCCAACTGATATAAATTGTACTCAACAGAACCAAATTCTGGTACAGTCTTAAAGTGTTAACTGTTGACGAATAGGAAATTGACATTTGTGAGAAAAGCAAGAAGGTTTTCACTAATAATTCACGCACTATTTTCGAAGAAGATTTCAATCGATATTTTTCTCAATTTTTCTCTACAGGTAGAGTACTATTGCCCACTTTTTCTGTAATTATATGAAATATATGCTTCTGCATTATATCTGCAATTTGTACAGGGCGACCCATAAACTCAAAGTAAATCTAATTTTTTAAATAAAATTTAAAGTTTAAATTTGATGAGCATTTTATAATTAAAAAAAAAAAGAAAGAATATTAATACATAATGGAAATATTAAGTCCTACAGAAATTATGAGAAAAATGGGAAACATCACTTCTTCGAACCGAGCTACAATTTTTTTTATATTTTTAGATAGGTAAAGTTTTCGGCTACTGTCTGAAATTTGGCTCAACCAAATGTCTTTTGATAAAATTCTTTTTAAACCTCCAACTGCTTCAGATTTGGTTTATTTCAGGCTGTGAAACTGATGGTGATGCTTGTCTGAAAGAATTCAACGCATATATTTATTCAGTTCATTTTGCTCATTGTATAAAAACAAATTTGAGAAGTGTTGTTCGAATGTAGCTGACGCAAGAACCAAACAAAAAGAGGCAGAGTCAAGCTACCAAATATTTATTCAGCCTGTTCACTGCTGACTGTTAAAGGGGTCTTTAGTTACTTAAGCCTTAGGCGGATGTATTGTAACTAGAGTTTGCCCAGTGGTACAAATTCTACCATTACAGTTACCAGGCTTATACAAAACATATTGGAAAACTAATTAGTTATAGCTCATAGCGATGCATCTCTGCACAATTTTCCCCCAAAACAAGAAAATGTGTTGTGTTTAAGTGAGTGAAAGTGGTTCTTTACTACTTGCCTTCGCCTATTAATATATAAGACAAGCACTGCTTTTGAATTGCCAGTTACGCACAAAACATAAAGCTCGGGGCTCTTTGACGAACGTGCGTAAAATCCATCTTCGTCAATCCTATTTTTACGGAGAACTGAAACCACTGATCTACAGATAATAATGATGATTTTATTTCATTGCCTTTCATTTTTATGAAAGAAGTAATATGGATCCCACTGACGATGGGCTCATGATTTTGGGTATGCTGAACTCGAAATAACTTAAACCAAAATACTAGTCGCATAAATCGGTAGATGACATTTCAGTGTTTATAATTTTCGCTACGTAGGAACCTACTTTGGCCGAACCCACATTGAATATTTATGCGAAAGAGATTGAAAATATCCTGTTTGCCCGTAACATATAAACTTAATTCTGCTCAAAAATATTTATTTATTTTATAATATATAATAGAACTTAAATCAACGCATTTTTTCAGGTAAGTTTTATTAAAATGTGCTTTAAATATGTTTCTAGGAGTTTTAAAGTTTCCTGAGCGATTTTTTTTAATAATTACCTACTCAAAACGAGCATACAAACGCCATTAAAGACACATGAAGAAACCGGTCTAAAAAAAATCCAAATAAAAGGAATCGGTGCCTATACCACGTCAAAAAAACAAAACATTGTGTTTTTACAAAACTGTTAAGCTTGGTCTAACTGCATCCGAATTGTTAGGTTTATTAGAAACATGTATATTGTTATACATAAAAAGAACGACTGCACACATATGGTGGAGATTATTTAATGGCATATGAAGCAGCACTATTTTCTTTTTATATTGCCTAACAATTTATAGGTAGCACAGTAGCAGTACTAATTTTGAGTATCAGCCACAAGTTTAAGAAGAAGCGCAGTAACAAAACTGTGAATAGAAATCACGTTATTATGACCCTCAATACAGCTGTGGCAACAAGTTAGAATGATTATTAGAAATTTCAGATAGAGCTCTTATTACTTACTTTAAATGTAACATTCACACTAATTTATTTGTAGGTCACAATAGCTAGAAAAATGTCACCATTATGAGTTCGTAATACATACTAAAATTCGACACTACGATTAACAGAATCGTTCTAAGAGCATTATATATATATATCATACTTAATCACTTTTAGCATTGGCATCAAAATTATTTATGTGTAGATCACAATAGCTAGTTTCACAAAAAAAAATAATTTAAGTTGAACTCTTAAAATTCATGTAGGTAATTATTGCGTTGAGATTATCTGTGTCACTTTTGTGTTAGGTATGCTAAATTACACATTAAAAGGATTGTATCCCTAGCCGAGTGCAGAATTTAGAACTTCTTGGAAATTTGCTTCCAATGAATTGGAAGAATTCGTCGGCTACTTTTAGCTTTATACTCTTGATTCAGCACGAGTAAAACCGACTTGTACGTTAAATTCAAACAAAATTAAAAATGCAACAACCGGATCAATACCTTCAACAAATACATTGGGAGTAGCTAAATCCTTATTTACTCAGGGGTCCCTTTATCTATTTCATGAAAACGAAATTCCCTTTGTGATACACTAATTAGGATACACATGACAGAAATAGGTCACTTTCAGTACCGTGTCTATCAAAGGCATTAAATCCCGCCCTCCAAACGACAAAAAAAGTAGGTCGCAGACACACTGTATCCATCATAAAATTGCCACACTCAAAATTGATCCCCTGAGAACAACCGCACATGTCCGATGTCCCACTCTCCCACTCGCGTCACAACAAACAAAAAAACAAATTAATTAACAAAAACAAATAAAAAAAAGACAGGTAATAAATGTGTCGTAAATGTGACTTAAAGCGCTGTCCTGCCGGCTTAGCTTAATTTTGTGTCCTTTGTGCAATCATAAAATCTAACCAAGCTCATAATGAATAGTAACCAAGTCAACGTCAACAAAAAAAAAAAAGGAAAACAAATTTAATTCACAAAAATCGATAGAACGTCCTTTTTACCTTTTTGTCCATCCGTTTACTTTGTGAATAAAATGCGGACGAAAAGGGACGATGTCCACCGGAAGTACCCAAATCCACACCCGTTCGAAAAATGAGACACAATGAAAATTTATGGATTTCGATTGCAATGAAGATAGCCACCGAGATAATACACCAAACAAGAAAAAGGACGGACAAAAGGAGACGTTAGAAAAAAGTCCTAATCTAGCATTATGCTGGAAAAGCGATATAATTTACGATAAGTGCTTCCTATTGTGTCGTTCAATGCTTTTCTTCTTTCGTCTGAAACTAAATTCGACACAAATTCAAAGGATAACAACAATACACCGACGCGGTTGTGTAAAATAGGAAGACGCTGGCGAAATAATCAATAATTTGTGCAGCTGCAGCTATTTATTTGCATTTCAACAGTCGGGATATCAAATCGCTGCAATTTGCGGGTGTGTAATGGAGGTGGGATGTGTATTTTGATAGAAACCAAGCACAAAGTGGTAGTGGTGTGATGTCCTTGAAGAAATTGTTTCTGTTTGTTGCATATTTCTCTATTCAGGTATACGACCGCATTTGTCAGTCGGTGAGCGCCTTTTAAAGCAGACGACACGATGAATCCTTTTCTATCTGTTGGATGTTATTTTGTTTTTTTTATTTCTTTTTATTTGATGTTTTGCTTCTTTTCTTTTTGAACGCTTTCATTCATTGCTGAGAAATTGCAAGACAAAGAGAGTTTGTCTTGTTTGCCAATGTACGGTTGGAAGTAGGTTCTAGGTAGGAAAGTTGCAAAGCTATGATAAGGTTCGTGCAATGACAATGAATTGATTTTCGAAATAAATATACTACAAAATGGGAAAACCTGGTCAAGGATGAGGGAAGCGAATTGTTTTTAAATTAGATATTGACTCACCGTTACTGATTTGCCAGAAGCACTCATAGAATCGAAATTATGCCGAGGTGTGTTTGGCGAAAATGTATCCAACTCAAGCAGATGTGAGGGTTTTTTGTACTGTCCTTTGCATAGTGCGATCTAAGCCAAATTACAAAAGTCATTGGGTTAGGTCTTAAGGGAGATTTTTATCAGATATTTTCAAGCGATCACTCCTGAATATAAACTGTATGTGGCCATCGGGCTTTTCATGAATCTTTCAAAAATGTGTGTCTGATACACTTGGACCACAAAATCCTGATTTTATTTGAAACTTCATAAATTTCTATACAAAAATAATTAAGGGGTTTCTATTTCATTTGGAATTGCGACTGTCTTCAGAACCCGTGGACACAATGGGAATATTTTTTTTAGCAAGTCTTTAGGCAGCATACCAGTACGCTTTATTTTTCTTGAGGCTTTAAAAATGATTGATTTATTAAGGATATTAACAGCAACACGATATTAAATTTGATAACATCGTCAACTTTATTAAAGATCAATTTTGCAGCTTGAGACTTATCCACATCAAATTTTTCGCTCAGTAAAATTCCAAACGAATCTATTTTGTCTCATCTCCGTTATAAGTCATTTAATAATTTAAAAGATAAATACTTTAAATTGGCAGTTGACAGACAAGACCGTGTCCTCTTTGTAGAAGGTCAGACAACCGTTTACATGGCGCCAAGAACAATCAGTGTAATTTCAAACTACTCCTACACATACATAATAATCAGTGGGATATTCCTACATATCTGTAAGGGAATCGCTTGACTCGATAATGCCAAGGTTGTCAGCAGTAAATTTTTGATAGGACATCCATTTAATTAAGATGTGAGCTTGGTGTTGTATGATACTTTAGGAAGTAGTTTGCGGGCACCATTAATCCGGTATTTTTTTACTTAAGATGATTTTGTTAGTGTTTTCTTGCTTTAAGTAAAAAAGTTTGCAGTTTCTGAATGCACAACGTGTAGGTAAGTGGCAGCGTATTTTCCGAAACTCATCTAAGTCAACTATCCTAGTTAAACCATCTCGAACTCATTTGGAATTTAATCTAATTTAGTGCAGTTTAAAAGAGCTCAAGTATATAAATGGCTTAAAAAACTATAAATAAATAAAATGTTGAGGCATCTACAACATTCCACAGACGCGGATATACCTAAGCTTGATTTGAACTCTGAAGTTACCTGCTACATACAAACCATACATATAATATATATATAAAAAAACGTACTTTTATATCGTGCCGGCCAATGGCTATAAACGCAAAATGCATGCGTGCATGCTAAGGTCAATAAAGCACACGCGCTCTATACCTACCGCAGATAGTGTCTACTCAGCAAAAATATAAAACGTTTTCGCCAATCTGATAAAGTGAATATATATGTAACTGCTGCATTATCTTGTCTGTTTCTTTTGTTTATAAAAAAAAACCAGCACGTGTTTAAATATGTAAATACAGTTATTATGGATATTCTGTGACGCTTGTCGAAACAACGCGATCGGAATAATAATTTTCTTGCAATTCATTATCACCGTGCACTGTTTTCGTATGATTACCACACCGTAATATTACATTATTGCAAATGTGCGATTGGGGGCACCGAGGCTCGGGTTGGTGTAAGGAACGCTAAGAGATAGGTGTCATTACCACCCAAGGTGTGTAATGTTTTGTGTCCGACTAGTTTTTCTTTTGACAAATATTGATACTTAGACGACTCTGTGTTCCTAAAAAACCCGACAGTTTCTTAGTCTTTTCTCTATCTAGATACGTGCGGTATGTTCCAAATCGATCGCATATACGATAGGATAGGATATAGATAGGAGCACGGTCGATTACAGTCCATTTCCTTATCATTCCATGCATCCTGCTACAGTACACAGTATTATTTATCAATTTCACTCCCATTCACTTCATAGAGAGTCCCAGAAGGTTGGTTCCGATCGTCTGATGATATCAGCCAGATTCTCACAGATCACCAAATCAAGTAAAGACTCACCTTGTCTATTGTCTTCCCCACATAGTATTTTGTGTAGTTATATACGACCTATAATTAAGTCTTGCTTGCGTGTTTTTGAGGATTCTCTAAAAAAAAAATAAAACGATAGGCGCTTAAGAGCATTTCAAAAAACGATAGAAATCATGCGACAGGGAAAATGTACTTTACGTATTATTATTATGTAAAGGGGGTTGTTGTACTGCGACCTTTTGGTTCTCCTACTCCTACTTCCCGTAACTCCTTTCGTTTTCATCTTCCTACACTCAAAACGTTTAAAAAACAAAGCAGTTTAATTTGCATAGGCTAAGGATCAATTTCAGAGTTCAAGAAACTTTGGCATTGAAGAGCATCACTGATGCTAGATAAAAAATCTGAAAATCTTGTTTTTCCGAAACAAAAAATCTTTTTTTCAAGATTTTGTTCAAAATATAGAAATAGCGAAATATAAAATGCAGTTACTACTAATACAAGAATCGCGTAAATATCTATTAAAAAAATGTTGGCCATAAATTAATGTTAATGCTTTTTGAAATTTTGGAACATATTTGAATTAAATTGACTTAGGATTGCATTGCTTACCTATATTAAGATCATAGAATTTTGGTTCATTAAAGCTCAACAAATCACATATACTATACAATTTTTCCAAAAACAAGTTACATCAGTTATTTTATCAAATTCGTTGAAATTCATGTTTCCTAAGAGTTGAGGAAAACGTTAGTGAGACAGAAAATGTGCATAGGCTCTGTTCGACTAGCATTATAATATAATAATGGAAATAATAGGCTACGTTTTTCTTCAATGGAAAAGGTTTTTTTAATTTGTTGGATTTAATAAGTCTTGATATCAAAAATCTTGAAATTTGATGATTTCGAGGTAAAAAGCTTTGGACATATTTTGGAGCTCAAAAATCTTAAAAAAAAGAAGAGATATCTTGTAATCTGGCATCACTGAGCATCACTCGAGTGTACCTTCTGCAGTCTGCATGTTTGCCGATTTTCTTTTCATTCCTTGGTTATAATTTTAATTTCTATGTGGAGTGTTCCCAAACAAAGTAGCTACAGACGAAACAATTACTTCTGTCTTCTGACACTTTATTTTAGTTAATCGAAATTAATTTATTATAATTATTCTGAAGAAAAAGCTGCACGAAACGAAAATGTCTTCGTTTTTTATTTTTTAATAATTGTTTGGTGTAAAAGCTAAAATGCTAATTATTCTGAAGAAAAAGCCGCACGAAACGAAAATATCTTTCATGTTTGCAGTTGCATGAAAAAAAAAAGCTTCCTATATAATTTTTTTATTTTTGTACAAACAGGAACTTCTTTCGTTTTCGAAGGTAGACATTGTTCGGATGCTAACGAAAACTATTGAAAGTTTTCATTTAAGGAATCCGACCGTTGAACATGTATTTCCTTAGTGACAGACAGTTCTGGCAAGTCCCACTGGATGTCGCAGTTCTATCTGATGGGACACTTTGGATATTTTAAATAGGTTTCTGATATAGACGAAGGTACATCTACGCAGATGCCGTCATTCTGCTTAATCTAACGATGACAGGGCTGCCAAAAAAAGCTCTAAAAGTACTGTCATGATGAAGTTAAATTAAAGGGATTTAATCTGCTATGGTTACACATTCCAACAATGCAAAGCAGTAAAAATATTTGAAGACTAAAACAAAAACGCCTCGTCACTTCCCAAAGAAGGGTACAGCCCATCTTGCATGCACATAGACAGAAGAAATAAAAACACAAGGAAAGTAATTTAATAAAATTTAATTTAATGAGTTTTTTCTTCTATTGCTTGCCCTTTTTTTGTTTTCTAGTCACTCCACTTTTCCCTCTTTTCAATGTTTTTATTAAATTTGTTGGTTAATTTTCTTTTTCCAATTTTCTCTTTTAATTTTTTTTTTTAATTTAAATTCTTACAACAAACACACATGTTTAATACTTTTCTCAACTTACAACACTACTAAACTTAAAACAATAAGACAAAATTTTCAGAATCATAATCATTTCTTGTTCATAAAACACATAAATTTTAATTGTACCCATAAATACACAAAATAGATTTCAAATCAAATTCATACTAAACAATATACTTTTCCATACATACAAACAGTTGAATAAAGTATAAAATAAATAATAAAATAATTTTTTGTTTATCTAAAGTTAATAGGATTTGATTTTGTTGATGAAATTTGCATTAAATTTAAAATTTTAGTTAGTTTTTTTGATTTTTTAATTTTTTTTTTCTGGGGATATAAATAAGGATGAAGGATGATTTTTTTGTATTTTAAATTTAATATCTAGAGTCAGTTTGCATTATAGCTAAATATGTGCTTGTGGGTTGAGAGATATCTTGCTCTCTTATTTTGTTTTCAAAAGTCTTGTGCTTTTGGCTTGATTGGTTTTGATTTATATTTTCAAATAATCGGCTGTTTGAATTTCTCGTAATGATATTCGCCGGCGTAAATATCACAGACACACTCAAAATAATGTTGATATTCCACTTTGGGTTACTATTTTGGTTCTTGAACTCGCTTTCTTTTTGTTTTGTCAATTTGCTTGCTTGAACGTCAAAAAGAATTTGAATTCGGTTTTTCCTCGGTTGGGTGGGAGTTTATAAGTCCTTATTGGTATGTTTTTTTTTTTTTTGTAGATTAGAGATTTTTTTTTATGCCCATCCTGTGGGTTGGTGCGGTTGATTTTTTTTTATCAGACGCTGATTTTCTGAGCCAAATAATTTAAATGCAAGAACGTACAGACCAGAGCTGTTAGATTGCCCATTGCAACTGTCATGTGAATACGACGAAATGCCTTGTGGATGCCTTGATAGTGGGGGCATTTTACAAGATCGCCCTGTTCGAGTTGGCCGACTTCTTGTCCACTGCCGACGGTGATTTCAAACTTGTGCTTCTCACGCATCAGACGGAGTAATGGTGGCGCAAAATACAGACGTACAGTTACTTCGATGACGGCGCAGACTGTCAGGGCGATAACTTGTACGTACGATGAGAATTCCCAGCGTCCGGCTATGACTTTGATGAAGAGAATCAGCGTGAGGATGCTGAGCATTGAGTTCATGGCGAAGTATTTAGGAAACAGAATCTGCTGGCAGAGTCCGAACGTGTGACGTGGCAGCGCAAAGTATAGAGAAAGTCCTGCAAGGAAAAGGGTACATTTTCAAATTAGTTTTGGGGTGGTAGGTATTAGAGGGGATTTTATTTGTTGGGCTATTGCGACAGAGAGGTGGACAGTGGTTGATATAATGGTGCGAAAACTACATATTTTTTGGGGTAGTCAGTTTTTTTTGTAACTACTTTGACAACTTTTGTAAACTAATTGAATTAAGGCGCATATTTATAACAGTGCCATTTTAAAGTTGTCTTTTTTTAATGTGTTTAAACACCCAATTGTTTTTTCTTATAATTATTTTTTCAACTGTCTTAAAAGTGATTTTTACTATTTTTTTTTATATTTTGAAGTGGTAACACTGATTGCAAAAAAAAAAAAAATCTATCCAACCATTGCCCTCTCGAAAAGCTTTCAATCGCCTTCAATTGATTTGGGATGCTCACCTGAGACAAATGTCATCCAAATTTGTGCACCAAAGTGTGTTGCAAATGCGCCGAGATACGCCACTAATGCCCAGCCACTGCGTCTCTTATTGGCATTCATTGCAGCCTCCTCGTTCTCAAGTAAATTTGGATACACGGCCAACAGAACAAATGATAAAATGCCAACCGCTATGACATGAGCGGGCTGTGTTGATTTCCTTAGAACACTGCAAAACAAAAAAGAAGAGAATTACACGTTAAAATTGCATCTAAATATTTTTTGGTTGTGTTTAGAAATTTTAAAAATACTTTTAAATCGCCCTGCGGTAAATCTATTAATGACAACATAACTGAGAGACGGAATTTGTATTTTTTTTTATTTCTTTGTGGTTGCACTCTTGTCTTTGACTGACAAAATGGCCTACGTGCGAAAACGCACTCACGCGTCCATTCGTTTGCATAAGCTCCCAAACAATTTGAATAAAAAAAAAAAAGAGAGAAATAAATGCGAATATACATAAATTAGCACACACGAACAATTTTTAATAACACACTTATTGTATTGGCAATAATCGTTTGGGCTCGAAAGAGAGAGAGCCCTCATTGATTTATGATTTGTATGGCCTCGACTGATGATATTGAGCCAGAGTCAGGTGTCTTAAAGCTCGACTGGGTGTGGAAGGAGTTGAAGTTATTTTTGGTGGCCTGAGGTGGCCCCCACAAGGAAGACTCATAAATTTGACAAGATATTGATTCTTTTTTAATTTTTATAGCAGATAAACTCGCGGTTTGACTGCCCAAATAAAGTGAGCTTTTGATTTTTGCGGCGGCGGAAATTGAAACCATGTTCTATCAGTTGAATTTCAGCTCAAATACCGACTCTAAGTGAAATAGTCTAACTAGTCGTGTGTGAATTGAATTGAATTGAAAATTGAAATCATCACGAAAGGCGACACCGCTAATACCAAATTGCATGCAAACCAAAGTTGAAACTATACAGCGCGGTTTATGTATAGGTATATCTGAATATAAATGCACTGAATCGATGTACGCTCTTTGGAACTCGAAAGTAATTTATTAATCCGTTACTTTTGTAAGTAAAATTGAAAGCTGTTTATTTTTTTGTGTTGCTTTGTTGGTATATCTCTACTGCAAGGTGCAGCAAGCAGCACCCCGAGGACAATCCCTTTACTTTGATAAATTGAGACAAACTTTTATTCAATACTCTTGAGACTGATACATATCTGATTGGGTGCTATTTATCTTGTGCTTCCTCTCGTGACTACATCGAAAATACGGAAAGACAAAACAACAACAGAAAAATATGCTCAACAACGTATTTTCGTCGACAGTAATTTATGGAAATTAATTGGGTACACTTATATTCAATTAATTGTGACAAATCTGCGGAGCTTCTGTGTTAGTAATATCGTACCACAAGGTTGCATTTTGTGGCCTAAATTATTCCCGGTTTTGAGCATTAGAAGCATTAAAATGGACTGCCGCAACGAATACAGTTACTGCAATTTTTCCTGCAGTATTTTATTTTTCATTACAAAATGCAATACAATCACTGCACTCCCCATTCATTGAACAAATTGCTATACCAACAACAGGTTTTTTTTTTTCAATTACTAAAATCATTTACACCGCATTAACAGAGCACACTCATCTCACTCAACGAGAAGGCCCTGCGGTAGTACGTTTTATCTCCATTAAACTGTGTCAATCACGCAATCTTTTCTCATTAGGCTACCGCACACGAGTAATATGACGTATCTCATCACTTTTCCTACCTTCGCCAGGTGGGTTACGAAAAAATAAAAATAAAACCGATGAGATACTGTGAAAAAAATGCACATCATTATCACATGCAAAAGAGTGTTTAACCAGTGTACACAAAGAGTTCTCTTATGATGCGGGTACTACAACTCACAGCGGTCTGAGCTCTGAGAACTGAGATGAACATAATTACAGTAATTTTCAATCAAATTACTGCCATGGTGTATATGCTAATCACGCATGTTTTAAAATGGAAAATCGTTTGTGTGTCGTTTTGCTTCTTGTGATTGCAACCATCGATCGTTGACATCCGTGATTAAGAGCCAAGAGCAGGAAGTTGTTCTCTGTGTGCGTATCTATCTGTAGAGCCGCATGAGCTTCGTTCATAGAAAATAATAACTTCCCTTCACACTTTGATTAATGAAATACGAAATATATCAGCCTTGGTCTACATTCTGGAGATACAAATGTATTGGCGGTTGGCACACGCTCAAAGCACTTCGATTTGTTTATCTTTCTGAATCGATTTTACACAGTTTTCGTAAGAAATTGGTGCGTGTTGCTGACAACTGGAATTGTGTGATGAAGGGGAATGCACTTTGCTTGAAATATTTATAGGTTGGAAGTTTTGGCACACGAAATAGGCGGGATTTTCAAATATATTAGGGGTGCCAAAAGGTTGATGTTGTGGGCCTATATTTTTTTACACAAATTTGTCGAAGGAAAATGACAAAAATTGGTTACACAAATTGGGTCTATATTAGTTCATCAATTAGATTGTAACTCAGAGCCTTCTGTTGCGTAGAGCTAAGGCAAAGATTCTGCAAATGTTCCCCCACAAAAGGATCGCATTTTCTATTATGCTGATTGAAACTAATTTTACTTGATTGCACACCCCAATTTAGTACAAAGTTTCTATTGTTCAAGGTTTTCCCATTTCATTTTCAAATACACATATCTTGCAAATTACCCATAATTTCGTATCGCTACTTCGCGCCTGTCAGTGTTCTTTTTATCGGCTGTCATACCATGTTATCTAAACAAAATGTCTACCCATCGAACGAAGTGCATTCCGAACATTTTGTTAATTACTATGCAACATGAAAACTTCATTCCAGTTGCATAGAGGTAGGTATTTGTGAGCCCATTCGCGAATACAGATAGCTGTATCCACACAAAGTTATCTTCTCTTGGTTGGTTATATATATGAAGTACGTATAACACACGTCAGCTCTCTAGCTCTGCCATTATTGTGTGTAGGTCTTTTCATCGTCTGTATAGCGAAACATGACTTGTAATTACTCTTCAATGCGTATGCATGCGCTTGGTTGGGCTTTCAGATAGGCGAACCATTTCTATGGAATAAATTCACGAACTACCTCATTCGCGAACTCATCACATCACATGACAACCAAATTAACACTTCACGTGACCCGTAACTCGTATTTTTTCCCTTCAATTAAAATTAATCATGAAATTAGCGTGCGGCCAAGTGTTTACTTCTGGCAATGGCCAAAAATTTACCAACAATATTAGAAAATGGCTAACGGCCTTTAAATTGCCATACAAGTCATAGTCATAATGCGTCTATTATCACTATATCTTTACCTCCGCGCACACCCCTTTTCTAGGCCGCACAACCAAAATCACATGACCACCAAAAAAAGAGCGAAAACGAAAACCGATTTAGATAAAGATACTGTCTTCGCCAGTTACACAATAAACTCCTATACACCCGCTTAGTTCATCTTGGTTGGGATTGTGGCGATAGCTCACCATCTAATCATTTTGCCTTATCAATCTTATAATTAGCGCCTAGACGTTCATAAAGCTATGACAAGTCAAAACCTACCTGGGTGAACGTGAGAATTGTCAAGTAGATCCCAGGAGGGGTTGAATTAAATAAAGTAATGAAATTACTTATCAGGCTATTTTTTAATTGTGAAATTGGAATGGTCAAATCGCGGGAAACAATATTTCGAAGCGGGGTCAAATCCGTAAGTCACGATTGTTTATTCGAACATTTTTGGCGCACATCACATGTGTGCGCGATCTAGACAAGTATCTCTAATTAACACTTAAATTGGGGATATCAGTTAACAGCGGATTGGATACGCTTGTGATCAATTTGGATTATGTATGGAAATATATATTAAGAACACATAAACACGGTTTGATTATATATATTTCAAAGACGGTAATCTTGGTCTCCTATAGCGTACGTACGACTACGAGGAGTTATTTTTGAATGAGCGCGATGACATTTTCGGTTTCGTTTTGCCGATAATCCGGTTGGTCGTGCGCTAATGTTTTTCCATAGCGCTTTGCTAATTTGTGGCTCGAAAATGTATAAGTCAAGACGATACAACAAGTCTCAGGTGGAAGGAATGAATTTGATCGAAAATAATTCATGTTTTACCTAAATCGACAAATGTGACTAGAATGTGAATACTCAGAAGGAGTGACTTTTTGCACTCGAGTAAACATAACAAATGGTATTGATATTGAGCAGCTTATGCTGCTTAAGAGGGTACTACAAATATGCTGTTTTCATTTTGAATAGATGTAAGAAAAGTAACGAGTAAATTTTATTTTAGAAGACTACGAAATGGAAAAGATGACTGAAAACCTCTATCATCTAGATAGAAATGCATCATGTAAAGTAACGAGTACTTTTGGTAGTCCGTCACTTGACAAATATTTGGTTCTTAATTGAAGATATAATATACCGAAATAAACGGAAAATTCCTAAAATTCTTGATAAATGACAGTTGCCAGAATATAATCATGGAAAGAACTAACGAGAAGATTTGGACATTTTACAATTTCATTGAAGATTAAAAGCAATAATCAACAAGTTCAGTGGATGAATAACTACTCTTAAAATTACAGCAACTATTGATAAATAAAATTATTAAAAGTAACGAGTGCGTTGCTGGACGAATTTAATTCGCATGCAAAACTCATTGATGACAATTCGAGTATTGATCTAAATATTTTGTAAACTAAAACTCTTCGAATTACTTCAACCGTCAATTGGAACACAATAAGAAAAAGTAGCGAGCTTAGTATTAATGTGTTGAATTTTCCCGCGAAAAAATAAACAAAGCAGTTGTAATTTAACTCGTAGAAAAAACTCAAGAAATAAAGTAACGAATACACCATGTATGTCTATGATTGACTTCAAGATTGAACTACAATTACCGTTTGTATGAAAGTTCCAACAAAAGTTAACTTACAATGTGTCACATCTGACAGCTGGCAACTTAATTTGTGTATTTCAAAAGACAAGTGGACCTTAATCTTTTACAAAAATCAACGTAATCTGTCTTCCCATCCAAGACAGGTGGAATTTGCTAAAAAAAAGATCTCAAACTACATTAAGTGCTTTTATAATCCAGTAGCATGTACAGTGCACTGCAAAATAACTTTTTATAAATATACCTATCTTTCGGAGGAGATCTTCAAAAGAAAATAAAGTATTCACCGGTATTTCCTGTTAAATGTTGCCCATTTTTCCATGTCAACTGGCGTATTATACCCGCCGGCTTATATATCCAGAGCCCTTTTTCTACATGAATGCACGCAAAAACGCCGTGACCTTTTCTTTGAAGCTAAAGAGCTCAAAAATCTTTATCCGATCACTTTCGCATAATTATACAATCTCTTTGCGTTTTCGCAATTTATTTTTAGCTTTTTGCTCTTTCTTTTGCGCGATTTCTCAAAAATTTATTACTTTTAGAGTTCATATTGACACTCTTCACAAGGGAGATCTTTTTTTTTTATCTGAAGGCGAACTTTCAGAGCTAAAAATAGTTTAGGGTTAAAAATAATTTTCAGTTATTTTTAGCATCGATTTTATTCAAATTGCCTTTTTGTACAACGCAGTAGTAATGTGAATAGAAATATCACGCCAATAATACATACGTGTACTTAAATCTTTGCACCCGGCGTATTTTTTATTTTTTTCGTTAATTTTAATCTTTGCACAACTCATAGTTACTCAAGAGACTAGAGTCTAGATCAGAGGTTGGTAATAAATTTCGCAGCAATCAATAATAATGATTAGTGGACAGGGACAAGTGGAAATATCGTTTTAAATGACAGGGAAATCGGTTTAGTGATCCTTTGGCAAAGGAAAATGGTAAATAAATGGATATTTTGCGTCACATTCATTATTCCACCCACAAGACATTTGTTGGCACATAAAATATAATGGAAAATAATATCGCAGCGAGCGTCATTACAGTCAGCCGACCGACATCCGGTTAAATTTAGTTCGAGCGTTTTGTCTTGTTTTTTTTTCTCGAGAGATACTTAAAAAGGTATCTGCATCTTTGTAGGTATCTACAGATAAGATTATGAGCAAGGAAATGACGAAAGAATCAACTTTATGAACATCAACCAGAGGATGGTCTTTTTATGAGTGCATTTTAATGTACCTCCATCTAGGCGTCTTTTATGAGTTCATTAACTTTTTGTCAGAGTGGGTGTGGCTTTTCCTGGAATGCTCTTTAGACACAAGGACAAAGAAACTTATTGCTTAGTAAAAATTGATGTTGTAATGATGATTTGTATCTTTACCTGTAGGTTTTGGATTTTTGAACTCTATACGAAATTTTGGTGATTTTCTGTAAACAGCGCTTTGTTAGCTGTGTGAACACAGCTAAGATATCCTGTTGATATGTGTGTGTTGCAGGTACTGGTGCTGATGATCCTTCGGGTGTTGATGATGATGCTTGATCTCGAGATTCTGTTGAGGCTTTATTTTTAGCCAAAAATGCTGCCATTGGGCAGCCACTTTTTCTGCTTGATCTTCTACTGCTAGGTCTAAATCCGGTATCTGAATCGACCAAAGACTCATCGGAATCTTCCTCGGTTGATGAGAAGTCCTTACTCAGACTTGTGCTACGAACTAGTTGTGTTGACATCTCCTCATCGGTAGAGGGGGACCCTGACACATCATCGCACGTACATCGTTTGTTGAAGTCCTTTTTCGGATTTAAACATCCACCACACTCGTTACAATTTGTACAACAATCATCGTCATTGTTATTATTTATTGCAGCAGCAGCGGCAGCTGCAGCGACGGCACGCTTTTTCAATGTCCTGGCAACCGATTTGCCGACTTTACGCGGCATACCGTTCTCAAATAGGACTTCGATTTGTGAACTCATATCGAACTGTTGCTGTTGGCACATTTTCGTTTCGAATTGTTAAATTTTTGTTCCTTCTATAATCACACACGATCGATGCATACGAACGGAATTAATTTTCACAAAGGAACAAATAACGCACAGATTTGTTTTATTCTCGAAATGGAGGAAAAAATCACTTCAAACACGAAACGGGATTTAATTTTGATTTGGATTTATATTCTCAAGGGATATTGGGAGAAATTGGGACGATCGTTTATACCGACGGTTGTACTTAGCCGTCGTCGTTGTCGTCGTTGTGAGGTTGACTTGCGATATGAATAACTGCAGAGCAAGTTCACAATTTTTATAGAATTTAATTTTCGATTTTTTTTCTCTTCGATGGAAATTTGTGTGGCGTCCTCTCTTTTATTTTTTTCTCTTTTTTCAGCGCCATTTGTCTGACCGCACGCGATCGGTGATTTTCGTTTTCTCTTCTTGTTTGTCTTGTTTTTTCGTGGATCAACCAAAACCAAACGCAAGCTCCATTCGCGGGATTGATTTATGTTTCATTAGAACCCCATTAGTTAGTTAGGTTTATTAAATAAATTTGTATTACATATATAGATAAGCCATTGGCGTTAATGCGCCAGCCATTGTCGACTAGCGAGGGGTAAGTTTCTTTGGGTTTATGACATTTATTATTTCATTTTCCATTGGTTCCTTCCTTAATTTTGCAATTCTTGTAAAAATTCGCGATCGCGATTTGATTCTAGAGAAGGAGGGCGACGTGCATTAAGTACTGTTTAATGTTTGTTTTAGGTAGGTGAGGTATTTCCCAGCATGTCATTCATCGTGGGCAGTAAAGTAAATAGCTTCCTACATCCATTCGAATGTTTGAGTTTGTATTCAACCACAATCGCAAGCAGTACCTCCTATCTATACCTACACGTATATTGCGCAATTTGGTAACGCCACATGCGTTTGTAGTTTCAGTTTGTTTCATTAGCGTCATTTGAAGCGCCACCGCGTTGATTGTTTTATCGGTTATTGTATGAGTCAATTCTTAGAAAAGCTAAGCTGCACCAATGAAATCAGCGAATATAAGGTAGGTAGGTCAGGACGATGGAAATTTTTGTCATAATTTGTAATCTTTTGATGGAATATATTTTTTTAAACATGGTTTATCGGACAATATGTGAGGGTTAGTCATGGTTTTGTTCTTAAATTACACATAAAAAAAGGCAGGTACGTCGGGAGAAAACTGGGGCACGGGACGGAAAAATGACGGCCCCATGTTAGAAAAGTGAAGGAATTCAAAAATAATTTTAAGGGAGGGTAACAGAGTTTGAACTCCTCAGCTAGGTTATTTTTTAAACAAATCAGAGAATTGTTTTGAAGGACCTGTATGGAATATGATTTAATATTTTGGTCATAAATAAGCGTCAATATATCGTTATTTTAAAAGCTATTTTCAGCGTTTACTTCCGTAAGATATTTTTGGCATTTTCGTATAAAATTCAAATCAGCTGCAAATCGGAAATCAAACTCTGAATAATTTAAGTTTTAACGTCAGAAGAGACTTTTTTCCTTTTATATTTTCATTTCATATTTAAAAAATTAAAAAATAAGTTAGGTAGGTACAAATTAAGTATTTTGTTTCGAATTTCGGGACGCCTTATCAAAGCCGGGACCGGAGGGATATGGTATAGAGAAAGAGTTTGAAAAGTTCTTTTTGGTTGATTTGGTAAGTTATAATGGAGAAATATATATCTCAAAAAACAAAATAACCCTTCTTAAAAAATATCAGAGCTAAATCAAAATTCGAAAATACTTATAAGACGCACACGCAGTGTTGCCAGATAAAGAATCTGAAAATCTTGTTTTTCCGAAACAAAAAAATATTTTTTTCAAGATTTTTTTCAAAATATAAAAAGAGCGACATTTTAAATACAATTTTGAAGTACTCTACTGCTAATACATAAATCACATAAATACCTATAAAAAAAACTTTGGTCATACATTTTTGGAAATTTTGGAACAATACAAAAATTAAATTGACCTCCAATTGCATTGCACAGGTACCTAAATCACGATTATAGAATTTCGGTTCATTAAAGCTCAACAAATCCTTTGTAAAGATACAAATTTCAACAACCGTTTCAGTACATACAAAAAAATTTTCCAAAAACGCGTTATATCGGTGATTTTATCAAATTCGTGAAAATTCATGTTTCCTTAGAGTTGATGAAAACGTTAGTGAAACAGAAATTGTGCCCACCGTTCGACTCACATTATATATAACTAGCGGCCCGGTACGTGCTTCGCTACGTATAAAGTGAAATAATACAAAAATCTGTTAGAACATCGATTCATTTTAAAAAAAAAATATATTACTTAATTACTAGCTATTTAAAAACTTAATCCAAAACATTTGGATAAACAATATTTATGATCATCGTCGATGTACGGAAATAACGAACCAACTTGATGATAAATCTGGCCCTGAATCTGTAACATGTATGCAATTTTAGGTTGTTGGATAATAATTTTTAAAACTATCGAATAATTTATGATTAAGATTGATATAAACTGTCCCATGTAGTTGAAGTATTTACATTAAACGTCGGCATGAAATTATCTCTAATAATTTTAGTAGCACCAAAAGAAGTCATTTGAAATGCCGAATTGTATTGTTGAATATGACTCAAAAAATGCTTCGATGTTTGAGATGTCCCAAATATTAATGAATATAATGGTTCGGGTGTAATTTCTAATGCTGGCAATCTAACTTTGCCATTAGCGCAACACATGCCGGCCGTTTCACCTGAAAATTTTGCCGCATCACAATGTGGACATATTTATTAAGTCCATCATTCCAATGTATCCGTACATACTATAATCAATCTGACTGTTGTAATTAAAAGCAGCACACATCGTTTCAGTCAAAGTAGCACGACGTATTCGTGATCGCCGTGGAAGATTCAGGACAGGCACAGGGTCAGCAGATCTATTTCGTGCACTACGTTCACGCTGCGATGCATTAGCTTGTGTGCGTTCATCTGCAGTCTGTGATCGTCTTTGTGATGTCACATAATTTGTATTACGCGTTCGCCGAACTATTTTTTCTCGTCTAGCTCGTGGCATTTATCCTTCATATAAAAAAGAATAAATGAAATTAAAAACAAATTGCTACATGTAGCTATACATGTGTGTCTGGAAATATACGAGATGAAATATTGGTGGTTGTTTTCCCGTAAGATATCGATTCAGTTTCGCGTAAAAATAAAAATTCAACTTTTCATACAAAAGGAGTAGGTATTGACTACTAAATCAATTCTTTGCAGGAAAACAACCACCACAATTTCACCCTGTATCTATATAACTGCATACGTTGTCAATGTATAAAAAAAATGTCAATACAACAATCCATTACAAAATAATAAAATACCCGTATGCACACCAATATGTTTTTTTTTTTCAAATAAAGAAACACACATACATGTAATCACTTCAACAGTTCAAAACTTACCGTTTGTGTAAATGCGTTTGACAATTTAATTCAAATAAAGCCTGCTAACTACATGAAACACCGACAGCGCACAAAAAACTGAGAAAAGTACACGTTACTTTTAAGCTCAAATCACATTGCCGAAGAAATTTCTTCGCTTTGACTCGCTCACTATCAACGGATACTGAACTCTATTCCCAACTCATTAAAGTACTCTTCTTTTAAAGTATTCTACTTTTAATTTGACAGCTCAATTCCCCGTCTAAAAAATCTCCATTGACAAAATGACCCGAAATATTGAATTCATTTGTTACAAAAAATGTGATAAATGAAGAACCACTCGACCGATTTTGTGCAAACTTCACATAAACCATCTTTGTCCGAACAAACCCTGCAAATTTTATTTGGATAGGTGAGCCCGTTCTTGAGTTATAAAGTGACAACGAAAAATGCCACTTATTTTTATATATTAAGATAAAGGAATTAATCGAAAACGGTTTCCTTCAATAGAAAAGGTTCTTTTAAATTTCTTGACATCAAAAATTTTGAAATTTGATGATTTCGAGGTAAAAAGTCTTGTACATATTTTGGAGCTCAAAAATCTTGAAAAAAAAATATATCTTTTGATCTGGTATCACTGCGCCCACGCAGTTTCAAAATCTGACATTTGCTCTAAAATTAAAATATATATTTTTAAATAACGCATGGTTAAACATTTCCTTTAAATTTGTCACATATTTAGATGGATAAGATATTTTTTTAGAAAATATTCACATTTAAAATATGTGATTATAAGCCAGCAATAAAATTCCCATTTAAAACGGGTTAACTTGTAGATTAAGAACACATAAATAACAAGCGCAAAAAAAGAACATTAATTTAAAGGGAAGATACATTTTTCTTTATTATGTCACGTCTCACGAATTGGTAGCGACATCGGCACATTAGCCACTACAGCACTGTACAGCACAGAGAAGTCAACAGAGTCAAAGCAAACAATTTTAATTGGTACTTGAATTTTGATGTGTGTAACCGGATAATCGATTTGTAATTCAATCGTGTAAATAAACTTGGTGGAGGGAAGCTTATACACTGCAATCAGATGAGTAATTTATTTGTACAGTTACAATAAATAAAAAAAATTCCAGAACAAAGTTTTTTTTATTTTTATTTCCACACCTCTTTCGAAAGTTTGGTATAGGTACTTACCCAATGCGTTTAAAGTCCGTAGAGGGTCTTTTCTTTGTTTATTCAATATCGTTTCCTGGTAATTTACAAAAGCTGTATTCCAAAGTTTCTGTTTGATAGAAATTAATAGTCAAACTTTTGTTGGATAAACCTTTCACCGGGTATAGCCAGAAGCTACAGGCGGTCTATTTATTAGTTGTGGGTATTGTAAATTCATGGTACAATTTGACGAGCTCACAGTTACAATATTGCGAAGACATCGATCTTTCCCTTTAATTTCCATTAAACTTTTTGATGACCGATTTCCATGCAATTGGTACATTTCCATTATTACATAAAAAGTTGTCAAGTTGAGAATAAATTCTTTTCCAAATGTCAACTTTAAATTGAATTTCACTAAAATTTACATCTACCGCCTTCCGTAAGGTCGAATAAATTATTCCATTACTGAATAATTCTGCGTTTTCTTGCTCCTTTATTCACAAAAATGTTATCAACTCTAGTTTAGTTTTTTCCGGGTGCAAGATGTTTGTCCGAAAAGGCTAAACTGACTCGTGAATTTTTATTGCACGCAATTTGGATGTGAAATTCCCTCTCATATTGTTTTTAAGTTTCCCATTTGTATCACTTCGAAAAAGTGATTCAGTCGCACATTGGCTCGAAACAATACAACATAACTTGTTTGCACCTTGTCTCAAGTATTATTAGAGTGCCTCGAGACTATATTTGTTTGTTAATTAGATCAATCAATTTGGAGGCGTTAGGAGTAAACAATATTTTGCAAAATATGTCTACTAGACCTTTATCAATGCTGATTTAACTGGTTATTTAATAGAAAATTCAATAAAGTGTGTAGAGCAGAGTTACGTATAAACTATTATAATTATATTTACCTACATTTATTAGGAAAATTCTAGTCTAACATAATCGATTAAATGATGTTTCTTATTTATATACTTATTTTGCGTTCGAAAAAGAACGGCTGGGAATTCCCCCGAGTAGGAGTCAGATTATCTGTCCAAGGAAAAGTTTGCAGATTAGCATTGTTCACTTTTGTCTTCAGCAAGTTGATTAAAGTTAAAATACTGTCTGTTATCAATAAAAACAATTGAACTTTTGTTGTATTGAAGTAGGTAGTGTAGAATATTTATTTTCTTCTTCGGGAGACGCTTCGCCGGTAGATAAGGTGAAAAACAAGGCCCGATCCACCATACTGTTCGTCGGCAACTGAGTGTTTTTAATATATATCGTTTGTGACAAATTAGTTGGTTGGTTTCCATAGGTGAATTCTCACCATTTATCTGCCTCTTGGTTAACATTTCATAAAATTCAAATACCGCCGTAATCGGCACTACAAAAAAGTGTTGCCTTTTCATAAAATGATAATCATCATTTTTATTTTTTTAAATTTATTAGGATTTAAACTATAGGTATAATCAAAATCCTAATACTGGAGCTTATCGACTACAATTTTAAAGAGCGTATCGAACTTGCAAAATCCAAATATTTTCGTTTATAGCGCACTTTTAGAATAAGAACCAAACCACCGGAGCTATATGCAAAAAGATTGAAAAAATGACGCAAACTCCAACTGAAAACGGCGATTATTAAAAAAAAAATAAATTCTTTCTTGCGGAAAGTAATAAAGTTGACCTCTAATAACATCCGCCACCGAGAGCAACCTCAACCAATTTAAATACACGTTGTTCATTTAATTAGCTGCTTGGTATGGAATCTATCCAGCCAGCAACAAACGTAAAGTTCTGCACCGCACCCTTACTGTGAACTGTGCAAATGTAACACGAAAACTAATTAAAATCAGTAAGCATTCAGCAGCAATTGTATATGGTCAACATTGACTTGTCCTTTTTCGTCCTGCCACCACTGGCGACTGACAACAATGCAACAGCCCCAAACAATAGAAAACTACCCTGCAGCTAGAATCTTGTGTACAACCTGAAAAAGGTGAACCCAAACAATTTGAATAAGGACCACGACTGTTACAAGTTACAACTACTGACGGCGGCGATTGTGCACTTAGCCTGTAGTTGACGGTATGAGTGGTGTAAAAAGCGACAATATAGATGAATGATTGATTTTCGTATTCAAAGTGACTAGTGAGTGTCCCTCCTAAGCTCCAACAGAGAAGCCATATGTCAATTTGAAAAGGACGAAACACAGTCAAGCTGGATATTGATTTGAAGTCCTTATATGTGTTTCCATGTGTGTTTGTTATTTACCCAAGCTCGGTTGGATGTTCATTTTAATTTAAATGCGGTTAAGATAACAGTGCGCGAAACATGTGCCCGCCTGACAGTTTGTTGGAAATGTGTGTCCTGTTTTCAGGGTTCGGTTGGCTACATTGTATTTCGGGGGAATTCGATTGTGAATTGAATTAACCTAATTCATGGTTTTACAGCTGTAATAGGGAGATTTTTTTTAAGTACCTATGTTCGTTCCCTTGATCTACTTTCCGACATTGGACACTTTCCGACATGTAATCGGATCGCAAGAAAAACTCCAACACCTTGGTGGTATAATTTAATTTGAAAAATAAATTGAATAAGCGCGAATTTTCACAAATGGAGGATTTATAAATTTTGTTATTGTCCGTGTTATTGTTGGCACTGGACTACAATTTCAATTGCGTTGCCACTTAAGCATCTTCTATACGCAGAGCAATAATGACACTTAAATTGTGTGGAAAATTCATGCGTCATTGGAAGTGTTTTTGTTTGAAAGAAATATTTATACACATTTTGCGCAGGCTGTCGTATATTTTGCTCAGGCTTAGGTCGGAGTGATTTATTAACTGACGGCTGTTTTTGTTTAAAATAAAAACGCATTCTTTCCATTTTCGTTGCACTGTGACGCTATCAGACTAAGAAAAAGGTGCGCAAAATGTCCGTTAAGAAGCCTAGGCGTAGTCTCTCACATTTCTTTGTTGGGGCTTTTATATGACATTGTACCTTTCACGGTTTACATAGGGCTGTGCCTTGAATTTAGACCTTAATAGAGTACCTATCCCCTAAAAAAAGAATGGATTGATGCACTTATAATACCAAACACTCACTCCATTTCCGTATACACAGACGGATCTAGATTGGATACCGGAGAAGGGCCAGGTGTCATCTCTAAGTCATCGGGTACTTTATTTCAACATCGCCTTCCAAGCGGAGGTCTTGGCAGGGAGAAGAGCAGTCGGCGAGTCTGCGGTAAGGGAAATACCTGCGGAGGGTATCACCTTCTTTATCAAATCAGCCGTTCGGACTTCGTCCAATACTGCAGGACCAAGAATGATTAAGAAAAGTTAGTGCTATAATAAATAAATAAAAAAAAAAAAAAAAAAAAAAAAACAATAAAAAAATAATAAATAAAACAGAAAAAAATACTCAAAGTCTCAGTTTCTCGATTGGCACAGTCGCAGATTCGCAACTCTGTTGATGAACCGCACTTGGGTACTGCACACCGAGGGATGCTTTGGTCGTTCACTATTATGCCTTAGCATAATAATGTCGCAAAAAAATTTAATTGCGCTGTTCTACTCGATATCGATCGCGACCATAAAATACCCGACTGAAAATTCAACCGATAAATGGTATCAACGACTTTTGACAACCAAAAAAGTCGCAACATTTTTACTCATTTTATTATGTTAGTCGCCGCAATTGGCCAATACGCATAATAAATGGCGAAATATCTGAAAACAATTGTACACCACAGTAAGTCCAAGTTTCTTAGGAAAGAAATTAGGAACGCAAACCGTATCTATGTCGACTTTATCAGCATCTCTGCAGCACCCCATAGCATAATACGACCTTGAAAATCGACTTTGATTGGACAACATTGAAATTTAGTTCGCATGTGATATTCAAAAACAAAATTCCGTCTCAAACGTGATCCCGATTAAGATGGTATACGTGACAAAATCTCCACCCAAGCTTGAACCTGTTATCTACCCGTTTAGTGATTTCGGACACACAGGCATTCACTCTAAATAATAATTACCTACCAACTGAAAAGAAATCCCCGAATATCCGTAATTCAATGTCTTTCACTCACAAGTAGTAACAAATAAACTATTAACTCCATGCAAAGTTAGTCACCAGCGCAACGATTGACGTATTCACAACCCCAAAGTCTAAGCACCGCTCGTAGTTGGTGTGAATCAGTGAGTCAAGTTTTAAATAATTCAATCCTCCAACAACCAACAATAGATATAACTTTATTAAACGTTTCTCTTCAATACGAAATTCGTTAAGCGACTTTATTCAAGATTTCTTTCGTCAGATACTTCGGTGTGATTTCTCTTTTTGTCATTGATTGGATGTGATTTCATAAGACAATGTCAAGTCCCAGTGGGGATGGGGATTATTTGGTCAAATTCGGAGAACATAACTGAGGTGAACTGAGAATTGTGCTATTTGTCAAATGTCAAGTGATGGTTCGCTGAGGTTGATTTGAGGTGACAGATAGCATGCGAAAGAGAAAAGGTTATCGCCCATTTATGGCTATGTGGCACATGATGATAGGCAGCCGTTTCGTCGGCCGCTTAAATACTACCGATGAAAGATGATTATTTATGGACTGCATATGGTTCTCTTCGAAGATTAATGCAGTTTGCTTTCTGCTAAAGATGTTTTAGTGTACCTACTGAGGAAGAAATCACTTTTCTATGAGTTACACTCACTGATCGCTGTAGATCTCTGTGAAACAGATTTATTTGTTATATTTGGAGCCATAGCAAAATCAGCTTTTGTATCTGGTTTTCAATAAATTTCTTTTAAATGGTAATGATAGGTGCAAATCACAAAACTGCTGCATGTTTGATGAGTAAATTGGCAGAAGTTTTTAATGAAATGGTTGTTCGTTTGCTGACTTTAAGGAAATGGAGGAGGATCACCTTGAATGGAGCACATACATCACACTTTGCTATTTAGCTAAGACGAGCTGTTGCTCACGTTGCAAGGAAAGGAAATTGAGTCATAGAAAAATAAACAGAAATACAAAATCTACGAGTATTATCAATAATTCACAATTATTCACCCTAAAGCTAGTAGTTCTACGAAATTGAAGTGATACGAAGACTTACACAAAGTACATTTTATCGCAATCAGACTGATAGTTCCCATTAGAAAACATTAGAAATTCCCTGTACATAGATAAATGATTTTCATATAAAATGACTGCCGAGGACTGTACTGGTGCGATGGAAAGTGAGCAGATGCAGTGGTTATTTCCCAGCTATAATTTAAAAGGCTACTAACAACTAACAAAAACAGACACAGTAAATGTGGGAACAATGACTTATTTTACGTACACGAATGAATATTTCGCAGTTTATTCCTTTATTTAAATTTAGATAACAATATTTATTAACCATTTTGCAAAATATTTGCTTTCTTTTTGAAATAAAACAACAAAAATTTTAACATTTTTGAACGCATCCATCAGCTAAAAGAAACTAACCGAAAAACACTACTCTCAGTCAGGGTTTTTAGCACTATCTCTTTATTTTTCCCACGAAGCTTGGTCATTTTTTCCTTTTCACCGAACTCAAACTCGCACGATTTTTTATTTTTTATGAAAAAATCTTACGTTTAAAAGTAAAATTTGTATTCTTCGGAAAGAAAATCACTCAGTATTATATACAGTAGAAATCGGTTATAACAATATCGAAGGGACCTTAGAATTTCATCGTTATAGCCGATTCATCGTTATATCCGGTACAATGAAAATAAAATTAAAAAAAAGAAAATTTTATTTAAAAAAATCGCTTCTTATGCTTAAGAAAATATTTGAGGAAAGAAATCACTAATTTGTGTTTGTTTTGTACATTTAGCCGAGTAAAATATTTTTCGAAGAGAGTTGTCCAATGTTTGGATTCCAACGTTTGGATTTGAATTCGAAGTGGCCCATACAGGATTCAGGAGCATGAAGCGGTTTAGTGTTGCCACTGCAGAAAGTGCTTCGTTTACAGATGGAACGTGTATTTCTTCGGTCTCCACATCTTCAGTGTCATTATCGTCATCCTCGTCATCAGCATTATTCAATTGAATATCTGACACAATATTCTCATCTGTAAGAAACTGTACAAATTTACTTTAGATTTGAAAATTATTCTCAATAGTGTAAACATACCTCAGATGTTACCAGCTCATTCTCATTATCTATCAATAAGTCCCAATCTACTTCTAACTTTGAGAACATTTGTATTTGCCGAGCCCATTCTGCTAGTGGAATTTCATCTTCATCTTCGTATTCATCCTGACTTATACAATTATTGAAACCAGCGTGTCGAAAGCAGTTATTTATAGTGCACATTGACACTTCATCCCATGCCTTGGCTATCATTAAGATGGCATCAAGAACTGTAATTTTATAATCCTGTTTGGATTCAACGTGTTTCACGATTTCTAAAATCTGCAATTTCCTGAACTGAGTCTTCAGTGATTTAATGACACCTTGATCCATAGGTTGCAGTACAGATGTGGTATTCGGGGGCAGAAATGCGAGTTTGATAGCTTTTAAGGCTTGGATGTGTGGATGTGCCGCACAATTATCAACCAAAAGTAAAATTTTCCTTTTTTGTGTTAAAAGCTCTCTGTCCCATTCTCGTAATACTTTTTCGAAAATAATAGACGTCATCCAAGCTCTTTTATTATTTTCATATAAAACTGGAAGGCTTGTAACATTTTTGAAACAGCGTGGGGTTTTAGATTTGCCAATAACCAAAAGCTTTTTTTTTTCTGTTCCCGTCATATTAGCAGATACTAAGACTGTCAAACGTTCCTTAGACATTTTTCCACCGACGCATTTTTCTCCCCTGAATTTAAAAGTCTTGTCGGGGGTCATTTTATAAAAGAATCCAGTTTCATCGGCGTTAAAAATATCGTCGTCATTAAATCCCTCCCGAAGCTTGGGGAATACTGTGGTCAACCAATCTTCGCAAACAAGTTGTGACACGTCAGCAGCTTCCCCGCTTATTTTTCCGAAAACGATATTATGACGTACCCGAAACCTTTGTATCCAACTCATAGAACAAACGAAATCTTTTATACCCAATAACTTCCCGAAATCGTTAGCCTTTTGCTGAAGTATTGGCCCGCTTATGGGAACGTTCATACTTCTCTTGTCCTTAAACCAATTTAATAAGGCATTTTCAATGTCTACAAACTTTCCACTTCGCACTTTTTTTAATTTAGTAGAGTTCACCTCAAATTGTTCTTTTATTTTTTGTTTATTTTTTAAAATTGTTGACACAGTTGGTTGAGATATTTCAAATTCTTTACACAAATCAGAAATTCTTACGCCACTTTCAAATCTTGAAATAATGTCATATTTTTGGGCAATGGAAAATGATTTTCGCTTATTTATTGTCACCATCTTAACAATTATACACTCAACTTGTTTTAAAGAAAAATTAAAACTATGAACTCTTCAGAAATGTGAAAATCGAACAAGGCATGCCATGAAATTATATTCACAGACCAGTCACTGCAGTGGCTACAGGAAATTTATCAATAATTGTCTATATGTACATACATATATAGTATGTGCATACGTGCATACATAATATCGATACACATTTAAGCAAAATGAAAATAGCAGGCGGTAGGCATGTAAGAACACGTTTTTTTCCATCGCTATAAACAGTGTTTAGACTAAAATATTGTAAATTTTCATCGCTATAACCGATTTCATTGTTATATCCGGTATCGTTATAACCGATTGCAAATTACCTTGAGTTAAACGGAGTTTTGCCGGGACTTTGAAAATATATTGTTATATCTGGTTCATCGTTATATCAGGTATTGTTATAACCGATTTCTACTGTATATATATTTTTTTGGTACTAGAAAATTTTGCTAAAAGGCGACGTAAATGATCTCCTTTTAATGGACATTTAGTGCGTTGATAGTTAATTGATTAATTGATACTTTGAATGTTTTTTTTGGTCAGATTATCGATATTCCCGCTATTTTGATGCTTTTTCCTCTTTCGCACGGAACGGAAGGTTTTTCGGACATCGAAATTCCCATAAAAGGGAGAAATACCACGATCAACATTAAGTGTCAGAATTTTAATACACCTCCCGCCATAATTTTTTTTTTGTTGCTGCTTCACGCCGTCACACGTATTCATAGTATTGCTGTCGGAGCTAGATCTGGTGCTTTTTTTAACAGTTCTAGCGCGCACTTAAAAAATGCTAGCTCCTAGCGAAATTTCTAGAGCTTTTAATTTAATAAAATTCAATATATTAGTATTACAAACCCTGCTTAGGGTGCAAAGTTTGTAACGTTTTGCAAAAATCGAAAGAGGTATATTTTTTAAAAGAGGACAAATGTGCATTTCCCTCTGATTTAGTACAATAGATGTCCACCATATTTGATCCAGACGAACAGTTTACTCGATTTGTCACCGAGACTATGTGGCGTACTAGAACAAATTTTAGTCTCGACTATTTTGTATGGAAAATATAGACACTGTCAACTACTAAAATTAAGAGTCGAAACTAAAAATGTTTATTGGTAAGGCCCTATAAATACAAGGTGGCGCAAAAATAACCTTCCGATGTTTTTTGGCTGTAATTTAAAAAAAAAATTAAAAACTTTGATTCTTCTTGTGGATTATTTTTATTTGGTCTTTTAATATTTTTTACATCAAGTCGAGAATATGATGTCATGTAAATGGCCGCCGCTACAGTTGATTGTCATTTGAGCCCTTTTTATGGCATTTTCCATCACTTTGGCCAAAACTTCCGGCGATAGGTCCTCACATTCTTGACGGATATTGTCTTTAAGAGCTGCAAGAGTCTGAGGCTTGTTGACATAAACCCGCGACTTCAAAAAGCCCCACAAAAAGAAGTCTGGAGCGGTCAAATCAGGCGATCTTGCTGGCCAGTGCAAATCGCCAAAACGGGAGATTAGGCGCCCGGGAAATGCATCCTTCAGCATATCGGTTGTGGCACGTGCGTGCAGTGTGTGGCGTTGCACCGTCCTGTTGGAACCACATGTTTTCCAATCCCAATTCATCAAGTTGCGGCAAAAAGAACTCGTTGATCATTGCTCTGTAGCGCTCACCATTCACAGTAACCGTTTGGCCCGCGACGTCTTCGAAGAAAAAAGGTCCGATGGCTAGAGCAGCAATATTCTCTGCAGAACGGCTACTCCTGGATCTGCCACACCTGGCAGCATCTCGTGTTGTGCCAGTCTCTTCGAGGCGAGCGGCTAAACGTCGCAGTGTTTCACCAGTAGGCGTTGAACGGCTAGGAAATCTGCGACGAAATTCACGTTGTGCCAAA
Source organism: Cheilosia variabilis (assembly GCA_951230905.1). Taxonomy (NCBI): domain Eukaryota; kingdom Metazoa; phylum Arthropoda; class Insecta; order Diptera; family Syrphidae; genus Cheilosia; species Cheilosia variabilis. The sequence goes on from OX579677.1 coordinate 48,844,879, forward strand.
GTCACCGACCGATTATTGCTCAAATAAATGGTCACCAGTATTCCGCGTTCTGGAGCAGTGTAGCGTAACATTGTTTATTAACGTGTATTTCGCATGTGTTTACTACACAAATGTCAAAACAGAACTGACATTAGGGGCCAATCGCAAAATTTATAGCATTTTCTGATAGGAGGATTACTTTTGCGCGACCTTGTATATACAGGGCGTCCGCCGGGACACATACTACTTTGTTTGTTTAAAATTTTTGATTAAATGAAAGAGAATGGATCTTATATTGATAAATGTTTTATTTAATGTCGGCAATTATGTATGGAATACAATATCAGGTAAATGTCCGCCTCTGTTAGTCTCACAAATGCGAGCCCTTTTTAGCACATTTCACGCGGTATTTCATTAATTTCATCACGAAATCTTTCTTCGAAATCATTCACTACACGATAAATAGTGCGTTTTGTTGGCACGTTGTTTCTCCCAAAAATTTCACGTAACTTTGTCTTCGTCACAGTAATCGATGATTGATTTTGATAAAATGTTTTAACGATTAAAAGACGTTGGTTTATCGAATAGTTTTCCATAATAAATTTGCCACGTGTCTACTTCACGACTGCCAAATATGAACTGTCAAGACTAATGTTTACCAAAATGGCGGCAAAACAAAGTAGTATACCTTCCCGGCGGACACACTGTATTTATTAAAATTGAAGGCTTCAAATTTTCTAATACAGTAAATACTTTATAGCTTGTCAAAAAATGTGAGAATTTTGTTAAATTTAATTCTTTGTTTTCGATGACATTTTTTTTTGCGTAATCTAGCGCAATTTAGCGCTTTTTGTTTATTGTTTTATCTCCCTCTGATTAAAATGACCTGTAAGCACTGATTCATAGGTCACAGCCAGTAAAATTCAGAGCACGAGGGAGGGGGTATTACTGGAAAAATCTGCGAGAAATATCGGGGAAACATATGAAAGATGTCTATCTATTCATACTTAGTTTGTGAGGTACACTTACTTTTATTTTTATGTTTGATAGATCAGAACGGACTCCAGCCAACACTAGACTCATATAATATGACGTATTTTAAAATACCTCAGCCCTTCGGTTAAGCCGGACAAATAGTCCACGGTTTTCTATGCTAAACGAAAAAAGTGGTCTGAAAAACGATATACATATCTTGACTTACAGACAGCATGTGTGGTTTTTACCTCATTTACAAGCTCGTATCATACTTTTTAGGGTTCCGTAGCCAAATGGCAATAAACGGAACCCCTATGGATTCGTCATGTCTGTCTGTCTGTCCGTTCGTATGTCATAGCCACTTTTTTCCGAAACTATAAGAACTATACTGATGAAACTTGGTAAGTAGATGTATTCTGTGAGCCGCATTAAGATTTTCACACAAAAAGTCAAAAATAGAAAAAATACAATAAATTTTGGGGGTTCCCCATACTTAGAACTGAAACTCAAACATTTTTTTTCATCAAACCCATACGTGTGGGGTATCTATGGATAGGTCTTCAAAAATTATATTGAGGTTTCTAATATCATTTTTTTCTAAACTGAATAGTTTGCGCGAGAGACACTTCCAAAGTGGTAAAATGTGTGCCCCCCCCCCCCCCTGTAACTTCTAAAATAAGAGAATGATAAAACAAAAAAAAATAGATGATGTACATTACCATGCAAACTTCTACCAAACATTTTCTTGAACGAGATCTAGTAAGTATTTTTTTTAATACGTCATAAATCGTACACCGCAATAATCCTTTCATTCAATCAACTCAAATATAAAAATTAAATAGCGGCCAAGTGCGAGTCGGACTTGCTGCTACGGAACCCTTCATGGGCGAGTCCGATTCGCACTTCGCCGCTTAAAGAGTTTCCTCTTTATTAATTTTCATGAGAGCCGTCTTGAAGATATGTTTTTCGGTCTTCTCACCCAACGACTTTCGATGCGACCTTTGAAAATCATTTACTTCGAGATACAAACGTGTACTTTTCTTGTCCCAAAAAAAAAGGTGTGGCGTGTAATTTAATCATCACTAACGCTGACTAACTCACATAATAGCAAGTGTACATTTTAGAAGAGCTTTAATTCCACAAAACTCCTCCAGCACGAAATGCAAATATTGGGTACCGTCATCCTGGATTTTTTATTGGTCAAAAAAATCACATCTTTCAAAGAATGGAACATCAAACAAAAAAAAAATCACTCATACGTCAGAGTGAATCAGAAATTACCTTACTTTTCAAAAAATCAACACCTCCGCCTTAGAGCAGAAAAATCACCACCAAATCCCCGTCAGGGAATTAATTAAAATCACCGCGCCGCCACAACCGGAAATTAGCCGAAGAATAAATGTCATCCTCGGCCGCAGCGCGAGCGCAAGTGATTTGCATTTCTCCAACGGAGGTGACTTTGCATGAATTACTCACCGACTAGGTGTTAAAATTGCAGAAAAGGATTAAGTCCTACAATCGATTGCGATCCGCACACAATCCCCGGTGACCCATATCCTTGCACATACGTTCTGGGCGGCAGTGTCTTAAGAAATGCAAATGGTATTACCACCTGTTGCATGGGCGACGGTTTCCTTGCTCCCTCTAGAGGACATCACAGCAACAGTTGAATGACAAATCAAACAGTTGGCATATGTGTATTCTCTGCTTACCCACATCCATCACTGACAGTGCCCAACATAATGTTTGTACTGTGCAAAAATAAATTGAATTCGCTTAATCGGTGGAGGAAGCGTCGACGGCGGCGGGACGCTCTCTATACAGTGCCGGGACTGGAAGTCCGCACGTATTATGATGGACGAGAAACTGCCTCAGAAATGGGGTTGCAATTGTCGTTCTGTATATATACCCTCAATTGGGAGGAATGTGCAAATAATCAGCCAGAGAACAAATCACATTGCCAAAGCGAAAGCCTGAATGCATATTATTACAATTGTTGGTGAGCCTATCCCAGCGGCGAGGGGCTGGCTGGGACAGCGGGACTATAGTGGAGAGCATGGCGTTTGGTCACGTATCACCTCGGGAGTAGAGACCGACGACTGTACAATATGATGATACTGCGGGGGATCTCTGATGAACTCAATTCGATTAGAGAATTGCTGCACTTTTTAGTGTGTACCTATATATAGATGATGAGGGTGCGGCGCAGTTCTGATTCTAATTCCCAATGGATGACGGGTCAAGTACAATGGAGAGTGAAACCAATTTGTGAGCAGGTGATTGGAAATTTATTGAGGAGAACTACTTGATTGCATATTCGAAAGTGCGGTTTGAAGCCGCCATAAAGCACTTGAAACTCACGAAAGCCATTCAGAGGAGAATTGATTTGGTCGGAAAATAATTCACAATTCTTGAGTCCATTATGAGGGATCTATTTCTGAGTAGAATTCGCAGTAACGTATACTCGATGGTGGACAGTCAGCTGCTGTTGCTGTTACCAACAATTTTTAACAATCCAATTTGGTCAATATGTGGGGGAGGTACGTTTAGACATTTTTATGTCCATTTCTATACTGCGACTTTACACCGGCGAACTGCCTTCGAAAACCCTGCACTGTTGTCAAATAGTTGTGCTGCCTGAAGACATGAATGTGGGCGATATGTGATTTCAACAAAGCGGAGATGAGTGCAAAACAGAACAGATTGGGGTCTATTGCACGAAAGTTTCCAGCAGGCTTTACTTTGAGACGTGGCGACATCAATTGGCCCAACGGTCATCTGACTTTCTTTTCGTGAAGCTGTTAAAAATCCTTTAAATTATCCTTTAAATTAATGTAGCGAAAGGGCCTTTAAAGAATGAAAGCTTGAAGATTTCGTGGGGTCCATCAAATACCACAAATATTGGTAAGTCCAAGGCAAACTAAGTAGCCCCATTTATAATGCCAATGTGGAACCGTTCTATTCCATAGAAAGAACTGAAGCGGACTTTTTTTTAAAAAGTTATCTACAATCATCACCGGCCACCATGTGATCATAAAGTTGATGAAAGACATAACGATGTAGTCACACAAATGCTCCGTGATAACCACCTGGTGCTGGTGGATAAGATTGCGTAATAGATTTGCACCAATACCCTACCCAGCAGCTTATCGCTTGGAACTGTGTGCTTATCGAAATAAGCTTTTAGTCAACACAATCCCACAACTTTCCACTTTGTGTCTTTATATTTTCAAAGCACTTGAGGTTTCTTTGCAAGCCAACTTTCTACAGTATTTTCCGCCGAGACATACATTTTCTAATTGTGCGCACTTAAAAATTAAATCAGATATTGTTCCGCTATTAGAGCAAACGCAATTAACAGAACCATTGAAGGAGTTCAATTAAGTCTGATAGTAGGTGATATTAGCGTCATAAACAATATTTGTTTAGACTTTTGCGCAATGTTAAGCACCTCGAAAGTAACGGCAAATGCCCTTCCGTCAAAGTGATGAAATAATCGTCTGATAGTTTTCGATAAGGCAACACGTGCTCCTTAAATGATCGCATTGTCGGTATCAGAACGATGGAATTGGAATTATCTGAACGAAAATTTCCATCTACTACACTGTGGTGACAGCAACAGCTTATCGGGGTAATCGGATTTTTGTCCTCTGATCGATCCCATGATCGGTTTTCACGGTAGAGCTTTTCCTGCCAATCTGTCTTCGCACCTTTTGCTTATGTGTTTATTTGCCCAGTGAACTGTGTTTTATTTCTTTTATTTTTGTAGTTCTTCTGTCGGGCAAGGCTGATCTTTATGTATTTAACAGCGATCCGGGATAAAAGTTGCTATTGAATTATATGAGGAGAAATTGTAGTCACTCGGAAATATGCCTAGAGTTTGCTTGGTCTACAGCCTAAGAAGTTCTAAAAAATAATGTCCTTATATATGTAAAAGAGGCTCGTCGTTAAGATCCTCGGAACATTATTAAAATAAATAAATAATTAAACAGTTAAATCGGAATTTATAATTTATCTCTAAAATTCCGCTATACTTTTCTCAAAGCACTTATAGCAAGTAACAAGTAACATTTTTTGTTGAATGAATTCGAACATCTTTAAACTGTCCTTAGCGAACTTCAAGAAGCATTTTAAAAGAGATGTTGTAACAAACCGCATGTAGTGGTACTTGGCCTTTTCAGAACCTGCACTAAGTCGGTGTGGACTTCCTAAAGTATGAGTAGGTCTAACTTTTTAATACCACTTCTCTGTGTGAAATTATCCAGTTTTTGCACTAGAGAATAGGACCTTCAACTATACCCTTGAGTATTATTCAGACCTTCGCTTAGTAAGAATGTATAAATTTTATGTTTTTCGGGCGGTTAACTTGGTTCTCCTAGTTCACACATCAAACCACTTCGCTGTTAAATAATTTGCATGAGAATTGAAGTCCTGTAAATGACTTCTTTGTTGTATGTAAATACAAGATATATATTTCATCAACTCAAGGTCCAAGACAAGCTATAAAATTCTACACGGAAAGAATTGAAAATCACCAATTGCAATAATCTTGATTTCCAATTTACGAGTTATGTATTTCTCGCAAATCACAACGAAGGTTTCATGGATTGATACAAAAATTCGTAATTTGACATTGAAAACGGCGGAGAATACGAAATTCTGTTTGTTGAAATTTACGGTTGGTAGTGATTTGCGAGATTGTTTAGCACTTACCACTCCAATAGGTCAATTTCTCAAACACCACTTCAAAATCTTAAATTGCAAAAAATATTTGGTGATTTACCAACACTGAATGATGAGTCAATAAAACCCTATAATAATTTAACACGTGTGAATTGAAAACGTAAATTGACGTAGAGAAATCGTAAATTAGAAAATATTTTTTGTAGTTTTCGTGGAATAGACTACACAATGGGTGGAAGTTTTTTATGCACAATCCATAATCCGTGAACCTATCGAAATCCTTAAAAAATCCTTTCTTTTTATGGATGAATGTATGTATGTGGTATTGCTAGAGATCTGCAATCATGAAGCCAAATCTTCATTGTCCACATTGCGTGGTATTCAATCTTTGCTTAAAGCATTCGGGTTAAAGTTATTTAAGTATAACTAATTCATATTTATAGTGAGTGTACTACTAATTGTAAAGCATTCTGGAATACATTTTGTAAGTACCTATTGAACAATTCCAAAAACGCTGAAGTATGCACACAAATCTGTATTTATTTTTCAGAATATACATCTCGCTATTAGAAAAGAAGTATAAATTGGAATGGATTCTAAAATATGTAATCGAAAGAATTGTAAAGGTTTCTAACAATGTCAAGTTCATCTAAATATTTTGTTTGTAGTTTAAATTTCAGCATAGACCGAAAAGCCACCCCAGACAAATCCCATTGCCTCCGGACGATGTGGCGCCGTATGACTCTCATGGATATCAGGAGGAAAAAGAATTATAAAATATGACTCGAAATATGTATTCGAAAATAACCTAATTACTAAATTTGTAAATCACAAGATATTGCAAATTGAGAATAAAGTTTTCTAATTTCAGGATAAAACATTTTCAATTTAATACAATGATGCCTCAAATCACCACTCGAAAATCGTAAATTGCAAAATATGAATTTGCAAAATGATAAAAATAAGTTTCAATTAACGATTAAGAATTCGCAAATTGCAACTACTGAAGTAATAAATCCACTCCTTACTAACTAGCGAACTAACGCAAAATCGACACTATTGAGTTGCAATTCAAGACTAAATAGTTGTAATTTGCTAAGGGAGGAAATCTTAATTAACAACAAAAAAGTGGTAATTTACGAATGGTTTTTGCAATATTTTCAATCCATGTTATATAAAATTTGTGTCAAATTGCGATCGGTTATGGCAATTTCTCGTTTGATCATTTTTGATAATGAAAAGTGTTGATTCGCGACTTTTGAGGGTCAATATATTCACTTCGTACAATTTCTAGAATTGCGAATAAAAAGTCGTGAATCAGTAAATCCTTAGCTAAGCTCTAAAACTAGACGAGCTTTTCGTGATTCTGTGAATATTTTTCTTGATTTCTTAAAATTCTTTCCGTGTAAAAGCACACTATAAATGCGTGGACCCTACTAAACAACTCAGCACCAACCACACATCCAATATTTAAATATATTTACGAACTTCAGAGGTCAGTTTCCAGTCAGCCCTCTCCGAAAGCAAAGAACATGGGCTATTTAAATGCAGACACGCAGTTGTTTAAGCAAGAAAATGCATTTAAATTGCATGGGGGTGTGAAAAGCCGCTTGGATGTTTCTTTCAGACTAAAGCGAAAGTCCGCACACTTGGAAGACTTCGCAGTGCCATTTCCGTAATCACGCTCCTTCAGATGCGCCCGTGTAATTATGCATTT